>OY728134.1:1256135879-1257385879 GCA_963277665.1 Viscum album
AAAATATCAAGGTAAACATTAGAAAGTAAAATTTATTGTTTTTAATGGGAACCAAAAAAATAGTGTGAGGTATATGAATAATATATATTTATGGTAAATTGGAAAAGGCCCTAATATAATTAAATAAAATATATTATTCTTTGGAAAATGGTTTATGAAAAGGGAATTTCTTTTCATTGACTATAATCAAATATATATTAAGTTGAGTGTCTGTTTTTCTAATTTACCTCATGTGTTTTTTGCATTTTTATCTATTTCTTTGTTTTTTATTATGAATCATTGTTTTTATTTATTGGTATTTCAATCTCATTTCATGATGTTTCATGGCCACATGAATTAGACAATATTGTTTTTTGGTGTCGATGTGTCTAGTTTGGTTTTTTTTGAGGGGATTGGACTATTGGAATGTAGAAATGGATTAAATGACTTTAAAATTTTTAAGCCAATATTGATTCCACAAGGGGAGGATGTACACTTTTCATGTGTAAATTGTGCATAGGTTGGGATAATTGGGTCAGTTAAGGACTGGAAGATCTATTGTTCTAGCTTCTGAGTTAACGAAAAACTCCATTTGGTTGATAAGTCATTCAGTGCACTATGAAACAATTGTGGGTGACATAAAGGTGTTGTATGGGAGTATCCATGGGATACCAATACGATGAATTATTCTTGAAACATTATGATGGTCTAGTTAAATGTTTCAACGATTATGGATTTTTCCTACTGCCCATTATTTTACATTGAATATGATTTGTGACCAATTTAGAATGACATGATCTATTCATGCACCATATAAAAGAAATTATGAGTACCTAAACATTATTGAGAAATTGTGGTTGTGAGAATGAAATGAGGATAGATATGGTACTTGATGGAAACCCTGACGGTTTTGGGATGTGTGACTGAAGTGAACGAGATATGTATAATAAAAATATTCATTTGTTTCTTGGAATTAATCCACATGACAAGATTGTTTCTACCCTAAAATCATTACAGAGTGAAGATCAATCATATAAATTTTCTATTGTATTATTTAAATATGAATTAACCTAGATTTTTGTTATTTATTCCTTTCTGAATTGGTTGACCATTCTTGTCATGTAATCATTTCATTGTTGGATCCAAGTGTTGAATTCCCCTAGTGGCGATCCACGCATGATCTAGAAACTATGCATAGGAACTCCTCCTAAGAACATCGGCTACCACATTTCCCTTACCAAGAGTATATACACTCTCCAAGACATTGTCCTAGAATTACATTAGCCAACGACCCTATCTATAGTTCAGAATATAAACAATGAATAAATACCTTAGAATCTTTTGGATAATGTGGATGATAAACCATCTCCCATACAGCAGTGTTTCCACATCTTCTATACAAAGACTACCACAACCTACTCAAGGTCATTGGTTGCATAGTTCTGTTCATGTGGTCTCAATTTCTAAGAAGCATATCGCTCTCTACATGTGATCGAATAGATCATTGATCCTTGGTAGTGGATACTTATTCATCACGGTCTACTGATTGACGTACCAGATGTCCACACCCAACCTCAATATCTCATAATCCTTCTTGTAAAATAATTCTGGTGCTACCCATGGTGAGAAACTAGGTTTAACAAAGCCCTTAATCTACAAGTCCATCAATTGTACCCTCAATTCACGATGCTCTATAGGAGCCATCCAATATTATGGTGCTGGTATCAGTTCCATATCAAGGTGTAGAACAATGAAAAAGTCTATCTCTCTATGAGGAGGTAAACAAGGATGATCTTTAGGGAACACATCCTCAAACTCTGCCACTACTACGGGGAACTGAAAACTCACAAGATCTAATGCACCATGGGTAAGGATAGCTAAATCAAGAGTGATCTGATGCACCCTCATATGCATTATAATATCTCGTGCTACCTTTGTTTCATTTTTTGTTGACAAAGGAAAATATAATTCCATCACTACGTATATACAACACCCATTTTCCTAATGCATTACAACTAAGAATGGACTGTCCAAAAACAATCGATACCTAGAATATGTCGTAAGTCCTCGACACTCCAACCAATAGGTTCAAACCAAAACTCTTTCCTCAAGGGTCCGATCACAATATCAACATAAGTGTGATTATAAATTCTTATCCCATATGAATTTCCAAATGTAAGGTTTGAGTCAAATGTATAACCGAAAAGTCTAGGTCTCAAACAATATTCGTTATAGGGAAGATTAATATGATTTCTATGAATATACCTATAATATACCTCAAATAATTCCTCGATCCCTTTGGTCATATTCCTTAACCACATGAAGCTTACCTTTCCTCTTTCCTCGAGATTCCATAGCATGGTGTGGACCACGTCGTGTGGTGGTGGTAACATGTCAAATGTATACCACCTACTTCTGCTCTCCCCGCTCCTCTGTCATGTCTTCCACCCCATAGATTCTTCTATTTCTGTCACTATCATTGCACTAGTGGCCCATCCACTATTTCACCCTCTGCACAATGGGCTATAAAATCACCAGATAGATGTCCCCGAATGTCTTTTAAAAAAATTACCTCTTTCTAGGCTGATTGAAATCACCCTATGAGTACTAAGCTGTAGATCCCCTATAATGGAAACACTTCTTCATTTCCCCCACAATTCAACATCTTTGAGACTGACGTCATCTTCATACTTTCCTACTGCTGACATCCACTAGATGTATATGATCAGCCAATGGTCATTCAAACAAAAAGGTTCTCTCTAGCACTCTAGCATAAGTAGAAGTTATTTGAGTAATAGAACTAGCTCGGATTTCCCTAAACAAAACATTCACATAGGTCTAATACTTGAATCACTAGTTGTATCATATTCATCAAGTACCAAGAAATCACAGTATGTCTCCATGAATACTCAGCTGCTGAGTTGTGATCCCTCGGAAGCAGTAGAAACTCTTGGGCACACATAGCCCTGAGATGTCATGGTGAGATCCCCTTCTATGAGAACAGTTCTCAAAATATTTCCACAGAAGAGTTACAACATCATAAGGTTAGGTAATCTGACCCCCACCACCATCGTATTGTGACACATAGAAGGCCCACTGATATGACCTCCATCTGATCTAATGGTGTCCTGATGGGATGAAAAACTTTTTCACCGCCACAAGCTAGTACTTAGATGCTTGTGAGTAAGGCTTTCCTATGAACCTAAGGGGTATCTGTCACTAAAACCCATGAAGTTTTCCCAACACACGCATCTCATCCACTGGTACTATGAGTACCATGGGATACTCTATAAGTGGTGGTGTAGCTAGTACACCACTCGATGGTGTTTCCCCTTGTATGAATCCCTGGACCCATTTCATCACCCCATAGATCATCCTCATGATCACATGGTGGATTCCTAGACGGTTATCTACATGGAAGCATCTTGAAAAAAAATGTGATGTACCACGATCAATAGAGTATTCCTGGTGAGCTGACATAATAAGGACATGAAAAAACCCATTCTTATACGATGCATGAACCATCATTTCTTCCATGAAACTAGTGTATTCATGAATCAAGTCATTTATTATAATTCAGGGTCCTAGTGTATGGATATATCTGCCACCACACCAACATTGGATTCCCTGGCCTACAATCCTACCTGAAAACACATAACACTATTTCCCCAACCCAAACATGTAGACTCTGGTTTCCTAGTGTAGAAATGAACCTCCTCTAATACCACTTTGTCATGACCCGTCCCTTGG
Source organism: Viscum album (assembly GCA_963277665.1). Taxonomy (NCBI): domain Eukaryota; kingdom Viridiplantae; phylum Streptophyta; class Magnoliopsida; order Santalales; family Viscaceae; genus Viscum; species Viscum album. The sequence goes on from OY728134.1 coordinate 1,256,139,609, forward strand.
TTCCCATGTTGTGACTACCCAAAGCCTTCCCTGTGATATGCTAGGGGATGGTGACTAGTGTCGAGTTGGTATATGCCACAAATGAGAGGCATTTTCCTAATAAAATTTACACATGCTCAAAATTCAAAGCCAAAGGTGATGGAAATTAAAAAAAAACTGTGTAAGGAAAAATCATGCATACCACTACAACCCAACAACAGATCATGATAGAAAGTAAAGTAGAGAATTACAACCAAGCCAGAATATAAGTCTACCAAAAACAAAGAGTTTGCATCACATGTACTAAAGCTCATACATAGAAGACCCCACCTGATAAATTTGTAAGGTTTGTAATTGGACTGTTTTCTGTAAGTCACCAAAACACGCACTTTGTCTGTCTGGCCACACTAGGCCCCACCTGGTTCTGGTCTTCTTAGAACACCATTAAGAGTCAACCGTCTATAAAGAAAATCACACTTTTGGGAAAATCCCATATAGGGTGAGTAAAACAATACTAATTAGGGGTCCCCAAAACACAATGTAAAACACACAATGAAAACACCACTAAGAAGGTACAGTCACCTGAACACAGGTATATGTCAACAACACATATAATAAGATCATCCAGGTACACATTTAAATGATTAAAAAGATGAAACATATCATCCATTGCATGTCAAATGGTTCCAGTCATATCATGCTCGATTCCAAGAGATCCCACTCCTCTAGATATCATATATTAACCTCATAGGAAAAGTCTACCAAATGTATCAAATAGAAAATCTGGTCTCGATATATCAGGAATTTTTTCTGATATGTCCGGACCCACTAATACAACACGTCTCGCAATCATAGACAATCCTTGGTCAAAGGGTTCTTCTTTGTGAATTCTCATTCCAAGAGTCCCACTCCTCAATCCTAGAAGTCATCCAGGACTGTTACAAAATGTCTTACTGAAATTGGGCCCCTCCCAAAGTGAAAACACTAGCCACATGTCATGACTTACATATAGGGGATTACAAAGAATACTTAAAACACAAATGATGACTACCCCACATTGTAGGGGTATCTTAGAGAATACCATGAACCATACGATGTGGCGCATAATGTAGGGAATTCTGATGTATACCAGGAACCATATAATACAACCCTTTAGATTGAGGGTTAAATCCCTTTGCTGGAAGGACACATCAATACCCATAAAACTCCTTCTAAGGTGACATAGTATCACTGTAATCAAAAAAAGGATTTACAACTCTATTTGGGACTTGTCTTTCAAGGGTATTTCCATTCAATTTCATTTCGAACCCTCATTTGAATAAAAAACGGTAGAATCCACCCCTATATTGGTGATTACTAATATCCCAACAATCAATTTCTTAAGTACCTCCTCATTGAAAGGGTCCCAACTATTTAAATGGATCATCAACCAGACTTCCAGTTTAAATGTTATGGATCTTTTTGTAAAGATGGATTTTGGTCTATTCCAACACACCAAGTGTTCCACCGACCCGACCCTGGTCCGACCTGACCAACCGAGTCAACCCAGCCCTTTGGGTCAAACCCATACAAGCAGGGTCCGACCCGACTTACATTACTAGCCAGACCTGAGGTGTTGAACCCACATTAAAGCCAGCCAGCCAGACCAACCCACCCCACCAGGGTGGGCTGGTCATCTCTACCCAGGAAACGGTAGGTGCTTGTCCCACCCGCGACCATTGTCACGGGTCACCACGGCGGTCCAGCCACATATGATGAACCAACCTATGGCCTGAACAATTGGTCTTGTACCCCCCATACTATGGTATAAAGTCTTGGATCATCTGATACGAAGGCTGCCTCTTCTACCACACGGGTGTGTAGCCACCGTTGGCTGGTGTCATCCAACCTGAGACACCTTCCAAGGGCCACCAGACGCTCTCTGATGGTTCATTAATTGTTCTAAAAGAGTTTCAAGGATCCTCAGACTACGTTCTTCTTTGACTATGGTTTGAATATTCATTTTGATCCACCGTGGAAAAATTTCATTTATGTTATGATCTCACCTACACCACCTTAATTCATTCACCATCATCATTGTCACTCCTCTGTCATGTTGTTTCCATTCCTGGTCCTTTAATTTAGATTGTTCCACCAAGAAATGGTTGTGAAACAACCGATCATTTGATAACCCACAATGAACACAAAGAATGTGGCTGAGAAAAGAAAAATATATAACTCGAGGATCAATCCTCGTTCGTTTGTTTATTCTAGCCTCAATCTGATCCGTTAGAAGAATCAATAAAACGATGAACAAACCAAAAATCAGTTAAGTGATCATCAATATCCATTAAACCCCACATGGTGAAACCCATCTGGAAACAATACACATGATCTATGATTCAACACATTTGTCAATCGATTCAACTTCATCATAGGAATTCAAAGATAGGTAAATTAGAGAATTAAAATAACAACTCCTACCTTGAGTTAGTTTTCTTAATGACATAGATTGAATTTGCATTGTCATATTGATCCATGTCCTACTGGTGTTCATCAATTAAACTTTTCTTTTTCAAATCCTAAACTCTGATCCACCGTCACTGGTGAGAGAGCCTCCTCCTCCTTGACATAGGGAAATACTAGTGAAATTTTTACTTTTTTTGAATTCTATCATCGCACCATGTCCCCAATTAATAGAGGAGATGAATTTATGCATTTAAAATTTATTATTTCTCATTGAAATAGAATCATCACGCTACTTCATTTATGATATGAGAATGGGTTTCTCCATCTCTGTATGAAAGCATCACCACATTTTGAAATGTTAAAAATAAAAAAAAAATCATTAGGTTTATTATATTTTATTTTGAAAAGTCCAAAAATAAACGTTTACCATCAACCTGCTCCAGATGAGGATAGGATCCTCCTAAGGAAAGAACATCCTTACAAGCTAAAAAGTACTCTTTATTTTTTAATCTGAGTAAAAAAAATTCAATTATAATTATTTTAAAAGAAAAGATTATTTTATTATTTTATTTTTGGTTATGCCATTTTTAGGTTTCCTCACTAGAGACCCATGCCGACTAAAGTTAAGGCATGCCAAGGGTAAAATAGCCATCCCAAATTCAATGGTACCCTCAGATTTTTTGATTCTAGATCTCGTTTAATGGTTATTAAACGTTTTCATGAAAATCACTCATGTGTGAAATTTGGAAACTAAAAAAAGATTAAACACTTTTTCCAGACTCACCATGCCTCATGATCATGTGATGTATCAGTGCATGGTCTCGAAAAAATCCTTATAATTGTTTTTTAAAAACATTTACAATGATATTATTGGACATTAAAGTAGTTTTGTGAACATTAAATTCCACTAAACTATACATAATAGTATCGATCATACTCCCATATCAATAAAAAAGTATTCTAAACCTGGTCAACCAAATGTTGAGGTTATTCCATCATATTTCATAGTGTCTCAATGAATAAATCACACATCATGTTTTGATAAACATTTTTATCATAAAAATTGTCTCGTACCATTGGAAAAGAGAATTGATCCCTTCACAAGTCCATGAATGAGTTGGATATTCATAATGGATTTATAACCCTAAATTGTAGGAATCTTGGAAATGTAAGATGGGCATTATAATCCTCATGATCTTTGATAGTATTCAAGTGAAACCTATTACTATATCAAGATTCAAGATCATAATTAAATCAATGTCTCATAACACCCCTGATAAGTTGGTATCCTTGATCCACCATTTGTCTCACGTCCATCCTCCACTCAAATGGGAGATGGAGTACTCTTGAAAATATTAATCCATGTTAGGCTCATGTGTAACACTACCCTAATACAATGTCCATGTATTATTAACACAAATTGTGTGTAACTTGGTCAAATCAATAAAACAATATACTTATCACATAATGGTTCAAATTAATTGACAATAACAGGCGTGTGAAAGAGGCACAAAACATTATGGGATAAAAATTCTCAAATGGAGGATGAAGAAAATGAGTTATCTTCTCTTAATACACTCTCCATCTAATGATTTTAGGAAGAGAGTAGAGTGTAAATAAAAAAGGAAGAAAGCTTGTGGTGCTTATCTCATGACCCCAAAAAATGTCGTTTCACAATCGATGAACCACAATGGTAAAAGAAAAATTTAGTGTAATGACTTAATGTACCCCCTCCCCATGATAACATGTTTTTTATATAGGAGAAAAACTTTATGTTTACTCTACCCCTTATTGAATATTTTATTTATAATAAATTACCTTCTAATCATGTAAGTATGATCTCATACCCACTGATTCCTAGAGTTCATATACTTATCTTGGAAATCATATCCTTGGGCTAGTCCTCTTCATTCATCTATATAATCTATTTCTCAAAAGGGAAAACTACTCCAATGGGATCTGATTTGGATTATTTCGTAAACAACGTCATGCATTTGAAATTATGAATTGGAGATGGTTTTGTCCTAGAGGAGAGGACATCATGAACCAAATATCAATTTACATGATAGTTCCTAGGAATTGTTTCCCCATTATTATTGGTTTAACTATATCCACTAGTCACCAGGCATCATTGTCATAGATATTTCAATATCATTATTTACATGTTCAATGATAATAATAATGAAGTGGATTCAACATACATGAAATTAAATCAACCTTAATTATCATCCTTTCAATGAAGGAATACAATACTCCGTTATGAACCCATTTGAGGTCCTCATTACATGGCCATAAATCATATGATATATGGATCCTTTCCTTAGGTATATAAATTGAATAACCCCATGTTCCATAAAACCACTTTGATCAACCTTTTTCTATATATTATTTCTCAGAATTTTTATTTCAATATTTATAATCCTTACATATCCCATGTAAAAGTGAAAAGACCCCACTACCAGACCATATATGAGTTGGAACTTCATAAGTTCCTCATACCCATCTACCAAAGTTATCAAGGCATTAAAATAAAGGCCCTATGATCCTTGTGCACTGTAGAAACTTTCTAGTATAACCTGAAACATCATGAATTTTTTTTCATTCATACCATGTCTTCCCTATTTTATTGTCCTTGGCTAAAACTTCTTAAAAAATAATTTAAGTAGTCAATAGTTCAATCATCCAAGATGATTCAAATAACATGATGTTTTGTCACCATGGAACAAACCCATTATATTAGGCATGGAGTGTTTTAAAACCCATTTAAATATATATACATCATAATTAAAGTAAGGGTGTAGTGTGTTTCAACCCACTGTGGATATACAACCTTCACAATTAAATCCGGGTATTATGAATCTGATTTCAAGAGAACGTCCAAGATAAATGAACCAAAAATATAGGAAAAATGGTATGATATATAAGAGCATATATTATATGAAAGTATGGACCAAGATGTAAGACACTAAACATCATAAAATGAATGTTTGAGCTATATGAATCAATAATATAGCTGAATATGGTCTCATATATTTGTCCCTAAGCTATGAAAATATACAGTCGAATATATACTATCCTAAACTTTATAACATCAATTGTATATCTTTCCTAACCTAAAAATACCAATTTAAATAGACCCAATTCTCATTCGGTTGAAATCCTATAATGGGACCCCAGAAAAATGTAGATTATTAGTTCACTAAGAAAACTCAATATCTGATTTGAGCAACATTTGTCTCTTATAAAAAATAGAAGTTACAAATAATTCCACGATTAAAACACATAATGGTTAACCAATGAAAAATATGATTTCATATATGAAAATATAATCCCTTAATGACTTCTCTAAAATTTATGGTAAAAAATAATGAGAAGTAATGATTTTGGGTCCCACCTTTTGGTCATTAAAAAAATCAAGCAACACTCACTAGGTCCACTGGGATAGGGACTAATTACACTGAATTTCTACAATTCTTGCCCTATATGAGGGTACCCAGTCCTATCATGTATCTAAATTTCATAATACTGGATCAAAACCAAATAAACATAATAAATATCATGTGGACTAATTTATATAGACTAAAATATAACATGAAATCTAAATTACTAAATTATCCTTTCTAAAACATGGGTACATACCCTTGATTTAATCATATAAAGATACAATCTCATTACCTATATATAAACAAGATACAAGTAATAGAGTTCATTATAATGTTTTTCATTCATCGACCTTTTTCCAATTTGCATGCACATGAATAGTATAGGATTCTTCCATCTCAGAACTATATATGTTTTGATTTATAGTTCTTTGGGATACATAGTGATGTCATTGATCATTTATTCAACCCACATAAATATTTTTTTATATAAATAAACATTCAATCCTAAAATGATTACATGTTATATTATTTTTGGATATATGTTACAAAATATATTCTTTTTCCTCTAGTGTCAAAATTCATTGTGAATATTTTGCATCATTGAAATCTATTGTTTATCAATTTTCAGAAACCTAGAAAAGATGATTCGATATTCTCTTCTTAGTGGTGCTCATAATCCCTATGTAAACACACTCTTCTTCAAAAATACTCTCATAAGGTTTATTATTTATGGTTATTATATTTTTATGTTTGAATAATGTTATATAAATTTTGTATATAATAAAATTTATTTCATTCAGAATGTATAAAATTGTAAGATAGTGACACCCATAAATGTGTTCCATGAATTGTTTTTAGATGATTTGATAAATGTGAAGCCCATATAAAAATTTGTATAAACTATAACAATTACATGGAAGTTTAATTCAATAGAATAATGTTATTGGATTAATTTAATAAGGGATCATATTTTGTTTGTTATTTCACTCATATTAAATTATATTTTTCTTCTAAGTATTTTTTGTAATATTTGGACAAAATTTAACCATCCAGGGTTATCTAGTTAACCATCTCAACCATGGAATTTTGGGAGTAACCAAATTTTTTTACCAAAAACCTACATAATTAGAAAGTCTTACCAGTTGAATATGGGTGAGTATATTGCTCACTGGATTCACATAGAACACACAAAAGGTGATTAGGTGGGATGCACAAGAGAGTCACATTGTCTGCGAGGGATTGTGTGGAGTGTAGTGAGTGTGAAACCCAACTACCTACTTATGAATAAAATAGAATACATATTCTTATATGAATTAAAATCTAGGTATGAAATTTTCTAGGTGGGATATCATGGAAAGTTCACTCCCCCCACCGTACTAAAAATATCAATAAATAACCTCATTTGTTTGATTGAATCAATCTGTGATATGTACTCAAGAATGAAATAATCTTAATCCTTGTCTCATCCACTGTACTCATCGATCCTACTTGTTCAATTTTGAAATCCAAACCATATGTCGACTCAGCACCATCAATCAGTAAAACTAGTTCTATCAACATCAGCCTCACTGACAAGCTTAATCATCCCAAACCCATTCATGCTATTTTAATTTTGTATAAATGAACTATTTTAAGGAATAATTACCATCAAAAGTTCTTCAAATGTAGTAATAGATATGGTCACATGAATTTATTTGGATTATGTGACTTTGAACCATTTCATGCATACATAACATGTTAAAAATAAACATCACTTTCAATCATTTTTCTAAAAAGGGATTTCCATATACAATCTAAATAAAAACGTCAATTATAGAAATGTATTGATAGAACCAATTTATGATCAAGATAGAATATCTCATGAACCATATGAATCCATCATAAAATATATTGTTGACATGATAAAGTGATAACAGTCACAAGAATACATAATTAAATTACCACATATTCTCATGAAAAACAAAACCTCTCCATTATTTGTAACCTTCAATTATTTGAGGCCTTAATTGCATGAATGCATCGGTGGCTATCAAGTGATTTTCCACTAGTATATCATGTAATCACCTAAAGTGACAATGCTATCATTGTAATTTTCCATATGCATCGCACATCAATTATTGACCATTTTTTGATCAAATATCTTCCACTATATCACATGATACAATGAAAAAATGAGTGATGTGAGCCAAATCTATCATCTTAATTAATCACACGATAACATATCCTGCATAGAAATTTTTGATCCTAATGATTATAGAGAGTTTCAGTGAATTGATAATAATATGACCACTACCTAAAGGTTGTACATGTTCTGTATTTACTAGAAAAAATAGATAAAATATTGGACACTATTGGATATATGAACACAAACCCTCGTATTATCAAAAATATGGAAATATGAAATCATGTGAGGAGAGAATGAAATATAGAGATAATATAAGTGGATGATGAATCATGAGGACAACCTTTGAAGGAATAATAGATGTAATTAGGATACACCTACATGAGGATATACCATTTGAACCCATTACAATACCTTATCATGAGTCTTCATTATGTGAATCACATTAGATAATGTGACCACAAGATTATATGAACAACCTTCAAATTTTTTGTTATGAAACACATACATTCGGTCTGGGATAGTCCAACCTTGTTATGAAATACTAACAAGTGATGTAGTTACAAAACCATGGTTGTGAAAATAATTCGTTTTAACCAATATAAATAAACATTCATTTCATCCCAAATAATTAAACTCTACATCTCAGGATTACACAATTCAATATTTTAATGAAAACATCCATACACATGAAACCCAATCATTATAACACACCTTGGTATTTAGAATTGATATGGATCTGAAATAAGATCCTTTCACAGACCTTGTTATAAAAACCCTAAAATTTTAGATTTCATATATGTACCCACTACATGTGGGATTCTTTTAGAAGACTTATTTAAGAACCCTTGGACTAAAACTGCTTTTTCATGATTCCGTAACATCCCATAAGTGATCTCATGAAACCTCACCATTTTTACTATGCTAACATATCAGTCATGATATGTATTCCATTTTCTAGGAATCCTTGTTATGATTACCCTTGTAAATGGAACTCAAACCCATGTGTGTTAAATATTTATCATATGTAAAATCATATACATGTTCGTGAGACCCCATATTGTGACTCCCTTAAGATAACTTGATCACATGAGACATCAATGGTCTTTTAAATTTCTCAATAGCCTTTGGAGATTTATTCTTGATGACAAAAAAATCCTTGGAAATGTAAAACTGATTACATGAAGGATTTATTGGACATGTCACACTATTTTGTAATAAAACCTTGTACACATCATCTTGATTATGTGAAATCCCTTTGATATATCAATCAGATCAAATGAAGTACCCATAAACATGATATCCTTTTTTTGAAACAACCCTCAGACATGTCAGCCTTGCCAAGAAGATACACTCGTACATGTCATCCTAGTCCGGTAGACACCCATGGACAATTCAACAATATTCGGTAGACACTCTTAGATGCTTCATACTTTTTAGAAGACACCCATGTACATGTACCCTAAAACCATATAAAACATCTTCCCATAAACCATACACCAAAAACTTATTTTAAAAAAGAATTTCTATAATGAACTAGGTTTATACACTCATGCATCCCAAATCAATCAAAACTGTCATGGGGAAATATAAAAAAATTAAATTGAACATCCATGTTCATAACATATATTTGTACATTAGAGGATAGAGAATGGACATGTGGGCTGGGAATCCGACATTGAATATATACCTCCCTATTCTATATACTCTAGCTTATAGAACCCAAATTATCATATTATTATATCATCAATCCATATCTATCATTGGGTGAGATGTGATTTTATACACATACCTCCATGATGGTATAAGTCTATTAATTATTCCCATGTTTCCAAGACTGGAGGAAATAGTCCCCATGGGAATTGATTATCTTTTCACACCCATCAATGGGTTAGGAAAAATATATATTATGAGTAATCATATTTGTATTATAATTATATTATATAGGACATATTACTACCTCCAGATCTCTATATCTAAAATTTAAATTCCCTTATATATGTCATTGTTATGTGATGTCAAACTACATGGTACAATCATACCTAAACTAGAGAATTATGATTCCTATATTTTCATGAGATATGTTGGAGGCCTCCTTTAAGCCTGAGATCCATATGAAATTCATCATGAGGATTATAATAAAATATCGCCTTTACCTTAGTGTGTAATCCCTAAAAAAATTTCTCTCATAAAATTTTTCAAATCTTCCACAATCCTTCGAATATAAAAGCATGTATGACTCATGTAGTGTTAGAGAACAGTTAAAATTGTTCCAATAGAAATATTTAAATGCACAGTTAAGGGCTTACTTCCTTATACAAGTCTAGTTACATATCATCTACCTTAAATGGGACATATTTATAATGATGTATCCTAGGGTATAAGATATTCACAATTACATTGTGAAACATATGTCACCAATCATTTTAAAACATAGTCACTCATGAAGATGAACTACAGAAATTTCAATTCCCGTTTCCCCCACGATATATAGGAAACCACATTAAGGTTAAATCCCAATTCCCAAAACACTTTTCCCCCTACAATGATGATGGTAAAATGTAGATTAGACTAATATGGATATAAAATTGACCATTATAAACATACAGGTGAATAATTGGGAAACCATGATATAAGCATATTTTTCATCAATATATGGGTTTGATCAATTTATTGGGACATGGATAACCATTCCCATATAAGGGCCTTTAAGGAATCACAAACATATCTTATATCAATAAGTGTATCCTCGGGTAGTTAATAATCGACCCAAAATGTGGGATTAATACTACCTCCCATCCTTTTGATGAATGTTAGTTCCTAGCCATCAATGGAAACATGTTCCAATGACCATTTAACCTGTTAAATTAGAACTATAACTTATTACATATATAAAATCTATTAAAAGTTTCCATTAGGCAAAAAGTTGAAATCCATAATAAAATCATTATGAAACCACACTCAATCACCCACAATATGTATCATATATTACTTCAAATTTTATGTGAGAAAAAAATGAAGTAGATCCCACATACCATGTGTCTGATTATGTGTAATATGAGTTAAGATTATGAATCCTTGAATATAGTACAAAACCATAATGATGAATGGGGTACATGTCTATACACAGGAATTAAATACTTAGTCATTTGATATAGATTTTTTGTGATAATGGGAGAGAGTTCATGGACTATGAAGAAATCTCAGGCAACATGAGGTGGAATTCATGGTATATGAAAAAATTGAGATTCATTTGATTTTAGGTCATGGGATTAAGTAGAATTTTGATTTTTGTATTTTTCAATGTTATTTACCTATATAAAGGCCCAAAATAAATTAATTAAAGAAAAATTAATTGTATTATTAAGAATATTTGATGGATAAATTAGGATGAGTATGAATGTGTATCTATAATGCATTATTTTATTGAATGACTTCCCCATTAGAGTATCCTGAAATGGTGAACTACAGTGTAATACCACAAGAACGTATTGGATAATTACATATTACATATTTAACATTGATAAGTGTATCTTAGTGGAATTATTGAATGGTTTCATGAAAAAAGGATTGGGGGTCAAGTACTATAAGTGAGCCCATTGTGGTAGCTAAAATGTAGTTGTAGGGGGTACTAATTTTTTTGTAAATTCCCAGCATCCTTCCAGTGGTCTTACTATAGGTTCTATATTGGCTTTGGGACTACCAATTAGTAGTTATACCAGCTTTTCCCGACCGATGGACCCCTATAAAGTTTTTTTATGCGAAGGGGAACTAGAAAATTTACCCCTTGGAACCCATAATTATCTTCTACACATATCCCTAAAAATATTATGAACCTTTCTCCCCATTGGAGTTCAATCATTAATGTTTTTTGCTTCATTCCTCTCATCACTTTTTCATTTCATGTTCTCATAGATGTGTTGTACTTATCTTTGTATTACCAACCTCATGCAAGTTCTAAATATTCATTTTTCTTCAATTTCCTCATTAGAGAACCATTATTTAAAGAATTTATGGATGATTTTTTAGAGATGGTGTGTCGGTGTTTATTCTCAAAGTTATTAATGGTAATTACTATTCATCATAAATAAGGTTGGATTTACGTTCCCTGAGATAAAATATATATATATAATGTAATGAATTTATTTTCATATTTGTTGGTATATATAAATGTGAAAACTATTCTCATTATTGATGTGAGGATGCTTGAAGTATGTAGTGAAGTGGAAGATTTTGTTGAGTGAGAGTGCTTGTTTTTTATGTGAACAGGATGAAAGTCATCCATGTGATAAGAATGTCATCAAGGAAATATTTTTGAAATATTTTATTAAAATAATCTATTTAGATTTTATTGAGTCCATCATTGATAGGATGAGTGTAATGGGGGTTTATGTAGTGATTTCCTTTCTGGGTGAAACATGGAATCATTGAACAAGAGAAAAATATCAATGATAATTTTAGGGTTTAATGTATTTTAATAATATCTTAGACATTAATTTTTTGTTTCCAAATGAAGTTGAATGTATTGGGAATTTGAGAAAGTGTTCGAGTGGTGTTTTCCCTTTTTTTTTGGGTTTTAAACCTGAGATTATGTTTGGGTTCATGAGATGGTGAGGTTTTACCATTAGTGATATAGCTAATCTTGAAATCAAATTAGATGATGACCCTGAGAGATATGGTTTAGTTTTTTTTGTTCTGATGTCCATTATGACTGATATTTTTGGTTTGGTAATTATTTATGAGTTCCTTTCATCTTCTTAATACTTGTGTTGATCCTATTGTATGGGTGGCCACCCAGGATTTCGTGGGGATGGTTCAGTGATTCTATTGAGATCACTAGAAACTTTACAGATGGATTAACATGTATGAATCCTCCCTAAATTCTATAAAACTCTTATGAGGTGACACATTTGGCCTCCCAGGATTCGAAAGTTTTGGGCTGTGGAAACTTGATTGACATTTTGTGCAAACAATATGGAATAGGGTAATTTATAAGGCCAAGACATGGAGGAATTGAATGATCTATGAGATGTTTGTTCCTATGGTACGAAAAAACATTTTATACCAAATGATGTCACGTCTGGTGGTGTATGTGTTAATAGTGACATAGTAGGAACATAATTGGATGGATTTTTAATTCGATATTTATTTTAATTTATTTCTTACACCTTTATAATAACTATTTAATTTATTATAATAATGATTTGGTTGTATCATATTTGATTTATACTCACACACTACCCATGAATATCAGTTTATGTATTCACTCAATTTTCAACGATTTCAAATGATTTCTTAGGCCCTACATCAGGCAGTTGTGCAGGAGGGGTCGGTTGGTCATGGTGATGGATGGAATGATTCCAAAATCAGTTCTAGAGATGTTTCTTGTAATTATTTATTAATTTATTAATATTCTTATATCCTTTATTTGTGTGGATCTCGGTAGAATATTTTATTTGGTCTTGTATGGAATATTTTTATAACATGGTGTGTTATTAATATCACAATGATAGTTAATTCATTTATTTATTTTGATGTTTATTGAATTCTTTTTTATATGTGTAGTTCAATTTTATCTATTTTTTGGGGAATAATATCCCCACATTACACATAGAAAACCTCCATTATTTGGAAGCCTCTTTCACATTAGTATAAATGCATGAGCCCATGTGGAATTCCCTCATCCAAAATGTGTGATCTACTTTTGTAGGTAATAAAATAGTATAAAAACATATTTTAATTTCTCATACAATTTGGGACATAGAAGACAATATATACGCAATTTTCAAGAATATCTAAAATTCATGAGATAAGGTGGTGCTGAAACATCCCACATTTATAGGTGTGGGATTTTTTGGTTCTCACTGTTAATTTTGACTATTTTAATCTCTTGTGATGCTCATGATTTTTTCATTATGATTTATAGGATTTACTATATGCTTGATCTTGAGGATTTAGTGAGTTTATGCATCTTGGATATACATGTGGGTTATGTTTTCATGAATTTTTATCCAATGATTTATTTATTATTAAATTAATTAAATTCTATAAATATATATTCTACATTTTTTAAAAGAGAAATATTATAAAATTTTCATAATTAATGTTGAGCATGTTTCAATTCTTATGTCCTTATGACTATGAATAAGATGTATGTATTGAGAGAATATACATTGTCCGTAAATATGGATACAAGTATTTTATTTTGGGTCTTCATACCATGGAATTCAATTATTGACCTTGGAAATTATTTTGAAAATGGGAAATTAACACGACATTAAATGTTATTAAAATTGTTTTTAAAATAATTTGAATGTGATTCATTTTTATGGGTTTAATATGTGGTTTGAAATGGAATTTGAAAAGGTTTTATATAACATGAAGCGATGATATAAGAACTTTTGAGGCCCATTTATCCTTTTTAGATGTGTTTTTTCATGTTATGGTTTTGGGACCACCATGAATTCTAATTACATTATTATATTTTGATATCACATCTCAAGTATCATGTTTTTTTATTATGCATAGTTGATGTTTTGGTGTTCCAAATATATGGTTTAGTGAGAAACATCTCTAAGGAGATGGGCATTGAAGTTGTTGACCAATCATAGGGAATCAAAAGTAATGATTCCCCTAATGGGGTGGTTGGATTTAATTATAATTGAGTGATTACGATGGGGATCTCATTAAAATTAACAACACATAGTTTTATTAATGGGTGTCTTTATGATACACGGTCTATAACTGAACATTATAGTGTTTGAAATTTTGGGATATTTTTTGAAAAATGGACATTATAATAGATTGAATGTTGTGTGCTGTTATCCTAGCCCATTGATAAGTGGGTTTCTATAAGAGGTTTAGTATAGTATCAGTGAAGATCAATAGTTGAATTTTTTTCAATATCTTTTGTACTGGTCAGTGGGATTGTTGGGTTTTATAGACCATAACGATTGTGTGAGTTACTTATTATCATTTATATGGGTGGTATGTATGCGGATGTTTTTGTGATTCGTGAGGGGTAGTGTGTGATTTAAATGGACGAGACATGGGTGGTTATGATCGATTAGTGTGGGTCTAGCATTGTGGTTTTTCCAGAAGTTTAGTGCCTTGGGAGCACCTTGAAGGTGATGTTTGCAATGATAGACCAGCCCACATTGGATTTTCAACTACATGTAGTTGTCTACGGTAGGATACATGATTTTAATACAAGAATGATATCGAATGTAATTTCATAATCAGTTCAATATGTATATGGTATAAATTTTATCTCTCGGTTCAAACATATAAACTGAAATTGGAACATGATGTTAGATGAGGATGATTTTTTTTGCTTTGGGTGATACCATGTATGTTATGGTGTTATTAAAATGTTATAAAATGTGATTTCCATATAAAAATAATTTGAATTTTATTTTAAGGATTGGGTTATAATGTTTGGGGAACCTTTTTATAATATAATGGTCATTTTTTGAGTTCCATTAGATGAAAAATAATTATTTCTGTGAAATATTAATGGAAAGTTTCTTCTAAATAAATCATCTCTATTGGATGTGCATCGAATGGTTATTTTATTAATGAAAAATTTTGAGAGTGGGTAGGTTTTTTATTTCTAGACCACCCATGGTGTGTCCACAAATATGATTTTACAGTTTTACCCAAGGTTGGTTTATATCATAGACACATTAATTCTTAAAAGTGGATTGTTACTATTAAATGAATTTGTTTAGGATTTAATAGTGAATTTTAACTACGGGTCATGTAAGTACAAAGATGTGTGATTTGGGAATTTTTGTGATTCCATAAATGTTATATTATCTTGGATGTGAGGTGATAATACATTAGTTGGTGGGGTTGAGCATCTTTAGGAGAATTTGTATAGATAAGGATAAACTGGTGATGATCTATATAATTAAATATTTTGATGTGGATACTATATCTATAATATTATTTTGAACATGTTTGATGTGATTAGAAGAACAAAACAATGGTTTTGAGGATATATTGTGGGTTTAATCTAGTGTTTAGAGTTATGCATAGGAAGTGGGTAGGTTGTTTTTAGAATAAAAATAGGTATTTTTGATCAATTTGATGACCTAGGATAGATAAAAATAATTATGGGATGTAATGATACTATCATTGAAAGACCTGATATTATCTCCATAGGTTTTTATTCCAATTTATGGTGAGTTTTATGAGAGTTTCATAGTGAAAGAATGATGGACCTTTATAAATAGTAAAAGATAATAATCAGGTTGTCTGATGTTGTGGTTGGAAAATACTTTTTATTATAATTTGGAGAAAAAACATTCATAATGGTTGGAGTTTTGGGGATGCTTGTGGAGGTAATCAATGAGTTTGGTGATTGGTAGATTTTGGGAAATCTGTTATGGAGTTGTTAACTCAATATTGGGATTCGGAAATTGATGATTTCTTGATGAGTAGAATCCTTTGAGATTTAGGAATGGTAAATATTTTCAAAAAATGTGTTCGATATTTAGGTGTATCCTAGTGTATTACATATATTGAAGGGAGTTCTTCCAGGTGTATTCGTTGTAGTGGAGTTTCTTGGTGCATGTCAGGAGTCATGTATCGGTTACCATAATCAATGTTTTGGATTTAGGCATTGTATTTAATTCATATAAGGGGATATGTTCTTCTATTATATGATATATTACCTAGTGAAGGTTTTAGTCAACTAAAAATGATCATAAATAAGTGGTTCTGACTAGTGAAGTGTGTGTGGGGCTTTAGATTGGATTTTACAGGGTGCTAGTGAATGAAATGGATGTTTCATGCGGTAAGCCAAACATTGTAACATTTTTCATGGTGTAAAAAATTTAATATATCTTTTATAAAGGCGAGAAACACTATTTCATTTCTTGATTATATAGGTGATCTATTTTGAAAAAAATAGAAAAATGTGATTTTAACGATTCAACATTTGAAGAAGAATGAGTACTATTTAGCATATGATAGAGATGATAGATGGACATGATATGTGGATCATTAGGTAAAAATGATAATTAATATGAATGGGTTTATTTGGAGGGATTTAAAATGTGTTTTTAGATGAAAATTTTGAAATTTTAGTGGGGTCAGGATGAACCACACATGTGGGTGTGTGATTACATGGTTGTATTCAGGGAAGTATCTAGGATTGGGATCATGATATATGTTCTGGGAGGATGGGACGATCAAGTGAGTCCCTAATACAAACATATTTAGGATGAGAGGTAATTAGAGGAGAAGTTTATAATTCCTAGTAAATTTTTTGGAATATTATAGGTTATGTTTTTTTCTCTCGAACAAGTGTATCTCAATGGTTTTGGTTAATAGTGTCATTAGAAGATGATAAGTGGACGAGTTCTAGAAGTGATCCCATGATTTTAATTGAAATTTAGTTTCAAGGTCCATAGAATAGATAGTAATGTAACATTGTCTCTATGGTTGGTGAACTACATTCTAACTAGTGTTTATAGGTTTACTGACATGTTAGTGTAATATCCACAAACCACCGATGATTGTGAGCTATTTCTGGTGGACTCCTAGATTATGTTTTTAATTGAAGTCAAATGGGTAGTTTAACCCTTGTTCCCCCTTTTCTCCTACCCTCCCCTCCTAAACCCCATTTTAACTAGTATCCCATGAAAGCTTACTCAATGGTTTTTTGGATCCTCTCCTCAAATATGTTGGTCAATTAATGTGTCTTTGGATGTGCATGAATATTCTTAGTAAATCAATCATTATCGAAGTTTAAAATAATCATATCTCTTGTTTTTTAATTCTATTATACTGTTATAATGTATTTAAGCATAATTTCATAGAACTAATTTGTCAATATTTATTCATGTAGTGATTTATGCTGTGTAGGATATGCCATGATTGATGAAGGATGTCATTGATGTATATCCCTAACTGTTATAGTGTTTTTATATTTGAAAAAATATACTTCAATACCAAATGTATTCAATTTAACGTTTTGTAGAATCCTAAATTTGACATTAATTATTTCTATTAATGGTCATAATATTATTTTTAAAGTCAATTAAAATGATTATTTTATATTTTATGGAATTATTTTACATATTTATTAATATGTTTATTTTCCATGGAATCATGTTGGAAATTTTTTAAAAGGAATATTAAAGTAGTAAAATGTAAATTATTATAGACAGTTTCAAAAGTATACATTAGTTACCCAATGAAGTGCCACTATATAACTGATGGATTGGGATATAATGAAATTATCCTCTATTAGTCCATCAAGAAGATAGCGGGGGCTCATTGGTTCGCTCGTGAGGTAATTCGTGTAGTAGAAACTACCATATAGGCCACTTGTGACATTGTGGATGATACCTAATGTAAATTATCATCAGTATAGGTATTCCAAGTCATCATTCAATGATAGTCGAAATAGAGTAATTTAAATCATCAATGGATTAATTATCACATGTGTATTCAATGATGTTCTATGATTTTATAATGGATATAAATATAGTCCATGTATAACATCCATGTTCTTTTTATTACATTCATAATTTATTTAGTTGAAAAAATTTACCCTTAATGCAACCCTAATTCTCAATAATGATAATTTCTTAGGTAATTACATACATTACATAACAACTTGAAATAATAAATACACCAACTTTAATGAAAACCTCCTTAACATGTTCATAATACTCCTTCATACATAAAATTTAATGGGATAAGATGAGGACATACATAAGAAAGGGGTGAGCTATAAATCCCAGTAAAGAAGTAAACATGGAATAACATGAATATAATAATTCATTTCCTGTATGGTATATCAACGAGGCATAAATGAAAATGAATCAAAAATCATGATATATTGTGATATTCATAACATTGAAATGTGTAAAAAACCTAAAACACTTAATCATAAGAAAAAGTCAATGATAAAACACAAATAATTCATGGTGGAAAGATGTCCCATTAATAATCAGGTAAACCCCTATCCTAACATGACTTATCTGGACACTTAACATTACCCAATGCAATGAAGCAATATCAGGGTGACCCCATCATAAAATTTTTATCATCATGCTTATGTGAGAGACATTTATCATAAAAAATGGATTCATTAGTCATAATAAATTATTACAAGATAAAGGGTTGTGGAATACATACATGTAAGTCCACAAGAAAAAGGAATATGTGAATAAATTTAGCCACCCTTGATATTGAATGGTTATGTTATTATAAAGACCCTTAAATTTCAAGGTAAATTTTTTCTAAATTTTCTTTGGTATTTTACGAGTATGCGGTTTCTGACGGCACTTGATTCCGAGGCCCGGTGTGCCCGGAATCATTTTCCAATGTTTAGCTCGAGAACGTTTAGTGAACGGATGAGTGGGTTTTCCTAACTTTTGAACCTGTGCTCGGAATCGCAATCCGAGGGCACCGATGGAATTTCAGTGCCGGTAATTTCTTTGGAACACCTTTTCTGGAGTTGCATTTACTCGGGTGAGGTTATTAAATAAATATGTTAAGTTAAGAATGAAATAAAAATTTGTGCCACAATTTTTATTTTCTATTCTAAGTAGTTTTAAACTATGCATGGATGTTGGAGTGGGGCCCAATACATCCTAAATCCACTTGGTAGGATATTAGTGATGTGGGGCCAACAAGATCCCCACCCCTTCAATTCCATTAAACCTCTTTATTGTGTAACACACCCACACCCCCTTTTAATGTCAGGTCAACTCTCCCAAATTTAATGGACTATTAAAGGCTCTTCAATTAATTTAATTAATTGAATGGGATCATTTTAAATTTCAAATTTAATGTTAGAATGTCTGTGTGTTAATAAAATAAGACAGTGTATTATTTTATTGGGGGTTGATTAGTTGTGCGGAAACAAGGAGAGGACTCTTGTGCTCTGAAGAACATCTTCTTACTCGTCGAAGAACACGAAGAACGTCGAGTATACGATGAAGAACTCCATCACTGCAAGGGAATCGACGTGTTGTCTCCTCTCCTCTCCGCCGCTGGTAAGAGACGCCTTCTTCAGTGAACGACGACGCACCACATACTTCTTCAGGAAAACACCGACGACGTATACGATGTCGTCTTCCGTGACGTCGTATTCCACGATGCGGTCTTCCACAACACCGTCTTCCGTAACACCGTCTTCCGCAATGCCGTCTTCCACGACGTCCTTTTCCCACGACAATCCTCCTTCAACTACTTCATCAAGGTATGGGTTTGAGTTCAAATTTAATGGATTAAATTTGTGCTTGCTTTGTCGAAGTTATTTTTATATTTGGGCTGCCTGTTATCGTTAAAACGGGAGGAGGTCGGACCGCACGAACACGGCCGACCCTCCTCCCCCTTTGATGTTGTACTTGTTGTGGCACGAACAAAGGAGTCACGGTGCAACGCCACTGTGTGGAAACAAAGGGGAACACGGAGAAGAAGCACGACATTGTCGCGCCGTGCCATTGAGGCCGAATGAAGCCGGGGCCGGAGTCAGGCAGCGGCGGAGGGGCGTCGCGCCGTCGCGCCGCGCCAGAGAACCACGAAGAGGCCGCGTACGGAGCGAGGCCTCGGAAGAGGGGCGCGGCGCCGTCGCACAGTTCCAGTCGGACAAGGCCGCGGCTTGAAGCCGTGGTGGTGCAAGGAGGGGCGGCCGGATCTGCCGGTGCTTCGGAGGGGCAGGACCGCGGGGCCCTGCAGCAGCAGCACCGGCCGGTCAGCCGAGCCGACCGTTTCAGAAGGACCGACGATCGTAACCCTCAGCTGGCCAAGAGGTGGGGCCCCCACATGGGTTACTTTTCTTCATTCAAGGTGGGCAGCACCCCCCTCCGCATCCCGCTCGGCCAAATGGCCAAGCCGCTGGACAGGCGGGCCCCACCCGCGTCATGCCGGACCGGCCGCACCGGGCCGGGATAGGCCGCGCCCTGATGGGCCGGACCCGGACACGAGGTGGGTCGACCCGGTTCGGGCCGACCCAGGGGGTCTTGGGCCAGGTCGGTCCGGGCCCACATCCCCCTAAAACCAGACAAGTTAATTTAAATGCGTGTAAATTGGTTTACGGACCTCCGATCGACGCACCTTCAGTTGTGATGCGATCCTTAGATCGAGGCTGTTCTTTTGGTATATTACACTCATTGTTTCAGATAACTTTGTGTACAACCCGGTTGGTTTGAACACAAAACCAATCGGGCCCTCGGAGCGGAAACACATATAACTTGAGCTCCGAACATCCGATTGACGTGCCATTGACTTTTTTGGATTCCTCTTAGTGATACGGTTCTTTTGGGTTACTCTGCTCGAGGTTTGGACATAGTTGGAGTACGGTCGGGTTGGTTTTGACTTAAAAACACATGGGCCCCTAGAATGAAAAAGCCATTAACTCTCAGGCCGAGTGTCCGACTGACGCGTCGTCTTCCACGTTGAGTTCCTATCGACGAGGCGGAACTTTCGGATACATCAACTTCAGACTACATGTTAGTTGATGTATCGACCCCACTTGGCTCGTGGAGCAGACTCTCCTGGAAATGAGCATGTTGTGTGTGGGAACCCTAGAGCTGGCTGTGACTGCGACGACGACGACGATTGCATTGAAATCCTCTGTGGTTTCGGCAGCGAAGGCGACTGCACTGAAATCCTCCATGGGTTCGGCAGCGATGAAGACCATACTAAAATCCTCTATTGGTTCGATGCCGATGACTACTATTCTTGTATCCAACATGGGTCCGGCAGTACTACTGTTCATGTATCCTACGTGGGTCCTGTAACACCACGAGATTTTATGAAAAATATCCTTTTTAATTTCATTAATGTATTGTGTTGTATGCTACACCAGAAGGAACTTGCACAACACGCATCCTTGACTCGCCTTGTATTACACGCAATCACGACCTTTCTCGATAGCGTGTGTAGTACGCAATACTGAGCTTCACTAAACAATGATATACTATTAAAATATTATTAAAACTAGCCATTATGAATATTAATAACCACCTTTTGAAATTTTATAAATTTTATTTTTCAAAATGGACTTCATTTTTGGATTCGGAATATCTAAATTAGCCTAGGGTGAAATTTTGGTAATTTTCTGAAAACTTTCAATTTTTGATGAATAGTGAAACCACTAAGTGGTAGTTAAAAAAACTGAATTTTTCATAAAACATAATTTTACTGCTTCTGTGAGTGGAATTCCGAAAATCTAAGAGACACGGTTGATGTCAGTAAGTAAAATTTGGTTCAATGAGATGAAAATAATTTTTTGGTGAATAGTAACTTTTTACTTTTTTTACAACGGTTAAAAGTAAATAGGGTAATTAAGGGTAAAAATGATATTATTATTACCCTAACACATGTCCTAATTCTATTGAACAAGTGTAATTCGACCAAAAACAACCTTAGAAATAAAATATGACCATTTAGGACCACTTGGATTAGATTAGGACATTTATTATTAATTTATTTAAAGAAGGGTTAAAATTGTAAAAATCAATGTTTAATAACTAAATAATTTTTAATATAAGGTTATACATACGATAAATTAGGCTATAAGTATTCATTAGAAATCTAAAAATATTTCCTACATAATTATATTTTATTTGTAATTTTTAGACTTTATATAATGTAATTTATTTATGACACAATGATGATGCAGTAATTACCTGAATAGTAAAAAATTAGAATAATTGATATTATAAATACCTAAATAAGAATAATTTGAGGCTTTTTTATGAATTAAACTAATTTTATAGGATAATATGACATGTTAGGATTGATTTAATTAAATTTTGTAGAAATAGTCATTCTTTTATGAGTATCAAAAAAATCAACTATTGAATAGTGTCAAAATTGACATAAAATAGTTATTAATACAAATATTATATTATTAATTGTTATTTTATTCCTAAAAATCTAAGGTTCGGCCAAATGACTTAGATAGGGTTATATATATTAATAAAACACAACTTGGGGGTCTCTTGGATGTATATTGTATGTTTATTAACTATATAATATAAAAATACAAAGTGACTTGGTAAATGTCAATCTAATTAACTAAGAGTTAAAACTAAAAGATAAGGTTAATATAATGACCTAAACTTGAATAAATTATATTGTATGAGAGGATTTATACCCATAACCACCTTAACTTCGAAATAACTCAATTTGAAGCTATTTAAAACCGAACCTGACTTTATAATAAAATAATATTTTGAGTTATTCCAAAGGTGCCCCTCTCCTCCCTTATAAAAGGGAACCTCCTCCCCCTCTTCCTCACACCACTTTAAGCCTTCAAGCTCGGCCAAACTCTGCCATTTTCTCCTATCCACTTCCCTATAGACATCCTAGAGGTCCTGGTCTTCTTCAAAGACCTATTTTAGTACCCTAAAAGGAGGTCTCAAAGAAGCACTTCAAAGAAGAGGTAATGTCCGTTACCGATTCTTTCATCTTTATTTCTTCTTCCACTTCTTATTCCTTAGTTGTATAATTATGAATTAATAACATCAGTATCACTCATATACGGATATGTTACTATAAGTATGAAACAACCCTATTTAAACATCTATCCATCCAACGGAAAAAGAAATCACCGCGTGTGCGTACGTACAGAATACCGTCTCCACGCCGTGGTGTAATCTATTTTCCACCACCACCTTACTTGGATGGGTATAATGGTGTAAATAATGACTATATATGACTATTATAATGTGATATTTATTCTTAAATAGTTTACATACACTCCAATACAATTCCACGATCATAGGAACGATATCATCACTCGTGTGTACGTATGGAATACCGTCTCCACGATGTGATGTGACTTGTTCTACATGATCTTCATTTCATAATGATTATATAAATTGAATGGATGAATATGATATATATTACACTAATACCATTCTGTAAATGAGGTATCTATAACCTAAAATGAATAATAACAATTTATTCGACAAACACGCAAAAGAACAAAAAAAAAAGAGTAATAAACACCCGAATAACAAGTAGCAATGAAATATTACTAATAAGAAGCTAAGAATATGACCATATATGATATCATAAAAAGAATCATGATTCTGTAGTAAGTCAATAACATTATTTAAATCATTATACAGGAGGTTCAGACACGTACAAAGCATATCAGACCAAAGGTATGGGAAATATCACAATCTCATTTTTATATGAGATTGTTTATACTTTGGTATTTACTGGGGTGTATTTTATCATCCACATCCATGTTTCCTAAATATGTAATATTATTTCCATCCACCTACAATTGTTGAAATCCTATTTAACCCTTCAGTGAGTTTTTAGTAAAAGATATGAAAGGAATATTTTGTCATTTTTTGTACGATGTACTTTTTGATTTTTCCGACAAAAGTACGAGAAGAATGTTTTTTAACTTATACGGCATGAATGGATTTTTAAAACATTATTTCCAAGAATCATACATTACAAGTTTTCAAGATTATTTTTAATCAACTTATTTTAGATTAAAATTGTATGACATGTTAAGAAAGGAAAGAAAAATTTGAAGTAGAAAGGATATTTTCCTCAAGAATGGAGTTCAAGTGTTTTATCAAAATTATTTTCCATCTAAGATAATATAGGGTTATTTTTATATCCCTATTATTACATTGATTTGATTATGTTGTGATGGAATTATTTTTATGAATTCCTTTATCTTATATGAATTGTTTTATGATTTCATGTTGTTTAAGAATCCCATTTTTATTACATGGGTTATGCAATGATATATGATTTAAGATTTTGTGCCACACATAAGAATGGTATCATTAAGAGATGGGTGGGACCTATATCTCTCTCAAATTCATTAGGTAAAGATTTTATATCTCATGGGATAGACATGGCTAGAATGGTAGGTTATACTGGTTCAGTGAAACAGGAATGAAACAAGGAGTGAACTCGGTTCAGAAATGGACTTTGTCCACTAAGATAGTCTTGGCAATGAGTCTTGACTAATAAGAAATGATTCTCTATGATTATGTGTGTATGACACAAAGTTTCATGTTTTATGTTATGATTATTGGGATTACATTTCACTACTATGATTTATCCCATGTTATGATATTATGATCTCTTTTGCAGGTTAAGAATTCCAAAATTTTATGTTCTTATGAATATGATGTGATTGAAATTTTTTTTACCCTTACTGAGCATTTGAGCTCACCCTTTAATGTTTTCTTTTCCCTAGGATATAAATAAAGGTTTTATGTTAAAAAAAGGGAATATCTTTATGGGAGATGTTGAAGATCTTTCACCATGATTAGAAGATTACGTTCCGAGTTTTCAAAGACACTAAACTGTTACGGTCCTTGTGTGTTTGTTTTTGTTATGTAATAAGTATTCTGAAAAAGTAATGTAATGTCCATGTACGTTAAGCTTAGGGTCTCTACAGTTGGTATCAAAGGAAAGGTTTAGTCAACCTCTGGAAACTTTGGTGCGATAACGTTAGTGAGATCCCTAGAGATATTTATAAGGTATGTCTAGGGATGTCCCTAAGGATAAGTATACGTATAGTATATAGTTCTAGGACTATGTTAACAATCATAGAATATAACCTAATATGTTAGATATTGAATGTACTCCCCCTTTATTATGTTGTTTACCCTATCATGATTTTTGCCTCTCACACTATTCTTTTTGGGTTTTAGACTATGGCTGGAACCCGAAGGAACCGTGTTGATCTATGCAATGGACAATGCAATGATTGTCCTCCTGAACAAACAAATGTTATGGGAGATGGAGTGAAAAATCTTATTGCTATACTTACAGAATCTATGAATCATTCTGGAATTCCAAATGACCAAAGGAATGAGAAACATTCTATTAAATCCTTCATGAGGCAGCGTCCGCCTTCATTCAACGGGTCTACTGATCCATTAATTAATGAACAATGGATTAGTACTACTGAAAAGATAGTTTCAGTTCTTCAATGTTCTGAACATGATAAATTCATCCTAGCAGTGTATCTTTTGGAAGGAGATGCTGAACAATGGTGGAATCTTATTAAGAATATGAGGAAAAGGGATGAAATCGAGTCCATGGAATGGGACGAGTTCAAGAACTTATTTTTCAATAAGTACTTCCATCGTATACTCCAAAAAAAGATAGAGAAAGAGTATCTTGAACTAAAGAAAAAGGATGATAAATCTGTTGGTATATAAGAAGTGAATTTTACAAGGCTTGCAAGGTATGCATCTGGCTTTATCATCCAACCTGAAAGTAAAGTTGATCGATTCTTCAGTGGCTTAAAACCAAGTCTTCGAAGGGAATTAGCTATAAGAGACTTCAGTAGCTATGAAGAAATTGTTCATTGTGCTATCAAGGTAGAAATAGAAGTTGGTGTTACTTATCCATCTCATAGTTTTGACAAGAAACGAAAGATGGAGTTCAAGGGGAAATATTAGAATAATGGTGAAAAGAAGATTAATGTTTCCTTATTCTCAAAGTGTGGAAATAAGCATGGTGGAGATTGTCTTAAAGGGACAAGTAAATGTTTCAAATGTGGAAAGGAAGGTCATCGGGCATTTGAATGCCGCAATGACAGGAAGAAGATGTCTAATGATGCAAACAAAGGAAGAACCTACTACACTTCAATGCTTCAAGTGCAAGGAAATGGGGAATTATTCTTATAAATTCCCTAATCCAAGGGTTAGTGATGATCGACATGAGCAACCAGATAATGAAAAGGAAAAAGGGAAGTCACATGCGATCACCATTGGCGAGGTTGAATATGAAAACGATGTGGTGGAATGATTAAGTGTTTATGTAATGGGATTCCAAAATAATGTTGTATATAGTATCGTTGAATATTGGAATATTTATGTGTGGGTCTATTGTGGTTTTCAATAATTTTATGGTACCGGTATCCATGGAAAGTGATTGAGATATTTTGATCAAGTGATCTTTATTAGGTGGTTCCATTTAATATTTTCAATTTTATTTATCCTTAAATTTCATGATTGAAAATTAAATATATTTCAATTTGTCTATTCAAAACCCAATTCCATGGAATTGGGGATTTCGATTTGATTTGTCGTGAACATTTTGAAAAACCCAAAAATTCCATTAAATTGGGTTGTGTTTGTGGAAATTGATGGAAATATTTAAAATTGAATGGTGGAATTTAATGAGTCAAAATTATTAGTGAAATTGATTTGAAATCTATATTGGAGAAAAATGTATTAAATAGTTTTAATAATAACCCATTTGATTTATATTTGAAAAAGGCATGAATTGAATAAAAATATATAACGACCCATTATTTTATCAATGGAAATTCTTTTCTTATAATTATGTTATATTATCACTTGAAATCACAACTCAATGAACTAATATATAGTATGTGAACTTTAGACAAAATATTATCACATTTATTATTTGAATTTAGAAAATCTAACATACATTGTTGCAATTAGTAAGATGTTTGGAGTCTGAAAAGACAAACATAATATTTTTGTGAATAATAACATATCCTTCTGAATAGTAATATGACCCTTATGAATAATAAATCATCAAAAATAATATTTACCTCACCCTTGAATGTATAAATAAAATTTATCCATATGATAAGTGATAAAATGAATATAGTAAAAAAATTCATTTTTTAGGTCATTAATAAATAATTTCAAATAATTAATTAATCTTTGAAAAAAATATTTCCCTAAACGAAATTAATAAATTAACAATTTTATATATTCTGGTTTTAATATAATTCTATATACCCTTATGTAGTTTTCAAGAACATTATAAAATCATTTATAGATTTTAAATCAGTATTTTTCAATTTAGCTATGAATTTAAGTAAAAATTAAATTAATCATAATTAGAAAATTATTTTTGAAAAATGTATTTTATATTTTGATTCTATAATTCAAAAAATATATACGGTGAATTTTTGGGGTTTTTTATATTATTTTTTTGAATAGTAATATATTTTAATTTATGATAAATTATAAGTAACTTAATTTCTACATCATGATTGAGTCATGGATGATGTAAACGACCACTAGTTTGAACTCACAAGCATTTATTACTATTATTCTTCACACGAATCACTAATATTTCATTTATTATAGAATAATATTATAATATTGATTAAAAGATTAAAAAACCATCCTCTACACCACTATAAAAATGACCCACACTCCCCTTTTCTCTTCACTCCTCTCAAGTCTTTCCCCTTTCCTAAATTATGATCAAATCACCCTCAAATATCCCCCCATGTTGATAAGCCCCTTCTCTCCTGAAAATACCAAATCCACTTTCCCAAATAGGATTTCAATGAAGATTATCTCAAGAAGTAAATTACTTTTTTCAATTCTATTACTTTTTTTCATGTTCCTTTGTTTTCATTTCAGTCCTTACCTCTATTCATCCAATTTTTATGAAAACTCAAGTACCATATATTTACATTAATTTTTTATGATAATTATACATGTTGATATCATCTCTCATTTATCCTTTTTTGTTTCTACTAGTAAAAACACCATCCAAGATGTGTTAATTTTCCACATTCAAGGATGATGGGGTTTCAATTTCCATTACCATATTCAAATATAGTAATGAAACAATTATTATGGTTGAAATAGACTATATTATATTATTTATGGGTCATCTATGGTTCTAGAATCTTTTTTACACATGTTTATTATTTATAAAACATAATGTGTTCGTTGGGGTAAAAACCCACCAATTAACCCAAAATGATAACACTAAAGTTCTCTATAATGATTCATCATTACTCCAAGTAAATAAATGAAATTTAGAACCATGTAACATTCTGGATGTTCAATACCAATATACAACTCCAATTCTGGATAGCCATCGTCATTTTACATGGTTATTCGTTCAGGTATATAAGTAAATTGATAATGAAACAAATAGACTTGAACAATGAAATTGAACCTCTTAACCCTTATAAAAGGAGATTAATGTAATTTAAAAGGCTATGATAAATATGAATGATAGGTTCCATATTTTTTAATTAATTAATCTATATTTATTATTCTGGTCATTAAAATTTTATGAAAAACTCCATCCGACTTAAGGTAAGGAATTATACGTGAACCTCTATTTTTCCGTCAAGTTATTATTTCTATCCTTTTACCCATACAAAATAATATATTCTATTTATATACATCTTCTAATTTATATTTAAATGTACAAACTAATGTATCATGTCCCAATCATTATTCCCTTTTGGGTTTATTCATGTTATAATGTGGTTTCCTCCTCAATGCTTCTTGAAAAGAAAACTACTTTAAGAGAGCTTCTAGAATTCATACCTAATTTCCTGTTCACTGTAAAAAATGTTTTATCCCACCATTTTTTTAATAAAACTAGTTTTTTTATTATGAAAACCATCTAGGTTCACTTCTTTTTTTTTACAAAATGTTATTCCCTTTTTTATTTTAAATTCTTGTTAGTGTTTTCCTTAAAACCGCACTAAAATGCTTTAATGCTAAAAATTATTAAATACTATTTTTACATGTTATCAATTATATTTGACATCACATTCAATGACATATTCCGATTTTACCTTATGAATTTACATGTATATTTTAATGAATTTCTTTCATGGACATTTTTATGAAAAATTTATTAATTATGCTTTATGACATGATTATGATACCAATTTCATTCCATGGGTGCCCCAATGGTTATGATTGATTATTTATGATTCTATATGTCGAAAGAATATTCATGAGCATGTTAATATCGGTGAACCTAGATAGATATCCAATAAATTGGGTAAATTTGTGCCTCATTAGATGTTATGTGCAATGGTCTTAGTAGTTATCATAGACTCATGATACCATGTGCAATGGTCTTGGTGGTCAACTTTGACTTGTGCTCCTCTATGTGCAATGATCCTTGACTCATGCTATAGTCATTTTTTATGTTTCAAAAACAATAAAATTAATACATTTTTATATGATCCCATGTTTATATGTTATAATTCTTTGTGTTCCAAGCCTTTTATGTGCATTATTCCACGAATTCTAACCCATGTGCTAAAGATTTATTAATATGTGTTTTCCATTACTGGTATTTAAACTAATCAATTTATTCAATTTATCCACATGTTACCCAATGAATATGTATGTACATATTTGATGTAATGAGCTCCTTATAAAGATTACATAACGAAATTGTATATTTTTTCCTTTGTTTTCAATTTTATATACTTAGTCTTCCAAGACACTAGACATCACGGTCCTTGGATTGTAATATGATGTTTTATTATTCTTAAAATAATGTAATTATCTGTTTAAAAGGATAGTGTTTCTATATTTGGTGTTATAGGAAGGTCTAGTTGTTTTTTGGAGATTATGAGTTTAGAACTTTACTAATAACCTTAATGATGACACTAAGTAAAAGAAAACATCCCTAAATTTTGGTAAGTTTAGAGTATGTGTTTTCTCAAAAAAAAATATCACTATAAACATAAAAACATGTATATTTAGATCTAGAACAAATATATATAGGGGTAAAACCATAAAACACTACTTTGAGATAGACTCAAATGGGAACTAGTGCATGAAAATGGGTCTTCACTATTGGTTTGACACTCTTGGGGGATTTTCTTTGTTAAATTAAATAGCGTAGTACATACCATTATCAGGGTAATAAAAAAAGAACCCATAAAAATCTATGTTACGAACTATATAAAGGTTAACCTAAATCTAATCCTATGGAATCCAAAGTTATGATATACTCTTTCTGTACAGGTTTATCATTTTATGTCCAGATTTTCCTTTTTTATTCTTAATGTTAATGTATTCATACCCTTTAATTGTAAATTTGTTTTCATAGATAATTGAGGGAAATATATGAAAACATTACAAAAAATAAATTTGATAGGGAATGTGAATATTTCCCGATTGATATGACAAATATGATGGGAATAAGTGCTCAAAACATCATGATAGTACTTGTTCAGTTGGATCATGGTATGAATAATAACTTGGATCATGTGGAATTCCATCCACCTACAAGGGAATATGATGTTACCATTTAATCCATCCTAGGAAAAAAATCAACCATATTTAGTGGATATACTGATCCCCTCTTAATAGAGTAGTGGATTAAACACATTGAAAAGATACTTTACGTCCTCCAGTGCTCATAAGAAGAGAAATTCATACTGGAAGTATATCATTTTTATGGGGATGTAGATCAGTGGTGGAAACAAATAAAGAATACAAAGTCCAAAGAGAAAATTCATTCAATGTATTTAGATGAATTCATGATTTTTTTTTCAATAAATATTATTCGCAAACCATCTACCTCAATATGGAAAGGGAGATAATTGGATTCAAGAAAAATGTAGATGAATCCATCAGGGTGTTTGAATCAATCTTCAAAAGTCTTGCAAGATATGCCTTTGGTTTTTTCACTACTACCAATATAGCCTTTATCAGCACTAAAAATTTCGATTAACAGCACTAAAAATAGCACTGTTAATCAAGGTGAAGATAAAGGGGGGGCCTTTTATCAGCTCTCAAAAAGTGTTAATATAGGGCCCATTTATTAGTGCTTTTAAACAGTGCTGATAAAAATTGAAAAAATATTAAGAAAAATAAAAGAATTCAATTCTGGTGGACTTCAACAATGCTTGAAGCCCCCCTTTAACAGTTCCCACCTCCCATGGTAGACCACGTACACCCCAGGCCAACTCCACCCTTCCCCAACCCCCTTTAATAGTGTTAGGTAATTCCCCCCACCTGCTCACATGACTTGGCTCCCCTAGGATTCGAACTCGAGACCTCTTTCCTGTGCGCCTAAGCTTTTACCACTCAACCATATTGCTTTGCTATTCATTTATTAATTTATCTATTTATTTATATATATATAGTTATATTTACTCCTATATTAATATATATGTATGTTTAGTAATATTAATATTTATATATGTATATTAATATATATATTAACATATATATATATATTAATATGTACATAAATATTTAGTCATGTAAATATATACATATATTTAATTATACTAATATATATATATATATATATATATCTGTAAATTAATATATATTTATATATATTTATATATAATTATTTAAATATAATTTTTTATCCATATATTTATTTCTATATTAATATATATGAATATATATTTGTATGATTAGTTTTAAATACATTTATAAAATATGTTTTCTTATGTGTGTTTTTATAAATAAATAAATTCATACATACATACATACATAGATACAACACACAAACACAAACACAGATATATATTATATCTATATATGTAGGTATAATTATACATATTTATATATATATAAATATATTATATATTAATATGTATATACCAAAGTGCTAGAAATGGGGTCTCGAAAAACCAAAAAAATCGCAGTCCCTGGAAAAGGCCTTACTTCTTCTTCCGGTGTCCATTTTAGCTCTGTGAGTATTCAAACTGAATCTCATGGAACGAACTACAATAGAATGGGTGGTGGAGTCCAAACATACACACATATCAGAAGTTATTATAGTTCTAAGAAAAATTTGACAGGGGTCCGGACACATAAATTGAGTTTTAGAGGCCTTATAGTGGTTGTTTTTTGGGTTGTTGGGTCCCAAACTTGACTGCCACTTTGTCATAGTAAATACACTTCATATATATCTTCATTTCCTTCGATTTTATTTGTCGTAGGACCCAACTGGACACCCAAAGCAAAAATTATGGCAATTTGAAGTTGGACTTTTTTTGGAGTGTTATAACTGATATATATTTTGTTCCTATGATCTTCTAACAGTTTTGACCAGAAGTGGTCCTCACCCATTTCACGAGATTCAATTTGACTAGTCACAGTTCTAAAACACACAACTGAAGTAGAAGTTATGCCTATTTTAGTGACTTGCTGGTTTCTTAGGTTTCCAGGAGATACGAGAGTTGCAAAATTTCAAAGAACAATTCGGCTCCGAGGGTCCGTTTTAGCTCTACCACATATCAAATCGATGCATATGAATCATTAAACACTCTAATGATCAGTGAAACCCCTTATCACATTCATTGAGGCTCCAAAAGGACCACAAACCCTCGAAACAGTTATAAGTTTGGCTCTTGGGGTCAGTTTTTCCATAACTTCTGCTTCGGGTGTCCGTTTTGCCTCAACCACAAATCAAATCGGATCTTACGACAAGACCTACAATATAGTGACCATTGTAACACCTTATAATATTCTTCAAGGTACAAAAAGGTCCTTAGTCCCTATAAATGGACCTAATTTCTATTATGGGGTGTCCACCGTGGGTCTGCGACATATAAAATCTATATAAAACATATTTTAAAAAATATTTATTATATTTATATTAATATAAATATACTTATATATCAATATATTATATTTTATGATTTTTTTGAAATATACACATTTATTACTGCTAGGAAAATGAGCGCTGATAAAACTTCCCTTTATCAGCACCACTAAAAAAACCACAGATAATACGGCGCCCCTTTGTCAGTGCTAAAAAAATCTCTCACAAAGGGGGGCCTTTATCAACGCAAAATAAAAGTGCAAAAAGAGACCTTTTAACATTGATAAAAAAACACTGTTAAAAGTGACTCTTTATTAGATCTTTTTAGCTTATAAATCCCCCCCCCCATTATCAGCGCTTTTTTTAGCACTGATATAGGGTGGCATTACAGAAACCCAGTTATGTGGTAGTGTTTCATGACCACCAAAATCAAGGTATATTTATTCTTTCTCAAACTAAAGATGATTCTATGAAATGTGTTGATCATTTAAGACTTTGACACTTATGAGGAGATTGTCTATTGTCCACTAAAGGTTGAAATGGAAATTGGATACTTTGAGTTCTCTCATGGGATCGGTGAAGAAAGTGTTGGGTAGATTCTTACATGGGTGGTTTTGAAAATAAATACCGTGATGGGAAGAAGATTGAACATTCCAAATGTCAAAATTGTGGGAAGAATCAACCTGGTAAATATTTAAGGGGAACACAAAATTGCTTCAAATGAGGAAAGATGGGACATCTAACAAAGAACTGCTGAAGGGACATGAAGAATCCCACTAATGTGGGAGAAGAAAGGAAGGTTTAGACAAATTCCCAGTCATTGGTGCAGGTTATAACTACAAAGAGCATGGTAATTATGCGAACAATTCCTTAATCTAAGGGTTGTCATAGGAAATCAACAACAACCTCCAATTCAATGATGGATTATGATATCACTACCACTGAGGTGGATCTGGACACCTATGTGGTGACATGAACACTTGTTATTTATTCATGAATATCAAACAAACTAATGGATTTTGGTTCTATGTATTATTTCATATCGTTAAAGTGTATCATAACTATTAAATCACAATGTAAGTATTTGGTGGATAAGTTACTCGTTAGAATAGTGAATACAGTTATTTTTGGGTCCAAGGTTTATAAATTCACCCTAGTAAATTGTTTTGGGCTGAACCTGTAACTTCCCAGATAAATAAAGATTATGACATTTTCATATTTATTAATATTTTTGAATTAAATATTAATTTTACTTTAAAAGGGGTGATATTTTCTATTGCGTACCCGACATGCAACAATGGGTTTCATCGAAATCTCATGTTGAACAGAAGGTTGAGTCATACTAAAAAATAACAATATAATATAAATTAAAGTGGTAGTTAATTCCTAACCATTGAATAGGTGTGAATGAACACAATGAACTACAATATGATTATACATGTTTGCAAAAAATATTACATTTATCCAATAAATTTTAGAGACTTAAAATGTGAATGAATCGAATTTTAAGCATAAACACTCTAATATTATTTAAAATGTCAATTTACCAACTTTTGATGGTGATGCCTTTTTATGTATAGTTTTTTCACTTTTAGATATTTTATTTGACAAAATAAAATTCTTTTTTAAAATCATGACATCAGAATTTACTTTGGGTAAAATTTTGGTATTTTTCTAAAAAAGTTCATTTTTGTATGAAAAATGAATAATAGTACATTTTCATTCAATATATCCATTTAATCT
The DNA here is from genome assembly GCA_963277665.1 of Viscum album. Lineage (NCBI taxonomy): Eukaryota > Viridiplantae > Streptophyta > Magnoliopsida > Santalales > Viscaceae > Viscum > Viscum album. Next base: position 1,256,174,577 of record OY728134.1, read on the forward strand.
AATTTATTTATATCGTTACATTAACACTTTAATTAGTTTTATAGTGTAATTTGATTATATTTTTACCATTTAATCCAATTCTGGTCATTGGAAGTAATTTCCCTTTGAAATTGGACATAAACAAATGTCAATATTTTGATAGTTATTATTTCGTAAAAACACGCCATTTTGTTTTTGAAAACTTGAATTAATTTTAAATTAATTTTTGAAACTTCTGTGTTTTTAATTTGGAAAAATTGATTCCATATTTTGAATCAGGAGTTCCAAATTATGTAAATATGCAACTTTAATTTTAGACATTATGAATAGTAATTTCAGTAGATATTTTATTTTCCATGGTTAAAGGTTAATTCTGGTAAATAATTGTAAAATATAACATAATTACAATATTATTTTACCCTAACACATGTCCTAATACTATTAGATGATAAAGTTCTATCCATGGGTATCCTTTGGTCGATTTTGGTACCCCATGGAGCCAGTTGGGAGTGATACTGACATTTTATATTAATTATTTTAAATTAAGGAAAAAATAACATAAACATATATATTTTAGTAAAATAATTGAATATGGGGTCATATAAGTAATATCATTGACTATAAATATTCATTTAAAAGAAAAAAAATATTTCCTACATCGTTGTATTTTATTTATAATTTTTAGACATTAAATAAATATGTTTAATTATGACACAATGGTGATGCTATAATTGCATCATTAATTAAGGATTCAAATAAATTATTTTGTAAATATTAAAATAAATTTATTTTGAAACTTTTTATGCAATCCACTAATTTTAAAGATTATTATGACTTTTTATATTTGTATTAATTTAGTTTTTAGAACGAAACAAGTTGGTTTGGATTTTTTGAAGAGTCATGATATGAATAGTATAATAATTGACCTAAATAAGTTTTTAAATCAATTAATATTTTATTAAATGATAATATTGTCCCAAAAATATACTATTCAGCGAAATGAAATATATAATGTTACATATGTCATTAATGATCCATTTTGGGTTTCATGTCATTTTATAGTAAGTATATTAACATGCCCATGCACCTCAACCCAGTGGGTGAGGTCTCTTTAAGTGCATCCATGAGACCCAAGCTCCAAACCAGGTGGAGGCATAATTTCGAGGCACTGTAGTGGTTACTGTAGCAGTACTGTGGAAGCTAGAATTATTCACCTTCGGCCACCGGTTTGGGATTGAAGTCCTTAAGGCCTTCTGGCCTCCCAAGGCCTTCGGGTCAGTAAGGCTTTCGAGAAACCTCTTGGCCTTCGTGCCACATCAAGGCCCTTAGGGCCACCTAATTTGTAGCTGCACAAACAAATTATAAAAGGAACCACTCCGGAGGAGGAAAGGGCAGGGTACATCCATTTGGGCAGGGCTAAATGGACTTTGGAATAATGAGAGGGTATGGCATTTGAAATCGGTACGACATCTATGCACCCCTGCACATGGACATGCTAGTCGAAAAATCATTAAAAGGTGGAGAACAGATCATTATACAGATGTTGGGGAGGAGTATTTTAAATTAGTCATAGTATATATGATTTCATTAAGTCCTTCGGGTCATGTAATGTCTCCAAGCCTACGACCAATGTAATTCCTAAGCCTGTGGGCCTTGTAAGGGTTCCCTCTCATCCCTTGAAAGGGGGGTTATCAAAAAATCAATAAAAAATAAGTCCTTAGGTCCATTCAGTAAGTTATATGAACCTTAACATCGATTTAAATAAGTTTTCGACCTTTTGAAACCATAAATTATTATAATAAAATAATACATTCATTGTTTCCTAAAGAGCCCCTCCTCCCCCGTATAACATTCCATTAACTCAAACCCTTAATCAAACTTCTCAAGCCCCCTTAGATGGTAAAATCTCGGACCAAATAATCTCTCAAAATCACCCTACCTATAAGACTTAATATAGGCAGAAGGAACTTCAAGAAAACCTTTTGGTTCAAACCCAAGGGAGTTACCCAATTTAAAGGTAACGTCTTCCATCAAGTTCCCTTATATTATTTTACTTCTCCATCCCCATAAAATGTATATATTTAATTTCATTACAAAAAAAGTGTCCTTAATATACTAGGATATTTTTATGAGGATGATTCTAACTGCACTTCCACACACCTCGATCTAATGTCTATGAAAATACTGTTTCTATAGACGGCAAACTACTGCCTCACGAAACATTGATTGTTCAATCTTCTATACCTAAACTTATGTTGGCCAGTAAGATGGAAATGTATTTATTTGTCATATATATTATATTTACATTGCCTCTATGCCTATTTATTATTAATTTATCGAATACCATTATTATTTCCATAATGGGTAAATATGATAATTTCATTTGGGGAAGTGCGGACTACCGACCCCTCAAAGTGATATGACTCATTCATGTCATATGTGGAACATATAAATAAATGAGTAACTGAAATTATATATGATATTATATTGTAATTATAATATACCTATGTATAATTAATTATTCATTCAATTAAATATGAAATAGAAATGAAAGTAGCATTCATGCGTACGTACAGCTTACCATCTCCATGAACAATCCATTTCATTTCTTATCTCCAAATGTTATGTACTATTATAAAAACATATATATACTAGATATATACGATATATATGATATCTAAATCATGAGTATTATTAGGGAGATAATGAAATTTTTACCACATGAATGGTTTGTAATTATAAAAAGTTCTTAATGAATCAATTACAGAACATCGACAAAAAGACCGATACAAACATGAATAATTATATGATTATTAGAGAAAGTTAACAATTGATATAAAATGAATAATAAAAATTAAAAAGTTTATTATTTAATTATAATTTACATAATTTGACTATTTAGGAAGACAAATAATGAACATGACATGTCATGCACAAGGTAAATAGTTTTCACCACACTTTTTATTCTTGTGAAATTCATGCTATAATTTCCACTATTTCGATTTTTTAGTTTATTTACTACACCTGATTTTATTAATTTGGTAATATAAGTTAATTTATGGGTATTTACATGTTCATTTTATGATATTTATTTCATGGGGTGTATGTTTGATTAGTTACCAAATTGTTCCTTTCACCCTCCTCGTTTACTAAATGACTTCTTTTTTGTTATGTCTTAAAATTTCAATTTTCAAATGATGGTATATGTATTTATATATATTTATTGATGTAAAGTTTATGTACATGTGAGTAGAGAACCTTTTTCTCTCTCATCATCTAATTTTCTTAATTTTTATGTGACGATGTAAGGCTACCATATTTTTTGTAAGGAAACATCAAAAATTAATTTCCATTGTTTGGGTTAAACTTATACATCTGGATTATGTCATGCTATGAATATGTGGGAATGACATCTAATTGTTTTACAAATACTATACACTTATATTGGGTGTATTTATATTTTTCACACATTTTTATGTAATTGAATTATATTTAATCTAACAGATCAATCTTGGTAAGGAACTTTGTCTCAATCTTCATTCATTGAGGCTTGTTTCGATTTATACACGACTTTATTTTATATGGTGTATAAAGCCCATTTACTTGTATTTTCATTCAAAGGGAATATTTTTGCTTTGAATAACTTTACTAAAATTCAAAATGAATGTTTCTTTTAAAATTACGTGGGGACAATGACCTTTCCGCCACTGCGAGCATTATTTGATATTTGTTTTCCTCTACAAGTCATAGTGTTTTTAAAAGGAAAAGAACTACCATATAATGTTTTTATATATTTTGGTATTGAAAATGGTTTTGAGAATGGATTGATTATTTCAGTATCTTAAAATGATACATTATGATAGAAGTGTGGAAATTTTATCTTTCAATTATGTTTTTTATCTGTTATGAATATGTTATGGTTCTTGTACATTGTTTACATATATGAGTGGTTCTATGATAAAACTAGGGAGGGTGAGCTAGAGATAGCTCTCTAATGAATTGGGTAATGTGATGGAGGTAAATCTTAATGTTTCTCCTAATATATTTAAGGAATATAATCTGATGGGTATTCCAAATGTAACTCCCAATGTAGATTTGAAAGCTAATATGTATATATGTTATGTATTCTACAAGTTACCTTAATGATTTATGATTTTAAAGTGTTATTCATAAAAATTATGATTTTATTGGTATGTTAAAGATTGAAAAGTATGATTTCATTTATTTGTATGTATTGATGGACTAATGTTTTCATTCCATGATTTATAACCCATACTAAGATTTTTATGCTCATCAAAATTTTTTGAAATGTTTTTCACAGGTATAAAGAATGATAATAGAAAAGAATAATTCAATAATATTTATATAAATAAAAGAACTATTGTATTTTTTATTGAGTTTTATTATTTTTAAAAAATTTATATAGAGTAAAAGTGTCTAATTTGTAATTTTTATAATTATTGTAATAGTTACGTCCTAATTCTCTAAAACTCAAAACATGAAAAGATCTTCAATGTGAATTATTAACTTAATTCAAGATTATGTAATGTCTATGGATGGGGCCATATAGTCCATATCAAAGGTTGTTTTAGACAACTTTAGGGATTAGAAGTATTCATTAAACACATGGTTAATCCCTATGTCTATTATTTCTATTAAATCCTTATTTTATGACATTTTTTGGTCAAGAAATTTTGATTAATGATTGAATATGAAGGATCTGATACAACATTTCTATCTCTTCCTGATGAAATATTTCCAATAATTATTGTAAAGTCATTTTCGTATCATTGTAAAACTTTTTCTAGCATACAACTCACTTGCAAGAAATTGTTTGAGATATCAAAATCCACTATACCTCGATATAATCATGGACCATGGGTTGTCTGAAATCAAATCCTAATTTCTAAATATTCTCATATTTTCATGGAATGTAAATATTATCATGTAATTGTTAAATATTTTTCCTTATTACAATTTTTTGAATCATATTATGATTTTGAAAAAGGGGATAAAGAAGGAGACCCTGGAACAACCTATTTTTATTTACTTTTAAAATATAGTCTCTCATCACATTCTTATGGTATTTTAAAAGAACTATTTATTGAATGATTAAACTCAAATTCAGTCAGACTGTTTTATAAAAATCATGATTTATCTGATGTTTTGAAATTATATGTCATACATGAGTATTTTCCGAAACTATTTTTCTACGAAAACCCATATGACCCATATTGTAAAAGGTGTATTTGGATGAAGGAAGAAAATGATTTTGAAGGATCTCTAAATTAGTTTTTCAATGCATGGTCCTTCTACCTAAGTGAATAAGATAACAATGAAACCATGTGGACACCATGATTAAGGTATGATGTTAGTTCTATTGGAAATAGTATTAATTTAACATATAGAAGTGAAATAGAAAACGGAAAATATAAATTAGACTTAATGAATTAAGATGTTTAGTTTTTATTGTGTTTGGATTGAAATTATTGGTATAATAAAACATTTGAGGTTAAAACATGTTGGGGTCTTTTTTGAGTATTAAAAAAACTCATAATATCAGTGATAACACGTTTCCTCCGGCAAGGAACAATGAATCGAACCCACAAACTAAGGGAAAATCACTTACCACTGGCCTATGTGAATTCCCTGGTATGTTTGATTTATTCTTTTTATTAAATGAATTTATGAATAAAAAATAAGTTGATTCTGGGGACTTATATTTTATTAAATCTATATCCCTAGTATAGGAAAATTATTTGGTTATTAAGGGATACTAGTTTTTTGGAAGATGTTCTCTCTTTTGGAAACACAATATTCTTAGGGAAAATAGAATACTATGGGATTTCATTTGTGGAATTATAGTTGAAATTATATATTGGAAGAACCTATTTTTTTATTGTGTATATTTTTCAATTTTATGGATGTGATTAATCTGTCATTGATAATATGTGATTTGGTTAATTAAACATCAGTATGAGACTTTAAGAGTATATGATGATATTTGGAGATAAATGTAATGATTTTTTGGAAGACTATGTAATCAAATTCTAGTAAATTTTTGGTTTCAAACATAGTTTGGATTTATTTTACTAATTTTATGAAAATATTTGTATTGAATGGTCTTTGTTGATCTTTGGGTATTGTTTGTTCAATTTTGGAGATTAAGATAATTTTTTCATTTTATAAAATATTATATGTTTGAGGGGTTATCTTGTCTTTTACTAACCATTTTAGGTTTTGTTTAATGTCTAAAGACAAGGTAAATATATATTTCATCTTTTTTGGACTATGTGATTCTATAGAAGTTGATTATATCTCCTGTGACCAAGTCATCTTGAATACTCATCATTTGGATAAAAGATGAGTTTTTAGTATAAAATTATTATAATATGAAACTCTACTTGAAAAGAATGTATATTTTCATATGTCAATAGTCAATATCATAAAAAAATTCTCCAAAGATACTAAATAAAATGTAAAACAAAAACATTGTCTTTTTTACTTTTCAAAATGGGAAACCAAATAACATTTAACCAATCATAAGTTTGTGGTTTTCTGTGATTAAATTTCTCCTAATCATGTTTTCTATCACTCTCTATTAGAACCTGACACATAGTTTTCCCTCTAAATCCATGTTTTCATATGAGTAATCCTATTATGTGTTATCTTGGATTACCTTTGTACTTATCTTTCATTCTTTTATAGTGAAAGTGTTATTGACTCTTTTTCTGACATGGGACATTTAATGATGTTTTCGAGCCAAATTTTAAAATTGTGAGGATGCAAATCCCAAAAGGGGGAAGGATTTCACATCTAGGATAAATAAAGAATATTAAATTTTCATATCTATTAATATTTTTGAATTAAATATTAATTTTAATTTAAAGGGGATGATTTCTTCGATGGCGGCCCGACACACAATAATGGTTATCTTCGACATCTCATGTTTCACACAAGGCTGAGTCATATTGAAAAATAATAATATAATATAATTTTAACTGGTAGTTAATGCATAGACATTATATTAGAAGGAATTAAAAAAACAAACTAAAATATTATTATACATGTATGTTAAATGTGTTTACATTTATCCAATAAACGTTAGAGGCTTAAAATTTTAATTAATCTAATTTTAAGCAGAAAAACACTCTAATATTCTTTAGAAGGAAGATTTTCAACTTTTTGATGGTGAAACATTTTTAAATATATTTTTGGTCACTTTTAAATGTTTAATTTGACAAATTAAATTACTTCTTTAGAATCATGAATTCAAAATTTACTTTGGTAAAAAAAATATTTTTCTCAAATAGTTCATTTTGTAATTAATAGTTAAAAATACTACATTTTAATTAAAAACAGCCTTTTCATCTATTATATTTATATGGTTACACTAACCTGTTAATTAGTCTTAAAGAATAATTGGATTATATTTTTACCATTTAATCAAATTTTGTTCATTGGAAGTAATTTTCATTTGAAATTGGTCATAAACAAATGTCAATCTTTTGATAGTTATTATTTCTTAAAAACACTCCTTTTGGTTTTGAAAATGGGAATAAATTTTAAATTAATTTTTGAAACTCCTATGATTTGAATTTGGAAAAATAAATTCCATATTTGGAATCAATGGGTCTAAATTATGTAAATAGGTAAATTTTATTTTTAGACATAATGAATAGTGACATTAGTAAATATTTTATTCCCCATGGTTAAAGGGTAAATCTAGTAAATAAGTTTAAAAAATAGTATTATAATTATATTTATTTTACCATAACACATGTCCAAATCCTTTTGGATGATACAGGACAGACCAGGGACATCCTTGGGTCGATTTTGGTACCCCATATTCCCACTAGGGAGTGATAATTACATTTTATATAAATTAATTTAAAGTAAGGACAAAAATAAAATGAACATATATATTTTAGTAAAAAAATTGTTTATGTGGTTATATAAGTGATCACTTTGAGTATAAAAATTACTTTGGAAAATAAAACTATTTCTAACATTAGTGTATTTTATGTATAATTTTTATACATTAAATAAAAAATTTAATTATGGAACATTGATGATGGAGTAATTGATTCATTAATAGAGGACTCGAATATATGAATTTATAAATATTAAAATAAATTTTTTTTGAAACATTTTATTCCATCCACGAATTTCAGTGTGGATTATGAATTTTTATCTTATAATTAATTAATGTTTTTTAAATAATCACATTGTTTTAGATTTTTGAAAAATGTCATGATATGAATAGTATAAAAATTGACATAAACGAGTTTTTAAATCAATTAATATTTTATTAAATGATAAAATAGTCATAAAAGTCTATGATTATTCTAAATAACATATTTAATGTTACAAATATCATTAATGATCCATTTGGAATCACGTGGAATATTATAGTAAATATGTTAAGCATATAGTATGAATATATAAGAGGACATTTTAATGAATAAATAAGTTAACAAAAAGCCAAATAAAAAAGATAAGGATTAAAAAAATATCCAAAACATCTCCAATTCTTAATGGATGATTTTATTTCGTCTTATATGAACCTTATCATCAGATTAAATAAGATTTGGACCTCTTGAAACCAAAAATAATTTTATAATAAAATAATAGTTTCAAACTTTCTTAAAGAGCCCCTCCTCCCCATATAAAAAGAAATCAACTCTAGCCCTTACTCACACTTCCCAAGCCCCATTGGGTCGTCCAAAATCTACCCCAATAATCTCCAAACAGACCCTTATTTGACCTAAATGACTTACCATTGGAAGAATTAACTTCATGATTTCCTTTTCGGTTCAAACCAAAGGGAGTTACCTGAATTAATGGTAAAATCTTCCCTCAACTCCCCTTCTTTTATTTAACTTCTCCAACCCACTAAACACTATTTATTCCATTCTTTAATAAAAACACTAGTATCCCCAATAATATTTGATATTTTTATGAGCATTATTCTAACTAAACTTCCAGACTCCTCCATCTAATTAATATGATCATACTGTTTCTGTGGACAACGAACTACAGCCTCATGAAGTCAAAATTGTTAAATCTTCTCCTACCACCTATTACGGTGGACATTAAGATGGAAATTAATTTATATGTGACATATATTATATTTACATTTTCTCTATACTAACTTATTTTTCATATATTTTATGCCTTAATGGTATCTATAACGGGTAAGTAAGATAATTTCATTTGAGGATGTGTGGACTATCATCCCCTCAATGTTATATGAATCATTCATTTCATTTATCGAACATATAAAGGATGGATTTACTGAAATTATATATTATATTAAACTAGAATTATAACATACCTATGTATCATTATGTTTTCATTCCATTAAATATGAAATATGTATGAAAGTAGCATTCATGCGTACGTATGACTAACCCCCTCCTTGAACATCGCATTTCATTTCTTATCTCCAAATTTTATGTAAGATTACAAATACATATATATGTTATGTCAATAAGGTTTTCCTTATGAATTTTCCATTCCTTCATGTTTGGGGGAGATTTTTAAGTCAATAAGGTCTCCTTAGGACTTTACCATTCATTCTTGTTTTGAAAATCACAAACACCTTATCTCAAGGCAAATCTCATTTTACCCTGTGCTGTACTTATTTAAGGATAATTTTCCGTCCCCAAAGAAATTAATCCTTACCATGTTTTTCATTGATCATTATCTTGTCTAAATGTAATATTTGGATTCATATATAAAATTCAGAATCATATAATACTGTTATTATGGAATTCTATTTTTAGACTCTGAAATCTCAGAATTCTGACTCCGAACTCTTCTGAGTTCTGACTCTGAGTTTTCAAAATTCTGATTCCGAACTCTTTTGAGTTTTGACTCTATGTTTTCAGAATTATGATTCCGAACTCTTCTGAGGTTTGACTCTGAGTTTTCAGATTTCTGATTCTGAACTATTCTTAGTTCTGACTCTGAATACTCATGAACTATGACTCCGAACATTTAGAGTTCTGACTCCGAACTCCTAATAACTCAGACTCTAAACATTATAAGTTCGTGTTCTGAATTCTAGTGAATCCTAATTCAGAATTTCCTTTAAATTCAAACTCCATAATTCTATATAAATCATGTTCCAAATTCCTCATAAAATAGAATCCGAATATCATTGTATTATGGGGCCCAAATATATTTTTGGTTAGAAACATAACCTTTATTTTCTTACATTCCGAATATTGTATTTTGGTTATGTACCCATATTTTTTCTTACACTTGTTTTTGATATAAAATGTTGTCATGGTTTTTTTTACTTGTTAACCATTGATTGAGTTACACATGTATAGGTCCCTCTGAAATTGTAGAAAAAATATGATCGTTGGAGGAGGGAGCCAACCATTGGAGCTATGCCTATAAATAAAATATAATTTGAACGAGCTTATAGCATTTGGGCTTTATGAAGCACAAAACATTCAGATGTTATTTCTAGAGAGATAGGATATTATAAACTCTCAGGCATCATGAAGAATGTTTGAAGGGCTTGTTTAAACTTTTCTTCATATAGATTTTCATAGTGAAGAGGTGTGATTTCCTTGAAATCAGAGACTTTGGGTTGTGAATTCAGAGGTGCTTATTTCCTTAAAAACTGAGGGCTTATGGGGATAGAAATATAGATACCAATATTCAGATTGAGGGCTTTCCTAGGTTTGGGTGAGACTGACTTTATTGAATGTATAAGTCAAGAGGCCTTTTATCCAAGGTTGTTGGATACCCTTATATTTGGGTGAAAAGAGTTACTACGTGTTACATGTAGTATTTCTATTTTGTTTTCCACTGTAATTTTATTCTTTGAGAAAATATAACCTTATTATACTTATACTTGTAGTCTAATTATATAGGATTCTATACGCTTTAAGGTAGAATCGTAGTTGTTGTAAAATTTTGTTATGTTTCATTTCTGGAATCGCTTGTTTGAAATTATGGAAGTTATTATAGAAGCAATCCATGGGGAAGAAAGCCAAGGAGAAGAAGAAGAATAAGAAATTGTCAGAAGCATAGACTGGTCAATCCCTTCTAAGGGACACTGAGATAGCATTTGAGAATATCCCCATACTAAAATCATTCTTGGTGGAACCCTTACAAAAAATACCGGGGAATAAATTTCCCACTCCAGAAATAGTACAAGAAAAGGTTGTGGAAGAAAAGGAAGTTGTAGAATAAGTACAAGAAGCTGAAGCAGTGATGATATAGATGATCTCATAATGAATGTTGAAGACTTTCATGAGAAGGAATGTGCTTCTGGAAAATTGTCAATCCGGACTTCTCAAGCCGGATCTTCAAAACATGATACCCCTGGAATTGATGAGAATTCTGAAGAGGAAGTGAACAAGTTATCTGAGGAAGAAAGCTATAATCATGACTTCATTAATCCTGAAGAGATCGAGGTATTAGTTGAGAAGGAGAAGATTGATGAAGATAAAATTGTTCAGTTTTCTGAAAGTGAGAATGAGTCTGCAGATGAAGAAGCTGTTCTAAGAACTGACATGGGGAAACATGTGATTTCTAGTACACCTACCAAAGTTGTTTTAAGGAAAACGAATCTGGTGGATCTTCGAAGAGGAAGCTTGTAGAGCTAGAGAAAGATTCCTCACCAAGCCTAGTTTCATATTCAGAATCATCTTCCTTAGGACATGATTTTTTTCTTCCAATCACTGATGAAGATTTTTGACACAATTTCGATCTTTCCATGCATTGAATCAAGATTTCAGATGCTCCAACATAGTTTGAATCAGAAATCGGATTCAGTATTGTTTGTAATGGATAAGTGTTTTAAACATGAGTCTGATTTCAAGAACATCTTCATGAACTATAATTCCCCCTGAATGTCTTGTAAGTAAGTGACCAGCTAGTCGAAGAAGGTAGTTGAAGATCTAAGAGAGCTTGATCATTTTCAACATGATGTTAATGAAGCCTTTGATAATGATGATAGTAAAATCAAGGATCTATCACCTAGATTTGAGGAAAAGCTAACCCTTGATAAATATACTTGGATTCAAGAGGTAAATTATTGGAATGGAAATTTATATTTTGATGCCCAAATTTAGAAGAGGGAAAGGGATCTTCGAATTTAGATCAAAGAGAAGCTAGTCAGGAAAGAGGAGTTGTTGAAAGCTCAGTTAGAGGCTCTGATGACTTAGGAAGAAAAGATCAAGGATTTAGAAATGAAATCAGAGGATTAGGATAAAATACTAAAGAAAGCTGAGGAAGACCACAAAGAACTGAAAAAGTTGAAAACCATAATAACTAAATTGATACCCAAGGAGAAGTAAGGAACATAGATCAATCTAATATTTTCTTTTATTTTTTCCCTTATACATTTTTTTCCTATCCTAATGAAATTGAGGGTTTCTAGTTGTTGTTTGGTTGTTTTGTACTAATATTTATGGTAATTTATTTTCTTTTCCATTCCCTCAATTCCTTTTTAAAAAATCACAAAGGGGGATGATGGAAAAATAATTCTATGTAAAGAAGAAATATCCCTAAGTTAGGAGGTTTTTCTAAGGGGGAGTTCTCATTACGATGATTTCCATATTCAAAATAATAAAAATTATCATTCTGGAAATCTAGAATACGATCCTTAGTGTTCCAAAGCATAAGGGTCAGTTAGTTGTATTCACCATTGTCCATGTATAAAGGGAGATATGTTTTATTTTCACAGTCTAGAAATTATTTGCTAAGTCCTTATATTTTTTTCATAAGGATGTTTTTGCTTTCTAGAAAAGGGGATATTGTTGAGTCAATAAGGTTTTCCTTATGAATTTTACATTGCATCATGTTTGGGGGAGATTTTTATGTCAATAAGGTCTCCTTATGACATTACCATTAATTCTTGTTTTGAAAATCAGAAACACATTATCTCAAGGAAAATCTTATTTTATAATGCGTTTAACGTCTCTAAGGTAAATTTTCCTTCCCCAGGGAAATTTATCCTTACAATGTTTTTCATTGATCATTATCTTGACTAAATGTAAAATTTGGATTTATATCAAAAATTGGGAATCATATAATATTTAGATTAAGGCATTCTATTTTCAGACTCCAAATTGTGACACCAAATTCTCAGAATTCTTACTCTAAACTCTAATGAGTTATGACTATGAGTTTTCAAAATTCTGATTCTGAACTCTTCTATGTTCTGACAGCGAACTTTCAGAATTCTGATTTTGAACTCTTCTAATTTCTGACTCTGAGTTTTCAGACTCTAGATTCTGAACTATTCTGAGTTCTAACTCTGAAAACTCATGAACTTTGACTCCAAACATTGAGTGTTCTGACTCCAAACTCCTAGTAACTCAGACTCCGAACATTGTACGTTCAGGTTCCAAATTCTTGTGAATCCAGATTCCAAATTTCCTTGAAATTCAGACTTTTCGATTCTATAAAATTCAGGTTCTGAATTCTTCATAAAACAAAATCCGAATATCATTGTATTATGGAGAATGAATATATTTTTGGTTAGACTCTGAACCATTATTTTCTTACATTCCTAATATTAGATTTTGGTTATGTAACCATATTTTTTCCTACAGATGTTTTTGTTATAAAACGATGTCGTGCTTTCTGTTACTTATTAAACGTTGGTTGAGTTACACATGTACAGGTCCCTCTGAAATTCAAGGAAAAATATGACTGTTGGAGTAGGGAGACAACTGTTGGAGCTGTGACTATAAATAGGAGATCATTTGAATGACCGCAAAACTTTTGGACATTTGGAAGCTCAGAACTTTCAGAAGCAATTTATAGAGAGAGAGGATCTTATAATCACTCAGGCTCCATGAAGAATGTTTGAACGGCTTGTTCAAACTTTTCTTCGTCAAAATTTGCTTAGTGCAGTGGTGTGATTTCCTTGAAATCACAGACTTCGGTTTGTGAAGTCAGAGGATCCAATTTCCTTACAAATCGAGGGCTTGCGGGGAAAGCAGGGCAAATACCAATCTTCAGATTGGGGGCTTACCTAGGTTTGGGTAAGAAATATATTCTTGAAAGTATAAATCAAGGGACCTTTTATCCAGGGTTGTTGGATACCCTTCTCTTTGGGTTAAAAGTGTTACTACTTGTTACTTGTAGTATTTCTATTTTCTTTTCCACATTAATTTTTTTGTTGAGGAAAGTATAACTTCATTAAAATTCCATAGACTTGTACTATGATTATATATAATTCTATAATCTTTAAGGTAGAATCATAGATTTTGTAAACTTTTGTTACGTTTCATTTTCGGAATCACTTTTCCGGAATCAAGCAAGTTATTAGAGCTAAGAGGTGTTGTGAATTTTGTTTATACAAAATTTCCTTATGGATTTTTTTAAAGAATAAAATTCACCCCCTTGTATTTTTAGCATCAATATCATAGTTTGATACTATAATCAGTATCATATCGATCATACTATCAATACTCACAATATATACTAGATATATATGATATATATTATATCTAAATCATGAATATAATTTTGTATATAATATAATTTTTACCACATGTACAATTTTTAATTATAAATATATCATTTTGACTTAAGTACTGAACTTCGACAAAAAGACCAATATGAACGTGAATAATTTTATGATTATTGGACAATGTTAATATGTGATATAAAATAAATAATAAACATTAATTTTTTTTCAATTATGTGTAACAACCTAGACCTGAACATCCACCCCAACAGTGCTAAACGGGTTGGGTGCTACTACCTTAGGCACACCTCCTTAAACACAAAAGGTTGTCGACTAGCAGTGAGGGTCATATAGGTATAGTTGGGAGGTTATACCCTCTTGGAGGATGTTAATAATGGAACTAGTCCAAGTATAACAACAATGATATAGTGGAATAAATGACTCAGCACACTCGAACCAAACCCGCAGACCAGAATCACATTCAATATCAATAAACAATAGAAGCAATAAATATAAACAACAATAGTGGAAATAAACACAACAACATGCTGATCACTTGTAACTACCACTAAATAATAAAACATGCATCCAAAGTAGGTTATACATATCTGAATATAAAAATGGCACCAATGACTAACTATATGTAGCTACAAAACAGGTAAGCAAGCTACTACAATAAAATATGAAAAACATAGTAAACTCTAGCTAGGAAAGACCTCATGGTCCATACCATCTCCATGAAATAGATAATAAAATGATACACATGTAACTGGCCTATTTCTTGCCTACAAATCCATACAGTCTACACGTGTCCCGAATGGCCCGTGTAAGGAGTGAGACGAATCTTAGTAGCATACCACCTAACAGTGCATACTTAATAAAAGTGTTTAAGCATGCATGCATTTATAAGGAAAGCAGTAAATCCAACGATGCACAAATAAACTCAAACTCCACTGGAGATTAGCAGCTAACATGGAGTGTCACCTGCTTTTTCCAATTCTTGAATCTCTGTCGTGTAACCCAACACCATGTGCCCCCTGACATTGCGTGTCACAAGTACAGACATCCCGAATGCATGCCAAACAGTACTAACCTGGAGTAAAAACAATGTCTGCCCTCAAAAAAGTACCTGAGGGATAGTGATATCTACCCTCAAAAAACGTAATTGGAGGGACATCGATGTCTACACTCAAATAACGTAACCGGAGGGACAAAGATGCGTGCCCTCAAATAAGGTGTCCAATGGAATAATGATATCTTCCTTAAAAAAATGGAGAGCCTCTGCCCCCAACCCAATAGCCCAAATGCTATCCCCTGAAGATTCCTCACCTACCATTTGGCTTACTATGGCAAGCACCCCCAAACAAATAGTACCTAAACTGAAACTAACGGGGGCCTCTACCCACACGAGTGGTCTAAATCACCTCATCACGGAGTCTCTATGTGTGCACACTACTCAAAGATTTCGGGTGAGTGGTAATAACCAAAATAGTACCCAATACACAACACCTAGGACACCTCATGTCCCTGTAACCATGCCACTCAAGTCTAATGGACTTTCCATCTTAGTAACTCGGGCCATGCCCTACCGGACAGTCATCTTAACTCAAACTGACACCCATGACGCCCAATCTAGTTGTCTGAACCACCCAACGTAACCTGGGGCAATCCCAACCAGTGATCAGCATCACTCAAGAATATCTGGGCCATGACCAACACAACCCAAATGTGTTCCAGCATATGAAATTCAGCAATTTAATATATAACATATTTAAACAGAACACATAAACAGGCAGAAAATTCTAAACAGTTGAATTGCACTATGCAAGGTGATGTCCCATACCATCACTGAGGTCTTGAATCCCTCTAAAAAATTAATATCAAGTTCAATAAACTAAACTCAACAATTTAAAACATTATAATTCAAATATAACCATTTTGGCATCCCCCAACTGAAATGACCCGATGAACAGTTACCCCTCACCCGGCCCCACTTAAGAAAAACAGGTAACAGGCATTCCCAAAGGAATCCCATAAGTCAAACAATCAATTCAATACAAACACAACAGATAAAATAGGTCCCCCTCAAAATACCCAAAAACACGCTGAAGTCCATTTTACCCAAATTACCATGAAAACATAAAAAGCGGTATGCACCACAATCCTAAGACTCGTACGATGCTACTCCTCGGATAATAGGGTCCAATTAGGTCTAAAACGTGGTAGATCTACAAAATAATAAAAATTACTAAGTCCTCAATAACTCGTTCTAGAATTTAAATCAAACAAAACGACTCAAGTGGAATCAAGGCATTACCGAGGGGGTTCCAACAGATCAATCAATGTTCAAAACAGAGTTCAGAAGAAGGAACGAGAGTGAATTGAAATCATGGCCGGATATCCCTCCCCAACCCAACCAAATATTGGGGTTCTTTCTCTATATGAGGCTACTGCCCGTTTTAGATAAAAAATACAAACTACACAATGTGTACTTTAGGTCTACACATCGTGTATCATTTTACTATTCATAAGATGGCGGAAATTCTGCCAACTTACATTCCAGCACCTACTGCTATGAGTACATGGTGTGTACATAGGGGTACACAGCGTGTACTTCATTTTTTCTTCTCTTCCTCACTGACTTACCCACACGCCATGTATTTCTCTCTTACACCACCAGACAACATAGCATGTCCCGGAGGGACACAACGTGTAATTGGTTAAACAATTCTATCCGGCCAACAAGCCTTCACACCATGTATATCCCTCATACATGTCCATATTACACAGCATGTCCAAGGAGGACACGGTGTGTACTTGGTTTCAACAATTCTACCTGGACAACAGGCCTACATTCCATGTATGTCCTTCACACAGTCAAGGGTATATGGCATGTCTAAAACTACATGTCGTGTAGCAATAAATTTCTACACGATCATCACACAGCTTGTACTCGGTGAGCACATGACCAGTCACTCACCTAACATATACATGAGGTGTACTTAATGTACATGGGGGGTAGTCAAGAAATTTCCAGAAACTGCCCAAATTTTTTCAGTTTTCTCTGGGACAAGTAAAAAATTCAAACATGTTCATAATTTTGACCCGTGCTAAAAACCTTGGTTCTTAAAATCTCCCCACATTAATATAACACGTGCCGGAGCTATCAAAAAAAACCTGGAGATGGCACCGAACATACCTCCCCGATCAAAGTAACCAAACTTTCACGGTCTCAGAGGATCTGGATAACTTCCTCAAGGGGATCCCCACCATAGGATTTTCCTAACTCAGTCTCAACACGACAAAACTCAAAACAACCAAAGGTTCACTAACATGTTTTCTGGATGCATAGTCCTTCCATGATGCATCGTCACCCCTATTCCTCATTGGTGCTCCTGTGTCGCTCCCGACACCTAACATATCATGTATCGCATTAGTGTCCACCTCAATGAGGTCCTAGTGAATAGCTCCTCAAGTAACCCACATCCTCGATGCCCTGATTCCCAAGGCACCTCATGTAACATGCATCCTCGATGCCCCGACGCCCACGACACCTCATGTAACCTGCATCCTCGATTCCCCTAATGCTAAGCATCTCTGAAACACACACACACACACAGATATATATATATATATATGTGTATATGTATATATATATATCAGGCACCTAATATGGTTCCAATCTCACTGACTAGAATCTAGTCAGTCCACATAGATCATGTGCACCATGTGAACTCAAAACAGACATGCCTCTACAGGTCATGCCAAAAGGGAAACATGGAAATCATGACCACACCCGTGGTGTACCGCTAACCATATTCGTCTCACCAGCTTGCTCAGCCTCTGGCAACTCCACAGCATGCACGTGGCCTGATGTACGGTTTCTTGATGCATGAACTCCCTGCGGTGCTGCTCCAGCCACTAGCCACTGACCCCTATGATAGATCCCTCTATCTCTGTCATGTCTTCCAGTTGCAGCTGAACCTCAGCTACCCTCTCCTGGTACCGAACCTGAACAAAATTTTGATGGCAATGCCTTTCCTGGTCCATGCCTGCCAGCTATTCGAGATGGCTGCCTACAAAATCTATCAAGGTGCCCAACCATTCCACATGCATGGCACTCCTTTGGAGGCCTATCGCACTGAGTCCAAACATGCCTTGATTTTCCACATTGAAATCAAACCATTGAAGAACTGCTACGAGTTGGTCTAGCTAAGTCATTGGCTTGACTGCCCTACTGGAACTCATCCCATCCTCGCTTCCTGCTGTCAGAAACCTCACATGAATCCGTTTTCCGACAAACCTGAGGGATATCCCGCTACTTTACCTCCGTTAAGAGCACCTGATTCACCACCTTTGAAAAAGAACCCAGCCTGATGATATTCACTTGGACATGAATGGTTTGTCATAAGCCATCCTCGAAGTGCCTCACCCTAGCTGCATCATCACTTACCATACCGGGTGCACTGAGAGGCAACTCTATGAAGGTAGTTGCATAGTCCATGACAGACATGTCTCTCGGTTGAAGACTCAAGAACACCAAATCACTCTCTGCTCTCAGTGTCTTTAGGTATATGTTCTCAAAGAACCTATCCTCGAAGTCCTTTCATGCCAGTCTCTCATGCCTACAAGCCTGAACTTGCACATCCCACTAATGCTTTGTCAGTCCTCATAGCATGTATGTCCCCAACTTGACCCTCCTCCCTAGAGGAATCTTGATCTACTCAATGATCATATGCATGCTCTCTATCCATTTATCAACTGCCTGCGGACCACCCTCACCCTGAAAAAGTGGCGGGTTCTGTGACTGGAACACCTGCATGAAATATTCCATAGATGGATCTGTACCCTGCGTGCCTATGTCGATCCCCTTCAAGACATGCACCAGGATATCTCATAGCTGATCATCGATCCATGGTCCAAACACTTCTAATATCACCTGTTGTCCTACCTACACTGGATCTTGAACCTAATCCTATCCTTGAGCTTATCCCTCCAGCTCCTGATCTTCCTGCACTGGATCCTGAACCTGATCCTATACCTGTGACACTATACCATCTCTCGTCTGACTCTCCATCTGATTCGCCCAAAATGGAACTAGCGGAATACCATAAATGGTCAGAAAACCCATATATATATATATATATGTGAATATATATTCAACATAGATAATAAATAAGTAAAAGGCAGCACACAACTACCACCCTTAATCTCCCCCACTGCAACCATTCCCCACGGATTCCCAGACTCATGGCCTCCTTTCCATCCCCTAACAGAGCCATGTATCAAAAGTACCACAGGCCATGCCCGTCCTGACAACTAAAGTTGTCTCAAACCGACAACTGAGTCACCCAATCCTAGTGATCAAAATCACCTCAAACAATAGCACCTTCCTGTTCGTACAAGAGCCAAACCTAAATACCTTGTCACATGCAATTATACCAAAATATATAGCATGGTATACACATTTCAACAACAATAAATTCTATCAAGAATTTCACCTATTCACATTTCAAAAATACAAAGCATGGAAATTTGTTATATTCACATGGTATTATCACATCACAAAGCATATGTCTAGTTATGAAATTGAAATACCCTTAAAATGTGCCAATCAAAAGACATGAAAACAAGCCTTTCCATACTGGGACAAGGACCAATTATCCCATACCGTATCAGGTCAAGGGTTACATATCACATTCAATAACATCACACACCAAGTGAGCCATCGAGGTGGAAATCATATAAACTATAATCTAAGCAAAAAATAAAACAACAATTACCACCAATGGAAACATGGTCCATCCATCGTACCTGGGGCTACATGCACCCAATCACTAGCTTGAAACCCAGTTCTAGTAACAAGCTATCTGCATTCAACTATAGCCTAAATAGTTAACCAGTGAAATAAAGAGTAGTCTCAATATCATTAGTAGCCAGAAAAACACTGCTACTAAATCCCTGTCAAGAACTCCTCTAATACCACTTTGTAATAAACCAGATCCAAACATCCACCCGAACAGTGTTAAACGGGTCGGGTGCTACTACCTTAGGCACACCTCCCCAAACTCCAAATGTTTACAACTAGAAGCGAGTGTCTTATAAGTTTAGTGGGGAGGCTAAACCCTCTTAGTGGATGTTAATAATGGTACTGGTCCAAGTATAACAACAAATAAGCAGCGAAATAAATGACTCAGCAGACTCGAACCAGACCCACAGAGCAGAAGAACATTCAATATCAATAAATAGTGGAAGAAATAGATATAAACAACAATAGTAGAAATAAACACAACTACATGATGATCACTTGTAACTACCACTGAACAATAAAACATGAATCTAAAGTAGGTCATACATATCTAAATACAAAAAGGATGCCAATGGATATCCATCTGTAACTACAAAACATTCAAGAATGCTAATACAAGAAAATATGAAAAACATAGTGAACTCCATCTTGGAAAGACCTCATGGTCCATACAATCTCCAAAAAATATCTAATACCTCCTAAATCCTAAAGCTGGCCACTTTCCTCAATGCAAATCCATTATGTTTGCACATTTCCCGAAGGGCTCGTGCAGGGTGTGAGGCGAATCTTTGTAGGATTCCACCCAATGGTGCATACATAATATAAGTTCTTAAGAAGGCATGCATTTTATAAGGAAAGCAGTAAAAAGAATGATGCAAAAATAAACTCAAACTTCGCTGGTGCTCAGCAGCCACCATGGAGTGTCACTTGACTCAGCCAACACCAAAATATCTGTCGTGAAACCTGACACCATGTTCCTCCTGAAACTGTGTGTCTCACGTACCAACATCCCAAAGGAACACCCAATAGTATCAACCCGAAGGAACAACAATGTAGGTCCTCAAATAAGTACTGGAGTGACAGAGATTTTTTACCTCAAATAAAGTAACTAGAGGGACAGTGATGCCTACCCTCAAATAACGTAACTATAGGGACACTGATGTTTCCCTCAAATACAGTATCTGGATGAACAATGATATTTCTCCAAAAATAATGGCGAGCCTCTTCCCCCAACCCGATAGCCTCAATTCTATCCCCTGAAGGCTCCTCACCTCCCATGTGGCTTCCTAGGATAAGCACACCCAAACCAATAGTACCTAAACCACAACTAATGTGGGCCTCTACCCAAACAAGTGGTCAAAACCACCTCATCACTGAGTCCTTCTATGTGCACACTACTCAAAGATTTCGAGTGAGCGGTAATCACTAATATAGTACCCAATCCACAACTCCTCTCACACCTCGTGTCCCTACAACCATGAAACTCAAGTCTGAAGGTGTTTCCATCCTAGTAACTTTGGCTATGCCCAACCTTACAGTCATCCTGCCTCAAATCGACGCCCATGGCACCCAATCCCATGGCGAGAACCACCCAAGGTAACCCGAGTCAAGCCCAACCTGTGATCAGCATCACTCAGGAATATCCAGGATATTCCCAACACAACCAAAAGGGTTACAGCATATTAAATTCATCAATTTCATATATAACATGTTGGTTGGAGTGGATACTCAAGAGGGGGGTGAATTGAGTTCCAATTAAAATTTCCGTTAAAAAGATTTCGATTAAAAATCCTCCAATTTAAAACAATAAGCTAAACTATAGTGAATTTGTAATACAGTGAAGGGTCAATTAGGTTCTCACGACATTGATTAGTTCTCAATTAATGTAATCTGATGATTAGATTAGCTTTTCAAACTAACCTATTTTTTACAACAAATACAAACACTTTCTAGTTTAACTATCAGAGTTACTTTATAACAGATTTTTATTTAATGTACATACTAGAGGAATATTAAATATATTTTAAAAAAGAATAAACAAGAACACCAGGTTTTATCCAGTAGGTTCAGTCTCAAGCTGAGACATATTCCTCTCAAACAGTTTTAAATAAACATTGATCCACACCTTGGATCGAGGTTAACAATAGTACATAGACTGTCTAGATACTAAGACCTCTACCACAGTTCTATGTGGAAAGACAAAAACAATAGTACACCGTCTATCCAGGTCACACTTGACATCTACCACTATCCACAGTGGGATATAAAAGTGTAAGGGAAATATTGAGTGAGAATTCATAAATCCTCTAGTTCAGCACATGAGACAGAGTGTGTTTGAAAATATAGAACACCCACACTGCTAAAAAATGTACAAAAATGAACCACAATAGAAATAAACAAATAGAGATGAGTTTAGAATTCTCTATGGGTTTTGAGTAAAGATCTATACTCCATGGACTGTTGCAGATGAGGCTTTGAGTCCTTCTATGGTTTTTGTTAGGAAACAGTGTGTCATTTTTGTATTTGACTTCCAGGTCCAGGTTGATCAGTCTGATCAGCTTGAGTGCAAGTGAAATTGTTGAAGCTCTTTTCTCATTGAATGTTCACGTTTTTTAGATTCAGTGTGTATTATTCCTTTAACTTCTATTCATGTAAGTCATTGAGTATCTCTATAATATTGTTTCATATGTGAATGGAAAGACTGACTGACCACCAAACCTTTAGTAGTTCGAGGTTCCCTTATAGATATTTAGCTCCGACAATGGGAATGATTACATTTTTACAGGTATGAGGTGTGATTCTTGAAATACCAACAACTATCATTAATTACTAGCACATGCATTAAAATCATAAAATATGACCATTGCTAAATAATCAAATATAAGTAGGGTTTAGAGATATGATGACTAGTTTCCATCAGTAGCACTTAGTATTAGTGAGATTGTATTTATGGACTTGATTCATCAGGTCTTGATTCGATAGTGGTTAATCTTTATTGCAGTAGCTCTATGTATCAGTATCTTTTTTTATTAGTAGCTCTCTTTTATTGGTAGACGTTGTAGTGGTAGATGTCCGTCTGTATCTGCAGGCTTGTATCGGTAGCATTGTGTAGGTATTTGTCTGTATCAGTGGACTATGTATTTGTATCTGTGGACTTTATATCAGTGATTGTCTGTCTGTCTGTATCGGTACCTCTTGCTCATACAGGTGGACTTATGCATACCATTGAACATACTCCATCGATAGGTCTGTATTAGTCGACTTGTGTATACCAGTATACTTATTATATAAGTATTTATTCTTCTATCAGTATTTGTTATGCATATCTTTGACCATATCCATATCGGTATATTTCTATAACGGTATGATTTAACCTTATCGGTAGTTGTCTGTCTCAGTGACTCACAAGCTTAACACGTATCTGTTCTACTAAAATTTTATCCAGATTGAGTTAGAATTATTTCAAATCATGTATAAACATAGGTAAAAATTTATTAACAAATTCCAAAGTTTGTTTTTATATTTTATCTACTCAACAGTAGGATGTCATAGATTGACTAAATTAATATATAGATAAACATTATTTGGGATTATCAAAGAATATTGAAATATAATTGAGATTATCAAAACAAGTGATGTCAACAATCTCTCCATTTTTTATAATCATAAATTATGATGTTATATTCCAAAATAATCAGTAATGTTTTAGTATAAAATACAATGGTTCCTATTTCTCAGTGTGAGTAATGAAATTTTCAAATGTCAGATTTTAAATGTATCAGAAGATATAGTTTTATATGCAATTGTATCAAAGGTAAAAAATATATCAAAGGTAAAATTAGAAAACAAATGTACCAGAGGTTAAATAATAAAACAAATGTACTAGAGGTAAATGTATTATTCTTATAAATATTGAGCTCATATTTCTCATATTTTTAATATTTCTCCCCCTTAGTATTACTTATCCCCTTTTATAATATTTCTCCCCCTTTATGATTAGAAAAAAGAAGGAAATAAAAATGTGAAAAGTAACAAAAAGTAAGAAAGAATGAAGGAATTTATATATTACTTGAGGAAAAAAGATACATAGAAATACCAAATTGAAACAAAAATAGTACAAGTGATTTCTATAAAATGTTCTAGACTCTAATAAATCCACCTCTTGAATGTCCACATTGGATTTGGATTTGGGTTTGGAGGTAGACTCGGGCTAGCTAGCTTCAAACGAAGGCTTTAGAATTCAAGAAATCACTACGGGAGGTTGAGAAATAGACATTGTTCATGGCCTGTAGTGGGTACTCCTAAGAGTAATAAATGGTGTCAAGCTTCTGATAGCTAGATATGGTGTTATATGAGGAATGTAGGTAGACTGAGCAGAGGTTGGCAGATCTGGAGCTGCAACGATTGGAGTACTATCTACATGAAAAATGGCAGCAACATATTCCTAAAGCCCATTATGATCCATCCTCCTCTTTCTATAGAAGAAATGAAGTCATCCTTGTTTTCCATAAATTTTTCTAGAGCCGGAGTCAACTCCCTCATCTTTTTTACTTGTTCTCTGAGATCCTGAGTGACTGGGGGTAGTTTTAGGTTTTCTAACAGAAGCATGAAATTATTGTTAACTGATTCTTAGTGTAGATCCTTTGGAAATACATATCCACATTGCCTTTTACCTCTTTCTACGAAGCAGTGGCTTCTATAATAAAATATTGAACAATTTTCCCTATATACCAAGTGGTAGTCACCACTTGTATCAAAGCAACAGAGTCTATAGATCTACTGGTAGAATATTGTCCAATCTCTTCATTAATAATAACTGGAATCTGATAAATATCCAAGGAAGTCTTGGTAGAACTCAGAGGTACAACAGTAAAGGAAACTACTTCCTTAAAGGATTTAGTGATCCCACTTATGAGATTTTTCACAAGAGAGTCCTGGTTGCTGACATGCTGCTCCATGGATTTCTTAAATTCCATAAAAACTGATACCATCTAGCTAACCATAATTTTTACAAAATCCAAGTCATTGTCTATTTGAGATTTATAGCTCATATAAGACTTCAAAGAGATAATTGAATTCATTAGTGATTCAGAATCCTCTTCTATGCTTGAAACATGATTCTGGAAGGCCATGTCTTCATCTGAAACACCAGATACAGATTCAGTCATCACATACTGAATAGAAGATACTAAATAGGTTTCCATTCTTTTCATTTCTTCCACAAAACTAGCCAGGAGATCAGACTTCAACTGGTTAAATCATATTTTCTTACCATGACCTCAGGTAAAGTTTTAGAAACAAGGTTACAAGTGAAAAGAGGTCTATTGATTGGTGTATTATCTTCTGAATCAGGATATTCCAACACCAACACTACAAAACCTGGGTCTTTAGCCCAGTCTTCAATCTCATGAGCATCTAAAATAGTACAATGCCTGGTAGGATGCTCCCCCTCAATTTGTGCATTCTCCTGAAAAGTAAATTAACATCATCCTAAGGACGTAGTTCTTCCTTAGAATAATCCTCCACTACCATTTCCAATTCAACAACATGAGGCTCCTCAGGAATAGGTTCATGTCTGTCTACATTAAAAATTTCCTCAGTAGGAATCTAAGAGCACCCAATCAGTGGACTAAGACTCAAGCAGGCATAAACAGATGATTCAGTTTCAAAGTCTTCTTCTTCCTGATTCTCTGGAGTAGGCTAGTCTTCTTCATCAAAAGGGGATTCTTCATTGCTTTCTCCCTACACTATTTCCTTTCCAGATGATACAACTTTAGCAGCTCGACTAGGAGGCAAGTCTAGATCCCTTCCATCAGCTACAGAGGAATCCTCTTCATTAGTATCATCACTATACTGAGGTTCCACTTCAGCCGGTCCTAGACCTAGATACCTCACATCCTTAGGCCTAGAATGATGATCCATAGGATTAAACATATCATATAGCTTCTCATCATCACTTACCCATTCTATTCTCCATGGATTCCAATTTATCTTCATGTATTTACAGATAGTTTTGGTAATACAAAAGTTGTATTTCATAACCACAATCTCATCTTGAGACTTAGCCACACCACTTACCTTTATCATTATAAAGATCAACTTTGCAAAGAAAAGAGCATTAGTTTTGGATTTTGGCCTGGTCATATCATCATTTTGAATCATTAACAGTCTACATAGATTCACCTTAACACCATGCCTTATCATTTGGATCAAATAAATATCTTCGTATTTCATATTTTAAAAGTACCTTCATCTTGTACTTAGTACTTGTTGGATAAACTTGAACAGTTACCGGTTCTCCCCATCCATTTCTGCAGAAAATACTTTTCTTGGTGTGCTATCTCCTATTAATTATTCCAAGGCAACTTCATATTCAAATATTTCACTGGTATGAGGTATTGATTTCAAGAAATACCCAAAATCTCCTTCATGTGGAACTTTCAAGCACTCAGCCCACTCAATAGAGGAAAAAGATATTGTCCTTCCATTCACTAATGAAATCATTCTATTCTCCTATTCAGATTTCTCAAAACGAACAAACTCATAAAATTATTTTACCAGCTTTGGATAATAAGGACCATTTTTATTCGAGAAGCACTCAACCCATTTCTGATCTTCCAGTACTTCTAGAACTAAAGACTTACTAGTCATCAACCATTCCATGCATATCTCTTTTTCAACTGCTATCTCCCTTTGAACGAGATACGGATTTGTAGGTTGCTTCACTTCACTTCCACCACTAGAGTATCCTTTGAGTCACTTGGCATTTTGCTCATCATCCTTCTTATTGACTGATGTTCTCTTCATTCTTTCCGTTCTTCGAATCGTGTGGATTAGGGTTCGAGAGAAACAAAGGTTTGGGAGCTAAGGCTTGAAGGTAAAGGGTTTGAGGTGGATTGAGATGAGGTCATGAATTATGTTTTATCATTTAGGAATCATAAAATAAATAAATAAAATATAATAAGTAAAATATAAATGATATAGATTCTGGTGGCTAAAGATACGAAGTATAAAAAATAGCGCAATCCTAACGGTAATACATACCGGTAAGGATTCCTAACTGTGAGGTATTTTTATCGGTGAGGTCCATTAACAGTGAGGTAAAGCGGTGATGTTCATACCAGTGGGGATTTCTCTAACATTGATGTTTGGATAATGGGGAGGTTTCTAACGGTGAGGTTTCAAACGGTGAGGTTTCTAATGGAGAGGTTTTTCTAATAGCGAGGTTTCTAACAGTGAGGTTTGGCTAACCAAATTCTATCATTCCTAACTCATGTCTAATGTAACGTAACCTATCCAAACTTAAGGTCTTGGGGAATATTTCAGGTAATTGATGTTTAGTACCTATAAATTCAAGAGTTATATCACCATTACTGTAATTATCTCTCAAAAAATGGTGCCTTACATCAATGTACATGGTCCTAGAGTGAGACGCGAGATCCTTAGAGACATTAATCACACTAGTGTTATCAGAGTTTATAGAAACATGTCTAAATTGTTATCCGTAGTCCAATAAAGTATATTTCATCCACATAATTTGTGCACAACAACTACCAGCAGCAATGTACTCTACATAAGCAGTAGACAATGTAACATAATTCTTCTTTTTACTACACCATGATACTAAGGACTTACCTAGAATATGAAATGTTCCAAAAATTCTGTTTCTATCTAACTTGCAACATGCAAAGTCATCATCTGAATAAATTATTAAATCGAATGATTGAACTTTGGGATAAAATAGTCTTACGTTAGTAGTATGTTTAAGATATGTGAAAATTCTTTTAACAGTAAGCATGTGTGACTCTTTCATATTAGCTTGAAATCTTGCACACATAATCACACTAAACATAATATCTGGTTGACTAGCAGTAAGATAAAGCAGACTCCCTATCATACCTCTGTAGTTGGTGTGATCCACTGGTTTTCCAGTTTAATCAGCATCCAACTTACATGTGGTACTCATAGGTGTATCACTTTCCATAATACAATATATACCAAAACTTTTTAAAAGATCCTTTTTATATTTATTTTGATTTAAGATAATACAATTTTCAGTTTGAAAAACATGAAATCCATGAAAATATTTCAGTTCTTCTGATAAAATCATTTCAAATTCATTTTTCATAATCTTTGAATAATTAATACACAAATCATTTTTAGAAGATCCAAGAATAATATCATCAACATGGATTTGTACTATCAAAACATCATTGGAAATTATTTTAATAAAGAGTGTTGGATCAGAAATTCATTTAGAAAAACCTTTTGAAATAAGAAAATTACTAACTCTATCGTACCAAGCTCGTGGGGCTTGTATTAAACCATATAAAGCATTAGAGAGCATAAAACTCAATTTGGAAAATGAGGATTAATAAAACTAGGTGGTTGTTCAAAAAAAACATCTTTAATTATAAAACCATTTAAAAAAGCACTTTTAACATCCATTTGATATAACATGAAATTCAGATGAGCAGCATAGGCAAGTAGAATCCTAAGAGCTTCTAATCTAGCTACAGGTGCAATGGTTTCCTCATAGTCTATTTTTTCCTCTTGAATATACCCTTGTGCAACCAGCCATTCTTTGTTTCTAACTATGTTTCTTGATTAGTCAACTTTATTTCTAAAATACCATTTAGTGCCAATGGTCAATGTGTCCTTAGGTCTGTCAACTAATTACCAAAATTTGTTTCTTTCAAATTTATTTAATTCTTCTTCCATATACATTACCCAAAACTCATCATTGATTGCATCATTGTTATTTTTAGGTTCTAACTATGAAAGAAAGACATGATGTTCAACTTTGTTTCTTAGAGAATCTCTAGTCTGTGTACCTCTATCATGATTACCTAAAACAGCATCTAAAGGATGGTTCTTTAGAATTATAATTTATCTATTAATAGATGGACTAGAAATTTCAGGTTATTCTCTATGTTCAGGTTCACCAGACGCAGATTCTAGAATATTTCCAGAACTAGTTGTCTTTACAACTGGTTCACTGATTTTATCATTAAGATCTAAAACAGATAGATCTTCTTCAAGATTTTCAAGAGAAGACTTAGGTTCATGCCGATT
Source organism: Viscum album (assembly GCA_963277665.1). Taxonomy (NCBI): domain Eukaryota; kingdom Viridiplantae; phylum Streptophyta; class Magnoliopsida; order Santalales; family Viscaceae; genus Viscum; species Viscum album. The sequence continues at coordinate 1,256,203,886 of OY728134.1, forward strand.
AGTTTCATCAAATTTGATGTGAACAGATTCTTCCACACATTTGGTTCTTTTGTTAAATACTCTTAGACTTACTGGTTATAGAGTAACCTTGAAAGATTCCCTCATCACTTTTAGAATCAAACATTTCATGATTATCCTTAGTATTGAGAATAAAGACATTGAAACAAAAAACTCTGATGTAACTAACTTTAGGCTTCCTATTAATCCATAGTTCATAAGAGGTCTTCATAAGAACATGTTTAATCAAGACTCTATTAATAATATAACAAGTTGTATTCACAGCTTCAGCCCAAAATAAACAGGTAAATCATATTCATTGAGCATAGTTTTTTGCAATTTATGAGAGGGTTCTATTTATTCTCTCAACTACACCATTCTGTTGAGGTGTCCTAGGGGTAGAAAAGTTGTGACTATAGCCATTGTATGTGCAGTAAGATTTAAACTCATGATTGTCAAACTCACGTCCATGGTCACTTATTAGGGTCTTAATCTGAAGTCCACTAAGGTTCTCTACAGGCTTGGAAAATTTCATAAAATAAGAACAAGATTCACTTTTGTGAGAAAAAAAGTATACCCAAGTGTATCTAGAAAATTCATCTACTAAGACATAGAGATAGTGCTTCCCATTTTAACTAGAAACTCTGGATGGTCCAAAAAATAACGTGGGAGCCAACTTGAGAGGTTGAGAAGTTTAAGCATCTTTCATTAATTTGAATGAAACTTTACGGTGCTTTCCCTTTTGAAAGGGAGTGAAAACATTGTCTATTGGGAATTTTAGTCGAGGTAGGTCTCTAACTAAGTTCTTACTTGTCAGTTTTCTAAGTGAATGAACATTGCAGTGTCCTATTCTTCTATGCCAGGTCCAAGATTCTTTATGAAAAGCATTTAAACAAGTAACCCTTTGTTTGGCTAAATAATTTAATTCTACATCATAAACGTTTTTATTTCTTAAGGTAGAAAATACTAAAACATTTTTAGAATTAATAACATTACAAGCATCATTTTCAAATTATCATTGAAACCATCATAACACAATTGAGAAATTCTTAACAGATTGTATTTTAATCCTTCAACAAATAAAACATTAGAAATTAAAACTGAATAAGAGTTATCAATCATCCCTATTCTGATGATTTTTTCTCATGAATTATCACCAAAGGTGACATGTCCTATATCATCCTTGATTATTATTTTGAAGAATGGAAAATATCCAGTCATATGCCTCGAACATCCACAATCCAAGTACCATATCTTCTTATAGGAACTCTTCAAGAAAGTCTCCTACAAAATAGGTTTAAACGGAAAATGATTTTGGTACCCAGATCTTCTTGTGTCAAGAAAGGTTAGAAAGGAAAACTTTTGGTACCCGGATTTGTCTAATGGGTATCATATAATCAATATATTCAAAAAAAATTGAATGATAAACTTTGTTTGATCTATAACTATGTGAATAGCTAGTTTAGGCATAGGATTTTCTAGAGCTGGAACTAGCAGCATACTGTCCAAATTTAGAAATAAATCTATTCTTAACAAACTGTCTCTATCCAGGGTGATAGCCTGAACCAATAGTATATTTTTGTGCTACGTGTTTTCCTAGAATTTGTGTAAGAGTGTTCTTTCCACAGAGAACACCATTTTTTTCATTTTCAAATAGCCAGTTTTTGGGTATCTGATTCCCATATACAAGCATTAAACCATCCGAAATCCAGAAACCACATCCAAATTCAACATCAATTTCAAATTCAAATTTCAAAAACAGACAACATCATACCATATCTCTAACATATACACCGTACACCACGCGGCTCGTGATGCACCACCGCCTTGAGTCAACCAAGAATCCATCAAGAATTCCACCGGAGTAGAGATCCGGCTTCAAACCGTCGTCGATCATCAATGGAGTGAACCCTCAGAGGACTCAGCCACAAAAACACCATCCACTCCACAGAAAAAATCAACAACATCACCGAGTTAAAATAGGATCTAACAAACCACCAGATCTGCACCGAATCACAAATTCCAAAAATCAAATTCATTTGAATCACATCTCAAACCAAATTATCCCGAAAACAAAACAACTACAGTGATTCACGAACATTACAGAGCCACCACGAACGCAACCACGGAAAAATTCCAATACCACCACCCAAACCACTGATGAATACCTCAATAGACCCTCAAAGCACCCAACCACTTAGGTGACGACCTTCAAACGCTGAGAAGCCACCACAGGACAACAACGAGCTACTGATAACAAAACCAGGAATGCTCCAAAGAGTATGCCGGCATCCGATCTTAAGATCGAAGATCTGAAACAGCAGCACCATAGAAGCCCATAGCGCATCTCCATAGTAAGAGAGGAATCCACAAACCATCGCTGAGAGCAAAGAATAATCTGAAGAAAATACACCATCGGGGGGAGGCGAAGATGGGATAAAACCTAGAGCAACCATTCGATAAAGAACTAAACCAGAAGCATCCAATGAAAAACTATAAACCCAAAAAACATCACAAATAAAAGGGATGTAAAGACCTCCCCTCCTCGGACCAGACCAGCTCCGTCGTCGGCCTTCAAAGGGACACCGACGCATTGAGACCAGCCACGCAACGCCACCATCCAGCCACCGAGACGACCCGATTGAAGGATACTGAAGACTAGGTCCAACATCTTACTTCAAAGGGACACCAACGCTTTGAGACCAGCCACAAAACGCCATATCCCCCACCTCCGAGATGTCCCAATTGCTCATTAGATAGTTTCAGTTCAGTATTTTCTTTTAACTATTGAGCATTATTTTCCTTTTATATACTAAGATCATATTTAACAGTACTGGACAAGGCATACTATTTCTTTAATGATTTGTACCTATCGTTCAACTCATTGCACGTTTATTCTACCATATTATAGTATTCTAATAATTCAGCTTTCTAAATATTATCATCACTATTTGAATCGCTTTCTTTCCCAAAATAATAATCATTCAGCATAGGGGAAACATGTACCTCAGAAGTAATGGCCATGAAACACATTTCGGCACGATTCTTTTCAGAATCAGAAACATCAGAGTCACTTGTGCTATCTTCTGAAGCACTCCATGTTACCTTCATAGTATTATTATATTATTTGTACTTATAATCATAATTCGTCATGAACATCAATTTTGGAAAGACATCCTTAATGTGTCCTTTCCTTTTTCATTCATAGCATACTATCTCACCTTCTTATAATAATTCTTCCAATTTTTCTTCCAATCACCTCATTGGTCATACATACCATTATAATTGGATTTCTGAAAAATTTCTTCCTCCTATAGAAATTCTTGATTCTCATTTCTATTTGAGCCATCTCTTTATCACTATCATAATCTGAACTTCCACTTGTTGAGCTTCTAGTAGGAATATGAGCCTTTTCTTTGCCCTTTCTCTTTGAGGCAGTAAACTTTAATATAAGGACCCGACCTTAAACATTGTATATTATTGAATTAAATGAATAATTCACATTGAGGATCTTTTCAGGATTAGATTTTTAGAGAATTAAGACATAACTATTACATCTCAATGATTTCAAAGTAGACATATCTACTCTGCTCCCATTTTTTTCAAAAAAAATAAAAACTTTTTAACAAATGTGTCATGTCTAGTTCCTTGTTTTAGACATTATGACATTTCCTTGATCCCATCCTTGACCCTATTCAACATTATGTCCTGTGAAAAAAATTTAAAAAAAACTTGGGATGAGAATAAAAAGCTCAGTAAGGGTTATAACAATACGAAAAGAAAACATTATTCCATGTATACATAAGAATCAATGAAATCATACTTTACACATAAAACATAATCAATTTAACATACCTCATGAAATCACAGTATTTATGAATAACTCAAAGAAATAATAATACATAAAGGTAACTTGATGCATTCATAACATTCTTACGTAGGGAGTAACCCTCATTGTTACGTTTGGAATACTCATCACTGTATATTCCGTAAATCTCTTCAGAGAAACCTTAGCATTTAACCCCTTCGTGTTACCCAATGCATTGGAGAGCTATATCGGGCTCACCCGCCCTTAGTTTATCACAAAAACACCCGTCTTCATAAACAATGCCCAAGAACCATAACATAATCATAGCACATAAATGAAGCATAAATGAAAGATAAAATTCCCACATTTCAATAACAATATATCATTTTAAGATATTGAAATAGTAAATTCATTCTAAAAACCATTTTCCAAAACCATTTAAAACATTTAATAAAGAGATTTTTGAATCAAAGGGTCCCATACCACTTTGAAGCTTTTAACATTTTAAACCATTAATATTCATATAAATAAATCCTTAAAACCATTTTGAAAACATGGATATTAATGAGAAATATTAATAAGAATAAATCATTACAACATTTAAGTTGATATTTTAGTTAAAGGGTTTTTAACAAAATGAGAGACACTTGAAAACAATAATTGAGGAATAACATTTAATCTGAACTTTATAATATCATGAGAATAAATGGATTCATGATATAATATTCCAAAGGATAGTATATACACCATATAATAGTGAATTGGTGCATAAAAACAATGAAGTCTCAATAGAAATGTAAAATGAGATGAAATCCCTTATAAAGAAGGTATCCTTAAATTTTGGATAAATAAATATCATAATTATGTGTGAAAAATATAAATAAACCCAATATAAGTGGATATTAATTGTAAAACAATCAATGTTAATTCACACATATTCAAATGATGACATATTCAATAACTACATGTTGATGCCAAAGAAATCGAAATTGGGTTAAAAAGTTCCCTTGGTAAAATTTGACAGCCTAACAGCGTCACTTTAAAATTCATAAAATTGGTTGATGAGAAAGAAAATGGTATATCATCACTTGGACATACAATTTACATCAATAATGATATATAAGAACATATCCCAACATAAAAATATGTAAATTAAAATACATAAAAAAATATGTCTTTTTAAAAGAGGAGTGTGAAAGGTTCCCTTACCGATTTGGGAAACTTTCGAAACGTACACCCCATTAAAGAAGGGTCATACAATGAAGATGTAACTACCCATAAATGAGAGTATATTATACAAATATTAAAATAATGGGCAGTACATACACCACAAAAAATGAAATAGTGGCCAATGTAGCATGAATCTCAAGGGATTAAAAAGTGGGATGAAAATCCCCTTATGAAAATTCGGCAGCCTAACGGCGCCCCATAAAACTTATAAAAATGTAATGATGAGATAAAATAGGGTCTCTAATAATATTAACATAAACTTTACAGCAAGAGTAATATAAAAGAACATCCCCCAACATATGAAATAGAATCTTAAAGTATTTTACATAAAAAGATTACTTAAAAATAAAGAGAGAGGTAGGATCCTTTACCTCAAGTCCGAATTGTCTTGTTCGTTTCTTTATATTAATGAATAATAAACTTTGTTCAATTTATAATTTCTTAGGTACATCTATTAAGGATTATTGTTCAGTTAATATCACATATTATAATGTTAAAATATTTTATAATAATGTGAGTTCATATCAGACGTTTTTTTCGATGTTTGGTACATGAGTCAAAAATGAACTTGTTTGAAAATGATTGTCCATGTAGTTATAATTAAATCATCACCATAATAGTATTGATGATTTAAATATAATATATATCCAGTACATATCCATTTTTTACTATTCCATAACATTTGGAGATAAAAATAAATGAAATGCACCGTTCATGGGGAGGGTAGGCCGTACGTACGCATGAACGATACTTTCATTTCTTTGACATATTAATGGAATTAAAAATAATTGGGAGATATATATATTATAATTACAGTATAATATATATGTTTCATAGGTCAATATGTTCATTAATATGATTCTTTATACATTCCATGTATTGCATGAACAAGTCACATCACTTGAGGGGGTGGTAGTCCACACGTCCCCGTATGAAATTATCGCATTTTCACAACATGAAAAGCAAAATGGTATGTTTTAAATATAAAATACATAATAATATGGAAAAAATAAATACCATATATATCATATATAAAATACAGGGACATAATAATGTCCACCATGAAAGGGGTTAAGAGAAGATTGAACAATCATCATTTCGTGAGGCAGTAATTCACCATCTATAGAAATAGTATGTTCTTTAACCATTAGAAGGAGGTGTGTGTAAGTGTATCTAGAAAAATTCACATAAAAACATACTAGTATATTTAATATTCTGGTTTTCTTACAAAATAATGGAATAAAAAGAGTTTAGGGGTTTGGAGAAGCAAAATAAAACAAAAGAACACAAGTGAAGACATTACCTTTAAATCTGTTTACTCTTCTTAGTTTGAACCAAAAGGGTTTCTTGAAGAGTATTATGCCAATAGTGAGGCTTAAATGATGAAGATAGGGTTTTTCAGAGATGAAATGGGAAGGGGTTTGCTGATCCAAAGGATTTATAGGTGTGGGTAAGGTGGTAGAGGTGTGGGCCTTTTATTAGAGAAGAGGAGGGGCACTCTTGGAAAGTTATAAAATATTACTTTATTATAAAATAATTTTCGGATTTTAAAGGTCCCAAAAGGATATATTTCGAGGATAAGGTGATAAGGTTTCGAAATACATCGATAAAATAGGTTTTTGACAAGTTTAAGACTTATATTTCACCCTATCTTCTCATTTTATTTAAATTGTTCATTTTTTAGGTAATCCCTGCATCATCACAGTTTCATAAATAAAATAATCTATTTAATGTATAAAAATTATAAAAAAATATCACGATGTATGAAATATTATTATATTTCTAATGAATATTTATAGTAAAAAATATTACTTGTCTAACCCCATGTAAAAATTGTTTTGTTAAAACAATACATGTTTGTGACATTTTAATTTTAACTTTAAATAAAAAGTTATTAATGTCATTTTCAAACCCAAGTGGCTCCATGGGGTCCCCAAGATGAGCCACGGATTTTCATCATCGGTCATGACTCATCCAATAAGGTTAGGACTGGTGTCAATGTCATTTAATATTATTATAACATTATCTTTAATTTAAATTACACTAATTACCTTTAATCGCGATTAATAAAACTTAAAAGTTACTATTCACCAAAAAAATTATATTAATCTCATTGAACCAAATTTTACTTCATAATGAAAACCATGTATATCAGATTTTTGAAAATCAAGTCACAGAACTAGTAAAGTTTCATTTAAACGAGAAATTAGTTTCTTTAACTACCACTTTGTGGTTTTACTATTCATCAAAAATTGAAGTTTTTCAGAAAAATACCAAAAATTCACCCTAAGCTGTACTTGATATTCCAAATTCAAAAATGATTTCTATTTTTCAATATTCAAAATATATAAGTTGAATTAATTAATTTAATAATTCATTCCCGTTGTCAAATCAAATAGCGTGTTTTTAAGAAACAATATCTATTAAAAGATTGACACTAGTTTATGTCCAATTTCAAAGTGAAATTAATTCTAATGACCACGATTGGATTAAATGGTAAAAATATATTCTAAATACACATTAATCTCAATTAAAAAATAATCTATCCATATAAATAAATCAGATTAAAAGGAGTTTTTGATTTAAAATGCAACATTTTCACTAAAAATGATCTTTATCGGAAAAATAACAAAAATTTACACAAAGTAAATTTTGATGTCCAGATTATAAAGAAGGATTTTATTTTGTCAAATAAAACATATAATATTGTCAAAAGTATATTTAAAAAAGTATTCTCCACCAAAAGGCGGTTAATCTACCTTTTAAAGAATATTAGAAGATTTATGCTTAAAATCGGATTCATTTGCATTTTAAGCCTCTAACATTTATTGGATAAATGTAAAATTATTTGAAAAACATATATAATAATTTTTTAGTTAGTTCCGTTCATTCCTTCCATTACAACGGCTAGGCATTAACTACCGTTTAAAATAATATTATTTTATTATTAGAGTGCAACGTAAGATTTCAATGAAACTCGTTGTTGCGTATTGGGTACGCCATCGAGAATAGCGTCCCTTTAAAGTAATATTAATATTTTATTCACAAATATGGATAAATATGAAAATTTCATATTCTTTATTTACCTGGGGTGTTACATCCTTCCCCCCATTTTTGGGAATTGCGTCCTCACAATTTTAAAATTGGGCTTGGAAACTTCATTGAAAATCCATTATCGGAACAATAGTCAATAAAACTATCACTTTAAAATAGAGAAAGGGAAGTACAGAGGTCACCTGAGTTAACTCATACTAGGATTACATGTAGGAAAACAAGGACATGGAGGAGAAAACAAAGGGTCATGTTCTGATAGAGAGTGAAAGAAAACATGTTTTTGAGAAATTTAACTATAAGAAAATCACAAACATGTGATTGGTTAAACGGTATTTGATTCCCCAGTAGGAAAACATAACAGACAACATTTTTGTTTTAAGTAACTTTTCATTGAAGAATTTATTTATGAGCTTAACAAAAACATAAGAAAACATACTTACTAGTCATGTTGACTTTCAACTTTTACTAGATTTCTTACACGAAATCATATTTTCTCCAAAATACTAGTATTTAGGATGATTTGTTCACATTAAGAGAGCTATAATCAACTTCTAGAGAATTACCTAATCCACAAAAAAGAACTATATACTTCCCATGTCTTTATACCTCAACCAAAACTAAAGAAAAAAAGGTTAGTATGAGATCAGATAATACCCAAAAAGGATAATCCTTTATAAAAAAATTCTATTCTTAACCTCCAAAATTAGTCAAACAATAACCAAAGTTCAACAAAGACCATTTAATAAACATATATCCATAAAATTCTTCAAATTAATCAAAACTAAAACTGAAACTCAAATCTCTGAAGGATTTAATCGCATAGTCTTCCAAGATAAACCTTAACATTTATCTCCAAATAACAGAAGTTACTCTTAAAGTCTCATACTGAAAAGTAATTAACCTAATCACATATCCTCCATGATAGGTTAATAATTTCAATAGATAACCTAAAATCAACTTATTCTAGATTCAAAAGATCATCTAACTAAAAATAATTAGTCAAACTAACCAGGGACTTCACATAGTCCAGTGGTAGGTGATAAATACTAGTTGCACTTTGGTTGTGGGTTCGATTCCCATAGCTTCGTCAGACACAACAGGTTGTCACATGGTCTATGTTTTTTCCGTTTTCCAAAACTACATAATTCTTGTAACATTCCCCAAAAAGTGATAAAATCTTCAAAAATAACCATAACATAATTTAACCTCAAGTTTACCTCATGTCGTTCATATTCCATCATAACTTATTGTAACCAATACTTACCTCAAAAGTAAGGATCATATAAACCCTAATGGTTACCTTTATAATTATTACCTGAACATACATGTTGAGTTGGTTCTCTCGTACATGATGCATTAGAGAACTCACCAAGGTTCAAGTGGTTGATCATGACTCCGGATAGTTGGTTTAGAATAATCACGAGATTTCTTATTGAATCCCCCATTTAATCCAATCTCTTAATCAGAGAACCACCACAATTTCCTTCAAACCCATTGTCACTTTGGTGCCTGCTAAATCCGTCCATTTACTAAAACCAGAATTGTCATTGTGAGTATATCAACAAAATCATTATGTACTAATGATGAAGATAAACACTAAGATATAATAACTCATTCAATTTATCTAAAAACTATGACTCTTTATAAAATTCTATCCATTATGGTAATGTCACTTATGCTTAAAGAATACCATAACCTATAAAGTTCTAAACAGATATTTGATACCATCTATAAGGACCCGACCTTAAACATTAATTATTATTGAATTAAATGAATAATTTAAATTTGAGGATCTTTTCAGGTTTAGAGTTTTAGAGAATTAGGACATAACTATTACATCTCAAATATTACAAAGTAGACACATCTACTCAGCTTCCATTTTATTCACACAAAAAAACTCTTGAATAAAAGGGTCATGTCTTGTTCCTTGTTTTGGACAGTCTGACATTTCCTTGATCCCATCGTTGACCCTATTCAACTTTATGTCTGGTGAAAAACATTTCAAAAAAAACATCGGATGAGCATAAAAAGCTCAGTGAGGGTTATAAAAATACGGAAAGAAAACTTTAGTCCATGTATACATAAGAATCAATGAAATCATACTTTACTCATAAAACATAAGAAATTTAACACACCAATTGAAATCATAAGATTTATGAATAACTCATAGAAATCATAAGACATAAAAGAAACTTGAGGCATTAATAACATTCTTACGTAATAAGTAACCCTCATGGTTACGTTTGGAATTCCCATCACAGTATATTCCCTAAATCTATTTAGATAAAACTTAGAGTTTAACCCCTACGCGTTACCCAATGCAATGGAGAGCTATATCGGGCTCACCCACCATTAGTTTATCACAGAACCACCCGTCTTCATAAAAAATTCCCAAGAACCATAACATAATAATATCACATAACTGAAGCATGAATTAATAATAAAATTCCCACATTGCAATAACAATATAACATTTTATGATATTTAAATAATAAATCCATTCTAAAAACCATTTTCTAAAACCATTTAAAACATTTAATAAATATATATTTGAATCAAAGTGTCCCATACCACATTGAAGCTCTGAACATTCTAAAACATTAATATCCATATAAATAAATCCGTAAAACCATTTTGAAAACATGGATATTAATGAGAAATATTTATAAGAATAAATCATTAAAACATTTAAAACAATATTTTAGTTAAAGGGTTTTTAACAAAATGAGAGACACTTGAATACAATAATTGAGGAATAACATTTAATCATAACTTTATAATATCATGACAATTAATGGATTCATGATATAATATTCCAAAGGATAGTATATACACCATATAAGAGTTAATTGGTGCATAACAACAATGAAGTCTCAATAGAAATGTAAAATGAGATGAAATCCCTTATAAAGAAGGTGTCTTTAAATTAAGGATAAATCAATCTCATAATTATGTGTAAAAAATATAAATACACCAAGTATAAGTGGATATTAATTGTAAAACAATCAAAGGTAATTCAAACATATTCAAAGGATGACATATTCAATAACTAGATGTTGAACCCAAAGAAATCAAAATTGGGTTAAAAAGTTCCCTTGGTAAAATTCAACAGCCTAACAACGTCACTTTAAAATTCCTAAAATTAGTTGATGAGAGAGAAAATGTAATCTCATCACTTGGACATTAAATTTAAATCAATGAGGATATATAAGAACATATCCCAAAATAAAAAGATGTAAATTAAAAGCCATAACAAAATAAGTATATTTAAAAGAGGTGTGTGAAATGTTCCCTTACCCATTTGGGCAATTTTCGAAACGTACACCCCATGAAAGAAGGTTCATACAATGAAGATGTAACTACCCATAAATGAGAGTATATTATGCAAATAGTAAGATAATGGGCAGTACATACACCACAAAAATGGAAATAGTCATCAATGTAGCATGAATCTCACGGTAATAAAAAGTGAGATGAAAATCCACTTATGAAAATTCGGTAGCCTAATGGCGCCACATAAAACATCGAAAAATGGATTGATGATATAAAATAGGCTCTCTAATCATATTAACATAAAATTTAATGCAAGAGGAATATAAAAGAACATCCCCCAACATAATAAAGAGGAGTTTAAAGTAAGTTACATAAAAATAGTACTTAAAAATAAAGAGAGAGGTAGGATCCCTTACCTCAAGTCCCACTTGTCTTGTTAGTTTCTTTATATTCCTGAACAATAAACATTATTCAATTTATAATTGATTAAGTTACTCCTTTAAATATTATTATTCATTTCATATCACATATTATAATTTTATAATAATTGATTAATAATGTGAGTTCATATCAGACATTTTTGTCGATGTTTGGTACATGATTCAAATATGAACTTGTTTGAAAATGATTGTCCATGTTGTTATAAGTAAATCATCTCCAGAATAGAATTTATGATTTGAATATCATATATATCCAGTACATATTCATTTTATACTATTCCATAAAATTTGGAAATAATGAGAAATGAAATGCACCGTTCATGGAGACGGTAGGCCGTACGTACGCATGAACGCTACTTTCATTTCTTTAACATATTAATGGAATTAAAAATAATTGGGAGATATATATATTATAATTTCAGTATAATATATATGTACTATAGGTAAAATAAGTTCATTAATTTCATTCTTTATACATTCCATGTATTTCATGAACGAGTCACATCACTTGAGGGGGCTGTAGTCCACACTTCCTCGTATGAAATTATCGCATTTGCACAACATGCATAGCATAAAGGTATGTTTTAAATATAAAATATATAAGGATATGGAAAACATAAATATCAAAAATATCATATATAAAATACAGTGACATCATAAAGGCCACCATGAAAGGTTTTAAGAGAAGATTGAACAATCGTTGTTTCGTGAGGCAGTAATTCGCCATCCATAGAAACAGTTTGTTTTTTAACCATTAGATGGAGGTGTGTGTAAGTTTATCTCAAATCCTTCACATAAAAACATCATAATATATTTAATATAGGGTTTTGTTACAAAATAAAGTAATAAAAAGAGTTTTAGTATTTGGAGAAGCAAAATAAGAAAAAACAACACAAGTGAAGACATTACCATTAAATCGAGTAACTCTTCTTGGTTTGAACCAAAAGTAATTATTGAAGAGAATTATGCCAAATGTGAGGCTTCAATGATGAAGAGAGGGATGTTGAGAGATGAAATGGGCAGGGTTTTTCCAATACAAAGACTATAGATTTGTGGGTAAGGTGGTAGAGGTGGGGGCCTTTTATAAGAGAAGGGGAAGGGCACTTTTGGAAAGTTATAAAATATTACTTTATTACAAAAATCTTTTCAGATTTTAAAGGTCCCAAAAGGATATATTTCTAGGATAAGGGGATAAGGTTTCGAAATCCACCCATACAATAGGTTTGTTTCATGTGTAAGACTTATATTTCACCCTATGTTCTCATTTTATTTAAATTGTTCACTTATGAGGTAATAACTGCATCATCACGATGTCATAAATAAAATAATTTATATAATGTCTAAAAATTATAAAAAAAATATCATGATGTAGAAAAACATTTTAGAGTTATAATTTATATTTATAGTAAAAAATAATACTTGTATAACCCCATGTAAAAATTGTTTTAGTAAAACAATACATGTTTGTGACATTTTAATTTTAACTTTAAATAAAAAGTTATTAATGTCATTTTCCAACCAAAGTGGCTCCATGGTGTGCTCAAGTTGACCCATGGATTTCCGTGGTCGTCCATGACTCATCCAATAATTGTAGGACATGTGTAAAGGTCATTTCATATTATTATAACATTATCTTTACCTTAAATTACACTAATTACCTTTAATCACGATAAATAAAACTTAAAAGTTACTATTCACCAAAAAAATTATTTTAATCTCATTGAACCAAATTTTACTTCCTAATGACAACCATGTATGTCGAATTTTTGAAAATCATGTCACAGAATTGGTAATGTTTCATTTAAATGAAAAATCAGTTTTGTTAACTACCATTTAGTGGTTTCACTATTCATCAAAAATTGATGTTTTTTCAGAAAAATACAAAAAATTCACCCGAAGCTATATTTGATATTATAAATTCAAAAATAATGTCTATTTTGAAAAATTCAAAATATATAAGTTGCATTAAATAATTTAATAATTCATTCCCGCTGTCAAAACAAATAACGTGTTTTTAAGAAACAATATCAATTAAAAGATTGACACTAGTTTAAGTCCAATTTCAAAGTGAAATTAATTCCATTGACCACCATTGGATTAAATTGTAAAAATATATTCTAAATACACTTTAATCTCAATTGAAAATATAATATATCCATATAAATAAATCATATTAAAAGGCAGTTTTGAATTAAAATGCAACATTTTAACTAAAAATGATCTTTATCGGAAAAATAACAAATATTTACACAAAGTAAATTTTGATGCCCAGATTCTAAAGAAGGATTTTATTTTTGTAAAATAAAACATATAAAATTATATAATGTATATTTAAAAATGATTCTCCATTAAAGGCGGTTAATCGACCTTTTAAAGAATATTAAAATATTTATTCTTAAAATTAGATTCATTTGCATTTTAAGCCTCAAACATTTATTGGATAAAAGTAAAAATATTTGAATAACATATAGAATCATTTTGTAGTTAGTTCTGCTTATTCCCGCCATTACAACGGCAAGGCGTTAACTACCATTTAAAATAATATTATTTTATTATTAGAGTGCAACGTAAGATTTCAAAGAAACTCATTGTTGCGTATTGGGTACGCCATCGAGCATAGCGTTCAATTTAAAGTAATATTAATTTTTTATTCCCAAATATGGATGAATATGAAAATGTCATATTCTTTATTTACCAGGGGTGTTACATTAAATGCCACAGATTTCCTCTTTGGTTCATTATCTTCCTCTTTGTTTACCTTTAGCTCTTCTTCAAACATCATCAACATAAAAATTACCTCTTTAACATGTAGTGAACTTATTTCACATGATTCTCTTATTAATACTGATGCGCGTCTACATCTTTATTGTGGACATCTATGTAATCTCATGATTTTCTCCTTTGCAAGAATAACTTTTCCAAGTGAGCTCATTGTATTTAAAATTTCGTTGAACCTAAGGTACATGTCAAAAATAGGTTCATCAGGCTTAATTTTCAAATTATCATACTTAATAGTGTAGGTATTCAATATAATTTCCTTAACATTGGTTGTTCCCCCATGAGAAACTACCAAAGTATCCTAGATTTCATAAGCAGTTTTACAAGCAGATATTCGATTACATTCTTCATCTCCTAAAGCACAGTACAAAGCATTCATTGCTTTACAATTATTATTGTAAGAAGTTTTGGTAGGTTCATCCCTTGTTGTTCTTTTAGTTTCAAGAATCTTATACTGGGTCTCTATAGCTGTCCAAATATGAAATCGCAGACTTTTTAAATGAATTTTCATTTTCAGTTTCCAAGTGGAATAATTAACAAAATTAAAGATGGGTGGCATGTAGGTAGCATCACCTTCTAATATATTATCCATAATTAGATTTTAGAAAATATATTTAAAGATATAAAATTTAGAACAAACAAAAATTTACGATCATTAAGATACAACTAAAATCACAGATGAAAAATAGAGTATTTGGATATCCTTTCTTAATAGCAACATTTGATACCAAATGTTGGCCGGAGTGGATACTCAAGATGGGGTGAATTGAGTTCCAATTATAATTTATGTTAAAAATATTTCTATTAAAAATCCTCTAATTTAAAGAAACAAGCTAAACTGTAGTGAATTCGTAATACAATAAAGGATCAGTCAGGTTATCAAGGGATAGGTTAGTTCTCAATTAATCTAATCTGAAGATTAGATTATCTTTTGAAACAAACCTAATGATTTACAATAAATAAAAACACTTTCTAGTTTAACTATCAGAGTTAATTTATAATAGAGTTGAATTTAATATACTTAGTAGCGGGATATTCAATATATTTTAAAACAAAATAAAGAATCACAACAGGTTTTAACCTAGTGGTTCATTCTCAAGCTAAGACTTAGTCCTCTCAAACAGTTTTAAATAAACTTTGATCCACACCCAGGATCGGGGTAAACAATAGTACAAAGACTGTCTAGGTACTAAGATCTCTACCACAATTCTTCGTGGGAAGACAAAAACAATAGCACATTGGCTATTCAGGTCACACATGACCTCTAACACTATCCACAGTGGGATATAAGATTGTAAGGGAAAGATTTAGTGAGGATTTATAAATCCTACAGTTCAGCACAGGAGATGGAGTGTGCTTAAAAATACAGAACACAAACACTACTCAAAAATGATAACAAATGAACCACAATAGAACTTTACAAATAGAGATGAGTTTATAATTATCTATGTGTTATGAGTGAAGATCTGGACACCTTTGATTGATGTAGATGAGGTTTTAAGTCCTTCTCTGGTTTTTTTCAAGAAACAGAGTGTCATTTTTGTATTTGACTTCCATGTCGAGGTCGATTAGTCAGATCTTCTTGAGTGCAAGTGAATTCGTTGAAGCTCTTTTCTCCATGAATGTTCATGTTTCTTGGATTTAGTATTTATTCTCCCTTATTATTCTATGCATGTAAGTCCTTGAGTATCTCTAGAATATTTCCTCGTATGTGTATGGAAATAATGACGACCAACACACCTTTATTAGTTCAAGGTTCCCTTATATAGATTTAGCTCTGGCAATGGGAATGATTACCTTTTACCAGTACGAGGTCCGATTCCTGAAATACCAAAAACAATCATTAATTACTAGCACGTGCATTAAAAACCTCAAATATTTCCATTGCTAAATAAACAAATATATGTAGGGTTTAGAGATATGATGACTGGTTTCCATCAGTAGCTCTTAGTATCAGTGAGCTTGTATCGGTGTACTTGAGTCAGTAGGTCTTGAGTCGATTGCGGTTAATCTATATCACATCAGCTCTATGTATCGATAGCTCTTTTTTATCGGTAGCTCTCTTTTATTAGTCGATCTCTTTTATCGGTAGACTTTTTAGCAGTAGCCGTCTTTCTGTATCAGCAGACATGTATTGGTAGCTGTGTATCGGTATCTATCTGTATCAGTGGCATCTTTATTTGTATCAGTGGACTTATATCGGTGACTGCCTATCTATCTATATTGGTACCTATTGTGCATACCAGTGGACTTATTCATACCAGTGTACTTACTCTATCAGTAGGTCTTTATCAGTCGACTTTTATTTACTGGTATAGTTATTCCATCAGTAGATCTTCATTAATCAATAGTTGTTATGCATATCGGTGACCTTATCCATATAGGTAGACTTCTGTACCGGTGTGCTTTAGCCTTATCGATAGCTGTCTGTCTCAGTGACTCACAAGCTTAACACTTATCTGTTCAATGAAATTTATATCTAGATTGAGTAAGAATTATTTCAAATCATGTATAAACATAGATAAACATTGATTAATAAATTAAAATGATCATTTTGATATTTTATCAACTCAACAGTAGGATGTCAT
This sequence comes from Viscum album, assembly GCA_963277665.1. Taxonomy (NCBI): domain Eukaryota; kingdom Viridiplantae; phylum Streptophyta; class Magnoliopsida; order Santalales; family Viscaceae; genus Viscum; species Viscum album. Next base: position 1,256,221,054 of record OY728134.1, read on the forward strand.
AGATTGAAAGAATTAATATATAGATAACCATTATTTGGGATTATCAAATCATATTGAAACAAAATTGAGATTAGAAAAATAGGTGAGGTCAACATAACATAATTAAATAGAAAATATAAACAAGAAAAACAATCTAAACATTTGAATTTCACTATGCAAGGTGTTGTCCCATACCAGAACTAGGGACTTGAATGCCTCTAGAATATTTATGTCAAGTTCAATGAATTAAACTCAATAGTTTAAAACATTATAATTCAAATATAACGATAATGGAATCCCCCGACCAAAATTCCCCGATGAGAAACGACCCCTCACCTGGCCCCACTCAAGAAAAACTAGTTACAGGGCATACCCAAAGGCATTCCATACGTCAAAAAATCAATTCAATATGAAATAGTAGATAAAACGGGTCCCGCTCAAAATACACAAAAATGTGCCAATGGAAAAGTTACCAAAATTAACACAAAATAAGGTATGAACCACCTACCTGAGACTCGTACAATTCTACTCCTCTGATAACAGCCTCCAATTAAGTCTAAAAAGATGTAGATATACAAATTAATTAAAACTTCTCACACCCCTGTAACTCGTTCTAAAACTGAAATCAAACAAAACAGATCAAGAGGAATCATGGCCTTAGTAAGGGGGTTCCAATGAATCAATCAGTGTTCGAAACGGAGTTTGAATAGAGGAACGAGAGTGGATGGAAATCACAGTCAGCTATCCCCGCTAAACCTGATGAAATATTGAGGATCTGCCTCAATACAAGGCTACTGCCCAATTTTGAAAAATAAAAGAAACTACACAGCGTGTACTTTAGGATTACATGTTATGTATAATTTTACTGTTCGTAAGATGGCTGAAATTTTACTGACTTACTTTCCAGCACCTTCCGACAGGAGTACACGGTGTGTACCTAGGGGTACATGACGTGTACTTTATTTTTTCTTCTCTTCCTCTTCAGCATACCCACATGCCATGCATTTCTCTCATACACAGCCAGAATACCCGGGGTGTCCTGGAGGGACACGTCATGTACTTTGTTAAAATGTTCTATCTGGCCAACAGGCCTACACACCATATATATCCCTTATACTCAACCAGACTACACTACGTGTCCAAGGAGGACACAACGTGTACTTGGTTTCAACAATTCTACCTGGCCAACAGGCCTACATGCCTTGTATGGCCTCCACATAGTCAAGGGTACACGGCATGTCTAAAACTAAACGTCCTTTAGTAATAATTTTATACAAGTTCATCACACATCATGTACTCAGCGAGCACACGACCGGTCAGTAGACTAACATTTACACGACATGTACAAAAAGTACATGGCGTGTATTCTGGAAATTTCCAGAAACTACCCAATATATCCAGTTTTATCAGGGACAAGTATATAATTCAAACATGGTCATGATTTTAACCCATTTTAAAATCTCAGGATCTTAAATTATGTATAATTCAATTTAGTTTATTATTTAGGGACATAAATAATTAACAGGACAAGTCGAACACAATGTAAGGTGTTTTCATCTCACTTTTTATTCCCATGAGATTCATTATATAATTTCCACTATTTTTTTATGGTGTATATAATGAACATTATTTCATTCCTTGTGTAATATAATTTAATTTTTCGGTATTTACATCTTCACTGTATGATCCATCTTTCATGGGGTGTAACGTTCATATGTTACCAAATCGGTAAGAGAATCTTTCATCCTTCTCTTTTAGTAAAAGACATACTTTATGTTATGTCTTTATATTTCAATTTTAAAATTCTAGGATATGCCCTTATATAAAATTATTTCTGTACATTTTATGTCCATGCGATGAAAGACCCTTATTTTCTCTCATCAATTCTTTTTTAAACTTTTATGTAACGCCATTAGGCTGCCAAATTTTTTGTATGGTAACTTCTTAACCCAATTTCCATTCTTTAAGTTAAACTTATACTTCATGATTATGTATTTCTATGAGTATGTGTGAATGAAATATGATTGTTTTACACTAAATATCCACTTATATTGGGTCTATTTATATTTTTAACGCATTATTTTTTTATTTATTTTTCCATAACTTAATGGTACAATCTTTGTAAGGGAATTCGTCTGAATCTCCTTTCATTGAAACTTATTTCGATATATATATACGACTTTCATTTATATAGTGTAAAAACCCCATTGAATCTTAATTTCATTCAAGGGGAATATTTTTTCTAACAATCATTTTACTAAAAGACAAAATGAATGTTTCTTTTTAATATACGCTGTGACAATGAACTTTTTGCCACCATGAGCATTATTTGATATTTGGATTCCTCTATAAGCCATCGTGTTTTTAAAATGAAGAAAAATATCATATATATTTTTTACTTATTTTGGTATTGAAAATGTTTTTGGGAATGGATTTATTATTTCAATATCTTGAAATGATATATTGTGATTGAAATGTAGAAATTTTATCTTCCCTTTATGTTTGTTTTATGTGTTATTAATATGTTATTTTTCATTGGAATTGTTTACGTATATAGGTGGTTCCATGATAAACCTAGGGTGGGTGATACTAAGATTGCTCTCCAAAGCATTAGGTAACATGATAGAGGTAAATGTTAATGTTTCTCTGAAGATATTTAAGGAATTTGTTGTGATGATTATTCCAAATGTAACTCCCTATATAGCTGTGGAAGATAAAATGTATGTATGTTTTGTATGCCAAAAATTACCTTTATGATTTATGATTTCCTTGTGTTATTCATAGAACTTATGATTTTTTGTGGTATGTTAAATATTGAAAAGTATGATTTCATTGATTTATATATATTGATGGACTAATGGTTTCTTTCCTTATTTTATAACTGTTACTAATATTTTTATGCTCATCCCATTTTTTTGAAATGTATTTCACATGGTATAAGGAAGGGTAAAAGAAAGGAAGAATTCAAGAATATTTATATCAAGAAAATAACTCATGTTTTATTTAAGTAATTTTATTATTGTAAAAAATTATAGATAGAGTAAAAGGGTCTACTTTTTAATTTTTGAAATGTAATGTAATAGTTATGGACTAACTATTTAATACACTAAACCTTAAAATATCCACAATATGAATTATTAACATAATTCAAGATAATGTAATGATTGTGGTTGGGGCCTTATATAACCTCCCATTAAATATTATCATACTCCCACTACTACAAAATTAGGCTATAACCGCAGTTTTAAAACGTGGATATAGGCCACAAAACTGTGGTTTTAGGTTGTAGCGAATGTTCTCACAACTATGGCATGTATTGGCATGGGTATAGGGTAAAACCTATATCCAGTGTTGGTATTGTGGTTGTACCCTATAGCCATGGTTTCAACCGTGGAAACAACCCTAAAGCCACAATTTTCAACCCATGTCATAGGCTAAAATCAATCATCACCTATAGCCACAGTTGAAACCAAGGAAATAGACATATAGCCACGGTTAGGAACCGTGGTTATAGACCTATTTCGACGGTTTAAAACTGTGGATATAGGCCTAAATTTTTTTTAAAAAGAACAAGCACCATTCATCCGGTGATGGCCCCTTTCATCCTCCCCACCACCCCCTAAAAATCCCCCCACTCTCCCTCTTTCACCCCACATGCACATTAAATCCACCCCCATGCCCCACTCCACCTACAACCCCTTCCCACCCAGTACAAACCCCACTCACCCCCTGGATAGACCCCCCTCCTAGACAGACCCCCCCCCCTCTGAAATCCCCACCCCACCCTTGAACACCCCCTCAATCCTGGAAACCCTCCTGGACAGACCCCCCCCCCCCCAGGACAACCCCACCTGGACAACAGCCCCCCTTCTGGATACCCCATGCACCACCCCTGTTGGACACCCCCTGCACAACTCCGCCCCTCCTGGACACCCCCCTCCCTCCTGGGCAGACCCCCTGGACATCCCCACTGAGACAGAAGCCCCCCCAGCCGGACTGCAGCCCTAGATAGACCCACCCTGGACAAACCCCCCTCGGGACAGACTCCCCCTCCTAGAAACCCCCTAGAAAACCCCTCCCGGATAGCAACCCCCCCCAAGAATCCCATACCCCTACCTCCTGGAAACCCCCTGGAGAACCCCTCCTAGACAGCAGCCCCCCCCCCAGACATCCCCCACACCCAATAGACAGACCACCCTCCTAGAAACCCACCAGGATAGACCCCCCCCCCCCCCCCGAAAAACCCCAACCAGACAGTAACTCACCCCCATGCGGGAAAACCCTTGGACAACTCCTTCTGGACACCACCCCCCCTTCCTAGACACCCCCTCCCTTCTAGAAACCCTATGGTCAACCCCACACAGACAGCAGCCCCCCCGGACAGTAGCCCCCCCCCCCCCCCCTCAACCCCTTGGACAGACACCCCCCACTTGGAAACCCCCAGTGATAGAGCCCCCCCCCCCCCCAGAAAACCCACCTCGGACAGTAGCCCCCCCTGTTGAACAACCCTTGCACCACACCTGCTAGACACCTGAAGTGCCCAGATCAGTGTGAATCACTGAGAGGGGGAGGGGGTGAATCAGTGATCCCTTAAAACTTTTTACTAATTGATTCTTTATCAATTAATCCTCTATGGCTGGTTAAAGCCTCGATCCACTCTTCTTGTATCTCTCAACCTTTCCCGGATAATGCAGTAATGAAAAGGCACAGGACACAAGGATTTACAAGGTTCGGCACCAAAGGCCTACATCCTTGCCATGCTCTCCAAGCATGGATTCTCCCATTATAATCTATTAGTATTACAATGGTCGATACAGCTTCCCACCGTATCTCTCCTGAGTCCCACAGGAGGGTCTTTATACTGCTTCACACAGTGTTACCAGAGTCCCACTGGCCTGCTCCAGAATCCCACTGAAGACTTCTTCTCCCTGAGTCCCACAGGGTCTTCTCCTGGCTCCTCGAGTCGCACGAGTAGCTCTTCTTCTTGTTCAAGTTCTTCAAGTAACTTCAGCAGCCTGGGATAAAGGCTGCTGCTCTTGCTCTTCTCTTCTGATCACTTGTTGTTGATCAGGGCTTCTCGTCCAGCTCAGGCTTTACCTCCTTCTTCAGGATGACCTGGCTTCTCTCTTCAACTACTGAATGCTCAGACAACTGATATCTTTATCTTCAGTCTGGTCCAGTCTCAGTTCACTTCAACTTCATGCACTGAATGCATGGCATCACAATATCTTCAAGATCTCCTGGTCTTGGACTTCTCAAATGCACACAAGCTGATTCAGACTTGTTCACGTGTGCACGTGCATGCATGCATGCATGCACTCTCCTTTTCTTCCTCTTGGTGCAGTAGACCCACAAAGGGTGTAATCAATTATAGCACACACCTTCACCACAATCTTCACACACTATATTCAAATTGTTCACACACTAAAAGTGTGTTATACTTTAGTGTGAGGGTCTCCTCTTACTTCCTTCTTCTAAGTGTGTTCACTTCACTTAGTGCACACACACTAGGTTCGGCCTCCTTATCTCATTGCACACAAAACTTCTTCACTTTGGCAAACACTTGATCTTGGCCTACTTCACTTGCAAAGCACACTCACTTCCTTGTTCTTTTAATCTTCTTCAAAGTGTGCACTTCACTTATGCACACACTTGGTTCTTCATTTTGTACACATAAGGGCTACGGCCTCTTTGTTTTCTTTTTGCACACAAAGGCACAAAGGCCTTTCCTTCCCTTCTTGCACACAAAGCACTAGGGCCTCGGGTTCTCTTCTGTTTTTGCACACACAAGCCGTAGAGTCTTCACTTTGCACACACAAGGCTATGCCTCGGCTTCTCCTCTCCACTTGGCACACAAGCCCAAGTGTCTCGGACTTCTCAATATTCACACACGAGGCACTGCCTCTACCTCCTCTTGATTATGCACACACTGCCCGAAGGGTGTGGTCTTCTCAACACGAGTCTTAGGGTGTTCTCACTTGAACCCTTTCTACAAGGAGGCGCGCAAGGTGTCTTGGTGCAAGGGCGCGCAAGACCTCCTACCCCGCGGGGCGCGCAAGAGCAACACCCGCGGGGTCTTCCTCCTGCCGCGCAAGGATGCGGGCAGAGAGGGAACAAGCCTCGGGCGCGCAAAGTGTTGCGGCCACGAGCTCTTCCTGCCGCGCAAAGGATTAGCGCGCAGGGGACCTTCGAAGCCTCGGGTGGCTCCGGAACCTTCAGCCGCGCAAGTTCTTTGCGCGGGGCTTCAAACCTTCGCGAGGCACAGAGTGCTTCTCACGGGACTTCCTTCTTCAAAAACTCAGCAGCAAAATGAGAGCCTCTGGCTCTTCTTTTATAGGCAGAGAGATGCTTCAAATCCTCCGCGTGTTTTAACTTCAAAATCCCGAGATCTTCGGTTCTTTAAAATCTTCCAGATATTTATATTTATCCTCTGTTTCACGCGGGATCTTTCTTCTTCGGTTTCCTCCACGTGCATGCGACTTAGAACGCATGCACGGCCTTCGTTTAGGCTTATCTCATGCAAAACATCAACCCGGTGCCTCGGCAACTTCGTTTTCCTCGGCCAACATCGAATTCCCTCATTTGTTGCATGCACGTGTATTCTTGGGCATGATCCTGTTCGTTATGGCCAGACGAGCGTGAGGGTGGCTTCACTTCGATCAGCGGTGGCCGGGAGCTCGAGAACGGGTGGTCGGATGGCCTCTGGTTCAGCGGCGTCACGGGTGGCTTCGGCTCGAGCTCGAGGAAGGAGACGAGATCTCGGCCGTCGAATCAGGCGTTTGAGATACATCGGGCGGCCTGGATTAGATCGCGGCGCCGCGGATCAGATGTGCGGCGCAGATCAAGCGCGCGATGAGACGGACGGCGGAGATTTGCTCCCGGGATTTTTTGCGCGTCCCACATCGAAACGCCGCCCAGTTTTCTCGCGGCTTATTACCCAGCCCCTCCCTTGAACGGCCAGTTGAAACTCCTCCCTCCACGGTGCCGCCCCGCACCGTGTTCTCCCTGCGGGCGCGCTCTGCGCCCACTCTTGCTCCTGCCGGCGCGCTCCTAGCGCCCACTATGCTCCTCCGGCGCGCGGTTTTCACCACCGCGTGCCCTCGGGGGCTTATACACGGCCCCCTGCGCTCCTCCGGGCGTGCCCCAGCGCCTCTGTGGTGTCTGCGGGTGCGCCCCTGCCGCCCTGAGCTCGCCCCATGGGTTCCCCTTGGGCGTGGCGCCTTAGGCCCACATGAGCCTTGGGGTTGAACCCACAAGGTGCTCACGGGTTGGCCATATTTTTTTTTGGCTAAGTCTTCAATAAGACTTTGTCCAGTTTCTCCTCCATATAAAATATGCCAATTGCCAAATGCCACATGCCTATCTTTATCATTTCTCCTTCTTCCTCTCTTCTTCTTCATTTGAAATTCCTCCATTATCTTCTTCAACATTTATTCATCACTTTGTAATGGAATTCACGAAGGGTCTTCATCTTCAACTGAGCTCCTAAATCACTTAAATTCTTCAATGTGCTTCATTGATCTAATCAGAGATCAATTGGATCTTCTTCTGATTCACATGCACTAAGAGTTAGTACATGGACTCCTTTAATCCACTTCATCCACTTAGAAGTTGTGTATGGATCTCTTGCTTCTCCTCATGCATTTTCAGCAGAATGCATGGTCATCAATCAATGTTGTGACATTGTATCATCAGGATACAAGTTCTTTGAACTGAAGGATCAGTTCAACAATCGTCTGATTTTTAGAGAATGTTCCAACCACATCTCCTATGTCACTTAGTGAATCTCCTAAGTGACATTCATCTTAGTACCATGGCCATTCTCCTTCATCACCATCACCATCACATCCTTTGACATTCACATCATGACTCCTTGACATCCATTCATTCCAAGACAACTTCATGCCTCATTGACAACAAATGCAACACAATGTACTTCAATCTCCCCCTTTGTATTTGTTGTCAATACACTCCTTTAGCACATATGAATGGGTCAATATGTGTGCCAATATTTCTCCCCCTTATTGGCAATCAAATTCAAAGGTGTGGTGTGGTTCACTTTCAAAAATCTCTTCCTCCCTTAGAGTAGCATCTTCTTGAAAATCACTAAGAGAGGGATGATGCCACATGTTCTTCTTTAGCAAAGAACCTTTAGTAAATCAACTCTAAGTCTACTTGGGCTAACCCGGTGTAGAAAACAAGAGTGATGTAACCAAGGAACTTAATGTTGTCCAACATTCACAATACATGTGAGATCATGCTTCAGGGGTTTGAATTTTTTCAAATATTCAATGAATTTGCTAAATCCTGCACATACTTCACCAAACACATTAGAAAGTTCAGTGCAAAGATAATGCTCCCCCTTTCATCCATTTGTCTTCAATCAATACTCCCCCTTAATTGTCATGATGAACTCAATTAAGAAACAAGGGATGAAAGTATGATTGGAATACCTTCAGCTTTTCTCAAGATGGTATTAAATCTTAGAATCCCATCTTCTTCAGATAGGTTCCCCCTCAAGGGGTGCACTCCATTCTGTCCAAACCATCCTCCAGATGAGAAGGATCATCATCTTCAATTCCCTGCAATGTTAGCACATGTATATACCAAGAGTATAAGGGAATAATATGGAACCTCCTTGGTTCATCAATGTGAACAACAAGGTTGAGAAGATTCTCTCAACCGAGATGTCCCATTTTCACCAGTCTTCACACTTGCACATTTGATCTTCATTGATGATTGTGCTAGTGTGGTTCTCAACCCATCTTCATGTGAAATCTTTTTCTTCCCTTTTGCTTTAGCAAATTCCAGAGCTTCATCTTCAGCTCTTTGTAGTTCTCTGGCAAGTTGCAACTGATGTGGCCATATGACAAGTAAATCATTTGGAAGTGTGGCCTCAGTTCTGGAAATTCCACATGGTTCCTTCGATGCTTTCAAGCTACCTTTCTTAGGCAACTTGTTTTCAATCAATCCCTTCTGCTTCTTCTGGATTGATTGTCTGTTTGAGTCCAGTCTGCTTCTATTGAATTTCATGGCTTCTTTACAAAGATCCATGATATGTCCTTTCTTTCCACAGTAGAAGCATTTCTTGGTGGTCCTTCTGGATGCATCACCCTTCTTGGACTCAGACTCCAAGGACTTCTCTTCATTTCTCAAACACTTCTTGGGAGCATTTTCTACTTTCTTCTGCTTGCTTCCCAAGGAATCTCTTTTAGCCAGGTTCAGTGATCTTCTCTTATTTTGAGCTCTGGATACAGTTGGAGATTGACATGTATCTATTTGACCACTTTTGCAATCATCCCAGATGTTGTCAAGTAATCCAAATCTATTTGCAGTAAACAGATGTCTCTGGACCTGTGGATGCTGCTTCTTTACTTCTGGCTTGCTCCCCCTAGGCATGGGTTTCCTCGGTGCTTTGGCATTCAGTGGATTGTACCAACAATCCTTTGCAAAATGCCCATACTTGTTACAACACCAACATTGACCCACAAATCTTGACCTCTTGAGTCCTTCTGATTGTAGGGTACTTTTCTTGACCTGTTGTGCTGTTTCAGGAGAGCTCTGCTTCTTTACTGTCTTCATCCATATTTGTTTGGAATTATTCTTCCATCCTGCACTTTTTGTGAAAACACAATTAGAAGCATCAGTACAAGATGGTATGGATGGTACCTTCTTTCTAGAAGATGTTGCACTTTTATTAGAGGATGTCTTTCTCTTAGAATCATCCTTCTCAATGCATACTTGAGTAGCAACATTTCTCCTTTCAGCTGACTGGGAGTCTTTGGCTTTGGGTGACTGCTGATTTTTCAATATCACCTCCAGTTCTAAGCATTTCATATTGAGGGAGTTCTTCTCATCCTCAATAGTTCTTAGCCTTCCTTCCCATTTCTCTTCCAGCTGCTTTATCTGGTCTTCATGCACCTTTTTCATTTCAAGCAATGAGTTGTCAAGCTCCTTCACCCTTTTGACTTTGTCTTCTAGTTGAGCATCTCTGAAAACCATTGACACTTTGTGCCTCTTTTCCAGTGCATGGAAAACTTCTTTGACCATTACCTTAAAGAATTCTTTCTCAGAAAGGCTTCTCTGCAATTCTTCAGCAGTGTCTTCATATCATTCATTGCAAAGAGAAACGGTTTCATCTTTAGCCTTCACCAGCTTTCTAAGAGTGTTGGCTATGCCAACCCTTTTTGCCAATTGGACTTCCAGAGAATTGGCTTCATCTTCTAGCTGTAATTTTTCTTCTTGAAGATCAAGGAGGCCTGTAGCTATACACATTGCAACTTCCTTGGGGACTCTCTTCTGAAGATATTTGATTGCATTTAGAAGATCATTGTTTCTTCCATCTTCATCACAGCTAGAGCAGGCTTCATCAGAAGAATGATAAAAGGAATTGTCATCTGATGTGACTTTCACATTTCTTTCCATAGAAGGAGTTTCTCTGATTGCAGCAACCTTCTTCTTCATATTCTTTTCCTGTTTCTTCATTCTGTTTTTCAGAGTCTTGGCAGATATCTCCATTTGAGGTTGTTCTTTCATTTCCTCAAATCTGCACTCCATATAGACTCCCTTGGATATTTTAGAGGTAACCTCCCTCTGATACCAAATGAAGTGCCCAGATCAGTGTGAATCACTGAGAGGGGGAGGGGGTGAATCAGTGATCCCTTAAAACTTTTTACTAATTGATTCTTTATCAATTAAACCTCTATGGCTGGTTAAAGCCTCGATCCACTCTTCTTGTATCTCTCAACCTTTCCCGGATAATGCAGTAATGAAAAGGCACAAGACAAAAGGATTTACAAGGTTCGGCACCAAAGGCCTACATCCTTGCCATGCTCTCAAAGCATGGATTCTCCCATTATAATCTGTTAGTATTACAATGGTCGATACAGCTTCCCACCGTATCTCTCCTGAGTCCCACAGGAGGGTCTTTATACTGCTTCACACAGTGTTACCAGAGTCCCACTGGCCTGCTCCAGAATCCCACTGAAGACTTCTTCTCCCTGAGTCCCACAGGGTCTTCTCCTGGCTCCTCGAGTCGCACGAGTAGCTCTTCTTCTTGTTCAAGTTCTTCAAGTAACTTCAGCAGCCTGGGATAAAGGCTGCTGGTCTTGCTCTTCTCTTCTGATCACTTGTTGTTGATCAGGGCTTCTCGTCCAGCTCAGGCTTTACCTCCTTCTTCAGGATAACCTGGCTTCTCTCTTCAACTACTGAATGCTCAGACAACTGATATCTTTATCTTCAGTCTGGTCCAGTCTCAGTTCACTTCAACTTCATGCACTGAATGCATGGCATCACAATATCTTCAAGATCTCCTGGTCTTGGACTTCTCAAATGCACACAAGCTGATTCAGACTTGTTCACGTGTGCACGTGCATGCATGCATTCATGCACTCTCCTTTTCTTCCTCTTGGTGCAGTAGACCCACAAAGGGTGTAATCAATTATAGCACACACCTTCACCACAATCTTCACACACTATATTCAAATTGTTCACACACTAAAAGTGTGTTATACTTTAGTGTGAGGGTCTCCTCTTACTTCCTTCTTCTAAGTGTGTTCACTTCACTTAGTGCACACACACTAGGTTCGGCCTCCTTATCTCATTGCACACAAAACTTCTTCACTTTGGCAAACACTTGAGCTTGGCCTACTTCACTTGCAAAGCACACTCACTTCCTTGTTCTTTTAATCTTCTTCAAAGTGTTCACTTCACTTATGCACACACTTGGTTCTTCATTTTGTACACACAAGGGCTACGGCCTCTTTGTTTTCTTTTTGCACACAAAGGCACAAAGGCCTTTCCTTCCCTTCTTGCACACAAAGCACTAGGGCCTCGGGTTCTCTTCTGTTTTTGCACACACAAGCCGTAGAGTCTTCACTTTGCACACACAAGGCTATGCCTCGGCTTCTCCTCTCCACTTGGCACACAAGCACAAGTGTCTCGGACTTCTCAATATTCACACACGAGGCACTGCCTCTACCTCCTCTTGCTTATGCACACACTGCCCGAAGGGTGTGGTCTTCTCAACACGAGCCGTAGGGTGTTCTCACTTGAACCCTTTCTACAAGGAGGCGCGCAAGGTGTCTTGGTGCAAGGGCGCGCAAGACCTCCTACCCGCGGGGCGCGCAAGTGCAACACCCGCGGGGTCTTCCTCCTGCCGCGCAAGGATGCGGGCAGAGAGGGAACAAGCCTCGGGCGTGCAAAGTGTTGCGGCCATGAGCTCTTCCTGCCGCGCAAAGGATTAGCGCGCAGGGGACCTTCGAAGCCTCGGGTGGCTCCGGAACCTTCATCCGCGCAAGTTCTTTGCGCGGGGCTTCAAACCTTCGCGAGGCACAGAGTGCTTCTCACGGGACTTCCTTCTTCAAAAACTCAGCAGCAAAATGAGAGCCTCTGGCACTTCTTTTATAGGCAGAGAGATGCTTCAAATCCTCCGCGTGTTTTAACTTCAAAATCCCGAGATCTTAGGTTCTTTAAAATCTTCCAGATATTTATATTTATCCTCTGTTTCACGCGGGATCTTTCTTCTTCGGTTTCCTCCACGTGCATGCGACTTAGAACGCATGCACGACCTTCGTTTAGGCTTATCTCATGCAAAACATCAACCCGGTGCCTCGGCAACTTCGTTTGCCTCGGCCAACATCGAATTCCATCATTTTTTGCATGCACGTGTATTCTTGGGCATGATCCTGTTCGTTATGGCCAGACGAGCGTGAGGGTGGCTTCACTTCGATCAGCGGTGGCCGGGAGCTCGAGAACGGGTGGTCGGATGGCCTCTGGTTCAGCGGCGTCGCGGGTGGCTTCGGCTCGAGCTCGAGGAAGGAGACGAGCTCTCGGCCGTCGAATCAGGCGTTTGAGATACATCGGGCGGCCTGGATTAGATCGCGGCGCCGCGGATCAGATGTGCGGCGCAGATCAAGCGCGCGATGAGACGGACGGCGGAGATTTGATCCCGGGATTTTTTGCGCGTCCCACATCGAAACGCCGCCCAGTTTTCTCGCGGCTTATTACCCAGCCGCTCCCTTGAACGGCCAGTTGAAACTCCTCCCTCCACGGTGTCGCCCCGCACCGTGTTCTCCCTACGGGCGCGCTCTGCGCCCACTCTTGCTCCTGCGGGCGCGCTCCTAGCGCCCACTATGCTCCTCCGGCGCGCGGGTTTCACCACCGCGTGCCCTCGGGGGCTTATACACGGCCCCCTGCGCTCCTCCGGGCGTGCCCCAGCGCCTCTGTGGTGTCTGCGGGTGCGCCCCTGCCGCCCTGAGCTCGCCCCATCGGTTCCCCCTTGGGCGTGGCGCCTTAGGCCCACATGAGCCTTGGGGTTGAACCCACAAGGTGCTCACGGGTTGGCCATATATTTTTTTTGGCTAATTCTTCAATAAGACTTTGTCCAGTTTCTCCTCCATATAAAATATGCCAATTGCCAAATGCCACATGCCTATCTTTATCATTTCTCCTTCTTCCTCTCTTCTTCTTCATTTGAAATTCCTCCATTATCTTCTTCAACATTTATTCATCACTTTGTAATTGAATTCACGAAGGGTCTTCATCTTCAACTGAGCTCCTAAATCACTTAAATTCTTCAATGTGCTTCATTGATCTAATCAGAGATCAATTGGATCTTCTTCTGATTCACATGCACTAAGAGTTAGTACATGGACTCCTTTAATCCACTTCATCCACTTAGAAGTTGTGGATGGATCTCTTGCTTCTCCTCATGCATTGTCAGCACAATGCATGGTCTTCAATCAATGTTGTGACATTGTATCATCAGGATACAAGTTCTTTGAACTGAAGGATCAGTTCAACAATCGTCTGATTTTTAGAGAATGTTCCATCCACATCTCTTATGTCACTTAGTGAATCTCCTAAGTGACATTCATCTTAGTACCATGGCCATTCTCCTTCATCACCATCACCATCACATCCTTTGACATTCACATCTTGACTCCTTGACATCCATTCATTCCAAGACAACTTCATGCCTCATTGACAACAAATGAAACACAATGTACTTCAACACCCCCCCTCCTGGACACCCCCTCCCTCTTGGAAACCCTCCTAGACACCCCCACCCTCCACCCCCTAGACTAAACCCACTCCACCCCCTAGACATACCCCTTGTTGGAAACCCCCAGGACAGACCCCCAGACATCAACCCCCCTTGCTGGACACCCCTTGCACCACCCCTACTGGACACCCCCCACCCCACTGCAGAGCCCCCTTGAACCCCACCCTGCACCCCCCAGGATACTTGCACAGTCCCACTGCACCCCCCGGATAGACACCTCCCCACCCTGGCACCCTGCTACATATCCCCCCTTTCACCCCACCCTATACCCCCCCTGCACACCTGCACAACCCCACTACAGAGCCCCCTCCCCCAATACCCCTTCCACCACCCCTTGCAGGTGGAATTTTGGAATGGTACTATATCAGGAATGATGGTATCCTAGTTTAAACATGTATACCTCATGCGTAGGTAGTCCTAGTGGCCAAGGTGTGGTATCATAAATCAAGCCTGGGTGTTGTATCTTGAATCACCAGATAACAGAAATTACAAGATGATGGTTTTTACTACATCATGTCATATAATTTGGGGCATATTAACAATAATATACAACTTTCACGTATACATTATAGGTTTTATTCAAATCATTGAAAATTATTATGAAATGATACCAAGTCTTTTGGATATGATCATCATATAAACACACTCAATCATTAAGAGAAAACATTGAGCCAATATTTTGAGAAACTAGAAGCCCTCTATAGGCGTTTTTGTGGAGATATTAGAGTTGTGACAGATAAAAATATATGTTTAGGAGGAGGATGACTAAATAATTATGTTTCCTTGGAGATTGTTGTTTTACCGGATGATTAAATACTCGATGCTATGGTGTAACAAAGAAGGGTATTTCATTGGGTGTGAAGTCCTGAGAAGCACTCGAAATGATATGAAAATATTTGTTATGTTGTAAAACATTGATAATCATATGAATTATAGTGTAATGTGAAAATGTTGTGCATAAGTCATTCCTAAATGTATTCAAATATCTAAAATATGAATTTTTTTGACTATGTGATCAAAGAAGATGTGACGATATAGTCTAATAGGTGGGATTAATAGTACCCCCCGCACACCCTGTAACACCCTAAGATTTTATAAAAAATATTATTTTTAATTTCATTGATGTCTTGTGTTTTACCCTACACCAAAAGGATCTTTCACTACACGCGTCCCTGACTTGGCTTTCATTACACGCAATCGCAACCTTCCACGATAGTGTATGTTGTACGCAATACCGAGTTTCACTAAACAACCATATATAAGCTAGCTGTTATGAAGAGTAATACCCACTTTTTGAAATTTTATTTTTCAAAATGGACTTCATTTTTGGATTCGGAATATCGAAATTATCCTAGGATGAAATTTTAGTATTTTTATGAAAACTTTCAATTTTTGATGAATATTGAAAACACTGGGATACTATTTAAAAACCAAATTTTCATCTAAATAATTATTTATTTTAGGAAAAAATTGATACATTATACCTATATATGTTCAATTTAATTCATTGGATCCATTTGATAATAATTTTAGACATATAAAAATTTTATTGACCTTTTCACCGCCTTTTACCCACCTCCTAGGAGTGTTTGAAAATTTACATAAAATTTAATTTTACCACTTCTATGAGTGGATTTTCAAAAATTAGAGAGACATGGTTAATATCAATAAGTAAAATGTGGTTCAATAAGATAAAAATAATGTTTGGTGAATAGTGGCTTTTTACTTTTATTACCACAGTTAAAAGTAAATAGGGTATTTAAGGGTAAAAATGATATTACTATTACCCTAACACATGTCCTAATTCTATTGGATATGTGTAATTAGACCAGATACAACCTTAGTAATAAAATATTACCCTTTAGGTCCACTTGTATTATATTAGGACATTTATCATTATTTTATTTAAAGAAGAGTTAAAATAGTTAAAATCAATGTTTAATTACTAAACAAATTGTAATATAGGGTTATACATAAGATAAATTCGACAATAAATATTAATTATAAAGGTAAAAATAGTTACCAAATAATGGTATTTTATTTATAAATTTTCAAAATTAAATAATTTAATTTATTAATGACACAATGATGATGCAGTAATTACCTTATTAATGAAATATTAACATAATTGATGTTATAAATACCCAAATAAATGTAATTTTAGACTTCTAATGAATTACACTAATTTTATAAGTTCATATGACATGTTATTATTGATTTAATTATCTTTTTTAACTAATCATGCTGATATGATTTTAACAAAAATCAAGTATCAAATAGTGTAAAATTGATATAAAATAGTTTTTAAAACAAATATTATAGTATTAATTGTTATTTTATTCCTCAAAATATAAGTATTGGCCAAATGACATAGATAAGGATATATATATTAATAATCAACAACTTGGTGTTCTTTTATCTTGTTATAGTATGTTTATTTACCATATAGTGTAAGAAAACCAAAAGACACGGTAGAAGTTAAATTATTTAACTTAGAGTTAAATCTAAATGATAAGGATAAAATAGTAACCTAAACTTGTCTAAAACATATTGGTTGAGAGGCGTTAGACCCATCCCCAGCTTAGCTTCGAAATAAATCAATTTGGAGTTATTAAAATCCGAATATGAATTTATTATAAAATAATATTTTATGTTTTTCCAAAGGTTCCCCTATCCTCCCTTATAAAAAGGGAACCCCTTCCCTCTTCTCTTCACACCCTTTTAAGCCTTCAAGCTTGGCCAAAACCTAAATATTACTCTTATAAACCAATATATTTATATCATAGAGGTTCTGGTCTTCTCGAAATACCAGATCTAGTGGCCTAAGAAGATGTTTAAAGGAGTTGTGTCGAAGAAGAGGTAATCTCTTCTACCGATTCTTTCAAGTTTCTTTCTTCATCAACTTCTTCTTATTTAGTTTTTTCATTATAAAGTAATAAAGTAAATGTTAATTATATACTGATATGTTATTATAAATATGAAACAGCCCTATTTCACCTTCTATCCAACCTATGGAAAATGAAATCACCGGGTGTGCGTACGCACAGAATACCGTCTCCACGCTGTGGTGTAATCTGTTTTTCCACCACCAGCTTACTTGGATGGCTATAATGGTGTAAATAATAACTATATTTGGTTACTATAACATAATAATGATTCTAATATATTATATCATCCACTCCAATTTCATTCAATAAATATGGGAATGATATCATCGCTCGTGCGTACGTATAGATTACCATCTCCACGACGTGATGAGATTAAATTTCCTTGTTAACAATTAAAGAACGATTATGATGTATATATAATAAGTAATCATGAAATATATGACATAATAATGCTACTAGATTTATGTATGAATATATATGTGTCATATACTTAATTCCATTCAATTCAACAAGGAAACGAAAACAACGTTCATGCGTGCGTACGGCCTACCGTCTCCATGAACGATGTATTTCATTCCATTTATCAATCTATTATATATATGAATATTCTGAATATATATTATATATAAATCTTGTTTTATATTCTTTAATTAAGTAATCATGATCTATGTAATCATATTAATAATTACAATTCAAAACACGGAGGATAAATGAAAATATTTTACCCAAAACGCTGCTTTAACATTAAATTACTAAAGAATGGGTAATATAAAGTCATAAGTGACCATATATGATATAATAACAATGAATATGATTATGTAATAAGTTTATGACATTATTTAAATCATTATACAGGAGGTTCGGATACGTACGAAGCATATTGGACCTAAGATAAGGGATAATTTAGCAACCTCATTTTTATCCAAGATTGCTTATTCATAATAATTTTCTAGGGTTATATTTTTCATCCATGTCTATAAAAATATTTTCATTAAGTGTTTAATATTCTTACATGTATGTTTAATGTAATTTTTCCCATCTTGACTTTTACTTTGTGGTATGGAAGGAATCTTTCTTTTGTTTACCATACGTGCTACTTTTTGGCTTTTCTGTTAAAAGTACGAGGAGAATGCTTTATTTAACATATATGGAATGAACGGATTTTTACGGTTTTATAAATCCTTATTTTCATGAAGATTAGTTTATGATATTTCATGAATATTTTCAACAAAATCTTTGTCTTTTAAAATTGCATGGCATTTTGTGAAAAGAAAATGTTTTTGAATAAGAAAGGATATTTTCCTCAAGAATTCATTTCAAGTGTTTTATCCAAAACATTTTCCATCTAAGATGGAATTATTTCATATGTGTATGTTTAAAGTATAATGTATTTATTATTTACATGGTTTCACTTTTCTTATGATGAAATGATATCCATTTTTTATATGGTTTATGTTATAATGGGATGATGTTTATGAAACCCATTTTATTATTTGGGTTATGATAAATGATTTATGTTTTTTGTGGAACAAGTAAGAATTATTTCATTATGAGATGGGTGGGAACATTATCCCCTTAAAATTCATTGGTTAAAGATTTATATGTCATAATATAGACATGTCCGGAATGGTAAGTTAATCCATTTCAGTGTTATAGGACTCAAACGAGGTGTGAACTCGATTCAGAAAGGGACTTCATCCACTAAGATGGTCTTCGAAGCAATGCCTTGGCTACTATGGAAATCATATCATGTTCATAATGGTTTTCCATAATTACATGTATCCTCCCATGCTATTTTATCATGATTGATGTTCTATTATGATATATTCCTTACGTACTTCCAAGATTTATTTCTTTTCTCAATATTTTGATGTTTAGATTTTATGTTCAAGTTTTTGCATTCAAATGTTTATGGATTTTTTTATGTTCTCTATGTTTACCCTTACTGGGAATTTGAGCTCCCCCTTTTTATTTTTTCTTTTCCTGAGGATTTAAATAAAGGTTTTAGGTAAGAAAATAAAAGGGGAAAATCTTTATGGGAGATGTTGAAGATCTTTCACCATGATTAGAAGATTATGTTCCATGTTTCCAAAGATACTAAACTATTACGGTCATTTGGTGTCTGTTTTTATTATGTATTATGTATTCCGAAAACGTAATGTAATGTCCATGTATGTCAAGCTTTGGGTCTCTACAATTGGTATCAAAGGAAAGGATTATTTAACCATTGGAAACTAGGATGAAAAAACATTAGTGAGATCCCTAGAGATATTTCTAAGGTATGTATAGGGATGTAACTAAGGTTGAGTATAAGTATAGGTTATATTTCTAGAGTTACGATAATGATATTATAATTAAACCTAAGATTTTAGATATCGAAGTTACACCCCCTTTAATATGTTGTTTTCTCTAGCATTATTTTTTCCTCTCACTCTATTCTTTTTGGGTTTTAGACAATATATGGAACCTGAAGGAACCATGTTGATCAATGTAATGGACAACTAAATGATTGTCCTACCGAGAAACAAAATGTGACGAGAGATGGAGTGTAAAATATTATTTCTATACTTACACAAGCTACGAATAATTTTGGATTTCAAAATGATCATAGAATGGAACAATATTCTATAGAGTCCTTCATGAGGCAACATCCACCTTATTTCAGTGGGTCTTCTAATCCACATGTTGTTGAACAGTGGATCAGTAACATTGAAAAGATATTTTCCATACATCGCTGTTCGAAACATGAAAAATCCATTCTGGCTATTTACCATTTAGAAGGTGAAGCAGATCAATGATGGACTCTAATTAAGAAAATGAGGCCTCGATATTTAATTGAATCCATGGAATGGGATGAGTTCAAGAAATTATTTTTCAATTAGTACATCCCTCGTATTCGTCGAACAAAGATGGAAAAGGATTTCCTTGTGCATAAGAAAAAGGAAGATGAATTTGTTGGTATATATGAAGTGATTTTTAAAAGGCTGGGAAGGTATGCATCTGGCATTGTCATCCAACCTGAAAGTAAAGTTGATAGATTTTTCAGTGGCTTAAACCCAAGTCTTCTAATGGAATTAGATATAAGAGAATTCAGTAGCTATGAAGAAATTGTGCGTTGTGCTATCAAGGTAGAATTGGAAGTTGGTGTTACATATCCATCTCATGGTTTTGACAAATAACAAAAGATGGATTTCAAGGAGAAATATCAGAATAATAGTGAAATGAAGATGAATGATTCTTTATGCTCAATGTGTGGAATGTAGCATGGTGGAGATTTCCTTAAAGGGACTAGAAAATTTTTTTAGTGTGGAAATGACGGTCATCGAGTAGCTGAGTGTCTATGTAATGGAAAAAGGGTTTTTAATGATGTGAATAAATAAAAGACTGCAGAGAATGCCCCACCAACACTTCAATTCGTAAAGTGCAAGGAAATGGAACATTATGCTAATCAATTCCCTAATCCAAGGGTTAATGATGATAAACGTGAGCAACCTCTTAAGAAAAAGGACAAAGGGAAGTCACATGCGATCACTATTAGCAATGTTGAGTATGAAAACGATGTGGTGGAATGATTATGTGTTTATGTAAAGGGATTCCAAAATAATGTTGTGGAATCTCATTTATAGTATTATGGAACAATGGAATATCTATGTAAGGTTTATTGTGTTTTTCGATAATTAATGGTACTGGTAACCATGAAAAGTGATTCATATATTTTGGAAAAAGATAATATGTTCATAATGAAGGGATAAAAAGAAAATTTAATGTTTGATAGTATTCATGAGCTCATGACAGATATGAGGACAAGGTTATATCATGGTTTGAGTATATGGAATTTTTTGATTTTGGTATGTGGAAAGAGTTAACATTTGATAGCATTCATGTTTTCACTAAGGTTCAATGGGTATTCATTTTTCAAGAGAATACATTATTAAGGTATTCACATGATTAGAATGTGACCAACAAGATATACGAGGGATAAATGATGGTATCCATGTGCTTGTTATATGACCATTTTAGTAATCGTTCTCTTTATACTATGAGTTTGGAAAGAAGTATTTTGGATAAGACTAAAGATTGGAATGGATTATGTTGAACATAATTTAGTATTTTTTAAGGCTAGAAGTTGTTTTTTCGATATAATTGATAGAATTATATAATATTGTAGTTTAAGAAAAGGGACAACCTACAGAACGAGCGACAACCCGTCACATCGGACATGGTTGTGGGAATCGAACCCAAAACCGAAGTGAGACATACCTTTATCGCCTACCACTGGCCTACAGGAAGTCCTTAGTTAGTAGAAACTAGTTTTATTTTATTAATAGGTATTATAGATGAAGTATAAGTCCATCTTTGTAACCATTTATGATTAATCTCACCATAGGATGGACTTTTGTATATAAACTTTTCTAATCATATGTTTGAGATAGATGGAATGACCTATAATTCTATTGCATGATCTGTTAACACTTCACAAAAGACAAATTCAACTTCATTTCATTAAGAGATGAAGTGGAAATTGTTCAAGGCACAAAAAACGTTGGGATTATAACAAAATAAAGTATGTATTTTATCTAATTCAAATTCTTCAACTTTAGGGAAATGATCTTGAAAACCAAAAATGTTGTCCATGTGCCCTTATATCCGATTAATCAGATGGTACGTTAGATCATCAGAAATTTATGGCTTTGTGATTGTAGTATTTTTCATATCCATGTTCTCTACCACTCTCCATCAGAAGATTATGGTTAGATATCTCTTCCATATCCATATTTTCTCATATGTTCTCCTATGTGGAAACACAATGATTATTTAATTTGGGTAACCATTAAGTTTCATACATTAGTTTTTAAAGATAAGTATTGGTATTCCTTTTTACAATGTGGGTATCTATTAAAACATTCGAGTAGTAAACCATTTATAACCCTGATGAATTTTGAGGGTGAAATTAATTTTAAATGAGGTAGAATGTAACACCCCGAGATTTTATGGGTAATATTCCTTTTAATTTCATTCATATCTTGTGCTGTACGCTACACCAAAAGGAGCTCTCACTATAAGTGTCCCAGACTTGGCTTGCATTACACGCAATCATGACCTTCCACGATAGTGTATTTTGTACGAAATACCGAGATTCAATAAACAACGATATGTTATATAAACTAGCCGTTATGAATAGTAATACCCAATTTTTAAAATTTTATTTTTCAAAATGGTGTGCATTTTTGGATTCGGGATATCGAAATTAGCCTATGGTGAAATTTTTCTATTTTTCTAAAAACGTTCAATTTTTGATGAATAGTGAAAACACTAGGTTACTATTTAAAAACTGAATTTTTATATAAATAATTATTTATTTTATTTAAATTTATTTTTGGAAAAAATTGAAACATAATACCTATATATGTTCAAAGTAAATCATTGGAGCCATTTTATAATAATTTTAGAGATATAAATATTTTATTGGACTTTTCACTGTCTTTTACACACCTCCTATGAGAGTTTGAAATTTACATAAAACATAACTTTACTGCTTCTGTGAGTGGAATTTCGAAAATCCGAGAGATATGGTTAATATCAAGGAGTAAAATGTGGTTCAATAAGATAAAAATAATTTTTGGTGAAAAGTAACTTTATATACTTTTATTTACCACGGTTAAATGTAAATAAAGTAATTAAGGGTAAACATGATATTTCTATTACCCTAACACATGTCCTAATTTAACTAGATATGTGTAATTCGACCAACAACAACCTTAGGAATAAAATATTACCCTTTAGGTCCACTTGGATTAGATTAGGACATTTATTATTATTCTATTTAAAGAAGAGTTAAAATAGTTAAAATCAAAGTTTAATATCTAAAACATTTTTTATATAGGGTTATACATAAGATAAATTCGACTATAAATATTAATTAGAAAGATAAAATTATATCCTACATAATGGTATTTTATTTATAACTTATAGACATTAAAGAATTTAATTTATTTATGACAGAATGATGATGTAGTAATTACCTTATTAATGAAATATTAACATAATTGATTTTATAAATACCCAACTAAATGTAATTTTTGTTTTTTTATGAATTCCACTAATTTTATAAGTTAATATGGCATTTTAATATTTATTTAATTAAATTTTTTCGAACTAATCATTCTAATATGGTTTTCAAAAAAATCATGTACCAAATAGTGTCAAAATTGACATAAAATTGTTTTTAAAATAAATATTATATTATTAATTGGTATTTTATTCCTAAAAATCTAATGTTTAGAAAAATGACATAAATAAATATATAAATATTAATAATTAACCACTTGGGTTCGTTTATCTTGTTATTGTATGTTTATTATCCATATAGTGTAAGAAAACAAAAAGACATGGTAAAAGTAAAATTATTTAACTTAGAGTTAAATCTAAATGATTGGGATAAAATACTAACTGAAACTTGTCTTAAACCTATTGGTTGAATTTATTTCGACCCATACCCTCCATAACTTCTAAATGAATCAATCTGGAGCTATTAAAAACCGAATATGACTTTATTATAAAAAAATATTTTTTGTTTTTCCAAAGGTGCCCATCTCATCCCTTATAAAAAGGGCTCCCCTTCCCTCTTCTCTTCACACCCTTTTGGTCCTTGATGGTCAGCCAACCCCAGAAAATTCCTCTTCTCAACCTCTATAATTATATCATTGAGGTTCTGGTCTTCTCAAAATACCAACTCTAGTGCTCTAAGAAGAAGTTTATTGGACGTGCGTTGAGGAAGAGGTAATCTCTTCTACCGATTCTTTCATGTTTCTTTCTTCTTAATGTTCTTATTCTTTAGTTGTTTCATTATAAATTAATAACATCAGTATTACTTATATACTGATATTTTATTATAAATATGAAACAACTGTATTTCATCTTCTATCCATACTACGGAAAAGGAAATCACCACGCGTGCGTACGTACGGAATACCGTCTCCACGCCGTGGTGTAATCGATTTTTCCACCACCACCTTACTTGGATGGGTATAATGGTGTAAATAATAACTATATGTTATTATTATAACATTATATGGATTCTAAGATATTATATCATCTACTACAATTCCATTCAATAAATATGGGAACGATATCATCGCTCGTGCGTACGTACGGATTACCGCCTCCACAACGCGATGAGATTCATTATCCATGTTAACAATTCAAGAAAGATTATAAATTATATATAATATGTAATAATGAAATATATGACATAATAATTCTACTTTATATATATATATATATATATATGTATGTCTTCTAATTAATTCCATTCAATTCAGTAAGGAAACGAAAACAACGTTCATGCGTATGTATGACCTATGTCTCCATGAACGGTGTATTTCTTTCCATTTATCGATATATTATATATATGTATATTCTTAATATATATTATATATAAATCATGTTTTATATTCTGGAATTAAGTAATCATGATCTAAGTAATCATATTAATAATTTCAAGTCAAAACACGGATGATAAATGAAAAGATTTTACCCAAAACACTGCTTTTAAATTGAATTTACAAAATAAAGGATAATGTAATGTCATAAGTGAACCATATATGTTATCATAACAGTGAATATGATTCTGTAATAAGTCAATGAAATTATTTAAATCATTATACAGGTGGTTAAGATATGTACGAATCATACCGGACCTAAGGTAAGGGATAATTTTTCAATCTCATTTTCATCCAAGATTGCTTATTAGTAAGAATTTACTAGGGTTATATTTTTCATCCATGTCCATAAAAATGTTTTCATAATATTTTTAATATTCATCCATGTATGTTTAAAGTCATTTTTACCCATCTTTACTTTTACTTTATGTTATGGAAGGAATCATTCTTTTGATTACCATACGTGGTACTTTTTGGCTTTTCCGTTAAAAGTATGAGGGGAATGTTTTCTTAAACTTATACAGCATGAATAGATTTTTACGGTTTCATAACGCCTTATTTTCATGAAGCTTAATATATGAGATTTCATTACTATTTTCACAAAAATCCTTTTCTTTTAAAATGTCATGGCATTATGTAAAAAGAAAATTATTTTGAATAAAAAAGGATATTTTCCTCATGAATTCATTTTAAGTGTTTTATCAAAACCATTTTCCAACTAAGATGACATTATTTTATATGTGTATGTTTCAAGTGTAATATCTCTATGATTTATATGGTTTCAGTTTTCTTATGATGAAATGATATACATTTGTTTTATATGGATTATGTTATGATGGGATGATGTTTATGAAACCCATTTTATTCTTTGGGTTATGATGAGTGATTTATGAATATTTTGTGGCACATGTAAGAATTATTTCATTATGATATGGGTGGGACTTGTATCTCCATCCAATGAATTGGGTAATGATTTATATCTCATGATATAGACATGGCTGGAATGGTATGTTAATCCAGTTCAGTGTTATAGGACTGGAATGAGGAGTGAACTCGATTCAGAAAGGGACATTGTCCACTAAGATGGCCTTGGAAGCAATGCCTTGGCTACTGTGGAAATATTATCATGTTCTTAATGGATTTCCACAATTACATGTTTTCTTCCAATGATATTTAATCATTATTTTTGTTCCATTATGGTATATTACTTACATACTTCCAAGATTTATGTCTTTGCTCAATATTTTGATGTTTAGATTTTATATTCATGTTTTTTCATTCAAATGTTTATTGATTGTTTTATGTTCTCTACCTTTACCCTTACTAGGAATTTGAGCTCAACCTTTTTATTTTTTATTTTCCCCATGATTTAAATAACGTTTTTAGGTAAGAAAATAAAAGGGGAAGATCTTTATGTGAGATGTTGATGATATTTCACCATGATTAGAAGATTTTGTTACAAGTTTTCAAAGACACTAAACTATTACGGTCCTTTGGTGTCTGTTTTAGTCATGTATTAATTATTCCGAAAATTTAATTTAATTTCCATGTACGTCAAGATTTGGGTCTCTACACAACCCATGCAGCCCCCTTGCACCCCCTGCCCTTGTAGAACCCCCTGATCACAAGACTCATGGAATACTATCACTGCGAACCGCCAAGGGGTGTCATCCTGGAGCAGGGCCAAATCACATAATTACAACAGTGTGACCGCAACTTCACTACAGCGTGACCGCGGCATGTAGGCCCGGTCTAGAGACATCCGCAGAGCAGCATCTTCCGGATATGAGCAAAGGGAGCTGGAGGACGCGGGGAAACATTCCGACCATTGCCCCGCCGGTAAATGATAGAACAAATCAACTATTTAATACTCTACAGAAACGGATCTCCATAGAAGGTTTTAGTGAGAGAAAAAATGACGCAACATCTAAAGGACAACAAAATGACAGAAAAGGATCATACACAAACCATTTACAAATTCATTTACTTTTTCCAAACATGGAAATTTTATTTATAATATTCAATGCAAGAAAAGAAAAGTGTCATGGTCAAGGAATATGCCTAATCAGGAAATTACATTTGAGTTAAACTAGTATTATAATACATTTTATATTATTCGAAGAAAACAAAAACAAACTAGCCATAAAACAAACACCAACAAGAGGCATATTAAAGAGTCACACAAAATCTAAACATGATACAAATAATTATCACTACTCTTTGGTTTAAAAGAAAGTGAACCTCCGTTGGAGGGGTTTTATTATAAAATCAATGCATTTATTTATCACACAATTCATTTAATTATATTTAAAATTTATACTAAAACTCATTCAACACAAATCAAATGCAATAATTTAAGCAACTAGATCAACATAACTATCATTGTGAGTTTCCACAGACAGCGCACCTCCATTGGAGGGGTTCTATTATACAAACATGACATTATTTATCAAATGAAACAATTATATAAAATAACACTTATTAAAGATATGCAATTAAATATAATTAAAAAGATTTAATAAAGAAGATAAATTAAATTTCAAGCATTCTTGAATTAAAGAGGCAAGAATAGGGATCCTACATCAAGGTGGAACCAAACTGTAAACTTCGGCTCTTGGAGCTTTCTAACTAAAAGTTGATGTTCCCACACATGGTATACTCACCTTCACACACCTGAAAGGACACCTATCCACTATGCACACACCTACATGTCCATGGTCATGTGCAAGGGGATCCTTGAACATATTCTTATATGCATATACCAATCTCCACTCACATGCGTATGCATATATATATATATATACATGGGAACACATTGTCCCATACGTTCATAATCACTACCATGGATTAATATAAATTTAATGGGGGAACCCACATAAATCTACTTTCATACCTATTCACATGTAGGTGAGTCTCCCTTAACATGGCTACTCGAAGCCAACGATCAGGGATCAATTCACTACACAAAGGATAAACCAAAAAAAGAAAAACAATTAGAGCTCTCTAATTTCTCAAGTGAATATGGAATTTTCAAACAATAATAAACATGTAAAAGAAGAGAAAACAATTTTTCCTCAACATAAATTTTTATAATGTGATAAATAAGAAATCACAGATAAAATCAAACACTTTTGAGCTACAATGAAAAGTGCTCCAGTGTTGAGAAAAAATTCCAATAACTTAGAAGTTGATAAACCTGACTTATTACCATACTTGTTGATATAAAAAAACACTCGAATGGAAGTGTCACATAACACACACTTCACACACACACACACACAAACACACACACATATATATATTGAAGGAAAATAATTTTGAAAGATGAATCCTTCCAATATTTTTGTGGAATTGATTTGTAAGAAGAAGCTGAAGCAGGCTCAATAACAACATGATGTTTTATCCTAGTCAGACCCCCATTCCCCTCCCCCATGCACAAACCCCCCTGCATACCCTCTTTCCCCCCCTCCAGACCCTCCTGGACACCCCCTACCCCTGCCAGTACCCCATGTAGGGTCTTTTCTATTGGTTGTTTTAATGTGGAACAATGGATTCTAGATCATCCCTGGCTATTTTCCGGGTGGGTATGATTTCTTTCTACTCATAGTGGTTGAACAGTGTATTGATAACCCTCCACTGCATGATCTCCATAAGGGAAATTAGGTGAGGTCGATAGCAGTCATTTCATCAAAATAGAGGTATGAAATTCCCATGTTTGGGTGATCATGGGTTTTAGTAGAATCATGGGATCTTATTTTACCTCTACACCTATTAGAAATGGTTGGGGAACCTCACTTATCAAATATATTTCTTGGAATTCCATAAGACAACTTCAATCCAAATTTGAGTATTTTGGTATGATTATGATGACTAATATGCCCTATGTTACTCATTATATCATTTTTTATGGATACTAATCCCTTAACAGGTTCACCAATCCCTGAAGTTGATGCCCAATGATACGCATCCTCTATTCTCAAGTCACATGAGGTATTTTAGGACCATCACCTAATGAAATTGAGGCTCATCACCCAAGGAATTAAATTCTCATCAAATGAGGAAGTATGGGAATATGATGAATTAGGAATGTTTAATCATCTTATTCTTATCACATAATAAATCTTATACTTTTCAATAATTAATGTTCCGACATCTATACAAGTATAAGATCACAAAACCAATAAAATGGATTCCCATGACTTCAAGAGAATTATTTCCCATGTTTTATCTAAAGATTTAGATACCTAAAACATGGGTAGTCAAACTTCATTGATCAATATTCATAATCAAAAAATATTCTATTCAAAATTAAAATCCTTTCATCTAGAATGGATCTAATTATGAGGGGGAGTGCTCCTTGGTTCTCAAATATTTATTAGTATAATAACATGAATCATTAATATAAGTATAATAAATTTATTAAAAAATATATTTAGGTTCCCTACAACATATATGTGAACATGATCAATCATTATATTCATATTCATCCTTGACAAAGCTAGTGGTTATTAGAAAACAATTTTATAAAACAATAAATCAATTATGGAAACATGTTTTTAAAACAATCAAGAAATTATATATTTCAAATTATAGGTTTAGTCTAAGGGAATCTACCACAACCTCAAGGCGTGTTGCTTTTGATGATGACGACTCGAATATTCCTTTTTCCCACTTGCACGCATATGCAACTTCACTTATATATATGGACACTGAGCCCCTATGTACATATTTTCATCGACAAATATGCACTAGGAGGTCCTTAGATATATGTCAATACTTGCATATACCCCTTTACAGTTACAGATGTATGAATTTTTCATATTTATATATAAGCACACTTAGCCCCAATATATATATATTCATACCACAATGAGTGAATATATATAATGGGGGACTTATATATGTATATGACTACCTATGAAAACACTTGTAAGAATTCGTCAACAACGAGTCCAATCCACCTGATAGAAATGCAAAACACACTGAAAAAATATAAGGAACCCAAAATTCACAAATATCCTAATAAAAATTGGGCCAAAGAATAAAAACAGAATAAACCTTACCCAAATCTGATGTTGAAATCACTATCATAAATGGTGGTGGATAGAACTGGACTCATCATAGGAAACCACAAATAATAAATTAGTGGGAAAAAATGAGATATAATAACTTTGTATATATATGTGATCGGTGTATTAATTGTGTATGATAAATGATACATGAATCCATAACCAAAAATGAAAAAATAATATTGAGATTGATATGTACATCCCAATAATAAATAACATGATCATTAATGAAATTATTTATTTTTCAAACATCACCTTCAATTGCCTATTCAAAAATCAAAAATCACCTAAATACTGGAATAATATAAATTTCCATTAGCACTTAAATGCGAGAAATAGAGATTAGACATTTTTCTTGACCTAGAAAATCCATTCCGTGAATGTATTAAATACCAAAAACTCTTCATGAATATATCCTTATTGATTTTCTAAATTGAAACCTCATTTTTACCATGTTATTCTTCTGGAATTAACCTTTATTCATTGTTTATATAGTTTTATCAACATTATAAAGTAGAGAATTTTCCTTCTTTTATTCTTACCCAACCCCCCCCCCCCCCCCGCACCACCCCACCCAGCCCACTAGCCTACACTAGCCCCCAACCCCCTAGCCTGCACCAGCCCCCCTAACCCACCTTCACCACCCCCACCCCTTCCCTTATACTAGACTCCCCACCAAACCAGTCCACTCCACCCAAAACCAGCCCCCCTCCCTCTATCCTACACTAGCCACACAACCCCCAAAGACAGAACTAGTGCCCAAACACCACAACACCCCTACACCAATCCCCTAACCCCCCTTCACCCCCTTCCGCTGTACTAGACTCCCCCTCAAACATGCCCCCCAAAACCAGTCCCCCCCTCCCCCCTACACCAGCCCCCTAGCCTGCACCGCCCCCAACCCCCTAGCCTGCACCTGCCCCCAACCCCCCCGATTTCCTTTACTTATTTTATGCTATAAATATAAATGTGAGTGAACTTGTTCTTATTCCAAGTGGTATATGTTGTAATATATTTGGGGATTATCTAAGTAGTTTTATACTCACCATTTGCATAGTAAAATTGGTTCTTTTTCATATGTTGTGTACCGAGAAATATGTAAAGGCAAGGTGTCGTACTTCTTTAGTGATGCATCATAATGTTGTTGGCTTGGATCTTGGAGTTGGATCTTGGTGCTAGTTTGGGGTGCTGCCTATGTTGATTCCACATCAGTGTCACTATGTTTTTTCAGGTATGTGAAGTGTCATTTATTTTATTCCATTAGTTACTATGATATTACATCTTGTTTGGGTTATATTGTATTTCCTTAAATGCATCATATAGAACTGGTTTTCTTGATTCGTTTTCAGTAGGTTATTCATATCTCTAGAAAAATCATCCCCCAAAGATCAAGTATTCCTCAGGAACATAGTTATAGTCTTTGATTTTTTGGGGCTTCCACCTAAGGTTAATAACACCTCTTCCATTTACTAATCCAATAGTTTAGAGGAAGCATGTTACACCTGTGGGAGGAAATATTATTACAAATATAGCAGATAACCTACCATCTTTGAGGCCTCAATACAACTATCACCCCTGTTCCAATTATATTTGATTGAATTTCATCTTCTACTTATGTTGGGCCTATTTATATTGATCATGAAATAGTATTAGTGGTCACCCGAGTACACTGTTATTGAGAGTGAGGATCTATCACCAAGAACTTTGGGATATAGGGTCACCTAGAAAGATAATAAAAAGGGGTTATCTATTTCCCAGACCTGACCATATTCACCCACCCTCACTTTGGAGGTCTGGTTTCACTACTTGGGTGCCTCTATCCAGTTCTATATCGATCAAAATCATATTCTATTATCGAGCTATGGGTTATTGTTCACTGAGACACTAGTCCACCCATTTTATCTCTCTATGACCTCCCTAGCCTTGTATCCTTCCTCTTCCATTGACATATCAACACTTATTCCTATTCTGACTCAAATCAGTGGCCTGAAAAGACTACACTACATTCAAATTCTAGTTGATATCAGCATCCCGGCAGCCCAACATGAGTATTTGCTGACCTACCAATGGAAGGGGAAGGGACATGCCACCAATAAAGGTGAAGAGAACTGCTTTTTTACCCTTAACACCCAAAAAACATTTTTTTATATTATAAAGGTAGAAAATGAGTATCCCACAACATAAACTCCGACATAGACCATGACTACATTGTAGAGTTCCCCAGTATTATACGAGTAGGCTACACCCAGTACCCCAGATTAGACTCCTCTTATTTTAGACCTACCCATTCTAGATGTGTAGCAAGTTGCCACCTTGGTTTTGCACTATCCATAATAGGTAACTATTCATTATATTTATAATACCAACCAAAATAAGTAGCTCTCTCTTGATGAGATGAATACTCATATAGAAAACACCAGTCAGTGGGCCGGTGGATATGAACATAGAGTCTTAGGATCTTCCTACTCCCTAATTTTTATCTATACTGAACATAACATGTGTTGGATATGTATTTCATGACTCTTTTGTTTATTGTTTGTCTGTTTTATATTCCATTAATGAACATATAGGCTAATATTTTAACCACCACTTATTTGTACGCATCACTTTTTATCTTCACTGGCTTCACCACTTTAATGTAAAGGAATTTTATGACTGTGGACTCGCATCCCCCTTCTCATAACTGAAAAGAAGTTTCCAACCACACCATATACATTTTTTATTCACCACAACCCCTAAATATCCTAGGAATCCATTCATGGAAATATGAACATTATGGAGTGAGAATCTCAGAATAGAGAAACCAAATTAAGTGAAACCTAATGAACACTCAAAGGGTCATACCAATTGGAATCTAACTCAAGGATACAAGGATATAAAATCATGCAAAAAATCCCCAAAACTGACCAACACCTGCAAACATAAAGAGATTGGTCTTCACAAGAATGGTTCACAAACATTACCTTCAATCATCTAAAAATGGTCAAAAATTTACTCTCTGCTCTAAAAATTAGCAAGATCCATGAATAAGAAAATGACTACCCTTGAAGATAAACACTCTCCTTTTACCCGATACATTTTTGGGAGGCATGCTTAAATATATAAAAACATATACCACACTTTTTCATGTTTCTAAAATAAGATCATATGGTCCCAACTGGTAGGATGGGACAATACCCTTAAAGCACAAGAAGACAAGGAAACCCATATTCCAAAAATCACATTTATTTAAAAAACACTACATTCCCAAATAAATAAAATCCATTTTTAATAACTCCAATTATTTTAAAAGCACCAAACCATTTTGGAAAAATGTTATTTCTTTTAAAATTCAACATTTCGTAGGTAGTTCCAAAAAATTTTATCCCTATTTTAAAAACCACTAAATCCCTTACAAAAAAAAGAATCAACTTGAATGATCAATTAACATTATCTAAACGGGTTTCCAAAACATTCACCCACAATTAATTTTTATTTTAAATATTAACCGCATAATCATCATCCAATGAGAAAAAAAAATATTTTTTGGAGCACAGCCGAAGGGATCTAAATTATCATACAATTGAATAGCCAATGAATTTTATAACTAATTTTTTTTCCATATTCCATAACCAAGTCAACCAATATAAACAAATAAATAAAAACTAGGAAAATAAATTCCATTTTATAAACAACAAAAATGCAGTAACCCTCAAACCAGAAATATTTAATGAAATCCAAAACCATTTTGTACACAAGCTTAAATTATTAATTTCAATCAAAAATAAATTTCAATAAAAAACTCACATTTTACTGAAAATGGTCTGAACAATCACACAAAAATGGGGGAAGAAAAAAATCAATGTAAAAACCAATTTACATTATAATCATAAAATAAGACCCACATTAACTGAACTAATTATGCATTAAATTTCAAAATGGCAGTCTAAGCATCTAGTGAAATGGGATACAAAACCATGATTTACTAAGCCATGTAGTTAGATAGCTTAGGGGCCATTTATCCAACATTCCCTATAATGCCATTAATGTTGAGTTTCGGTTAACTGCTCTATTTATCCGACCACATGAACTAACATAATTCCATAGAAAAAAATTCACGTCACAAAAATTTAATCTGACACCTAAGGTAACACACACAATATAAATGAGGATTTTCACATCATCACAAAAAATCAAGTGAAATTCCAAATTCATAACTCAAATTCCACTGTCCGTGGAAACTCATGTGTCATTATTAGGGGTGGTGACTAAGAACCCCCTCATGACCAACCACCAAAGTCCTGATGAAAATCCCAACAAAATCATACCGAATTTCCCCAAATAATAAGACATGGATTGGAGAACCATGGTCCCTATACTGAATCCAAGGAGCTAATACCATTTATAATGAACTGTCCTAGATATACCATCTTAATAGACACATAACCAAACCTACCACTAGCCAAAAGGGGGTTCCTGATAACCCCAAGCTTGGTAATAGTACATGGGTATTGAGAAAAACCTTTTGGGAATGATTTCTCCCATTAATATTAATTTGAATATAAACACATAGTGGAAAAAACAGCTATAAATCCTTAAAACATAGTATAAGAAAATATCCATAAAAGGATACAGATTCAACTGAAATAAAAAAATGTGAAAGAAAATTTATAAATATAATAGAATAAAAATGTATGATACAATAATCGAAAATAAAAATAGATAGAGAAACAGAACCAAAAGAGCTCCGATAACACAACCTATGAAATCTGACCACTCATCACTTCCCACTCATCTATTCATAAATAAACCCAAAACAATGAACTGAAATTGACCACCAAATTTACCCAAAATTTTTAGAAATTCTAAAAAAACATAAGGAAACAAACCTCAAGTGAAACAATGAATTCTAGAAGAGGGGAGATCAATCGTGATGATGGGCAGTTTGATCACATGGAGGATGGGGAGCTCGATCACAAAGAGGGGAAGCACTGGCCGATGCATTGAAAGTCGGAGGACTTCTTGAAGAATGTGTGTGGGGTGGAGAAACCTAAAATGGAGTAGTCAATGAGGGATGGAGGAACCGCAAAGGAGAAGCCGATGATTATCTAACGAGGGAAAATCGATCGGGTGAATATCTGCTAATGATAAGGGTTTTGGGAGAGAAAATCTCGGGCACGGGGGTGGGAGAGGAAACTTGAGTATGAGGGTGGGAGAGGAAATTGCAAGGGAGAGGGTGGGAGAGGTGAGTAGAAACCTGAGCATGAGGGTGGGAGAGAAAAATTAGAGGGAGTTGTTGCCACAGGTGAGAATGTCTCTATGGTTTTATCTTACCAATAGACATGGATAAATTATAGTGTGGCTATATGAAATTTTTCTAGTATTTTCCCTTTAGTTGAGTTTGAGATTATCTTGGGGATGAATTGACTATCATTATACAAATCCAACATCAACTTTCTGGAAAGGGAGGTCACTCTTCACCTCCTGAAGTATCCGAAAATTATTTACATGTTTAATGTGGAATATGAATATCCTTTAGAAAAATTTGCCTAAGGGTTGACATTACTACATTATGAGACAATATATCTAGCTCATAAGATTGAGATAAATGATATGATACTTCTATAAGATATTCCCATCGTCATGTATTATACTGATGTATTCCCAAAATAGTGTCTTAGCCCCAATAATGATTGATATTTTGAGTTATAAATAGAACTTATCCTTGGATACCAACATTTATCAAGGAAAACATATAGAATGTCCACTATAGAGCTTGAAGAGAAAAAGTAGCAATTACAGGAGATTCTGGAGAAGGGTTTTATATGACCAAGTGCTTCACATTGGGGTGTACTAGTCCTCTTCTTCAAAAAGAAGGATGGATTAGTGCACCTATGAATTTATTACAATGAGCTCAATAAAATCACAATGAAGAAAAAGTATCCCCTGTCACGACACATCCCTCGGGGCTCGTTCTATGACTACACCAAGCATGCCTTCCATAGGCCTAGTGCTGGTGACTATCCCCGAATGTAGTATTCCCTAAAACCGGGAAATGAATCGCCTTTATATCGTATAAACAAACACAACCAAGCACATAGAAAGATACAGACACAAGTAAACAATAGAGTGAAAAGAGTGTATACAGTAAGAAAAAGGAGCCAAAATACAAGCCCAACTGGAATGTACCAGAAAACATAAAAGTATAAGTAAAATGAAACAGCTCCTCTAAACACATACCAAGGATCCTATCTGAATGGTGGGTACAACTCTCACATGGTCATATCTGTGGTACACCTCACCTAATTTTCACCTATGAGCTACCTTAAGTCCTGGTACCTACGTCCTCCGTCTGCACTGTCTGTCATCTGCATAAGACACAACAAGGTGCAAGCGGATCCCATGCAGGGGTGAGTAAAACGATACTCAGTAGGGACCCCAGGACCCTCAAAGGTCTCACAAAAATCCATAGAGGTTAAACCACAAAGAAAAGATACAATTGACAACACTACATAGGTACATTCTCATGTATATTCCTAAGTTATCATGTATACCCTTCTCATTCGTGAGGAAACACAAGGCCAAAATCTTTGGCAAAGTACAACTATTCCATGAAGGAAAAAATACTAGGAAGGTAACACCACAGGGGTGAGTACCACAAAGGTAATTCCACACAGAATAATACCACAATGATATCACCATAAAGGTAAGTACCACAAAGGTATGCCACAAAGAAGAATGCCACAAAGGTATCACCATGAAGGTAAGTAAAAAAAAGATATACCACACAGAAGAATAGCCCAAAGGTAAAGACTCATCTCACAACAGGTATAACATAGGTACGGTGGTAAATATGATTATATGTAACTACTGAATCATCATACTCTCTTAAGAGGTAGACCCGCATATGATCCTAAATTATCAGACCCATGTAGGATCCTAAATCATCATACCCACGTAAGATCCTAATATAGTAGACCCATGTAGAATCCTAGAGTAGTACCATGTGGATTTATAGAGAGGATAAAGGGGACACACTCGAACAGAGCCCTATATAGGATCCCAATGCAGAGACACACAAAGGATCACTTTCTAAAGTTTCAGCCAGACACAGGGTTCCCTCACTAAGCTTGCATGACTCCGAGAGGGTCCTATCCTGAATCCACAGGCAAATAATCCGACATCCATGAATTCCCATGAATAATTATCCCAAAGTTACTCCCCAAAATAGGGGTTTCAATGCAATAGACGATGCGTCAATCAGGCACTCGATATATAAGTTGTTGGCCTTTTAGTCTAGAGGGCCCAGTTGGATTCGTGTTAAATCCAACCTTGATGTACCCCAACTCTATCCAAAATTTAATTGGATTATACCAAAAGGACCGTCTCGATCCAAGGTTTCTGGTTCCACATACGATTTGTCAAACGGACAGTCATAGCTCCAGTTATGGTCAAATGAGTGGAAAGGGGTCAAAGTTGGTCCGGGTCTGGTTTGACCCAGTCTGACCGACCTAGCCCGACACGGCCTGGGCCGACCAGACCTAGTTTGGGTCAACCCGGTCCAACCTGGCCCACTGTGTCTGGCCTGGCCCATCCCGCCAGCATGGCACGCGATGGGAGGTCAGCTGGGCGGCCCACGGTGTGGCCTGCGCTAGGCACCCCATGGCTAGCCAGACGGCAAGCCCACATCTACAGCACGGTCGTGCATCATGCCACCACTAGAGGCCAACGACAAGCCGAAAACCCCTCCATCGTCATCGTGGCTTCGCGCCGCGACCCCTGCACACCCGGCATCTCGGACGCGCGCCACTGTCCCTTTGCACTTCCGGCCACCACCAGCTTCCCCCTTGCTCCACCATGGCCGATGGGCCACGACCCTTCTTTGGTGTCATAGTCGCTCCACTGCCTTCATATCCTCCAGCCGGAGTGTCGGTCGCCGCTCCCAATCCCCACCTGTGTCGGTCACCGTCACTGTTTCCAGTAACGTTCTTCGGGTCACCGGGTGTGCCACGGTGTCTCGATCATCATTCCAAAAGATACCACCCTAATTTCAGGACATTCCTAATGATTCAATACCACCAAAAATTTACATAGGTTTCGGAGAGGTCAGGTCATGCTCGTTTGTCCTGCACCCTCTGCATTAAAAATGTAGAGTCTAGCTTAACTGTTCTTGAATCATGAAGAACATCATGAACAGAGTAAGGGGGTATAAAAACAACAATAAAACCTACATTTATTGGTTGTTGGAAGATACGGTGAAGAAGAAGACGACGTCGTTGGGGATGATGACATCGACGTTCGTCACTCTTGCAAGATGCTTATGATTTGGGATCAAGCATCATCCTCGTCCTTCGATTCTGGAGGATTCTCTTCATTGGAGATGTGTTCATCGTTGGAGAGAATTATCCTCCAAAAGCTCTCCCCTAAACTCCTCTCCATTTTCCATCCATTCTCCCAACAATGAAGTGTGGTGCCAAAATTAATTAAATTATGTTAATTAATTCAATTAATGATGCACTTCAATTGGTGGAAATCCAAGGGTTACTACAAATAATAGAAGAAGAGTTTAGGTGGTCCCCACCAACATGAATTCAAAATGGGAGGTTTTCCACCTTAGGTGGTCCCCACCTCCATAACTAAAAAAGAAAGGTTATACAAATAAAATAATATTTGTTCATTATTTTATTTTTATTTTCATGAAAAACACGAAAACTATCTTTCACTATCGTCCTACTAAGGTTGAGGTAAAATTCTCATTAATAAAATACTAGTTCTATGAGTTCAATGATGTCCTTGTATTTCAATTCCAAGAACTCGCTTAAAAGTTAAAAAAACCGGCTCGCATGTTTTATAAACGTCCCTAAAAACAAGGCCTGAAATTCATTCTGGGAACACCGGGCCTCAGAATCATGCACCAAAAATTTTCGTGGACTCTTAACATTCCATATAATTTAAAACAAAAATTACATGGAATTTCAAGTCCTTTACATTCTACCACCTTAGGGATTTTCGTCTCCGAAACCCACATCACAAAAACTAGGAAAAATAGTGGTGGTACTGAGCATGAATTTGTGCCTCCCACTCCCATGTGTTCTCTTGGTGGTTCCCCTGCTGCCAACATACACACACCAAAGGTATTGATCGCCCATGAAGGACTCTCTGTTGTCGATACTCAATCTCTACTGGATCCTCTATTATCATTGCCCCATCATTGATGTTTATCTCGTTGTGGTCGATGATGTGTGATGGGTCATGCACATAACTCTTCAGCTATGATACATTGAAAATGTCATGCACCCGATGCAACTGAGGGGGATGTTCTAGGTGGTAATCCACCTTTCCTACTCTGCTGAGTACCAGAAAGGGTCCGATGAACCTTAGAGATAACTTTTTGCCCCAACCAAATCTCTACAAAACTCATCGAGGTGAGACCCATATAAAGACCTTGTCTCCATCCATAAACTCTAGATGTATCCATCTATTTTCAGCATAAGACTTCTTCCTGCTCTGTGTAGTCTTCATCAACTCCTGGATGATCTTCCCCTTCTCCGTAGTATCATATACCATCTCCGGTTCCATGAGTGCAGACTCACCTGGGACAGTCCAGCATAATGGTGATCTACAATGTCGGTCGTATAGAGCCTTTAAAGGTTCCATCCCAATAGTGGAGTGATCTTTGTTGTTATATGAAAACTCCACCAAGGTCAGGTGATCCTCCCAGCAATGACTGAAGTCGAGGACACAAGCATGCACCATGTCCTCAAGGTTTTTAATGGTCTGCTCAGTCTGGCCATCCGTCTGAGGGTGGAAGGTAGTGCTCAAATGAAGTCATGTCCCAAAAGTATAATTCAACCCCTTCCATAGATGGGAAGTTAAATGTGTATCACAATCAGAGAAAATTGTCAAGGGTACTCCTTATAGCCGCACAATCTCATGCACATAGAGGCATCCCAAGCTCTCTACTAAGCCTTACTCTCTGATCGGTAGAATGTGGGCCGACATGGTGAGTCGGTCGACGATCACACAAATAAAATCATTCCCTATGGATGTATGTGGAATTATTGTCATTAATTCCATGTATATTCCATACCAATTCCATTCTGGGACCTCTAAAGGCGGAACTAGGCTTGCTGGTACCCGATGCCTTGACTTTAATTTCTTACAAGTGAGGCACCAAGAGACAAACTCTGCTACTACATTTTTCATTCCCGGCCACCATTGATGTCATCGGAGGTCCTAGTATATATTTTCTACGCTTGGATGTACCAATATAGGGTATGTGTGGAACTCCATCAAAACTTTCTCCCGAAGTGACACTGGTACTATGGTATGTCCTCTAAAGAGGAT
The DNA here is from genome assembly GCA_963277665.1 of Viscum album. Taxonomy (NCBI): domain Eukaryota; kingdom Viridiplantae; phylum Streptophyta; class Magnoliopsida; order Santalales; family Viscaceae; genus Viscum; species Viscum album. The sequence continues at coordinate 1,256,260,823 of OY728134.1, forward strand.
GATGTGCTCTCCACCTTCAAAAAATCCATTAGGTGCCAGCCCTGTGGATATCTAAACACGTCAAGCCACGAAGTTAGTGTCTCCATATTGCACCTCCCTGAATCACTAAAGAAGTGGTGGAGTGACTGTAAGAGACAGAATAAAAGATGTTCCATCTTGTTCCACAATGGATATCTGTAAAGCAGCCAGCTACACCATCACTTATAATTTTTATACTAGATCTCCTTCAGAGAGCATCTGCAACAACATTCCCGTTCCAAGGAGTATAGAATGTCTCTATGTCATAGTCATGGTGGAACTCAATCCAACAACAATTTCTCAGGTTCAGGGCCATCTGATAGAAGATATACACAAGACTCTTGTAGTCAGAGTAGACTGTAAAACGTTTGCCCATCAAGTAATGTCGCCACATCTTCTAGGTCAAGACCGCTACTAATAACTCCAGTTCATGGGAAGAATAGTTCTTCTCATGATGTCTCAGTTGTTAAGAACCATATTCGATAACTACTCGTTCCTATATAAGGATACCTCTGAGCTCTATCCCTGATGCATCGCAGTAGACTACTTACCCAACACCCTCCTCCAGAATCCTCAAGATGGGGGGGGGGCACTAGTAAACCGCTGCCTCAGCTCTAGAAAACTCCACTTGAATCTCTCTGACCACACTAAGGGTTTCCATTTCTTCGTTATATTTGATAAAGGTGATGAAACTATTTTCAAATTTGGAACAAATATCTAGTAGTATCCGGCCAAAACCAAGAATCTTCGTACCTACGTCACACTCCTGGGTGGATCCCAAGAAAGCGCCACCTCAATCTTCCCTAGATCCACCAAAATTCTAGACACTAAGATTAAATGTCTCATAAATTGTACCTCTCGGATCAAGAACTAGAACTTTGAGAGATTATCATAGATCTCGTGCTCTTAGAGTGTTTCTAGAACTACCTTCAAATGATAGGCATACTCCTCCTCAGTAGCCGAGTTGATCAGAATGTCTTCGATAAAGACTACTACAATGAAAACAAGGTATGGTGGAAAGATCATGTTCATGAGTCCCATGAACACTTCTGGAGTGTTGGTAACACCGAATGCCATGACCAAAACTAGATAATGGTCATACCAACATCTGAAAGATATTTTCTGCACATCTTCATCTCATACTCTGAGCTGGTGATAGCCTGATATAAGGTCTATCTTTGAGAACCACTGTGCTGCCTTAATATTATCAAATAGGTTGTCAATCCTCATGAGTGGGTACTTGTTCTTCATGGTTACCTAGTTTAGGTGAGGATAGTCAACACAATGTCTCAAGATCCCATATTCTTTCATGGTGAACAAAATCAGGGCTGACCAAGTAGAAACACTGGGCTAGATGAATCCCTTCCCTTGTAAGTCCTCCTGCTATACCCCCAGCTCATGAAGCTCCGCGAGAGCCATTTGATATGATCATATAGATATCAGCATGCATGGGATACAATTCAATGTAAAATACCACCTCTCCGTGAGGAGGTAGACCCGTAACATCATTAGGGAAGAAATCCACGTACGATTCCACCACTACATGATAACTTGGACTGTCCACATTAACCATTTTGAGGGTACGTCTAGCCAACTGATGAGTGATCAACTTCACTCTCCTTCGGGTATGTCCATCCTATGCTGCAAAGGATCCCTTCTCATCATTGAAGGTAAAACTAGTACTATCGATGCTGACACACCACCCATTTTGCCTAATATTGACAATTTGAGCATGGACTATAGATAACCAGTCCATTCACAAGATGATGTCGTAATGCCTCGACGCTGCTACTTGTAGATCCCAGCTGAAGATCATTCCTCCTAGAGTAAGCTCACACTATTGAAACCAATTATTAATCATCGAAATATCTCCTGTAAGAGACTCTAGCTGTAAGGATCGAGCAAACGGCTCCACCAGAATCTCTGAGCTCCGAACGAGGGTCATGGAAATAAAAGAATGACTAGAACATGTGTCTATAAGTACTACAGCTAAGGTGGAGTAGACAAATATCATACCTCATATCATCTATATAAGGCCATGGTTATAGGCCTCAACATATGGAACTGAGCTCGCCCCTGTCCACTTAATCCCTACGGTCAGGGTTGACCAACTAGTGGTGGTGGCGATAACACCTCGAATCGTCGCACACTGCCAGCTGCATGATGAGATCTTCTTCCACACCTACCTTCTCTATGAGGAACTCCTCGGTTGAAACTCTATCTCTTCATGGGTGGTCCTTCAACCGTCTTCTGATCATCCATATGGAAGGTCAGGCAGTCATGATCCATGTAACCCTACTTTCCACATGCGTAACACTGCTTGATCCCCGTATAACTGGCTCTGTCTCCGGTGCCCCACTCAAACAAAACAGAATCCTATTATTGTCCTCCTTTAGGTCTGGTCCTCTTGGATCATTATGAAAACAATCTACTTTTAGTTGCGGAAGACTCTGCTATGTGATGATCGGTGGTGGGTCTCGATACTGGTGATTGCTCATCAATAAAACTCTTCACTAAGAGGGATCACTCTAACACCCCCGCCGGCATCGGGATGCTGAGAGAAATCATCAAAGCCCTAACCTCCCACCTGATCCCCTACTCAAAGGTCTGGGACTTGACGAATGAGCCCCACACCATATCAGTGGTGTATCATGAGAGGTTGGTGAACCTCACTGAGTACTGAGCCATAGTCATGCTTCCCTGTTGTAGATGAAGTAGCTCATTTATGTGCACTGCGCGAAGGGGCGCTTGGACAAACTCTTCCTCAAATAGCCTCTCAATGTCTTCCCAAAGAAGTGTCATTTCATTATGAACATGGTGTATCAAGATCCACCATCTTACTCCTGCTGTCTGTAGAGTACTAGCAGCAAGGATCACCATGAGATCAGCTAGTTTCCCAACCAGTCGGGAGACTCTCACAGCGGCCTCCATCCAATCCTAAGCCTCTTGTGGGTCCATCTCACCACTAAATATTTGTGGCCTCTAGTGCTAGAAGTCATGTAATGTGTTCAAGAGGCCTGAAATATAAGTTTTTGGGACTGGTGGAATTGGTGGCCCCACGGTTAATGGTACTGTTGGTGCCTCTACTGGTGCCTCTACTGAAAGAGGTACAAACACCGAGGTCTCATGGCTCGGTGGGCTATCGTCACGTACTATACCCGGAACCTTGGTTGGCTGTCTGCATGGAGGCATCCTGAATGAAACAGGTGCACCACAATAAATAAGTTATACCTGGTGATCTTACACAAAGTGATCATAAAGAAAACATTTTAAAACACACACAAAATCTATGTTTTCATCCAATCAGTCAGAAATCAGAATTCAGGTTCCTAGTGTATGGATACATCGACCACTAAACTAACACTGGATTCCCTAAACAGATAACCATACCCAAAAAATCTAACACTATTTCTGTTAAAAAAGATATCAGAGTTCAATGTTTTATGGTAAAACCGACTCCTTTGATACAAATTTGTCATGACCCATCCCCCAGGGCTCGTGTCGTGACTACCCCAAGCCAGCATTCCATAGTCCAGGGGCTGGCGAATAGAACCAAAAGTCATATACCCTAAAACCGGAAAGCAATTTCCTTTATATCTTGTAAACACACACAACCAAGAACATAGAAAGATAAAAACACAAGTAAAATGTATAGTTAAAAGAGTGTATGCAGTAAGAAAAAGGGGCCTAAATACAAGCCCAATTAGAAAGTACAAGAAAACTGAAAAGTACAAGTAAACCGAAACAGCTCCAGTGAACACCAGCTAAGGATCCCACCTAAAGGGTAGGTACAGCTCTCGCATGGTTATCCCTACAGCAGGCCTTGTCTAATGTCCACCTCCTTGCTACCTCTAGTCCTGTTACCCACGTCCTCCCTCAGCATTGTCTGTCATCTGCACAAGACACAAAAAGGTGCAGGTGTAGCCCATGCAGGGGTGTGTATAATGATACTCAGTATGGACACCAAGACCCTCAGAGGTCTCACAAAATTTACAAAGGATATACCACAAAGCATGGAAATAACTGACAACCCTACTTACATATATGCCCATAAATATACCTAATTTATCAAGTATAACAATCTCATTCATGAGGAAACACAAGGCCCAAATATTAGCCAAATTACAACTTTTCCGTCAAGGAAATAATACCATGAAGGTAACACAACAAGGGTGAGTACCAGAAAGGTATTTCCATATAAAAGAATACCACAATGGTAAGAACCACAAAGGAATGCCACATAGAAGAATACCACAAAGGTATCACCACAATGGTAAGTACCACAAAGATACACCATAAAGAAGAATACCACAAAGGTAAAGACTCATCTCACACCAGCTATAACATTGGTATGGTAGTAATGATTGTTATTTATAACTACTAAATCATCTTACTCGGCTAAGAGGCAGACCCACGTAGGATCCTAAATTATCAGACCCACGTAGGATCCTATATCATTAGACCCACATTGGATCCTAATACAGAAAAACCACGTAGGATCCTAGATTAGTCCAAAATGGATTCCAAGAGTGGATCTAGGTGAGACTCTTGAACAAAGACCAGAGTAGGATCCAAATAAATATACCCACATAGGATCTATTTCTCATGTTACTTCCAGCCCCAGGGTTCCACCACTAAGCTTGCTTGATTATGAGAGGTTCCTCTCCTGAAACACAGGTCGATACTATAACTACCACAATAGATGGTGCATCAATCAGACGCCCTATCTGTAAGTTATAGGGATTTTAGTCCCGAGGGCCTGGTTGGATTCATTTTCCATTCAACCCGGTCGTACCCCAACTCTATCCAAAACACATGTGCATTATCATATAAGGACTACCTCGATCCAAGGTTTTGGGCACCATAGACGGTTCACCAGACAGACATCCATAGATCATGTTATGGTGAAAGTGTTGAAAGGGGTCGAAGTTGGTCCGGGTCCGGTCTGACCTGGTTGGACCGACCCAGCCTGACAAGGGTCCCACCCAAGGTCCGACCTGGCCTGCCGGTGCAGCCTGCACTCTGTTGTCCGTGGATAACTAGATGGAGAACCTTCCTCTATGGCGTGGTCACACTCCGTGCCACCATCGGTGGCTGACAGCGAGCCGGCCGCCACTCCATCGTCACCGAGGCCTCATGAAGTGGCCCCTGTACACCCAGCGGTACGGACACGCAATTCCGCCACTTTGTATGGTTTCCCCCCACCGACCACCGCCCTTGCTCTTCCATGGCAGATGGGCTACAAACCTTCTCATGTGGCGCAGTCATGACGTCGCTTTCGTCGCGGCCGTCCAGGGTGCCAACCGCCGCTCCTGAGCCCCACCGGTGTCGGTCGCCGGAATGGTCACTGGTGACGTTCTTCAGTTCATCGGGTGTGCCCCAGTGTCCTACTATTTATTCCGAAAATTCCAGTACTCATCGTAGGAAACTGCCAATGATTCATGAAAACTAAAAATTCACGTAGGTTACAGAGAGGTCAGGTTGTCTTGTTTTGGCCCAAACCCTCTACATTAGAACAGTTTCAAGTGGCTTATTTGTTATTGAATCATGTAGAATGACTAGAACAAGGAAAGGGAGTATAAAAACAAAAATAAACCCTACCTCTATTGCTCATAAGAAGATGTCTTGAGGATGAATACAAAGTCATTAGTGAAGGCAACGTCAGCATTCATCACCCCTGCAAGATGCGTCTGATCCAGGCCCAAGCATCATCCTCATTCATTGATTCTAGAAGATTCTCTTCATTGGAGATGTGATCTTCGTTGGAGAGAATGATCCTCCAAATTCTCTCACCTAAAATCCAATCCCTTTTCCAAACATTCCCCCAAAAATGAAATGAGGATTCAATATTAATTAAATTAAGTTAATTAATTCAAGTAATGATCCACATCAACAGGGGGAAATCCCAAGGGTTACTACACATTAATGAAGAGGAGATTGGGAGGATTCCACCACCATGAATTTCAAATGGGAGGTTTTCTAACTCGGGTGGTCCCCACATCCATAACTCAAAAAGATATTTTATAAAAATAAAATAAAATTAGTTCTTTATTTTAATTTTATTTCCACGAAAAACACAAAAACTAAATTTCAACCTTGACCTACTGTGGTCTAGGTGAATGTCTCTTTAAGAGAAAACCAGTGCTGCAAGTTCAACGGTGTTCTCAGAGTTCAATTTCCAGCATTGTTTTAAAAGTTATAAAAACCCACTAACATGTTTACTGAATAAGGAAGATATTCCCCAGACTTCCTTTAATTGTGAGGAAGGAAGATATTCCCTGAACTTCCTTTCAAAGGAGTTATCTACACAATGATTTCATAGTGATTCCCTTCGACCTCACATATTATACAATAATTTTTAATTATCTATTGAATATAGTCTATAGATATTACCTCTACAAATTTTTGGTTGTCATTATCGATGATATTATGATATACTCCATGAGAAAGGAATAACATTAGGAAGATTTGAATATTTTGTAGATGGATTTGAAAACATAGAAACTATATAACAATTAAAGTAAATGTTATTTCTTGATGGAGGATGTATCATTATTGGTGCATGTTATCACCAATAATGGGATATGTGTGGATCTTTCCAAGACAAATGCAATTGAAGAGTGGTACAGGACAACATATGTAATGGTGATACAGAGCTTTTTGGGACGATTTGAAAATTATCACCGATCCATGATGAACTTATAATGATTTTAAAACCCAATGACCAAGCTGAGATGGAAGGAAGTGAAGTTCATTTGGGCTCACGAATGTGAATACTACATTAAGGATTTGAAAAAGAGGCTTACCACTACACCAATACTCACACTACGAAGGAGTGTAGAACTATTTGGAGTGTTTAGTGATGCTTCAATGAATATATTATTATATTTACTAATTCATAATGATAAAGTGATAACATACGCCACAAGACTGTTGAGAATCCTTAAGAAAAACTATCACACATAGGATCTAGAGTTGGATGCTGTGATCTATGCGTTAAAACTATTGCGACATTATCTCTATGGGGAGAAGTGTGATATATATATATATATAATGATCAGAAGAGTATCAAACATATATTCACAAAAAAATCTTAATCTATTCCATCAATGCTAGTTAGAGATCATTAAAGATTATGACTTCTCAATTCACTACCATCCTTGTAGGGAAAACAAGGCTGCGTATGTTCAAAGTAGAAAGGATTCTAATATTTATCAATGATGAGTATTTAAAAGGATCTTATATTCTTATATTTTGAAAGGATGAACAATGGAATAATTAATATATGTATATCATCAATTCATTCTAAAATGATTTCTCATCCATCCCTCATGGTTAAAATAAATGATTCTCAAAGAAAAGATGTAGAAATTTATAAAAGGGTGAGATCTATTTGAAATGGGAATTAATATGTGTTCATTATTGATAGGTAAATAGTTATAAGACTTGGGTCATTATTATTGGATGATATGATACAGATATAATGAATGATCTGTTGAATGATGCATATAACTTAACCATATCTATTCACCGATGGATAAAAAAGATGTATTGAGGTCACACTGATTCATTTTGGTTGGACAATATAAAGAAGGGGATTGCTGAGTATATATCAAAGTTACTAGTGTGTCAAAAAGTGAAGGTTGAATGATAAAAGTATAAGGGGTTGACACAAACACTACCCATACCATCATGGATTCGTGATGGCATCACCATGGTATATTTAACTTGACTTTAATGGAAATATAAATAAAAAAATGTTATATGGGTCATTGGGGATCGTCTTACAATAAGAACTCACTTTATCGAAATTCAAGAGCACTTATCATTGGATCAACATTAATGGATATATATCAAATGAGTTGTAAGAAAACCTAAGTACCATTATCAATTGTATCTAATAGAGATTTTAGATTCAAATCGATGTTCTAGAAAAGTCTCCAATATAATCTAAGCACTGAAAAAAACATCAATATGGCCGGTCATCCTAAAATTGATGGCCAATCTGAGGAAAATATTCAGAAACTAGAATACATGTTTACAATGTTTCTTATTGACATCAATGGAATGTGGGACCAATATCATCAACTACCTGATTTATCATATAATAATAGTTTCCACTCCACCATCTGAATGACACCATATAAATCCCTTAATGGGAAAAGGTGGAAAACAAAAACATGTTGGGATGGAGTTAGTGACCATAATATACTAAGACCTGAAATGGTTAAATAAATTGTGGAGAATTTGAATTCCATTCAAAAGAATATTATGGACCACCAAATTCAATAGATGTGTTATATGAAAAATCATTGACAATACCTTGAGTTTAATGTTGGAGACATGCATTTCTATGCATATCTCCATGGAAGATATTTATGAGGTTCAGGAAGAAAGGAAAGTTAAGTCCCACGTAAATCAGACCCTTCTAGATTCTTGATTGTGTTAGGGTTGTGGCTTATAGACTTTCACTTCCACCCACCATGTATAAAGTACACATTTTTTTCCATGTATACCTCTTAAGAAAGTACATACCATATCCTTCACATGTACTCTCTTCTGAGGTGGTATAGAAGGGGAATGATATTTCATATGAAGAGCATCCAATGAAGATATGTGTTCACAGCAATAATGTACAGTGTAAAAAGACTACACACTTAGTTAAACTACTATGAAGAACCATAAGTATGAAGAGGCATCATGTGAACTAGAGGAGGCAATGAAGGAAAAGTACCCACACCTTTTTATGACATAGAATGTAAAATAAAATTATGAGGGTGAAATTTCATAAGGGGGAGAATGTAATGATCTAATGTTTTATCAAATGAAATCCCCTTCTTATAATTATATCAGATAATCACTTGAAATCAGAACTCAATGAAATAATATGCACTATGAGACATTTAAACATAATATTTTCATTTCTGTGATTTGAATTTCAAAAATCTAACAAACATGCTTGCAATCAATAAGATGTTTGGATTCCAGTAATATAAAATTATTTTTTTGTGGAATAGTAACCTACCCTTTTGAATAGTAACATAACCTTATGAATAGTAATACGACCCTGATGAATAGTAATTCATCCAAAAGAATAGTAACCTCACCATTGAATGTATAAATTTTTTTGGCATCTTATAACTGATAATATGACCACAGTAAAAGAATTATAATTCTTGTAAGTAATAAATAATTAATTAAAATTAGTTCATTAATTTTAAAAAAATTATTTTCCCAAAAGGATTCCATAAATTGACATTTTTTTCTTCTGGTTTTAATATTATTTTATAAGATATTTTTTAATTTATGAAAACATTATAATATCAATTATAATTTTAGAATATGTATTTTTCAAGTAAATTATGTTTCAATTTAAAATTGAAAAAATCATATTTGGAAAATTATTTTTAAAAAATGGGAATAATTTTTTATTATAAACATCGAAAATGTTTATGGGTTTTTTTGGTTTTCTAAAATACATCAATTTTTCGTCAATAGTAAAATATTATAATTTATGATAAATGTTAAATAAATTAATCTCTACATCGTGCTTGAATTATGGATGATGTAAATAGACATTGGTTTGAACTCACATACACATATTACGATTTGTGGTCACTATAATCTTTAATATTGCATTTCTTATAGAAAAATAATAAACTAATGTTTAAAATATTATGAAACGCCTCTTCTCATCCATTATAAAAACCACCCACACTCCCCTCTTCTCTTCACTCCTCTCAAACATTCCTACTTCAAAAAATTTTCCTCAAATATCTCCCCAAGATCCTCCCCCACTTCCATCTTCCATTCGTCTATTCAAAACACAGAATCTTTTATCCCTAAGAGGCACTCGAGGAAGATTAACTTCAGATGAAAATTCATCTTTTCAATTCATTTACTTTCTTTATAAGTTCCATTTTTTTCTATTATATACTTACATATCCCCATAAAAATTTTATAAAAACTCCAATAACTTTTATTTAATACAATTTATTTATGATAATATAATTAGTTATTATCATCTATCATTTTCCATTCTTCTGTTCTAGTAGTAAAGACACCAACCGAGATGTGTTAATTTACCACATTAAAGGATGATGGGTTTTCAATTTCCATTAGCATCTTCAATAATGGTAATGAAGACATAATTATGGATGAACCAATGTATGATATATTTATTATGTATCATATATTCTTTTGGAATTTTTTTGCACACGTGGTTTTGAGTTATAAGACAAAATGTGTTCGTTGTGGTCAAAAACCACCAAATAACATAAATGGTCATCACTAATGTTTTATATAATGATTAGTCTTAACTCAAAATAAGAGTATAAAATTTACTACCATATAACCTTATATATGTTCAATAACAACATACACCTCCAATTCTGTACAACCATCCTCATTTAACATGGTTATCCATTCATGTATATAAGTAAACCTACCATGAAACAAATAGACCCGAACAATGATGTTGAACCACATAACCCATATAAAAGACCATAAATGAACATAAAATGGTTATAATAAATATGTTACAAGTAAAATATGATCTTAATTATTAATTAATCAACCTAATTTGATTATTCAGGTCATTCATATCATGTGTTGAACACCATCAGACTTCATGTAATGGAATCTTCCCGAATCTCCATTATTCATTTGGGCTATTCTCACCATCTTTTTACCCAAATGAATCCATATATTCTTTCTATGTACATCTTATAATATCTAATTATATTTTCTAACTCATATATAAAGATTAAATCATTTTTATCCATTGTGGATATTCGTGTTTTTAATTCGTTCCCCACTTAGTGCTTCTCGAAAAGAAATCCCTTTTAAGGGAACTTCCCAAATGTGTACCCAATTACATGTTTACTTTAAAATATGATATAAGCAACCATTGAATTTATAAAACTATATATTTATTATAAAAACCTTCTTGTATTACTTTTTTTCTATACAAAATACTAGTCACTTAAAAATTTAAAATTCTTATTATGGTTTACTTGAAAACTGGACTAAAACATTTTTAAGATAAAAATTATTAAATACTATTTTTTACATTTTTTTCACTTATATTTGACATCACATACCAGGATATATTACTATTTTACCTTATGAATCTCCATGTATGTTATATTCCCAATCTTTCTTGGAGATATTTATGATACGCTTGTTCATTGTGATTTATGACATGATTATGACACCAATAACATTCTATGGGTGCCCTTATGTTTATAATTTACTATGTATGATTATATATGTGGAAAGAGGTTTATTAAACAAGTTCATATGGGTAACCCTAGATATCACTCCAATGCATTGGGTAAAGTTGAGTCTCATGAGATGTTATGTGCAACTTTCTTGGTGGTTTACCTTAACTCATGCTACCATTTGCAATAGTCTTCATGGTTAAACATTACTTGTGCTCCTCTATGTGAAAAAAATCTTTAAATTGGGGAAAATTCATGTATTTTATTTCTTAAACATTATAATAATACCATGATTATCTTATCCCATGTTCACTTGTTTTGATTCCATGTGTTCCATGATTTTTATTCTCATTATTCCATGCCTTCTAACCCATGTTCTAAAGATTTATTACTATGATTTATCCCATTTTGGGCTTTTAGCTCACACCTTTGTTATTGTTAAACCCAGGTTACCCTATTAAGATTTATGAGTACAATGGATGTTTGAAGATCTCTATTAATATTAAATAATGGAAAACGTTATTTAGTCCTATGTGTTCACTTTTATATACCGAGTCTTCTATTAAACTATAATTCATGATCCTTGGATTGTAATATGATGCTTCATTATTCTTAAAATCATGTAATTATATGTGTAAAGGGCTAGAATTTCAATAATATACATTTTGGTTTTTAAATAAAGATTTTCATATTGAAATGGAATAATGTGTTAACTTTTATATTGAAAAGTATTGAAATAAATTTCAAATAATTTATTGTTGTTTGAGCACATAAAATACAATGATGTTGATGATTTATTAGAGTAAAACACGCTAGGATGGGAATTCCATAGAAAAAAAACTTTTGATTTACAAATCTATCATATACTTATTAGAATACATTATCCCAAGTGGGATGCAAGTTTGTATTCTTTGTAAAATGTTATAGATACATATAAAACATTTTAATTTTCATTATAATAGTATGTGGGGACACTACTACAAAAAGGGTAAAGGGAAGGACCACCTTAAATTAGTGCTATGCAGAAAGTGCTGATAAAGGATTCCTTTGTCAGTGCTAAAATTTTAGTGCTGAAAAATGGTTCCTTTATCAGCGCTTTTGAAGCACTGATAAAGGGATTATTTATTTGTGCTATAAAAGAGTTGATATGACCATAGTCTCATTTTATAAAATGTGGTTCACATTGCCCAATGTTTATTGCGCCCTCAAGCTCTCATGGTATTGTGAACCTGACTCTTTATCCTCACACTCAAACCCCTTCCACAGATCCTCCTCCCTACAATCCCTAATCCTCCTCTTCCCCACATCACTCTACTCCCTGCGAAACCTACTACATGTGTTTGGGATTCCTTTTTATGAGGTTTGATTCTCAACATCCCATCATTGATCTTTGGTGATTTCTCCACTCATCCTCATCTATTTCCTTTTGTTCATATTATAATTTTAACTATGGTGGTTTAGTTTGGTTTGGGTTTTGTTGTGTGTTTAATCTATTTTTTAATGATTGTCTGGTTCTGTAGGATGATTAGTGGTTTCTTATGGTGAGGTTATGGTTGGATTATATTTCTTCTTCATCTTGTGGTGTGAAATGAGTTGGAAAGCTTCATTGAGGTTTGAAATCCATCATTTCTCTTTATTATATATTATGTGGGAGAGGTTTCTTCACATGTTAATGTATAAAATATGGTTGTTATGGGTAAATAAAAGATAAGGAATTTACAAGATGAAATTAAAGGGTAAAGAGTTTTTATTTTCCAGTTTTTACAGCCATATTATTTTTTATGATACTATGATTGCACAATATAGATGATCCAATAAATATTATGGCCATTGGGTGTTTATTTACATTCAATGACATTCTATGTGATTACTTCTTTTGTTTTGATTATTGTGATATCATCTTAATATTAAATTAGCTAACAAATTACATTTGGATAATAAAATGGTTTTCCTTATATTATGGTTTTATTGATAAAGACCTTAAAAAAAGTGGAATGTGATTAAAGACCCTTTATAAATCTGTAAAATGATTTTGATTTGTTTTGATGTGTGGATATGATTTGGGGGTGGAAGTGTGTGGTTGTGAAATGTGTGGATGATGGTTGTTGGCTGTGCTTTTGGGGCATCACGGTTGTTTGTAGGTGTGCTTTTAGGGTAGTGTGGTGGTTTTTTGTAACTAATTCTTGGGGTGGTGAGGTGATAGTTTCTTTATACTAAACGATTGGGTAGAGATTGAATTAATAATTTTTTAATAATGATTTAAATGGAATGGGTGGGTATGGAATCGAATTATAATTAATTAAATGGTGGGTTGTGTGGTTAAATGTGGATGATGATAAACAATTAAATGAATTGGATGGATAATGTAATTTTTTGGAAATGTGAAATGAGGATTGTGGATTATTTTGTTGTGTTATGCATTAAAAGGTGGGAAAAATAGTGGCAATGTTGTGAGTTGGTTAGCATTTGGTTGTAAACCCATAGGTTGGGATTGTGTGTGTGGCTATATGTATATACTTGTATATTATTCATGATTTATGTATTCACCCTTCCCACATCAAGCACTATGTTTTGATACCAAAATAGTTATGTAACCAATGTTTTTCCTACATCTAGTGAAGAGGAAAGATGCTTGGTTACCCTCTATTTCCCGCTCTCTCCCCAGCGAACCCCTTTGTGTATGGAAATGTATCTACTATATTAGTTTTCTACTCACAATTGTATCATTGTTTTCATTTTATTTGTGTTTGGTCACTAGTTTTGGGATGTTTAATATGATTATTTTATTATTAATGAGGTGGTTTGAAGGGGTGGCTAAAATTATGTTTAATGTCTTGCTGCAAGGATGGTGGGTGCTAAAACTATTGGAAAGGGGGCAGGAAATTGTGTTGATTTTGATAGGGGTCTATCCTGGTTCTGTTGATTTCCAAATATTTATTGGAAATGGTTAGGGTCTTTACATCTCTATTTTTATAAGAAATTGGTTCTCTTCTACTATATTGGGATGTCTTTTTTTGTTTATATGAATAATAAATGATAATATTTGAGATAAAATTTGAATGGGGATGAATAAAGATTGGATGGAAGCTAATAATTTTACAATAGAGTATGACAATGGAGTGAAATAGTTTATCAAGTTTGCAAAGGATCATGACAAGGAACATTCTAAAATCATTTTTCCATGTTTATGTTGTTTTTATTCTAGACTAATTACTCTAGATCAGTTGGAAGAACATTTGTTATGTCACGAAATAGATTGGAGATAGAATTTTTTGAATAAATAGATAGAAAATGAGGATGTAGCTACCATCTGGGTTAAAAATGTGTTTTATGGATCATCAAATATGATTACAAATATGGATAATAAAGAAGACTATATGGAGGATGTGATTACAGATATCAAGGATGATGAAGATCTTATTGAAGAAATGACAAGGACAGTTGAAGATGAACTCTGTGATTGCCCAAAAATGTTTGAGAAGATAAAGAGTTGTGTAAAGATGCCATTGTATGTTGGTTGCACTAAATATACAGATTTTTCAGCATTACTAATGTTTTATAAATTGAATTTATGCAGCAGATGTGGTGATTTCAGTTTTACAGAACTACTTTATCTCTTGAATGACTTTCTCCTAGAATATAATGAGCTCCCAATCCGAACATATGAAGATAAATGAATACTACGCTCGATGGATATGATTTCTGAAAGAATACATGCCTGCCCAAGAGACAATATATTTTTTCGCAAGGAGAACAAATCACATATATAATAGCCAATGTGTGGTGCTTCTCTAAACCAGAGAGATTAAACCATTCATATGAAATTTGTATGGTACATTCCAATCGTTCCAAGGTTTAGGCTACGATATGGAAGGGAAGAAACTATAAGACAATTGTCATGGCATGCAAATAAAAGAAATAAAGATGAGAAATTATGTCACCCGTCCGAATCTCTTCAATGGAAGAGCATTTATCGTCAGTATCTTGAATTTGGAAATGATCCGAGAAACCTTCTTCTTGCATTATCTACAGATGGAGTGAATCCTTTTGGTTTTCAAACCAGAACTCACAGTACATGCCCTTTTTTGGTAAATTATAACTTTCCACCCTAGTTAGGCCTGAAAATGAAATTCATCAGGTTTTCTATGTTTATATCAGTACCAAAACAACCAGGTAACAGTATTGATGTTTATTTGGATCCTTTGATCTAGGATTTGATGTTTTTTTGGAAGTCAGGTGATATGTTTTATGATGCTTATAAAAGTGAATAAATCACATTGAGAGAAATGTAGAATGGGATAATAATATATTTCCCTTATTAAGGAAATTTGTTAGGCTATAGAATTAAAGGAACTCAATGGTGTCCTGTGAACGAAGAAAACATGTAATCAATTAGGTTGAAACACTTATCGAAATCTATGTTTCTAGGACATCGTAGATTTATACCCCACCGGAATAAGTACCGATATTATACAAAATCATTCAATTGATGTTTAGAACAACTCACAACACCATCCCCGCTAATAGGTGATCAGCTGTTTGAGAATATAAAATATGTGAACACTGTTTTTGGTCAACAATTTTTGAAAAACCTTACAAAAATTGGTTTGAAAAAGAGATCAGTTATTTTTTTGAATTTCCATATGATAATTATCTATTTTCCAAACATTTTACTGATCTGATGCATGTCGGAAAAAATGTATGTGATAGTGTTATCAAAATGTTGCTAAATAATCCTGGCCAAACAAAGGATTTAATTAAGGAAAGGTTTGACAGGGTTGACCTGGGAATACAAGATGATTTGGCTCTTGTGAAGGGTGAATATAAAATATTTCTTCCTCCAACTACCTACACTCTTTACAGGGAGGATACATATCAGTTATGCAACATCTTGAATGTTGTCATGGTTCCCTATGTGTATTAATAAAATATCAAGAACATTGTGTCAATGAATGATTTGAAGTCAAAAGGTTTTAAATCACATGAATGCCATGTTTTGAAGTAATATTTAATTCCTACATAATTTCATTTCATTTTTTCCAATAATGATCATCATACGTTAAACTAACATTGTTTTTTAATCAAAGATATATGTAGTAAAATTTTAGACCCGGAGAAATTTCCAGCTATGGAAAGAGAAATTGTCATCATATTATGTGAATTAGAAATGTTCTTCCCACTGACATTCATTGATATGATGGTTATTTTGGTGGTTCACTTGGTGATATAGATTTGACTTTGTGGTCCTGTGCACTATAGATGGATGTACCCATTAAATGGTATATAAAGATTATGAAAGGGTATGTCAAAAATCAAAGTTAGCCAGAGGGTTGTATTGTAGAGGGATATATTGTTGAGGAAGCCATTGAATTCTGTACCGAATACATATCTGATGTGGAAAGAATAGGTCTCTAGAAGACTCATCACACTAGATTCATAGTTGGGGAGGGAATATTTGGAAGAGATGTTGTGAGAATCAATATTATAGATTGGTAGTATGACCACCTTTATATTTTTTATAATAGTTTGGAGGTTTCTCCATATATTGAAACCCAAAAATAAATTCTTAGGTTGCTGAATCCATCATGGGATGAAAAAATGGTTATCAAATACATATAATCACCAATTTATAGGATGGTTTCAGGACTATATTTTTAAGGAGTCAGATGAAAATCGAAAATAAATATCAGAACTACTTTGATGTCTAGCCGTCAGGCCAAGTCTGTATGTATTATTTTACAGTGGTTATGTAATTAATGGTTATACATTCTATATAGATGAACATGATTAAGATAGTACCATTCAAAATAGTGGAGATACACTTGTGGCTGAAGAGATGCATGTTTATTGTAGTATGGACATAAATCCAATTTATGAAACTTTTTCATACATTGACTTTATCAAACAAATATTGGAGTAGGATTATATGACATTTAAATTGCTGATTTTTCAATGAAAATGTGTTGATAACAATATTGGTGTTAAAATAGATGAATTATGATTTGTGAATGTTGATTTTAATAAATAATGGTGCAAATATAAATAATTTATAATGGCATCACAAGTAGTGCAAGTATTTTATGTTCCAGATCCCAAAATCCATAAGTGGTCGATTGTGCTATTATCATCCAAAACAATTGAATGGTCTGATGAGAATTCAATTGAGGATGATCCATTTACTGATACATCATAATCATGTCACAGAGGTTTCATTGTATATTATTATCCATGGGGCATTTGTGACGTGTACAAGTCAACCCCTCCCTCAATCTGAGGCACGGTGTGGCCGGTATCACTCAAAGTGTTTCTCTTTTGTTTAAAATAGACATAATTTTAATTGAAAACAATAACTCACATATGGAAAACTGACCAAAAACAGTCATATTATTTTGATACATTACTATAATGATCCATGGGTAATTTTTAACATGTAAAAGTTAACCCTACCTCAGCCCAAGGCACGGTGTGACTGGTATCACTCAATGTGTCTCTATGTTTTTTTTAAATTGGACAGAATTTTAAGTGAAAACAAAAACTAACATACAAAAATAGGAAAAAAATGCATTTATATTCTGTGGATACTTTATTCCAATGATCCATGGATCATTTTTAATGTGTACTAGTCAACCCCACCTCAATTTGAGGCATTTTGTGACCGATATCACTCAAAGTGTCTTTATTTTGTTTAAAATGAATATAATTTTAAGTGAAAACATCAACTATATTATGGAAATCCGACCAAAAGCATTCATATTGTGTTGATACATTAGTAAAAAGATCCATGGGACATTTTAGATATGTATGAGTCAACCCCACCTCAATCTATGGCACAGTGTGGTCGGTATAACTCAAAGTGTCTTTATTTTGTATAAAATGGATAATGTTTTAAGTGAAAACAACAACTAACATACAGAAATCTGAAAAAAATAATTTATATTGTTTTTAAACCTTAGTAAATAGATACACGAGTAATTTGGGATTTTTAAGAATCATCCTCACCTCAATTCAAGGAATGATGTGACCAGTATCACTCAATGTGTCTCTGTTTTGTATAAATTCGACAGAATTTTAAGTGAAAACAACAACTAAACAACAAAAAACAAATCAATCACATTTTTTTATGTTGATACATTATACCAATGATATATGGGTCATTTTTTACATGTACAAGTTAACCTCGCCTCAATATGAGTCATGGTGTTGCCGATAACACTCAAAGTGTCTCTGTTTTATTTAAAATAGATAGAATTTTAAGTGAAAACACAACTGACATACGAAAAACCAACCAAACACATTCAGATTGTGTTTATAAATTATTCCACTGATCCATGGGTAATGTTTGATGGGTACGAGTCAACCTCACATCAATCCATGGAACAATGTGACTGGTATCACTTAAAGTGTCTCTCTTTGGTTTAAAATGGACAGAATGTTAACTGAAAACTAAAAATAACATATGGAAAACCAGAAAAACACATTAAAATTGTGTTAATAATTTATTACAATTATCCATGTGTCATTTTTGATGTGTAAGATTCAATTACGCCTCAATATGTGGCACAGTGTGACCGTTATAACCAAAAGTGTCTTTCTTTTGTTTAAAATGGACAAAATTTTAAGTGAAAACAACAACTGACATATAGAAAAATGACCAAACGCATTAGTAGTGTGTTGATACATTAGGAAAACAATTAATGGGTCATGTGTAAAATTTAAGAGTCAACTACACCTTAATCCAAGGAACTTTCTGACCATTATCACTCAAAGTGTCTCCCTTTTGATTAAAATGGAGAGAATTTTTATTGAAAACAACAATTGAAGTACGGAAAACCATCCAAACAAATTTATATTGTATTGAAATTTTAGTCCAATTACCCATGGGTAATTTTTGACTTGTATGTGTTAACCCCTCCTCAATCCAAGACATGGTGTGTCTTGTATCAGAAAAAGTGTCTCTTTTTTGTTTAAAATGGACAGAATTTTAAGTGTAAACAATAACTAACATACAGAAAACTGACCAAACACATTCGGATTGTTTTGATACTTTAAGAAATCTATCCATGGGTTATAAATGGGGTGTACAAGTTAACCTCGTCCCAATCCAAGGCACAGTGTGTCCGATATCACTCGAAGTGTCTCTCTTTTGTTTTAAATGGACAGAATTTTAAGTGAAAACAACAACTAACATATGAAAAAATGACCAAATGCATTCGGATTGTGTTTATACTTTAGGACAACAATTAATGGGTAATTTAGTGATGTGTAAGAGTCAACACATACTCAATCTGCAACACTATGTGACCGGTGTCACTCAACATGACTCTCTTTTGTTAATAATGGACAAAATTTTAAGTGGAAACAACAACTAACAGACTGATAACTAGCCAAACACATTCAGATTGTGTTGATACATTATTACAATGATCCATTGGTAATTTCAGAATTGTAAGATTCAATCCCTCCTCAATATGAGGTACGATGTGGCTGATATCACTCAAAGTATCTCTCTTTTGTTTAAATAGACAGAATTTAAAGTTAAAACAACAAATGACCTATGGAAAACCAACCAAGCACATTATTATTGTGTTGATACATTAGAAAAATGATCCATGGGTCATTTGTGACATGAACGAGTAATCCCCACCTCAACTTGAGGCACAATGTGACCGATATCATTCAAAGTGTCTCTCTTTTGTTTAAAATGGATAAAATTTTAAGTGAAAACAAAAACTGATGTACAGAAAACCAACCAAAATCATTAGTATTTCATTTATACTTTATGAAAATGATCCATGAGTCATTTGTGATGTCTACGTCTCAACCCTGTATCTATCGAAGGAGTGTTGTGGCCGATATCACTCAAAGTGACACTCTATTATTTAAAATAGACAAACTTTTATGTGAAAACAACCACTAACATACAAAAAACCCACAAAAACATTCAGAATATGTTTATGCTTTATTGAAGTATCCATGGGTCATTTTTGAGGTTTAAGAGTGAACCCCACCTCAATCTAAGGCATGGTGTGACCAGAATCGCTCAAAGTGTCTCTCGTTTGTTTAAAGGGACATAATTTTAAGTGAAAACAAAAACCGACATATGAAAAACACATCAAATACATTAATATTGTGTTTATACTTTAGGCCAATGATCCATGTGTCATTTGTGACATTTACGAGTCAATTCTGCCTCAATATGAGGTATGGTGTATCCAGTAAGACTCAAAGTGTCTCTCTTTTGTTTAAAATGGACAGAATTTTAAGAGAAAACTAAAACTTACATAAGGAAAACTAACCAAATGCATTCCGATTGTTTTTATACTTTAGGAGAACGATCCATGGGTCATTTTTTATGTGTAAGAGTCAACCCTTCCTTAATCTGAGCCACTGTGTGACCGGTATCACTCGAAGTGTCTCTCTTTTATTTAAAATGGACATAATTTTTTAGTGAAACAACAGCTGACATATGAAAAACAATCCAAATGTAATTACCTATGAAATAATAGACTTATTCAAGCCCCATATAGTCATAATTAGTCCTTAGAAAATAACCCCTAAATAATAATTCATCAATCACCCTAAATATAATCCATTTTCTCTAGAGTTCAAGGTGAGGGATGAAAACAAAGAAGAAAGGGAGGGGGAGAATAACAAAAGGGAAAGAAAACAGAATAGATGATTTAAATTGGATAAATTTTCAAGATAAAGGGATCTTAGAATATGTTTCTAGAGGGGTAAGGGAGGAAAAAGGTAGAAATTCCTTAAATTATTCCATATAATTGGAAACATTCATGGTCTGGTTGGGCAGTTTTCCAAACTATTCACCCACTTTTGGGAGCCATTAGATAAGAAACCCTCTTTGGCATAGTATGGATAAACAACTAACTAATTATTTTCCATTTGTTCAAAATGACTTAGTTAAACTATAGATCCATACCACATGAAAACAACTCACATGCATGCCTTAATCAAATTATTCTTATGGTTTTGACACTGAACCCTCCCTATATATTTTATCATAGGCAATATAAGATATCATTTGGTGGAGATAGTATTTAATTGTACATTTTGATAATAATATTGAATAATTAGTACATCACATTTGGTATCGATTTTTTTCCAACGTTTGATCACAAATTTACTACCACAAAATATCTTCTCTCTATGAACTGCTTGTTTGATGTGCTGATTTTTTGTAGGTCTTTTTTGGGTGTGCTGCTGTAGAATTTCATGTTACAGTAGGAAGGGAATTTATCTGCACTAAAAAAGAGCTGATAAAGGTCACCTTTATCAGTGATTTTTTATCCCTGTTAATGGATCCATTTATCATCACTTTTTAGCACTAATAAAGACAACCCCCCTGTATCAGTGCTGAGCTCTGCAGCACTTTCTTTACCCTGTTAAAGCCCGTTTTGAGCGATGATCAAGCCAATTTTTGTAGTAGTGGGATCCTATAAACTTGAA
Organism: Viscum album; assembly: GCA_963277665.1. Taxonomy (NCBI): domain Eukaryota; kingdom Viridiplantae; phylum Streptophyta; class Magnoliopsida; order Santalales; family Viscaceae; genus Viscum; species Viscum album. The sequence continues at coordinate 1,256,282,527 of OY728134.1, forward strand.
CTATCATACCACATAGAAGGATACCATGTTACTCATTTGTGATTATCCTATTCTATATTACACTATTTATAAAAAAATTTACACATTCCATGTGAATTTATATAAATTGTTTTATATAAATGTTTATTATGATTTTTTTTGAAATATTATCCATCATTTTAAATGTCAAGGACGGTTTGATTTAAATATTAATTTAAAATTAAATTTATGTTTATTTAAAATAAAATTCTTTATTTTTCTAACTAATTTTAAATCATATTATAGAATATTTGGTGATAACCTACTGTGATTTTATCTAAAATCCTACATGTGCCTTTTGGATTTTTAGATTTACTTCATCCATGATTGAGCATGTGGAAAGAACCACATAGAGGTTGTAATTTTTGTTGATATTTGGTCATTTATTAATTGTGTCCAATGGGAATTAGTTTATTTTTCCTGATTTATGGAACTTTGAGGATATACATTGGGATGTTCATACAAGTTTAACTTCTCGTATAGTTCTCTATGTATAGTATAGTTTTGTCTATACTGATATTTATCTAATGCATCCATTGAGTGTAGGGTATATTTTTTCCCTCTTTCATATTTTATGATACCAGGTGTTATTCAATATGGAAAAAGGAAATAAACATCATTGATAAGATTATTGAAATATTTAATGATTTTTTTGAATGATGTATGACTATAAAGGATTTCACAAGGATGGTGTAGATGAAAAAAATTATAAAAATAAACTATGGATGTAATGGGAGATGATGTTTGACTTTATGAACAATTTGATTATGAATCCATGTTTATTTTAATATTTTCAATAGGTGTTTGTAAGAATTATCCTAAAAACTAATCCGAATTGGTCCTCCATAATGCATGTGATCCTATTTTCTCTTTTAATGTTGTACATTTTCTGTTTGAAAAACATTGGGTCATAATTATTATCATCATTGCCAAAAATATAATGTCAGGGATTTTAGTACAAGATTTTTTAGTGTGGGTTCATGATTGTTATAAGATATGATTACACTATAAGGATATGTAGCACTATGAAAACTAATTCCCCAACCACCAATGTAATATATCTCATAAGAAAGTAAGGGATCATGTTCAAGCTTATTCTATTGTTATAACTAAAGTTTAATGATTAATGTTCATGTTTTTGGAATCCACAATTAAGTAATTTCAAAAAACAATTCAATGAATTTTTAGTTATAAGAATTATAATATGTATAATTACTGGAATGTTATATTTTTTCACTATAGATTTTAATTTATATGATGAAAAGGAAAAATGATTTACTGGAATGTTTAACTTCATGGAAAACACAAGATTGAGAGATAGATAACATTAATATGGTACTATTGTTGAGATAATGATGTCAAGATAAAAAGATGAATGATATTGAGGCATATAAATTGGACATTACTGGCCACCTTTAAATAATTAATGATTTACTAACACAATTTGTTATTCTATTATTCATGTAGTTGCCAAAATTTATGTATTTAAGACATATATCCAATAATATATTTTTTATTTAAGGAAAACATAATCATTAATGTTTTCAATAAGGTATTATGGTAATTCATTTTATTAACATGTTTAAATATAATACATTATGATTGTATTGACATGTTTGGTAAGTGATTATTTAGAACTACTTCAAGTTGTTTGAGAGATAAATGAAAAGATCAATTTCCAAATTTATAAGATACATTTTTATGTTTTGAATATTTGTCCATTGGATGTTTCAACAGGATTACCATTTCTGAAATAGTTTATGTTAAAATTTGGATGATTTTTTAGATATTAATGTATTCTTTCACCATATTAGGATTTATGAATATTTGATAACTTGTAATAATCACATAGTAATAATAATATCCAATGATTGAAAGAATAACGTTTTTATTGTGTTCTGGATATTATCATCGGTTAAAATTGAATTCTAATGCATCAACAATAAAAATTAAAATTCGAATATTTATTTCAGGGAGAATATAATGAAGGGGGAATTTATTAAATAAAAATCAAATGATGAAGTTGTACATATTAAATTGAAAAGAATCGTGTAGGTTTATTCTATTAGATTACTAGATAGTATAGAAATTCTTTAACATTAGGAAATGGATCATCAAACAAAATATCATATTGTAATAATCTGTTTGAATGATATAAATGGCAATTTTCATGCCACTTTTTTTGTTTGTTTTTGTTCATTATACTTCTCCGGATCTCCCAAATTATTTAGATCAATGTTCTTTATCACTGTCCATCAATATTTTGGGCAATACATTTCTCTTTTATGTCAATGTTTTATTTTCCCACCTATGATCTCCTATATAGAAACTAGGTTATGTACTATTGAATATGAAATTTTAATTTTCATTTCAACATTATTAATAGGATGTATTATTATCTCCTTTTCAATTTGGGTTTTAAATAAAATAATTCTCAAATATAAGAACCATGATTATCTAGAACCAATTTAAATTGTCTGAACACAATTTATTTATGTTCTTGAGAATGTCAGTCCTTAAAATTATAAAATAAGAACATTATATTTCATATAATATACAACAGAGATCCATAATAGTATGATTTAGTATAACAACCCAAGATAGTATTATTAATTTATTTTAAATTAATTAAATTACATTGATATCTAGAAATGCACCCAACAATATGATTCAATGAAACATGATACAATATTAAAATATTATTAAATAAAAATTATAATTTTATATTATCTATAATATTATAGGTTATGAATAGTACTTATTAAATAATTAAAATTAATGTTATCTATTAAATAAAAATAAAATAAAAATCCTCATAAAGAAAAAGAATTTTTTCCCTAGAAACCGTATTTGTTCTGAATGACTCTAATCATTCTTTGGAGACATAATATAAAATTAATTTTTACCATTTTTAGATAATATATTTGAAAAAACAGACCTCAATTTTGAAAATATAATTTCCAAACTACCATAGGGATAATTTTTTGGATTTTTGTAACTTAATTCTTTTTTGTTAAATAGTTAAAGAATACAAAATTTTAATATCATTATTTAATTTAATTTACTTATTTAATATTTTAAATTTAAATTTTTAAATCATTTTAATGAAAATTTATTTCAATATTATATATAATAATAAAATATAGTTCATTTTAATTATTTCAATATTTGCTTTTAACATAAAAAATGTGTAATATTTTGGTAATTTTCTTTTTTTAAACTTGTTTTCCTACCACATCAGTGGGATAAATATTTGAATCAAAATTTTCATAATTTTTGAAATTAATTTTTAAAAAATTAATCCATATTTTTAGTTAGTGTAAATAATAATTTTTCTAATGATTAAAAAAATTTTGATAAAAATTAAATGTTAAAACAATAAAAATTAATTATCATTGTTAAGGTAAAAAATAATTTAAACGAAATTTAACTAAGAAGATAATGGTTTAAAATTAACAACTTACTTGTAAAAAACTCATGGAGTGACCATATTTTCACCTTCAGTTCTATATGTTCAAGAATATCTCAATTTGGTATCTTCTTTCTTGATAAAGACATCGGTCTGAGTGAATCTATTCATATAATTTCAACTATGCCGCTCACCTCACTTATAGAAGGCAACCCACTCTCCACTAATATTCACACCATGAAACCATATTAGTTGCAAAAAACCACAAATTTCTTCCCAAATCCACTAATTTCATCCTATAATACTATATTTATGTTGAAATTCAATTTATAAATGGATTTGGTTTGAACCTAAGGAGGATAGTAGATGATATGTTGCTTTCTTCAACGATCATTTTAATTATGTTTCATTCTCCACCTAACTCAATTTCTTTAAACATGATGATACAATATACTCAGTATATTAGATATAATTTTATGTTTTGATTTTTATTTATTTACCTACAATTGTCTCCATATTTATTAAATGGGTTACGAATTCATCGCTCATTTTTATAGCTAACAACCAACATACGAACCGATGTCTATTATTTTTCCATTAACATCTTTCGTGGTTCCGTATAATGATGGTTATAATATATATATATATATATGATATCTAAAATATAACTATACCACTGGAGTTATTATCTCATAAATATAACTTTTAATTCCCTTAAATATGGGATACGATAACACCACTCATCTGTATGATTGACTATAACCTCATGAAACAATGTGAATCATTTTTCTATTACACATTCCATAGAAGGTGACATGGAAATATTTAGATCATTTATTTGATATAAATGGAAAAATATGATATAAATTAAATATTAGACAATATAAAATGATAATATATATATATATATATATCATTTTCATCTAAACATTTAACACAGTGAAATATTATAACATCATTCGTATACATGTGGACTACCTCCTTCGTGAAGCGATGTGACTCTATTTTCATCACCCAACTAAATGGATGACATATATATTTGTATTTATAATGAAATAGTATTGTATTTATGATATTTTTATCATCATGGAAGGAGAAAATATTACTTACCACCTTTCCATAATGATCATTGAAAAATTGAAATGTTTTACATGAGTAAGTACAACATACCATCTCAATAATTCCAATGTACTTAATTAATCAATCCCATGTATCAAGATTAGTAATAAAAGTATAAATAATATATAAATATTCTAATTATGTAATTATAACTTTTCAATTAGTTATGTAACTATATAATATTCAAAATATCTGGACTTTTCAAAACAAATAAAAAATGAGGAAATAATTTTATTAACACCCAAAACAATGTAAAAAATAAAATATTATTAACAAATGGATCATAACATGTAATAATAGTATATATATATATATGATATTATAAACATTTTTGGGTTCTTGTATAAACAATTAACATGATTAATACCATTATACAGGTGGTTAATTCACATTCAACCAAATGAATGCTTGAGGTAAGGGATTTTGTCTCAGTTTACATTTCCTCTTGACTTATTTGATATTTTGAACCAGTTTAATTTTATGTGGTGTATAAACTTACCATTATACATGTAATATAATAATTCATTCTTACATTATTTTATTTTACATTTTACATTGAATCATTTCTTCCATGGGTATTTGACTTGGAAATTACTATGTGGTGAAAGTTATTATGAAATATAACTTCCTTTTGAAAATGTTAACATTATCTTGTAGTAGGCACCTTACAATACTCTGTTTTAACAAAAATCGTATTTCTATTAAAAATAAAAATTAGTTACTAATGGAAATGATTAATTCATATACTCCATACCAATTTAACATATGGTTCATACTTTGATGGATATTTAATTAACTAGGGAAATATTCATAATTCCCTGTACATTACTCATTATCGTTGTTTAAGATAATTAATATTGATTGATAAATTAAATCAATTACTAGTTATATGAGAAACACTTTTCTCCATCAGTTATGTGAGGGGATTGATATAATATATCACCTCGATGCAGCGGTAGGTCTCATGAGAAAAATAAGCTAGCCAAATTAAAGAAGTTCCTACATATAGTTTTAAATTGTCCTGTGAAGGACTTAATAGTAGAGGTATAATGACGTATGAGATCATATTATAAAATAATTAGACGTTTAATTAATTTATAATTTACATATTATTATTATCCATGATATTCTCACAATTATATTATCATTGGAAGAATTTCACTCTCAGATTAATGGCTTAATGGTATATTAATTTAGTTAGTTACCTTGCTGTATTGATTATTACTTATATATTAATTTATCATTTTTAATTAAATTGAATGTGTGTTCAATTATTTACCATGCCATATTTATTACTATTTATTCATTCATGATATCTTTAGTTTTAGGTAACCGTTTTTTATTATTTTTGGTCGCTTTTATTTTGTTTCCTTTCCATGGGATATGAAAATGAATAATTTTATTTAATTTTCAAGGAAGAAGTTCATTTAATATTGTGATATATTATGTTTTATTTTTTACTTTATATATCAAATGGGTATATATCTAGTTCTATCTAAATTGTTTGGTCCATAGGGAGTTGAAAATTTACATATATGTTAACGTATTATAGTAGTACGGAATGAGCTCTAGGATACCTGAGTCAAGGTCATTATATTATTGAATAAAAATCAAGAATAATTAAAATACATTATAATGGGTGAATTTATTATATTTTTCAGATTATTTTCTTCATGATTAATAGTGAAATGCATTTGTTTTTCTAAAAATTGTATTTTATTTTATGCTATTTATGTTGTAAAATTATGTTAACAATTTTTTTTAATTTTAATTAGTTTTTTTTATTATAAAATAGTAATTAAAAAATTAAATTGATTTCAAACATGATTTATTTACAAAATCATTTCCCATGTTAAAACGACATTCTTCTGAAAAATGTTGTTTGTGACATTATTCCAGTTTTATATTAAATTTAATTATAAAAAAATAGTGCATTGAATTTTAAAAAATGGATGTTAAATTTGGCTTCAGGTGGTCAAAATATAGTATTTAGTTCAATTTTGTTTTTTACCAATATGAATAGTAAACATGAAAAAATTTCTTGCCACTATAAAGGGTATATTTGGTAATTTAGGTTGAAAATAAAATTATAAAGACGAGAAATGGACCCAATCAAATGAAAATTTTATATTTTAAGAATTTATTTATACCCTTAACAATTATGGATCGATCTTAGGTCATTTAATGGACACATTGCTATGAAAATGACTTAAATAACATTTAATTCCCTGAAATTCCCAAAATGTCATTTTCATTGTCATTAATATCTATTAAGAATCTTTATAAGAACAAAATTTTAGAATCCAAGTTGATAAATTTCCATTTTTAACTTACTGAACAGATTTCATAATATAAATTCATTTTTAATGATTTGGCACAATTTGGGATATATTACGGTATTTAAGATATTTCATCTTCTAAAAATTTAAATATGTCACATTCATATTTTAAATAATATATCATTTAAAATATAAGGTTATGAAAAATCTAAATTAGACTATGAATAAATATTATAAATTTAAATTTTTTTTATTTATCATGATAATTTTTTATTAATTTTTATGAAATAAATTCTTTCCATAAAATCATATACATTGATGATGCAATAATTATTTAATTGGTGGAAAATGACCAAAAGAATTTTAATAAAATTATAAAAACAATTAAAAGACCAAAAAATATAAATCTTATCATTAGAGTTTATATCCACCATAATCACCCATGTTTCGATTTATTGACCATTTGATTTTATATGGAAAATATTATGACACTTATAAAATATTAAAATAAAATTAATTGTAAAAATTAATATAATAAAATAATTTTATTGATGACCATGACCCATTAGGGATATAATAATATATTTATTATAGGATTAAAGAATATCATGTTATTTTTATAAATCAATAAATTGAATGGGGTCAAAATTGACACAATTGATTGTCTATCAAAATTAAGTATTATTAAATTAGTTAAAAAATAATATGTTTTTAAAAAAATAAATAGTAATTAATATATGGTCTAAATGTTTCAAAATTATTAATTTTTTGTTAAATTGGGATCAAATAACTTAAAAGTACACTATATTAATATTGAATAATTTGTTTCCATAATTAAAATTAAAATAGAATAACTAAGGGTAAATTGAAATGATGAGGATTAAATTGTTATAAAAAAGTTTCTACAAATTACTGTTTGATGATATTACTACCATATATCATATCGTATTCGAAAATAAGAAATTTTTGAGGTTTTTGATGTGTTTTAATGTTATTATAGATTAATATTTCTGTAGCTTCCCAATATAACCCTCCCCTAAATTATTAATGGGCACATCCTCCCTTATTTCGTCACATCACATTAAGAATTCAATCTCTCCATACACTGAACATTTACATTCTAAAATTCCCTACTAATGTTATAGATGTGTTGTTATTCTCAAAATACAAACACTTGTTCAATTTATAGGATATCTAGAGGGAGTTTGTCGAAGAAAAGGTAATCTCATCTACTGATTATTTCAAATATGATTCTTCATCCACATTCCCTTCATGTGTTTCGTCCATCCTAATATAATATCTCTAGTGACACATATTTTATGAGATGTTATTATGGTTATTTAACAACCATATTCCACTTTCATTCCATCCTACAAAAATTGAAATCACCATGCATGCATACGTACGACTTATCTTATCCATGATGTGGTGTCATCTGTCTTTAATCACCACCTCATTTGGATTGGTTTAATGATGAAAATAAAATATATATATGATTAATATAACATTACATTTATTATGTAATATTATATACACCATAGACTTTAATACCATTCTACAATTATGTGAATTATATCGTCTCTCTTGTGTGCCTACGACCAACCATCTCCATGTTGGGATATGATTCATTATAGATGATATAATTTATTGAATGATTATATAAATGTATAGAATAAAAAATATGATATTTATTATATTAATATCATTCTGGAAATTATATAATTATAAATTTATATGATGAACAAGAACATATTCATCAAAAGATTCGTAAGAAGCAAAAGCAGTTAATACCCAAAAGATGAGTAATAATGTTATTAAAAAATTGGTAATAATATGATCACTTTTTATATCATAAAAATGAATATGATTATGTAATTATATAATGGAATTATTCAAACACTTATAATAGAGATTCAAACATGTACAATGGAACCCATACCTATGGTAATGGAATATTTTTTACTACTTTTTTGGGGGTCATATTCCATAATCACCATTTATTTTTATGTGGGTAGAGTTTGTGTTTCCCATTGATGTTGTAAGAACCTGATTCTTAGTTTGAGTTATTGTTTCTTTTCATCAGGTTCCACTGACATGTTTCCTCATTCTTCAGTCATTTGAATGAAAGGCTCATAGGTTGGATGAACAAGTAACACCCGAACTATTTCCTTCACCCATTTTGCTGTCCATAAGCCGATTTGAACACCCCTAGATCCATTGCAATCCACTCTATGAGTTTTCTATTTACCATGATCCAATATTGGTGATTTTTGTTCTAAAATGAGTTGTTTAAGGTTGAGTTAATGTCCTTTTTTCATACATCAATACCATTCTAGCATGAATTGGAAGATGAGGTTGGACATGGGGAGTCATACGATAATGAGGTATGTGATCTTGTGCCACTCAGTAATTGTCATGATTTTCATATGAGTCATTATGAAATGCTCCTATGTTTAGGTTTCACCTTGGAAGGAAATGGATCCTTATTATCTCCTAACCTTATTTGGGAAATTAATTCAATTAATTAAACCATTTTTGTATTTTTTGTTCGATTAAGGGCCACCCCACAGGTGTGTTTTCCTTAGTTGAATATTTTTTAGATGTTTTGGCCAAGGATGTCTATTATTGAGCCTTTGTTACCCTTTTAGGGTGGTTTAAAATGAACATGGGTATTAAATTGAATTTCATCTATGATAGAATTATAAGTGTTTTTATTATTGATTGGATCTTGTGTTTTCCCATTTTTTGTATTGTATTTTTCTTATTTAATAAGGCTGTATTTTTTTGTTGAATTTTACTGATTTAATGGTAAATAGAATTGGGTGATACATGGGTTTAATTTGGAACATAGTGAATATAATCACATGACTATTGTATCATGCACCATGGGTGACTTGTGGTTTCAACATAGAACTCTATGGACAGACTTGAGAGGATTTTGATTTATATGTCATAAGTGATATATTGGATCCCTAGTAGGACTGCTAATAATGGACTACATTGACATGATCATAGATTACACATTGGGTGACACAAGAGATCAACATAGAACACAATGGATAGACTCAAGATACATTGTTTTATATGTCATTAGTGACACTTGGACTCCCTAGTAGGACTTCCATGTTCAGACTAAACTAACATGAATTGATGCCAATGTATAGAGTGATACTCAGGGCTCCCAAGTACAACAATCATGAATGTAATCACAGGTTGTCGATTGAATTGCTCTCAGATTGATTCTTGAATTTTATATTAGGATTATCAAGAACGAATCAGGTTTTATTTAAACTATTTAATGGCATGAATTGTGACATGTTTTCCAGGACAAAGAACATGCTTGCATTCAGTCTTCACTTACTTGTTTAGAAATTCATCTAAGACGTCTTTTGTTCTTACCTTGCTACAGGGAATGTCAGCCTTAGTCCAAATTCCAATACATAAATAAATCAGTTAATTGGATTGATAATGAACTCTCTCAATGAATACCATTACTTGTATGATTGTTTACTTTTGTGTACTTCTTAGATTATTACATTTCAATTTTACAATAATATTGGAAATAGTCAATAAAAAAATTCATTGACCTTATTTGGTGTCCTGCTATGATTTATTTCTCACATTCTGTTTGAGTCATGTCTTGGGCCCAATCATACTATATTATTGTAGGAGTTGATAGGGGCCAGGTCCCTTTTATAGGTACTTGATTGCTTCTCGGGATCATAAGAGCACAAAACCAAACCACAACTTGTGATGCTCATGAGTTTGATTTTGTGTTACAGTACCTTGTCATTGTATTTCACTTTATTGCATTGTATCATTATTTTTTTGTTTTCATAGAACATGTGACATGCTGCAACATTTTGATATTTTATAATTCGTTGTTATTTTTATCATTCAGTATTCTATCATTTACATCAGTTGCATGTTGTTTAATTCATTCTCTATATTTATAATTTATTCTTTTCAGTTACACTCTACCAATGAGGCCATAGTTTCCCCACTATCACACCTTAGGATTTCACTTCTAGTTGATGGCCTATCACATTTGGGGAAATGCACTTGAGGATCTGTGGCCAACTAGGTATAGGGGATCCAATTGAGTTGCTTCTGATCCGGGATGTTACAAATGTATTTATAATTCTTTCGATGAAGAATCTGATATTCTCAAATGAATATATATTTATTTATTTTATGTTTCATATAATTATATTGATTAAAAATTTTTATTGGATAATTTTGAAATATCTTTATTATCATAGATATTTTATATATAAGTATTTATTAGGGGGTTTTCATCCATTACCATGTTTTATAAAAATGAAATCATAATTTATTTCTCTTTTCTAATATGGATTTTTACTATAAATTTTACCCATTTTTTATTTTTTATTACATGTTTTTAAAGGATTCTTTTTTTCATTTTCCAAATGAGGGCCTTTTTGAATTTTTATTAAAATGAATTAGAATAATGTTTTATTATATAGATAATAAATGATTTTTTAGACATTTATAATTCCATATTTCCATGAATCTTATCATAAAATATTTGAAATTTATTTTTTAGTAAATTATATTATTTTAAAATATTATGGTGTTATAATAAATGAAAACATTTTTGAACAAGAAATGATATTTTCCCCAAGGATCAATTTCATGTATTTTATCAAAATTATATTCCATTAAAGATGACATTATTTAATGAGGATATTTATAAAGTATAATATCTATATTATTCATATGGTCTTATTCTGTTTATTATATTTATGAGATATATTTTCTTTTCATGTATTATCTTATAATGGAATGTTTTTTAGGAAACCCATTTTATTCCTCATGTCATTCTATAATGGAGAATTTATATTTATGTGACACACGAAATCATTATTTAGTTATGAGATGTGTGTAACCTATATCTCCCTACAATACGTTGTTTAATGATTTATATCTAATGAGATAGATAGGATTGGAAGAGAAAATAAATCTAGTTCAGTAATATAGGATTGAAACATAATATAAATCTATTTTAGTAAACAATTTCTAGAACAAGTAGTGCACTTGGTTCTGTAGTTTAATATGTCTGCTATGAAGGCCTTGGGAATGAGACCTAAATAATAATTAAATTATTTTCTATTCATATATGTTTTCCATAATTTCTTGTATTACACCAATGCTATTTTCGAACGGATTATGATTTTTTTCTGAGTTATGATTTTTTGATGTTTTCCTTATGAACTACTATGTTATAGTTCATGACTCGATGCTTTGATATATGTTATACCTGGTATTAAATTAAAAATATATGTTCATGTTCTATTTTATCTTATATTTTTTACCCCTAACAATCATCTGAGCTCACCCTTTTTTATATGTTTTCTTTTACCCAGGATATAAATAAAGAATTTAGGTAGGAAAACAAATTGGTAAGATATTTTCATGAGATGTGGAAGATCATTCATCAAAATAGAATAATATATTCCATGTTTCCAATTACACTAAACTAATATATTCATTGGGGCATTATTTTTTTTATATATTCCGCAAATTTAATGTAATTTCCATGTACATCAAGCATGGGTCTTTATAATATAGACAGATTTCATCAATTAGTTAAACTGGTCCCATGGATTTTTTGCCTTCATCTGGGTACTCAAGGACCGATTGATGAACACAACTAATTTTATAGTGATTAGGGATTTGAGTGTTGTGGATGATCCAGAATGGTGGTATGAGTATTTTGTTTTTATTTGAACCAGACAATGTAAATGGAAGAAAATTGGTGACAATGATAATTTTTTTTACCTCTAGATAATTGTTACAATGTCATGTCCAGTTATATGAGATCTGTTAAAATGACCAAATACCTCACATGAATGAATTTAAGAGGATAACATTAATCATACAATAGCATCATTCAATTTGATGTTGCATTTGAAAAAACAGTTTGTTGGTTAATGTTTCATAATGGAATAGAGGTTGAATCCATATATATAATTGAAAAAAATAAAAGCTTTTGGGAATAATAATCACGATATCCAAGTTCCATCATATTGGTAAAATTATCCTTCAATGTCTCGGCAATCACGACAACTCAAATCCTACAATCCATGAATAATAAGATAGAATGTATGCTCAGATAAGATTATTATCACTCTAGGAAGTGAGATAAATGTGAGAGAGGCTGTAAAATACATGTACCTATTATACCCATGAATGATATCATCCTTTTTCTTATATTACGTGGTATGAAATTCAAAAAAATGGAACCCAACCCCTGAATCTATTTTATAAACTAACTATGACATAAATGATAACAAATAACTGAGATTCTGAGTCATATATATGATTTATATTTTTATCATTTACTTGTAACATAATAGATATATTGTGTGATAAAATATAGTTATTAGTTTTTCTCATTATTCTCACAAATATTAAGAATTCATTGAATATTAAAATAATATTCATTTATTAAATATTTTTACATGTATTGTAAATTCCCGAAGCCTGATGTACATGGACATTACATTACTTTTGTTGAATACTTAGTACATTACAAAAACACCCACACAACGACCGTAATAGTTTAGTGTATTTGGAAAAGTCGGAATATAATCTTCTAATCGTGGTGAAAGATCTTCAACATCTCCCATAAAGATCTTCTTTTTTTTCTTACCTAAAACCTTTCTTTATAACTTGGGGAAAAGAAAACATGAAGGGTGAGCTCAAATGCTCAGTAATGGTAAACAAAAGAAATATCAATCACATCATATTCATAAGAACATAACATTTTGGAAATCTTAACCTGCAAAAGAGAGCATAATTTCATAACATGGGATAAATCATAGTAGTGAAATGAAATCCCAATAATCATAACATAATACAGGAAACATTGTGGCATACACACATAATCATAGATAATCACTTCTTGTTAGTCAAGACTCGTTTCTAAGACTATCTTAGTGGACAAAGTCCCTTTCTGAACCAGGTCACCCTCGTTTCAGTCCTGTTTCACTGAACCGGTATAACCTACCATTCCATCAATGTCTAACTCATGAGATATAAAATCTTTACCCAATGCATTGGAGGGAGATATAGGTCCCACCAATCTCATAATGATACCATTTTTATGTGTGCCACATAATCATAAACCATACATCATAGCATAACCCATGTAATAAAAATGGGAATCATAAAAATCATGACATCATAAAACAATTCATATAAGATAAAGAAATTCATAAAATAATTCAATCACAACATAGTCAAATCAATGTAATAATAGGGATAGAAACAGAACCCTTTATTATCTTAGATGGAAAATAATTTCGATAAAACACTTGAACTCCATTCTTGAGGAAAATATCCTTTCTTCTTCAAAAACACTTTTCCTTTATTAACATGTCAAAAAATCCTAAATAAAATAAGTTGATTAAAAATAAACTTGAAAATTGTAAGGGAAGATTCTTGGAAATAATGTTTTAAAAATCCATTCAAGCCGTATAAGTTAAAAAAACATTCTTCCCGTACTTTTGTCGGAAAAGTCAAAAAGTACCTCGTACGAAAAAGGACAAAAGATTCCTTTCAAATATTTTACTAAAAACTCACCGAAGGGTAAAATTGGATTTAAAAAATTGTATGTGGATGGAAATAATATTACATATTGAGGAAACATGGATGTGGATGATAAAATACACCCCAGTAAATTCCAAAGTATAAACAATCTCGGATAAAAATGAGATTGTGATATTTCCCTTACCTTATGTCCGATATGCTTTGTACGTATCCGAACCTCCTGTATAATGATTTAAATAATGTCATTAACTTATTACAGAATCATATTCATTGTTATGATATCATATATGGTTCACTTATGACTTTATATTACCCGTTCTTTTGTAAATTCAATTTTAAAGAAGCGTTTTGGGTAAAATTGTTTCATTTATCGTAGGTGTTTGGACTTGTTGTTCTTGACATTATTATTACCTATATCATGATTTACTTACTTCCAGAATATAAAACATGATTTATATATCATATATATTCAGTATATATATATATAATAGATAGATAAATGAAACGAAACACACCGTTCATGGAGACGGTAGTCCGTACGTACGCATGAACGCTGTTTTCCTTTCCTTATTATCTTGAATGGAAGTAAGTAGATGAAATACATATATACATAAATCCAGTAGCTTTATAATGTCATATATTTCATTATTATTTCTTATATATAATTTATAATCAATCTTAAATGGTTAACATGGAGAATGAATCTCATCGCGTCGTGTAGACGGTAGTCCGTACGTACGCACGAGCGATGATATCATTTCCATAATTATCGAATTGAATTGGAGTGGATGATACAATATATCATAATCAATATGATTTTCTAATAACTATTTATAGTTATTCTTTACACCATTATACCCATCCATGTAAGGTGGTGGTGGAAAATAGATTTCACCACGGCGTGGAGATGGTATTCCGTACGTACGCACGTGCGGTGATTTCGTTTTCCGTAGGATGGATAGATGGTGAAATTGGATTGTTTCATACTTATAATAACATATCAGTATATTAGTGATACTGATGTTATTACTTCATAATGAAACAACCTAAGAAGATGAAGTGGAAGAAGAAATAAATATGAAAGAATCGGTAATGGACATTATCTCTTCTTTGAAGTGCTTCTTTGAGACCTTGTTTTAGGGCACTAAAATTGGTCTTTGAGGAAGCCCAAAACCTCTAGGATGTTTCTAGATAAGTGGAGAAGAGAATTTTTCAGGGGTTGGCCGAGCTTGAATGCTCATAGTTGTGTGAGGAAGAGAGAGAGAGGGGGTGCCCTTTTATAAGGGAGGATAGGGGCACCTTTGGAATAACTAAACATATTATTTTATTATAAAGCCAAATTCGGTGTTAAATACCTAAAAATTGATTTATTTCGAAGCTAAGGTGGGGACGGGTCGAAATCCTCTCATCCAATAGAATTTATACAAGTTTAGGTTCTTATTTTATCCTTATCATTTAGATTTAACATTAAGTTAAATAATTTTACTTTTACCGTGTCTTCTTGTGTTCTTAACTATAAGGTTAATAAACTTACTATAAGAAGCCAAAAGAACCCCAAGTTGTTTATTATTAATATATATAACCTTATCTAAGTCATTTGGCCGAACCTTAGATTTTTAGGAATAAAATAACAATTAATAATATAATATTTTTTTTAAAAACTATTTTATGTCAATTTTGACACTATTTAGTAATTGATTTTTGTAAAACTCATAACAGAATTATAAGTTCGAACAAAGATACTTAAATAAATACTAACATGTCATTATAACCTATAAAACTAGTGGAATTCATAAAAAGTCTGAAATTATATTTATTTGAGTATTTATAACATCAATTATGTCAATATTTCATTAATAAGATAATTACTTCATCATCGTTGTGTCATAAATAAATTAAATTATATAATTTCTAAAAATTAAAAATAAAATACCATTATGTAGGAAATCGTTTTAGATTTCTAGTGAATATTTATAGTCGAATTTATCTTATTTATAACCCCATATTAAAAATGTTTTAGTAAAAAAACTTTGATTTTAACTCTTTTAACCCTTCTTTAAATAAATTAATAATAAATGTCCTAATCTAATCCAAGTGGGCCTAAATGGTCATATTTTTTCTTAAGTTTGTTTTTGGTAGAATTACACTTGTCCAATAGAATTAGGACATGTTTTAGGGTAATAATAATATCATTTCTACCCTTAATTTTCCTATTTACTTTTAACCGTGGTAAAAAAAAGTTAAAAGTTACCATTCCCCAAAAAATAATTTTCACCTCATTGAACCACATTTTACATACTAAAATCAACCGTGTCCCTCGGATTTTTAAAATTCCACTCACAGATGTGGTAAAGTTAAGTTTTATGAAAAATTCAGTTTTTTTAACTACCACTTAGTGGTTTCACTATTCATCAAAAATTGAAAGTTTTCAGAAAAATACCAAAAATTATACCTAATCTATATTTGATATTATAAACTCAAAAATGGTTTCTATTTTACCAAATTCAAAATATATCAGTTGCATTAATTAATTTGAAAATTAATTCCCGTTCTCAAAACAAATAGCGTGTTCTTAAGAGATAATAACTATCAAATGATTGACACTTGTTTATGTCTGGTTTAAATGTGAAATTACATCCAATGACCAAAATTGTGTTAAATTGTAAAAATATATTCTAAATATACTTTTAAACCACTCAAATTAATAATTTATCACTATTAATAATTTCGATTGAAAAAGTTGTTTTTAATTAAAAGTTAGTAATTTTCACTATTCATCAAAATATGAAAGTTATCCGAAAATCACCAAAATTTCACCCTAAGCTAATTTCGATATTCTGAATCCAAAAATGAAGTCCATTTTGAAAAACAAAATTTCAAAATGTGGTTATTACTATTCATAACGACTAGTTTTAATAATATTTTTAGAGCATATCATTGTTTAGAGAAACTTGGTGTTGCGTACAACACACGCTATCGTGGAAGGTCGCGATTGCGTGTAATTCAAGCCAGGTCAGAGATGTGTGTTGTAAAAGCTCTTTTTGGTGTAGCGTATAACACAAGACATTAATGAAATTAAGAAGAATATTTTTCAATCTCAGGGTGTTACATTCTACCACCCTTAAATTGAATTTCGCCCTCAAAATTCGTCGGGGTTATAAATGGTTTACCATTCGAAAGTTTCTTTAATATAAACACACATCATAAAAAGGAATACCAAAACCAATATTTAAAAACAAAAGTATGAAACGTAACGATTACCCAAATAAAAAAATCACTGGGTTTCCACATAGGTGAAAATATGGATATGGAAGAAAAATCTAACCCTCATGTTCTGATAGAGAGTGGTAGAGAACATGGCTATGGAAAAGCCAACAATCACAAATCCATAAATTTGTGACGATCTAAGGTACCATCCGATTAATCAGATATAAGAGCCCTAGGACAAAATTTTTGGTTTTCAAGATCGTTTCCCTAAATTAGAAGAATTTTAATTAGAATAAATACTTACTTTATTTTGGTACAATCTCACTGTTTTTTGTGCCTTGAACAATTTCCACTTCATCTCTTAAATAAATGAAGTTGAATTTGTTTTTCGTGATGTGTTAGCAGATCATTTGATAGAATAATGGGTCATTCCATCTCTTTCAAACAAAAGGTTATCAAAATTTATAAGTCCATCTTATGGTTAGATTATTCGTATATGGTTCCAGAAATGAACTTATACTTCATATATCATACCGCATAATAAAATAAAACTAGTTTCTACTAAACATGGACTTCATGTAGGCCAGTGGTAGGCGATAAAGGCCAGTCGCACTTCGGTTGTGGGTTCGATTCACACGGCTTTGTCCGACGCGATGGGTTGTCGCCCGTCCTGCAGGTTGTCCTTTTTCTAAAACTACATTACTATAACATCACATAAATAATATCAAAAGTTCTATCCTTAAACAATACTAACTTATGTCCAACATAATCCTTTCCAACCTTTAGGCTTATCCATAATACTGCAGTCCATTCTCATAACATAGTGAAAACGATTACCAGAGATTTAATACCATCGTTGATCCCCACATGTCATAAGATATGTTTTGTTGGTCACACTCCAAACATTCAAAGGCCTTAATCATTTATTCTCTTGAATACCCATTTAACCTTAGTGAAAACATGAATGCAGTTAAAATTTAACACCTTCCACATACCAAAATCCTCAAATTATATATACTCAAACCATGATATCACTTAGTCCTTATATCAATCATGAGCTCATGAATACTGTTAAACATTTAATTTTCTCCTTATCCCTTCATTATGCGCATATCATCTAAATTTCAAAAATATATGAATAAACATTCATGGATACTGGTACCATTAATCATACACTTTCAAAACTCAAGGAAAGGAAACAGTGTAACAATCCTTAGATGTCTCTTTATTCCATAGTACCATGAGATTACTTATACAACATTACACTTGATAAACATATAATCATTCCACTACCTTCTTAAACCATTGACCGAGCTTCAACAATTCTTTCAACTCACATATCATTTGTAGTCTCTTCATCATCATCAACATAAATACTACTCATACGGTCGTACTGATTCTCTTCATGAGACTTTCCCTTAGGGAATTGGTTTGCATAATGCCTGTACAATCCACATTTAAAACATTTAACCATTGTTGATGTCGTAGCAATACCATTATCCTCATCCCTAGTGTTAACTGAACCTTTTCCTTTACAATTACTGGCTTTGTGTCCTTCTTTTCCACACCCAAAGCATCTTCCAGTTCCTTTGAAACATTCTCCTCTATGCCTCTTCCCACATTATTTACATAGGGGAAATTTAACTTTCTTTCCTCTTTGATCATCATGAAACTCCATCTTTCTCTTATTAGCTGAGTAAGGAAACTTACCAAATTTTACTTTATTGATCATATTATGAGATTGCTGATTCAGCATAATAATTATGTTTGGACTTCCAAATCCCATTTCATTTGATTTCTTATGAATAATATCATTCCATTGTCCATCACATCCTCCATTATTGTGACTCATCTTGTTTCTAGCCATTTTCTAAAACCCAAAAAGAATAGTGTGAGAGGCAAAAATAATGCTAGGGAAAACAACATAGTAAAGGGTGATTACCTTCAATATCTAACATCTTAGGTTTAATTCTAAGATCGTTAGCGCAATTCTAGGACTATAACCTATACTTATACTTATTATTAGGGACATCCCTAGACATACCATAGAAATATCTCTAGGGATCTCACTAACGTTTTCGTGTCCTAGTTTCCAAAGGTTGACTAAACCTTTCCTCTGATACCAACTGTAAGGTCCCGAACCCTGACGTACATGGACATTACATTAATTTTGCGGAATACTTAGTACATTAAAAAAACACACACACAAGGACCGTAATAGTTTAGTGTCTTTGGAAACTCGGAATATAATCTTTTAATCGTGGTGAAAGATCTTCAACATCTCCCATAAAGATATTCTTTTTTTTTCATACCTAAAACCTTTATTTATATACTGGGGAAACGAAAACATGAAAGGGTGAGCTCAAATGCTCAGTAAGGTAAACAAAATAAATATCAATCACATCATATTCATAAAAACATAACATTTTGGAAATCTTAACCTGCAAAAGAGAGCATAATTTCATAACATTGGATAAATCATAGTAGTGAAATGAAATCCCAATAATCATAAATTAAAAAATGAAACATTGTGTCATACACACATAATCACAGAGAATCATTTCTTGGTAGTCAAGACTCATTTCCAAGATTATCTTAGTGGACATAGTCCCTTTCTGAACCGAGTCACCGTCGTTTCAGTCCTGTTTCACTGAACTCGTATAACCTACCAATCCAGCCATGTCTATCTCATGTGATATAAAATCTTTACCCAATTCATTGGAGGGAGATATAGGTCCCACCCATCTCATAATGATACCATTATTATGTGTGCCACAAAATCATAAACCATACATCATAGCATAACCCATGTAATAAAAATGGGAATCTTAAACATCATGAAATCATAAAACAATTCATATAAGATAAAGGAATTCATAAAATAATTAAATCACAACATAGTCAAATCAATGTAATAATAGTGATAGAAACAGAACCCTTTATTATCTTAGATGGAAAATAATTTTGATAAAACACTTGAACTCCATTCTTGAGGAAAATATCCTTTCTTCTTCAAAAACACTTTTCCTTTCTTAACATGTCCGAAAATTCTAACTAAAACAAGTTGATTAAAAATAAACTTGAAAACTTGTAAGGGAAGATTCTTGGAAATAATGTTTTAAAAATCCATTCAAGCCGTATAAGTAAAAAAAACATTTTTCCCGTACTTTTGTCGGAAAAGTCAAAAAGTACCTCGTACGAAAAACGACAAAAGATTCCTTTCATATATTTTACTAAATACTCACCGAAGGGTAAAATTGGATTTAAAGAATTGTACGTGGATGGAAATAATATTTCATATTGAGGAAACATGGATGTGGATGATAAAATACACCCCAGTAAATTCCAAAGTATAAACAATCTCAGATAAAAATGAGATTGTGATATTTCCCTTACCTTTTGTCCGATATGCTTTGTACGTATCTGAACCTCCTGTATAATTATTTAAATAATGTCATTAACTTATTACAGAATCATATTCATTTTTATGATATCATATATGGTTCACTTATGACTTTATATTACCCGTTCTTTTGTAAATTCCATGTTAAAGAAGCGTTTTGGGTAAAATCGTTTCATTTATCGTAGGTGTTTGGACTTGTTGTTCTTGACATTATTATTACTTATATCATGATTTACTTACTTCAAGAATATAAAACATGATTTATATATTATATATATTCATTATATATATATATATAATTGATAGATAAATGAAATGAAACAGACCGTTCATGGGGACGGTAGTCCGTACGTACGCATGAACACTGTTTTCCTTTCCTTATTATCTTGAATGGAAGTAAGTAGATGACATACATATATACATAAATCCAGTAGCTTTATAATGTCATATATTTCATTATTATTTCTTATATATACTTTATAATCACTCTTAAATGGTTAACATGGAGAATGAATCTCATCGCGTCGTGGAGACGGCAGTCCGTACGTACGCAAGAGCGATGATATCGTTTCCATAATTATTGAATTGAATTGGAGTGGATGATACAATATATAATAATCAATATGATGTTCTAATAACTATGTATAGTTATTCATTACACCATTATACCCATCCATGTAAGGTGGTGGTGGAAAAGAGATTTCACCACGGCGTGGATACGGTATTCCGTACATACGCACGCGCGGTGATTTCGTTTTCCGTAGGATGGATAGATGGTGAAATAGGATTGTTTCATACTTATAATAACATATCAGTATATGAGTGATACTGATGTTATTACTTCATAATGAAACAACCTAAGAATAAGAAGTGGAAGAAGAAATAAAGATGAAAGAATCGGTAACGGACATTACCTCTTCTTTGAAGTGCTTCTTTGAGACCTTCTGTTAGGGCAATAAAATTGGCCTTTGAGGAAGACCAGAACCTCTAATATGTTGATAGGGAAGTGGAGAAGAGAATTTGGCAGGGGTTGGCCGAGCTTGAAGGCTCAATGTTGTGTGAGGAAGAGAGGGAGGGGGTGCCCTTTTATAAGGGAGGAGAGGGGAACCTTTGGAATAACTAAAAATATTATTTTATTATAAAGACAAATTCGGTTTTAAATAGATCCAAATTGATTTATTTAGAATCTAAGGTGGGGATGGGTCTAAATCCTCTCATCCAATAGAATTTAGACAAGTTTAGGTTCTTATTTTAACCTTATCATTTAGATTTAACATTAAGTTAAATAATTTTACTTTTACCGTGTCTTCTTGTGTTTTTAACTATATGGTTAATAAACATACTATATGAATATAAAAGAACCCAATGTTGTTTATTATTAATATATATAACTTTATCTAAGTCATTTGGCCGAACCATATATTTTTAGAAATAAAATAACAATTAATAATATAATATTTGTTTTAAAAACTATTTTATGTCAATTTTGACACTATTTAGTAACTGATATTTGTAAAAATCATAACAGAATGATAAGTTCGAAAAACGTTACTTAAATCAATACTAACATGTCATACTAAACTATAAAATTAGTGGAATTCATAAAAAGTCTAAAATTATATTTATTTGACTATTTATAACATCGATTATGTCAATATTTTATTAATAAGATAATTACTGCATCATCGTTGTGTCATAAATAAATTAAATTATTTAATGTCTACAAATTACAAATAAAATACCATTATGTAGGAAAGCATTTTATTATTCTAATTAATATTTATAGTAGAATTTATCTTAAGTATAACCCCATATTAAAAATGTTTTAGTAAATAAACTTTGATTTTAACTCTTTTAACCCTTCTTTAAATAAATTAATAATAAATGTCCTAATCTATTCCATGTGGGCCTAAATGGTCATATTTTATTCCTAAGTTTATTTTTGGCCTAATTAAACTTTTCCAATAGAATTAGGACATGTGTTAGGGTAATAATAATATCATTTCAATCCTTAGTAACCCAATTTACTTTTAACCGTGGTAAAAAAAAATTAAAAAGTTACTATTCACCAAAAAAATTATTTTCATCTCATTGAACCAAATTTTACATACTAAATCAACCGTGTCTCTCGGATTTTTGAAATTCCACTCACAGAAGCGGTAAAATTAAGTTTTATGAAAAATTCAGTTTTTTTAACTACCACTTAGTGGTTTCACTATTCATCAAATATTGAAAGTTTTCAGAAAAATACCAAAAATTAGGCCTAAGCTATATTTGAAATTATGAACTCAAAAATGATTTCTATTTAACCAAATTCAAAACATATCAGTTGCATTAATTAATTAAAAAATTAATTTCCATCCTCAAAACAAATAGCGTGTTCCTAAGAGATAATAACTATCAAATGATTGACACTTGTTTATGTCTGGTTTAAATGTGAAATTACATCCAATGACCAACATTGTATTAAATTGTAAAAATATATTCTAAATATACTTTTAAACCACTCAAATTAATAATTCATCACTATCAATTATTTCGATTGAAAAATTTGTTTTTAATTAAAATTTAGTAATTTTCACTATTCATCAAAATATGAAAGTTATCCAAAAATCACCAAAATTTCACCCTAAGCTAATTTCGATATTCTGAATCCAAAAATGAGGTCCATTCTGAAAAACAAAATTTCAAAAAGTGGTTATTACTATTCATAACGGCTAGTTTTAATAATATTTTAATAACATATCGTTGTTTAGCGAAACTTGGTGTTGTGTACAACACACGCTATCGTGGAAGGTCGCGATTGCGTGTAATTCATGCCAGGTAAGAGATGTGTGTTGTGAAAGATCATTTTGGTGTAGCGTATAAAACAAGACAATAATGAAATTAAAAAGAATATTTTTCATAAAATCTCGGGGTGTTACATTCTACCCCCCTTAAAATGAATTTCACCCTTGAAATTCGTCAGGGTTATAAATGGTTTACCGTTAGAAAGTTTCTTTAATAGAAACCCACATCGTAAAAAGGAATACCAAAACCAATCTTTAAAAACAAAAGTATGAAACGTAATGGTTACCCAAATAAACTAATCACTGGGTTTCCACATAGGTGAAAATATGGATATGGAAGAAAAATCTAACCATCATGTTCTGATGGAGAGTGGTAGAGAACATGGCTATGGAAAATCCAACAATCACAAATCCATAAATTTGTGATGATCTAAGGTACCATCTGATTAATTAGATATAAGATCACTAGGACAACATTTTTGGTTTTCAAGATCTTTTCCCTAAAGTTGAAGAATTTGAATTAGAATAAATACTTACTTTATTTTGGTACAATCTCACTATTGTTTGAGCTTTGAACAATTTCCACTTCATCTCTTAAATAAGTGAAGTTGAATTTGTTTTTCGTGTTGTGTTAGAAAATCATTTGATAGAATAATGGGTCATTCCATCTCTTTCAAACAAAAGGTTAGCAAAATTTATAAGTCCATCTTATGGTTAGATTATTCGTATATGGTTCCAAAAATGAACTTATACTTCATATATCATACCGCTTAATAAAATAAATCTAGTTTCTAGTAAACAGGGACTTCCTGTAGGCCAGTGGTAGGCGATAAAGGCCAGTCGCACTTCGGTTGTGGGTTCGATTCACACAGCTTTGTCCAACGCGATGGGCTGTCGCCCGTCCTGCATGTTGTCCTTTTTCTAAAACTACATTACTATAACATCACATAAATAATATCAAATGTTCTATCCTTAAACAATACTAACTTATGTCCAACATAATCCATTCCAACCTTTAGGCTTATCCATAATACTGCAGTCCACTCTCATAACATAGTGAAAATTATTACCAGAGATTTAATACCATCGTTGATCCCCATATGTCATAAGATATGTTTTGTTGGTCACATTCCAAACATTCAAAGGCCTTAATCATTTATTTTCTTGAATACCCATTGAACCTTAGTGAAAACATGAATGCAGTTAAAAGTTAACACCTTCCACATACCAAAATCCTCAAAATTCTATATACTCAAACCATGATATCACTTAGCCCTTATATCAATCATGAGCTCATTAATGCTGTTAAACATTTAATTTTCTCCTTATCCCTTCATTATGCGCATATCATCTACATTTCAAAAATATCTGAATAAAATTTCATGGATACTGGTACCATTAATCATACACTTTAAAAACTCAAGGAAAGTCAACATCGTAACAATCCTTAGATGTCTCTTTATTCCATAGTTCCATGAGATTACTTATACAACATTACACTTGATAAACATGTAATCATCCCATTACCTTATTAAACCATTGACCGAGCTTCAACAATTCTTTCAACTCACATATCATTTGTAGTCTCTCCATCATCATCAACATAAATACTACTCATACGGCCGTACTGATTCTCTTCATAAGACTTTCCCTTAGGGCATTGGTTTGCATAAGGCCCGTGCATTCCACATTTAAAACATTTAACCATTGTTGATGTCGTAGCAATACCATTATCCTCGTCCCTGGTGTTAACTGAACCTTTTCCTTTGCACTTACTGGCTTTGTGTCCTTGTTTTCCACACCCAAAGCATCTTCCAGTTCCTTTGAAACATTCTCCTTGATGCCTCTTCCCACATGATTTACATAGGGTAAATTGAACTTTCTTTCCTCTATGATCATCATGAAACTCCATCTTTCTCTTATTAGCTGAGTCAGGAAACTTACCAAATTTTACTTTATTAATCATATTATGAGATTGCTGATTCAGAATAATAATGATGTTTGGACTTCCAAATCACATTTAATTTGATTGCTTATAATGAATATCATTCCATTGTCCATCATATCCTCCATTATCGTGAATCATCTTGTTTCCAGCAATTTTCTAAAACCTAAAAAGAATAGTGTGAGAGGAAAAAATAATGCTAGGGAAAACAACATAGTAAAGGGGGATTACCTTCAATATCTAACATCTTAGGTTTAATTATATGATCGTTAGTGCAATTCTATGACTATAAACTATACTTATACTTATTCTTAGGGACATCCCTAGACATACCTTAGAAATATCTCTAGGGATCTCACTAACGTTTTCGTGTCCTAGTTTCCAAAGGTTGACTAAACCTTTCCTCTAATACCAACTGTAAAGTCCCAAACCCTGACATACATGGACGTTACATTACTTTTGCGGAATACTTAGTACATTACAAAAACACACACACAAGGACCGTAATAGTTTAGTGTCTTTGGAAACTCGGAATATAATCTTCTAATCATGGTGAAAGATCTTCAACATCTCCCATAAAGATCTTCTTTTTTTTATTACCTAAAACCTTTATTTATATCCTGGGGAAAAGAAAACATGAAAGGGTGAGCTCAAATGCTCAGTAAGGTAAACAAAAGAAATATCAATCACATCATATTCATAAGAACATATCATTTTGGAAATCTTAACCTGCAAAAGAGAGCATAATTTCATAAATGGGATAAATCATAGTAGTGAAATGAAATCCCAATAATAATAACATAAAACATGAAACATTGTGTCATACACACATAATCATAGAGAATCATTTCTTGTTAGTCAAGACTCATTGCCAATACTATCTTAGTGGACAAAGTCCCTTTCTGAACCGAGTCACCCTCTTCTCAGTCCTGTTTCACTGAACCGGTATAACCTACCATTCCAGCCATGTATATCTCATGAGATATAAAATCTTTACCCAATGCATTGGAGGGAGATATAGGTCCCACCCATGTCATAATGATACCATTCTTATGTGTGCCACAAAATCATAAACCTACATCATAGCATAACCCATGTAATAAAAATGGGAATCTTATACATCATGACATCATAAAACAATTAATATACGATAAAGGAATTCATAAAATAATTCAATCACAACCTAGTCAAATCAATGTAATAATAGGGATAGAAACAGAACCCTTTATTATCTTAGATGGAAAATAATTTTGATAAAACACTTGAACTCCATTCTTGAGGAAAATATCCTTTCTTCTTCAAAAACACTTTTCCTTTCTTAACATGTCATAAAATTCTAACTAAAATAAGTTGATTAAAAATAAACATCAAACTTGTAAGGGAAGATTCTTGGAAATAATGTTTTAAAAATAAATTCAAGCCGTATAAGTTAAAAAAACATTCTTCCCGTACTTTTGTCGGAAAAGTCAAAAAGTACCTCGTACGAAAAATGACAAAAGATTCCTTTCATATCTTTTACTAAAAACTCACCGAAGGGTAAAATTGGATTTAAAAAATTGTACGTGGATGGAAATAATATTACATATTGAGGAAACATGGATGTGGATGATAAAATACACCACAGTAAATTCCAAAGTATAAACAATCTCGGATAAAAATGAGATTGTGATATTTCCCGTACCTTATGTCTGATATGCTTTGTACGTATCCAAACCTCCTGTATAATGATTTAAATAATGTCATTAACTTATTAAAGAATCATATTCATTGTTATGATATCATATATTGTTCACTTATATCTTTATATTACCCGTTCTTATGTAAATTCCATGTTAAAGAAGCGTTTTGGGTTAAATCGTTTCATTTATCGTATGTGTTTGGACTTCTTGTTCTTGACATTATTATTTCTTATATCATGATTTACTTACTTCCAGAATATAAAACATGATTTATATATCATATATATTAAGTATATATATATATATATATAATAGATAGATAAATGAAATGAAACACACCGTTCATGGAGACGGTAGTCCGTACGTACGCATGAACGCTGTTTTCCTTTCCTTATTATCTTGAATGGAAGTAAGTAGATTACATACATATATACATAAATCAAGTAGATTTATAATGTCATATATTTCATTGTTATTTCTTATATATACTTTATAATCACTCTTAAATGGATAACATGGATAATAAATCTCATCGCGTCGTGGAGACGGTAGTCCGTACGTACGCACGAGCGATGATATCGTTTCCATAATTATTGAATTGAATTGGAGTGGATGATACAATATATCATAATCAATATGATGTTCTAATAAATATGTATAGTTATTCTTTACACCATTATACCCATCCATGTAAGGTGGTGGTGGAAAATAGATTTCACCACGGCGTGGAGACGGTATTCCGTACATACGCACGCGTGGTGATTTCGTTTTCCGTAGGATGGATAGATGGTGAAATAGGATTGTTTCATACATATAATAACATAGCGGTATATGAGTGATACTGATGTTATTACTTCATAATGAAACAACCTAAGAAGAAGAAGTGGAAGAAAAAATAAAGATGAAAGAATCGGTAGCGGACATTGTAAAGACCCGTAAAATTCAAGGAAAATTTTTCTTAATTTTCTTTGGAATTTTACAAGAGCGCGGTTTCTGACGGCACCTGATTCCGAGGCCCGGTGTGCCCGGAATCAATTTCCGAAGTTGGGCTCGGGTACGTTCAGTGAACGAACGAGCGGGAATTTCTAACTTTTGAACCGGTGCCCGGAATCGAATTCCGAGGGCACCGATGAAACCGTAGCGCCGGTAAACGCTTAGGAACTCCTGTTCTGGAGTTGCGTTCTTACGAGTGTTGATAATAAAAAATTGTGGATGTTTACTTTGTAATTACACTACAATTTTTATTATTTTACCCTAAGTGTTATCTCTTGTTGGAAGTTGGGTAACCACCCAACCTCCCTTGGGAGGTTATGAGGGTGGTGGGGCCCACATGAACCCCACCTCTTCATATCCTCTAAAACCCCTCAACTCCCTCATAAGTTATGATATCTTAAGTTATAACTTTAGACTTAAATAAGGTGAGTTGTGTGTGTGTTTTGAATTTCAAACTCTTGAAATTCTAGTGTGTTGTTGTGTTAATAAAATAAGATAGTCTTATTTTTTTTGGTGTTTAGTTTTGTCTCCTTGAGAGAGTTGGGAAGGTTCTTCTTGTTTCTTCATCTTCTTCAACCTCGACGAAGAACACGAAGAACGCCGTTCTTCAACGAAGAACTTCTTCACCGAAGAACACGGTCCTTCTGCGATGCCGTATCTGTGACGTGACTTTCTTCTTCCGCGTCATCTCTTCCGCGACGGTTTTCCGCCACGAACTCCATCGACAACGACTCTTCCTCCAACGTCAAATGAATCGACACCGATATTCCACGACTACGTCAACGTGCGACTATCAAGGTAGGGGTTTTTATATATGATTGAATTATTTTTATTGAATCTTCATATCTAAAATTCATGATGATGATGACCAAATGAACATGGACATCGTCCCGCACATAAACCATTCTCCTTTTTCTTTTTATTCTTCACGTGTTCTTCGTACGTTCTTCAATGCCAAATATTTATTGACGCTGGAAACACGAAGTTTTGTTGAGCGCAATATATGGATGTGAAGCCCTCGACGCAAGGATCACAATTATGTGATCGTTTAATTTTTCGGGCTTGGAACGAAGCCGCAATGGCTCGCGGAAGGAGGCGTCTAAATATTTATTGACGCTGGAAACTCAATGTTTCCCTGAGCGCGACATACGGACACGAAGATCTCGACCCGAGGATCATGAATATGCTTTCGTATCTTTTTTCTGAGTTAAATCGAAGTCGGAAAGGAGTGCGGAAGGCGGAGGCCGTTGGTGCAGGTCGTGGGGAGAAGTCGTGTGAGGAAGCAGGTGATGCGGGAGCGGGCGCATCAGGGTTTACGGTGAAGACAGCAGCGGCGCGGCAGGCTGAATGCAGCCGCGACGGTTCTGGCGAATACAGCGGGTGCGAGAGGCGGTTCTGGAAAATACAGCGGGTGCGAGAGGTTGGCCGCTGGGGTTCGGAGGAGAGGCTGCGTGAAATTGTGATTGAATAAGTTATTAGATTGGAGAGAGAGAGTTTTGGGAAATAAAATAAAGAGACAAAAAGGGATAAGGGAGAGGTGTTTGATTTTGGCGCACAAGGGGGAAAAGGAACATGTTTTGATTGTTTTTTTTGGAGTTAAGAAAGATATAATTAAATAAACAATTAATAATAACAATAAAATATTGTTATTATTACTTTTGTTGATAAAACACCTTTTCGCCAGCAACTCCTTCGTGCGACCTCGGTTTCACGAATCGTTTGCGGCAGTGTGACCCTGACTTCGAGACGGAATTTATGAGTCCAATATTGGATGTCTTTTTCGGGTTTTTGGGTCTGGTACCCGAAGCGCTCGGAAAAATAATAGATTTAATATTATTATTAAATCTTCGACCCACCATAACTCATACGTGCGACGTCCGATTGGCTTGCCGTCAGTGGAGATATAATCCCGTCATTAATACGATCGATACAAGTCTAATGTTGGATACTAAATTCTAGTTCGTGGTGCGGGGCCACGAAACACCGAATAATAATAATATTATTATTATTACGGGATCATGTATCAGACATATCTCTCTCATACGCTATCGGAATGACGAACCGTCTGTGACGTTGCGACACTGGAATTACGACGGATGTTTCAAGACTAATTTTGGATATTTAAGTCGAGGTTGATGCATGGGCCCCACGAGGCCCGGTTCGCGCATGATGCGGTGAAATGCAACTTTTTCACCGGCTATCCGTTTTGGACCAATGGGTAGTCCATCTCGTGTGTTTTTTCGTATGGATCGCAATGGTGTGACTGGTTTGGTTAACCGGTGTCATTTGAAGTACGACTGGGTTGGATCGAACATGAATCCAACCGGGCCCTCGGAGAGGAAACGCTTATAACTTGAGCTCTGGACGTCCGATTAACGTGCCGTCAGCTTTGTTGTGTTCCTCTTAGTGAGACGGATCTTTTGGCATACTCCGCCCGAGGTTTTGACGCAGGTGGAGTACGGTCGGGTTGGTTTTGCCTTAAA
The DNA here is from genome assembly GCA_963277665.1 of Viscum album. Lineage (NCBI taxonomy): Eukaryota > Viridiplantae > Streptophyta > Magnoliopsida > Santalales > Viscaceae > Viscum > Viscum album. The sequence goes on from OY728134.1 coordinate 1,256,313,426, forward strand.
AACCAACCGGGCCCCGGGGACAAAAATGCCAATGACTCTCAGACCGGGCGTCCGATCGACGCACCGTCTGTTGCGTTGAGTTCCTGTTGATGATACGGAACTTTTGGCATCCTTCGCCCGAGTTTTGGATACAGTTGGTAGTGGTCGGGTTGGATCGCACCCGAAATCCAACCGGGCCCCTGGAACGGGAAAGCTGATATCTTTCAGACTAGACGTCCGATTGACGAACCGTCAGCGGCGTTGGTGATTACGTTGAGTAACGGTCCCTTTGAGTATACCCTATGGGAGTTCAGGGTAGAGTTGAGATACGGCCGGGATTGGTTCGCACACGAAACCAACCAGGCCCCTGGGACGAAAAGGCTAATAACTCACAGACCGGGCGTCCGATCGACGCGCCGTCTGTTGCGTTGAGACCCCTGTGACGAGACGGTCCTTTGAGATACTTCTCTGTGGGACCTTGTGATACTTGGAGTATTGAACAGTAGCTCGTGGAGCGGACCCTCCCGGAGACGAGCGTGCGGAGTACGGAGACCGTGTAGCCGGCTGAGACCTGACGACTGCTTGACCGACTCGACTTGGAGTGAGTCGACTATCCCAGTGGACGGAGCGCCCGGTATTTGGCGGCAGACCCACGGCGGACGGAGCACCTGGTAGTTGGAAGCAAACCCGCGGTACTCGACTGGAGGTGTACCTCTGTAGGCTATTTGGGTGAGCGCCCGGTATTTGGCGACAGACCCTCAGCGGACGGAGCGCCCGGTAGTTGGCCGCAAACCCGCAGTACTCGACAGGAGGAGTACCTCAGCAGTCTTAGGTTAGTGAGCAGTACCTCGGAGTCGTGACCGGACCACTGTACACTCCAGAGACGGATCTCTTTAGCAGTTACGGTTTCGATAATGAAAATCCTGGTTTGAGCTGAGTCAATGAACTTTGAGTTTCCTCATGATTGAGATGGGTTACTTGATAACTTAGGTATATGTATGGGCATATACCTGGGTAGTGGTTGTCCGATGATTTCATAATCCTTATGTTTCCTCGTGATTGAGATGAGTTACTTGATAACTTAGGTATATGTATGGGCATATACCTAAGTAGAGGTTTTCTATTGAGATCTTATTTGTGGTTATCCTTGTTGATTTTAGTGAGACCTTGAGGGTCTCGGGGTCCCTACTGAGTATTTTTATACTCACCCCTGCACGGGCTATGCCCGCACCTCGTTGTGTTGGTTGCAGATGACGGACAGTGCTGACGGAGGCCGAGTGTTCGAGGACTGGACGGTACCCAGAGGTGGACTACACGACGAGTCAGTATCAGGAGGTGGACTTCATGGTGAGACGACACTCGGAGGAGGTTGACGGGCGAGAGCGTTGTGGAGGCTATCTGTACCTACCCTTCAGGTAGGATCCGTGGCAGACGGCGGGACCCGAGGGGCAGTGGAGCTATCTGTACCCACCCTTCAGGTGGGATTTCTAGTGGACAGATCGGCGTAGCGGCTTTACCTTTCAGTTGTTGTTTTTTCCTTTCAGTTGTACTTTACAGTTGGGCTTGTATTTCCAGCCCCCTTTACTTTCAGCACCTTTTGTTGTACTCATTTTTACTTAGTATATTACTTCCGCTTGTACTCTGTGTGTTTGTTTACTTTTATAAAGGCAATGTCTTCCCAGTTATCGGAATTTATGCCTTTCGTGCTAGTCGCCAGCCCCTGGCCTATGGAAGGCGGGCTTGGGGTAGTCACGACACGGGCCCCGAGGACGGGTCGTGACAAATTGGTATCAGAGGAGTTCGGTTCTACCGCAGAACTCAGGACTCTGATCTTTTTCTATGTGAAGCAATAGTGTTAAGGGTACCGAGTGTGGTCTTCAGTTCAGGGAGTCCAGTGTTGGTGCGGCGGCCAACGTATCCGTACACCAGGACCCTGACTACTGATCTCCGACTTTGTACACAAAAACACTGATTGCGTGTGTGTTTCCAAAGTTTTAAAGTCAGCTCAAACCAGGTCAGCTCACCAGGTATAAGACGATGACCGTGTCACATCTGTTCAGGATGTCTCCACGCAGACAGTCAGTTGGAGTTCCGAGAGAGTACTCGATGACGGCTCATCGAGCGACGAGGCTCTGGTGCAGGGCCCCTTTTACTATTTTGGCACCCTCGGGTGGTGTACTAGAAGCACCACCACCTGTTGGGAAGCAGATGCCAACGGCTATACTAGCAAACTGTGCACGCTGGCGGAGCGCGTTGCACGAGTTCCAGCAGTAGAGGCCTCAGAAGTTACGAGGCGAGGCAGATTTCCAGACAGCAGAGCAGTGGCTGGAGGCGATTGCTAGAGTTTTCCGCCTAGCTGAGACATCAGTAGAGTGGATGGTGGACTTCGCCACTAGTGTTTTCCAGTGAATGACCATGAGGATGGTCTGCATAGTGATGAGGCTTCGGTACGTGAACCGATGCCTGAGATAGTGCCTTTGGGTAGTGTGTCAGCTATACATCACTACCTATTGGTCAGCAGATACAACCGGCGGTACCGGTAGGTGACACATGTAAGTTTACTGCCTTACATGTGTTCTAACTTCAGATACCCTCATGTTCCGAGGTGAACCTGACTCATAGGCGGCTGAGGACTGGCTTGAGGAGGTGGCCGAGAATTTTCTATAAGTTTTACAGTTTCGGCGGGACGACGTGTTGATAACTGAGAATTCATCGAGGCGTACCGAACATATCGGGTACTCGATGGAAGCGTTTCGATCAGTGTAATAGAGGTCGGACCTCTGACCATGGTATGTTTAAGGGCTTCTGAGCCAGCACCTTTTCTCTATGCATTTCTACTTAGGCTAGAGTTCTAGAAGGATCCTTTGTGGTTGAGAATTCTTTGCTGATCGAATACAGCCAGAGATTGTTAGAAGTTTGGAATGCAAGAAACTGACACCAGTCTCAGAGACTTGGGCATGTAAAATGTTTCAAGAAGAGGAAATGTTAAGGACAGATGAATCTGCAGAACAGCAGACATGGAGGCAGAGCTTGGAGAGCAGCTCGTGGTGGTGTACATTTCAACATGTTACCATCACCCGCCTTTGTAGTCCCCGCTAGACTCAGGGAGTTGGAGAGCAGGGAAAGAGGGTAGCTGCTTGCGGTCATGGAGTGTGACAAAAAAAAGGGCTTTAAGGATGATTCGAAGTGCGGAATTTATCTTCTACTAGCTGCCGTAGCCACAGGCATCGAAACGAATCATCCCTTCCTTCTATGAATCTAATCCCAGACCTAGAGATTCCGGTTAAGCCGTTGACTTGACCCTCACGTCTGGAGATACCTTTGGGAGGATACTCGATAGTCACACTTACGCCGACGGTGTGATCTGACCCTTGAGGCGAGAGTCTCGGTTAGGACCTCTTGGTGGCAGCATCGAGGCCTTACGACGTTAGTTTGAGTATGTTTTTGGCAATCACCGATCATACTCAAATTGACGATATTAGGCAAAAGTTGGGATGGGTTTTCCTTGGTCGGCGAAAAGGAAACCCTGGGAAGCACAAGATAAACTCGTGCATGGGAGGGTGTAGCCAATCATTCTTGGGCCGGCCAACCTTACCCTCGTGGCTGAAGGAGTTTTGAGTTTCAGTTCTAACCTAAAAAAAGAGACCTTTAGAGTTCGAGGATGGCGACCACGTTCTTATACAGGTCTCACCTCGAAGAGGTTTACGGAGATGTAGCCGAGGCGGTAAGAGATCTCCGAGGTTCAATAGACCTTTCTAGGTCCCCAGCAGGGTAGGCGAGGTGGTTTATCGCTTGACCCATCCACCTCAGTTGCACCAGGTGCACGATAACTTTCACGTAACTCAATTGAGGAGATACGTGCTTGATCCTTCACACATCATCGACCTCAGGGAGTTAGACGTCGATGATAGAGCGACATGCACAGAGGTTCCAGTGGGGATCAAGGATAGACAGGAGAAGATCCTACGAGGATGATCGATTCCTTGGGTGCACTTCCTTCGACAGTACGGGAACCTCCAGGTGAGCACATGGGAGCGGAAGGCTCAGATGCGTACTCTGTACCGCTTTTGTGACCCTAGTTTTTGATGAAGCTTTACGGGGACGAAAAGCCCTGAGGTGTGAGTAATGTAAAGACCCGTAAAATTAAAGGAAAATTTTTCTTAATTTTCTTTGAAATTTTACAAGAGCACGGTTTCTGACGGCACCTGATTCCGAGGCCCGGTGTGCCCGGAATCAATTTCCGAAGTTGGGCTCGGGTACGTTCAGTGAACGAACGAGCGGGAATTTCTAACTTTTGAACCGGTGCCCGGAATCGAATTCTGAGGGCACCGATGAAACCGTAGCGCCGGTAAACGCTTAGGAACTCTTGTTCTGGATTTGCGTTCTTACGAGTGTTGATAATAAAAAATTGTGGATGTTTACTTTGTAATTACACTACAATTTTTATTATTTTACCCTAAGTGTTATCTCTTGTTGGAAGTTGGGTAACCACCCAACCTCCCTTGGGAGGTTATGAGGGTGGTGGGGCCCACACGAACCCCACCTCTTCATATCCTCTAAAACCCCTCAACTCCCTCATAAGTTATGATATCTTAAGTTATAACTTTAGACTTAAATAAGGTGAGTTGTGTGTGTGTTTTGAATTTCAAACTCTTGAAATTCTAGTGTGTTGTTGTGTTAATAAAATAAGATAGTCTTATTTTTTTTGGTGTTTAGTTTTGTCTCCTTGAGAGAGTTGGGAAGGTTCTTCTTGTTTCTTCATCTTCTTCAACCTCGACGAAGAACACGAAGAACGCCGTTCTTCAACGAAGAACTTCTTCGCCGAAGAACACGGTCCTTCCGCGACGCCGTATCCGTGACATGACTTTCTTCTTCCGCGTCATCTCTTCCGCGACGGTTTTCCGCGACGAACGCCATCGACAACGACTCTTCCTCCAACGTCAAATGAATCGACACCGATATTCCACGACTACGTCAACGTGCGACTATCAAGGTAGGGGTTTTTATATATGATTGAATTCGTTTTATTGATTCTTCATATCTAAAATTCATGATGATGATGACCAAATGAACATGGACATTGTCCCGCACATAAACCATTCTCCGTTTTCTTTTTATTCTTCACGTATTCTTCGTACGTTCTTCAATGCCAAATATTTATTGACGCTGGAAACACGAAGTTTTGTTGAGCGCAATATATGGATGTGAAGCCCTCGACGCAAGGATCACAATTATGTGATCGTTTAATTTTTCGGGCTTGGAACGAAGCCGCAATGGCTCGCGGAAGGAGGCGTCTAAATATTTATTGACGCTGGAAACTCAATGTTTCACTGAGCGCGACATACGGACACGAAGATCTCGACCCGAGGATCATGAATATGCTTTCGTATCTTTTTTCTGAGTTAAATCGAAGTCGGAATGGAGTGCGGAAGGCGGAGGCCGTTGGTGCAGGTCGTGGGGAGAAGTCGTGTGAGGAAGCAGGTGATGCGGGAGCGGGCGCATCAGGGTTTACGGTGAAGACAGCAGCGGCGCGGCAGGCTGAAGGCAGCCGCGATGGTTCTGGCGAATACAGCGGGTGCGAGAGGCGGTTCTGGCAAATACAGCGGGTGCGAGAGGATGGCCGCTGGGGTTCGGAGGAGAGGCTGCGTGAAATTGTGATTCAATAAGTTATTAGATTGAAGAGAGAGAGTTTTGGGAAATAAAATAAAGAGACAAAAAGGGATAAGGGAGAGGTGTTTAATTTTGGCGCACAAGGGGGAAAAGGAACGTGTTTTGATTGTTTTTTTTGGAGTTAGGAAAGATATAATTAAATAAACAATTAATAATAACAATAAAATATTGTTATTATTACTTTTGTTGATAAAACACCTTTTCGCCAGCAACTCCTTCGTGCGACCTCGGTTTCACGAATCGTTTGCGGCAGTGTGACCCTGACTTCGAGACGGAATTTATGAGTCCAATATTGGATGTCTTTTTTCGGGTTTTTGGGTCTGGTTCCCGAAGCACTCGGAAAAATAATAGATTTAATATTATTATTAAATATTCGACCCACCATAACTCATACGTGCGACGTCCGATTTGCTTGCCGTCAGTGGCGATATAATCCCGTCATTAATACGATCGATACAAGTCTAATGTTGGATACTAAATTCTAGTTCGTGGTGCGGGGCCACGAAACACCGAATAATAATAATATTATTATTATTACGGGATCATGTATCAGACATATCTCTCTCATACGGTATCGGAATGACGAACCGTCTGTGACGTTGTGACACTGGAATTACGACGGATGTTTCAGGACTAATTTTGGATATTTAAGTCGAGGTTGATGCACGGGCCCCACGAGGCCCGGTTCGCGCATGATGCGGTGAAATTCAACTTTTTCACCGGCTATCCGTTTGGGACCAATGGGTAGTCCATCTCGTGTGTTTTTCCGTATGGATCGCAATGGTGTGACTGGTTTGGTTAACCGGTGTCATTTGAAGTACGACTGGGTTGGATCGAACATGAATCCAACCGGGCCCTCGGAGCGGAAACACTTATAACTTGAGCTCTGGACGTCCGATTAACGTGCCGTCAGCTTTGTTGTGTTCCTCTTAGTGAGACGGATCTTTTGGCATACTCCGCCCGAGGTTTTGACGCAGGTGGAGTACGGTCGGGTTGGTTTTTCCTTAAAAACCAACCGGGCCCCGGGGACGAAAATGCCAATAACTCTCAGACCGGGCGTCCGATCGACGCACCGTCTGTTGCGTTGAGTTCCTGTTGACTATACGGAACTTTTGGAATCCTTCGCCCGAGTTTTGGATACAGTTGGTAGTGGCCGGGTCGGATCGCACCCGAAATCCAACCGGGCCCCTGGAACGGGAAAGCTGATATCTTTCAGACAGGACGTCCGTTTGACGAACCGTCAGCGGCGTTGGTGATTACGTTGATTAACGGTCCCTTTGAGTATACCCTATGGGAGTTCAGGGTACAGTTGAGATACGGCCGGGATTGGTTCGCACACGAAACCAACCGGGCCCCTGGGACGAAAAGGCTAATAACTCACAGACCGGGCGTCCGATCGACGCGCCGTTTGTTGCGTTGAGACCCCTGTGACGAGACGGTCCTTTGAGATACTTCTCTGTGGGACCTTGTGATACTTGGAATATCGAACAGTAGCTCGTGGAGCGGACCCTCCCGGAGACGAGCGTGCGGAGTACGGAGACCGTGTAGCCGGCTGAGACCTGACGACTGCTTGACCGACTCGACTTGGAGTGAGTCGACTAGCCCAGTGGACGGAGCGCCCGGTATTTGGCGGCAGAACCACGGCGGACGGAGCGCCTGGTAGTTGGCAGCAAACCCGCGGTACTCGACTGGAGGAGTACCTCTGTAGGCTATTTGGGTGAGCGCCCGGTATTTGGCGACAGACCCTCAGCGGACGGAGCGCCCGGTAGTTGGCCGCAAACCCGCAGTACTCGACAGGAGGAGTACCTCAGCAGTCTTAGGTTAGTGAGCAGTACCTCGGAGTCGTGACAGGACCACTGTACACTCCAGAGACGGATCTCTTCAGCAGTTACGGTTTCGATAATGAAAATCCTGGTTTGAGCTGAGTCAATGACCTTTGAGTTTCCTCATGATTGAGATGGGTTACTTGATAACTTAGGTATATGTATGGGCATATACCTGGGTAGTGGTTATCCGATGATTTCATAATCCTTATGTTTCCTCGTGATTGAGATGAGTTACTTGATAACTTAGGTATATGTATGGGCATATACCTAAGTAGAGGTTTTCTATTGAGATCTTCTTTGTGGTTATCCTTGTTGATTTTAGTGAGACCTAGAGGGTCTCGGGGTCCCTACTGAGTATCGTTATACTCACCCCTGCACGGGCTAGGCCCGCACCTCGTTGTGTTGGTTGCAGACGACAGACAGTGCTGACGGAGGCCGAGTGTTCGAGGACTGGACGGTACCCAGAGGTGGACTACACGACGAGTCAGTATCCGGAGGTGGACTTCACGGTGAGACGACACTCGGAGGAGGTTGACGGGCGAGAGCGTTGTGGAGACTATCTGTACCTACCCTTCAGGTAGGATCCGTGGCAGACGACGGGACCCGAGGGGCAGTGGAGCTATCTGTACCCACCCTTCAGGTGGGATTTCCAGTGGACAGCTCGGCGTAGCGGCTTTACCTTTCAGTTGTTGTTTTTCCTTTCAGTTGTACTTTACAGTTGGGCTTGTATTTCCGGCCCCCTTTACTTTCAGCACCTTTTGTAGTACTCATTTTTACTTAGTATATTACTTCCGCTTGTACTCTGTGTGTTTGTTTACTTTTATAAAGGCAATGTCTTCCCAGTTATCGGAATTTATGCCTTTGGTGCTAGTCGCCAGCCCCTGGCCTATGGAAGGCGGGCTTGGGGTAGTCACGACACGGGCCCCGAGGACGGGTCATGACAGACATTACCTCTTCTTTGAAGTGCTTCTTTGAGACCTTCTTTTAGGGCACTAAAATAGGACTTTGATGAAGACCAGAACCACTAGTATGTTTCTAGGGAAGTGGAGAAGAGAATTTGGCAGGGGTTGGCCGAGCTTGAAGGCTCAAAGTTGTGTGAGGAAGGGAGGGAGGGGGTGCCCTTTTATAAGGGAGGAGAGGCGCACCTTTGGAATAACTAAAAATATTATTTTATTATAAAGCCAAATTAGGTTTCAAATAGCTCCAAATTGATTTATTTCGAAGCTAAGGTGGGGATGCGTCGAAATCCTCTCAACCAATAGAATTTAGACAAGTTTAGGTTCCTATTTTAACCTTATCATTTAGATTTAACATTAAGTTAAATAATTTTACTTTTACCGTGTCTTCTTGTGTTTTTAACTATAAGGTTAATAAACATACTATAAGAAGCCAAAAGAACCCCAAGTTGTTTATTATTAATATATATAACCTTATCTAAGTCATTTGGCCGAACCTTAGTTTTTTATGAATAAAATAACAATTAATAATATAATATTTCTTTTAAAAACTATTTTATGTCAATTTTGACACTATTTAGTAATTGATTTTTGTAAAAATCATAACAGAATGATAAGTACGAAAAACGTTACTTAAATCAATACTAACATGTCATACTAACCTAGAAAATTATTGGAATTCATAAAAAGTCTCAAATTATATTTATTTGAATATTTATAACATCGATTATGTCAATATTTCATTAATAAGATAATTACTGCATCATCGTTGTGTCATAAATAAATTAAATTATATAATGTCTAGAAATTACAAATAAAATACCATTATGTAGGAAATCGTTTTAGCTTTCTACTGAATATTTTTAGTCGAATTTATCTTATGTATAACCTCATATTAAATAATTTTTAGTAAATAAACGTTGATTTTAACTCTTTTAACCGTTCTTTAAATAAATTAATAATAAATGTACTAATCTATTCCATGTGGGCCTAAATGGTCATATTTTATTCTTAAGTTTGTTTTTGGTCTAATTACACTTGTCCAATAGAATTAGAACATGTGTTAGGGTAATAATAATATCATTTCTACCCTTAGTTACCCTATTTACTTTTAACTGTGGTAAAAAAAATTAAAAAGTTACTATTCACAAAAAAATTATTTTCATCTCATTGAACCACATTTTACTTACTAACATCAACTGTGTCTCTCGGATTTTTGAAATTCCACTCACAGAAGCGGTAAAATTATGTTTTATGAAAAATTCAGTTTTTTTAACTACCACTTAGTGGTTTCACTATTCATCAAAAATTGAAAGTTTTCAGAAAAATACCAAAAATTAGGCCTAAGATATATTTGATATTATGAACTCAAAAATGATTTCTATTTTACCAAATTAAAAACATATCAGTTGCATTAATTAATTTAAAAATTAATTCTCGTCCTCAAAACAAATAGCGTGTTCTTAAGAGATAATAACTATCAAAAGATTGTCACCTGATTATGTCTGGTTTAAATGTAAAATTACATCCAATGAACAACATTGTATTAAATTGTAAAAATATATTCTAAATATACTTTTAAACCACTCAAATTAATAATTTATCACTATTAATTATTTCAATTGAAAAAGTTGTTTTTAATTAAAATTTAGTAATTTTCACTATTCATCAAAATATGAATGTTATACGAAAATCACCAAAATTTCACCCTAAGATAATTTCAATATTCTGAATCCAAAAATGATGTCCATTTTGAAAAACAAAATTTCAAAAAGTGGTTATTACTATTCATAACGGCTAGTTTTAATAATATTTTAATAGCATATCATTGTTTAGCGAAACTTGGTGTTGCGTACAACACACGCTATCGTGGAAGGTCGCGATTGCGTGTAATTCAAGCCAGGTCAGAGATGTGTGTTGTGAAAGCTCCTTTTGGTGTAGCGTATAACACAAGACATTAATGAAATTAAAAAGAATATTTTTCATAAAATCTCGGGGTGTTACATGTATTCACTAAGTATGTTGTAAACAAATATTATAAATAAATTAAATTGTAATTGTTTTATTCAAGAATAGTAATGAGTTTATGTTTTCATTTGTGATGATATTTTATCAGATATATCTCATTCCTAGTGGTGGTTACACTATGTCTTATACACCTATTCATAATAATAGGCCAATATTTATAATACGCTAAATATGTGACACTATAATCATGTTACTCAATAGAAATGAGCTCTTCTCATATAATAGAAGAAGATTATAGTAACACATAAAGGGAAATATGTTGATAAGGTATATTCATGGAAATGACCACCTCCTAATAACACATCTCATGTAATATAATCTAGTTTTATCATGATATCTGATAATGTAGGACATGAACATTATTTAACCACTCTTTCTTCCTTTATTATTCATTAACATTGGAGGATGGAATTTCCCACTTCTACTATGTCCATGGATTTAGTTAATGTACCACCATAGTAATCAATTAGGACTGACATATCACTTCCTATTGAAATAGGAGAATTTTATTATGAATATTCAAACAATTTCATACAATAAATGACTAACCAAACATAGTATACCTTAACATAAAATAATTTCCATTACTTTCATGTTGTATCAATGCACACAATCAAATAGTATACCTGGATAATTATCTCATGCTAGGAGACCATTACATGTGCTCATAGAGTTGAATGAAAAATGACACTTGAAACATGTTTTGTTGATATTAATGGTCATGTCCCCGTGATATCAACAACTATATATCAAAATATTAAATTTTATTGAATAGAAGTATCAATGCTTATGAACCCAAGCATAGTATTTTGTTATATCCTCAACATCCTATCCAAATGATTTATCTGGCCGACAAAATATATATTTAATTTTATTGTTGAGGTGTCTATAGGTTCTCAATATAGCATGGGATATACTATATCATAATGATGAGAGATGTAATAGAAGAACAATCGAATGTAAATAGTTGATGATGAAATATCCACACTATTAAGGGAGGAATACATCATGAAAAACACAATGTATACATGATATGGTTACTAAAAAGTATTGATTAGGTAGGGTATATATAACACACATTTATAACACTACTTCTAGAAATAGAGAAAACAGTCTTACTATCCTTTTTAGAAATTACATGATAAGTTATTTCTTCTTCTAATTTATGGATTCAGTCATTATGCATTGAATGTCACTTTTTTTAATACTCATATCTCTCTGACTTCACATCCTTGTGTAATATTAATCTTGTTATGACATCTTTCATTATATTAATTTTATCATTTATATAAACTTGAAATCTTGGAATGTAAAATAATAGTTTTATTATCACAATTTATATATGGACAAAACCATACCCACTCGGTGTGATTCAATGAATAAGCCCAAATCAATGCATACAACACAAGGATTATTTAGCTACATCAAGAGCTGTAATGAACTTGAAATTTGTACATATATACACCATTGTCTTGAATAAGATTTTTTTTATCATTACCATAGATTGAATATGATAATAAATATTATTGATAGAAATTAGGACAATTTTATAACCCCTTATATATGTTTTCTATTTCAATCCTTGTACATGGTACATATCCCTTGTAAATTTATATGTACATTTGGATAGTTATGACTTCTTCCTGATCAGATCTCTGGGATTATAATGATATTCACCTTATGTAAATTTTATGTTGGGAATATCATATCTATTATATAATATGGAATTTGTGGTAAATCCATATTCATAACTTATGGGATTATACCCACAACTATAATCACTTCATATGGCTTATATATGTCTTCTTAGAGTGATTTAGGTAATGTCACACTAGTAATCATTATTTCTATAATTTTTCTAATATTGGTTTTTTAAAAGCATTTAGGCATATGTACATTGACATAGAAAATGATAATTTTCAGATATACCTCATTAGATAACCTTCACCGGATAAAGGATTGTAGTTTTTGGAAAATCGTTATATAGATACATTCAATATAGAATCAACCAACTATAAGACTAAAATACTATTTGATTAATGTTATCATCATATTATCCTTTGAAAATTATTGACCTCCCTCTAACAGCATAAAGATACATAGTAAAAATTCATGTCAATTTGTTATTTTATGATCATGTTACTTACTTCATTTCAGAATTGGATTTTAGTAATTTGAACTCACTTATTATCATTTTATGGTGTCACAAATTCATTATGGTTTTTTTAATAATTTTTTTAATGAAATGTGTTCTTTATTTAAAAAAATTATTATAATGCTAATAAAAATTATCTTGGATAATAAGAAATATTTGATATTTGGTTTCATAATTGGTGAAATGGTTTTTTTTAGAGGTTATGCCTAGAATAAATTGCTTAATCATTTCGAACATTAATCATGAATTATTGTTCAATATAAGACAATCCTTATATTGACTCTCTTGAATTCCACTGATGAACCCTGATTTCAATCATTAAAATTATTAAGCACCCATACTGCATACATGGAATCCGTTTTTGACTTTTAATAAATTTTTTCATTTGTAGGTTGTTTCTATTTTCTAATTTCTATAATGATTCATTGATCTAAATGAATAAAAATTTCCAATCATTTTGAATATTAAAAAATCACTATGGTTTCATCCTCCTTATGCAATATGTGTCTTTAGAATATTCCATTTCCACAATATCTTTTGTAACTAGTTCATATTCAAACTATTTTTTCATCTTCATCATTGATTTATCAAAATTCAATCTTGCTCCCAATGTATCAAATATATACATGTGTACCCTTTAAAATAAATATACTCTATAACATTAATATAACTATTTTTAATGGCGATTTATATAATATACTACATTAAATTTTTGATACTAATAGAGATACATGTTATTTTTAAATAAAAATGATTTTTTATATTCCTAATGAAATATATGTATTTAAATATGTGTACTTATAAAATAATGGATTTATATCACACAAACAAACATATTATATTCTATTTTCATTATAGTTCGAATATTGTTATGGGATGGAGTGGAATTTTCTAGGAATTTATAAAAAATATTGGTTGTTTTTACAATGATTATAAGTCCAAAAATTGATTTCCCTTTCATATACATCATGAATTTTATGGGTACAAGGAAATGTACTTTTAGTAATTACTGTATACTTCATTTTTTCATCATTTATTGTATATAATACATGTCATTGATCCTCTTAACTACCATCTTGAATCTAATCTACATAAGAAGATGTGATATTATAAGTTGGTCGATGGTATATTATATAGATATATTTTTTTCATTTAAGTCTCATCATAGATCATATAAAATAAATTCATGACACTAATGTGTTTAAGATAATTTGAGTATAAGAATTAGTATACTCTACACATTGAGGTTCGGTCAATGCTAGATCAATATATTATTTTTCACATAGTCCTAATGAATGTTATATTTTCCGAAAAAGAATATTCCCTATATAACATTAAAATTCATTAGAATGATTGAATTAATATTATCACGTACATTTTCTATCAATATAATATTGTAATGGTTTATCCTTTCCATCTAAAATAATTCTAATAGAGTGGTTACCTACACTTACTTTTAATGGTTTATTTTATCATAGGTAAATATTTAATTGTTTCTATAATAATGAATGTATTTATCTTAAATGTTTCAAAAAACATATTGTTTATATCCGTGAAAACTAAATTGTTTTATTAAAGATGTAATAATATTTGTGAATATTGTATATCATAGTCTTTCATTTTCTATAAATTATTTATTGTAATGTATTTAATCATTAATGAATTGTTATTTGAGTTTTAGACAGAAAAAAACAGCATTCATCCGAATATGAAATAATGTATCCTTATATCCAATGGAATCTTGAGATAAATGTTTTAAAAATACACAAATAATGCTCAACTATAACTTTCAAACAATGAAAGTAGAATGTTCTTTATATTAAGTCAATAATGTTTCCTTATGACATTTATATTCCTCCATGTTTGGGGGAGAATGTTGAGTCAATAAGGTTTCCATATGACATTTCCTTTCTTTTATGTTTTGAAAATCACAAACACCCTATCTTAAGGCAAACTTATTTTTCTCTACGATTTCCCTTTAATAAGGAAAACATTCCTTCACCAAGGAAAATTTGTCGTTAAAATGTTTTCATTGTTCATGTCTTAATCTAACACATTCTATTTCTAAGTGTAAAATTCAGTTCACATATAAACCCTCAGAATCATATAAATATGTAGATATATGGAATTCTCTTTTCAGGATTTGAATTTTGGTTATGAATTCTTTGAATTCATACTCTTTACTTTATATGATCAGAATCCAAACTTTATAAAGATCATTCTCTAAATTCTCTAAATTCTCTAAATTTAGACTGCAAACATTCTATGTTTAGACTCCAAACTATCTAAAGATTAGACTCTGAATTCTCTGAATTCCGACTCCAAACTTTCTATGTTTAGACTCCAATCATTATAAATATTAGACTCTGAATTATCTAAAGTCAGACTCCAAAATTTAGATTTTTAGGCCACAAACTTTCTAAAGATCAGAGTCTAAATTATATGAATTCAGATTCCGAACCTTCTAAGTTTAGACTCTGAACCTTCTATGTTCATATTATTAATTCTTTAGAATTATGATTCCAAATTCCTGAGAAACAGAATACGAATATCCTTGTAATATTGACTATGAAGGATATCTTTTTTAGACAATCAATTCTATTTTCTTTAGACTCAGAAAAAATAAATTTGGTTGAGCAACCATATTTTCACTTACTCTTGTTTGAGTTATAAAATGAAGTTGTGCATTCTATTATTTACTACCCATTATTTAAGCGACATGTATATAGGTCCCTCCAAAATTCAAGGAAAAATATCATCATTGGAGGAGGGAACTGACCGTTGAATATGTACCTATAAATTGGATCTCATTTGAATGAGCACAAAAGAAGTTGATCAATCTAGAGATTACATGCTCTTGAAGTGATTTTTAGAGAGAGAGATACTTTCATGCTTTGTGCATACTGAAAAAATTGTTCAGAATTGCGTCGTGTGACTCTGAATGTTGCTGAGTACATTCATGGGCTTCTGGGGATAGGATGATAGAGGTGCTGACTACATTGATGTTCAATGGCTTGCGGGGATAGAAAGACAGACACTGATATTCGTATCGAGGGCTTACCCTGGTGTGGGTAAGACATGTATTCTTTAAAGTATATATCAATGGACCTTTATTCAAGGTTTTTGGATACCCTACTCTTTGCGTTAAAAGATTTAGTACTTGAAACTTGTATTGTTTCACATTTGTTTTCGGTTACCTTTTTACTGATAAGTATAACTATATTATACATTCTTATACATGTTCTCTGATTATATAATATTCTAAATTTTTTAATTTAGAATCATTTTTTTAAAATCTTGTTATGTTTTATTTCCGAAACTAAATTTCCAAAATCTAGTATGTTTGCAGTACTAGTTTCATTTCAAGAACCACATTTCTGGAATTTCATTTTCAAAACTACATTTTCGGAATCAAGCAAGTTTGTAGATCTTAGAGGTCTTATGAATTTACCTTGTTTGACATTGTTAAACATAGAAGGTTTTATCCAACTTTAGTGGTTCTGAAGGAATTTGTAAAGTATACAATTCACCCCCTCTTATATATTGAGCATCTACATTCATCATTATTTTTAGACCAAAATTACTCGTAGCGATCCTACAATTGGCATCCAAGGAGGTCTCTGAAATACGTATATTGATATATAAGGTTTCTTGCTCAACTGTTTTTATTGTTCTATATTTTACTTTCTTATGATATTTTAATCCTTGTTTACAAAATTTTATTACTGACAATTTTGTGTGGAAAGATATTTTCTTAATGATGGCAGGAATTAATGTTGGTTCAATTAAAAATCTTAATCCTAATAGACCACATATTTTTTGTGGTAATTATTACGAATATTGGAGAGGTCGTATGATGACTTTTTTCATTAATACTGGAGTAGAAAACATTGTTATGGAGACTGGAGATTACAAGATTCTTGATAAGGAAGTCAGAACATTTACTAATCAAGAGAAGTCAGAATATCACCTAAAATATAAGGCATTCAATAGTTTTTTGTGTTCCATTACCAAGAATATATATAGCAATATTTCTTCTTGTGAAGCAGAAAATTGTATTTGGAAGAATCATGAAGTTACACATTTTGGAACATCTAATGTTATTGAAACTAGAAGAGTTATACATAGAGCTGAGTACCATGGTTTTTCATTCCTTATGATGAACGAATAAGTAATGTACAACATAGATTTATGACTATTGTCAACAGACTACATTCCATGGGTGAAAAATATTTGGATAACGATGCACTTATAGACAGGATTATAGACATCATTCATAATGAGTGGGAATCAAAGAGAACAGCTATATATGAGAATAGGAAAGTCTCACAGATTACCCTTGATGAGAATGTTGGAACTCATCTTCAAAATTTGACTATAATGAACAGAGATACAGAAAATGTTAAGAAGAAGAATTGTAATGGAGGCATTTCTTTTACAACTACATCAAAACAAATGAAATTAAAGACTCCTGAGAGGGTTACCAGATCTAAATCCATGAAGGTTGTTGTTCAATATGAATCTAGTGAAAGTGAACATTTTGAGAATGAACTATCTAATCTTTCTCGAAGTTAGAAAAAGATAGTAGGGAAGAATATCATTAAATATAGACACAAGAAGAATGATATAAAAGATAATAAATATAGAGATGTGACATGCTATGAATGTAGAAGAACTGGTCATATCAGACCTAATTGTTCCTTACATAATAAAAGAGTCAAGAAGGATATGAATTCTGAGAGAAACAAGAAGATGTTCTAAAGATCAAAAAATATGAATGTTCTAAAATCCAATGACAGTTGGAGTGCCAATTGTGGATATTCTTCTAACAATTATTCTGATTATGAATCTTCTGAGCAAAAGAATATTGGTTTAATATCCTGAGCTCCATTTCAAAATCAATGTCTTATGGCTTAGGTATGAACTACGAAATCCTTAACCAATATGTCTTTGAGTGAAATTTTCCTGATAAATATCTTACTTCAGATGAAGAATCATCTTTATCAGATTATAATAATGTTCTTCCTTCCTATGAGGAAGTTTCTAGGTTTCTTATGTTTCTAGAGATAAGAAATTGTAATGTTTCTAAGAAAATCAAAAAGGAAAATTCTATAGAATTTATTTTATCAAAAGAAATTTCAGATCATACCAATGTTCTTGATAAGAAAAATGATGTTTTAGAAAATCTTTCAATGAAACATGAGGTGGCTAATTTTGTGAAGGATAAGCTCTAAAGGATATTAAAAAAATATTTGTAGAAAAATATGTTTTGGAGGATAAACTTAACTCTAAGAATATTATTCCAGAGGATAGGAATTTAGTCCTTAGACTAAATTCTGAAATGTTTTCCTTAAAGAAACTTCTTGTAAATTTTACTTCTGGTAAGGAATATTTTGACAAGATATATTCTCAGATGATACCTCTTGGTAATAATCAAGGATTGGGTTATTCTCTTGAAAAAACATATTTTTAGAAACAATTATTTTGTTCCTCCTAGAGCCCATTTTTGTATGAAATGTCAAAGCGGTGGGAATTGGAAGAAGAATTGTTCTTTAAATAATTTTCAATCCATTGGGTTTCAAAAAGCACACATTTCTAAAATATGTGGGTACCCAAAATATTATTGTCTACAATTACAGATCCAAGAAATTTTGGATTCTGAAAGTCTAACTCTCTTGTTTACAAGAAAATTATGCTAGTATCAACATCAATACTTGGTACATGGATCGTGGATGTTCCCAACATATGACTGGTAACAAAAACATCTTTGAAAATATTATTAAGACGAAATCCGGAAAAGTAACTTTTGGAGATAATGATAAGGAAGAAATTATTGGTATAGGTAACATTATTCTTCTTGGATAAACATTGATTTCAAATGTTTTATTTTTTAAGGTTATTAAGCACAACCTTATTAGCACAAGTCAATTATGTGATGAAGGTTACCTTCTAAATTTTAGGAATGACAAGTGCTTAGTACACAATTCCACGGAAGAATTTATTCTCTATGCCAATTGGAAAGAGATTGTTTACACACTAAACATAGAAGACCATAGAAGCCAAGATCTACCTTTCCTTAGTGTAATGGAAGATCATTATTGGTTATGGCATATTAGGTTAGAACACTGTAATCGTAGGAATCTGTGAAAACACTCAATGATAATTCTAGTTAAGGATCTACCGGAGCATATATTTTATTCATCAAAAGTTTGTGATCCATTTCAATATATAAATAAACATAAATCAATTTTTAAATCAGTTGGTGAAGTCTCAACTAATGATGCATTACAGTTAGTGCACATGGATCATTTTGGTCCAACAAAAACTAGAAGCATTGGAGGTTAATATTATGTATTTATCTTAGTTGATGATTACACTAGATTTACGTGGGTGTATTTTCTAGAAAATAAATCTGAAGCTTTTTCTTATTTCAAAACATTTAGATCCCATGTTAAAAATGAGAAAAATATTATTTTGAAATCTATTCATAGTGATCATGGAAGAGCATTACAAAATTATGATTTTGAAACTTTTTGTACTAGAAAAATAATTACTCCTAACATCTTAGCAGCCAGAACACATAAAAAAGGGTGTTGTTGAGAGAATCAATTTTATTCTTCAACAGATAACAAGAACCATATTGAGTTAATATTCAGTAGCCAAACATTTTTGGGCTGAAGATGTAAGTACATGTTATTTTACTATAAATCGTGTTTTGATTAGATCTTTTATTAATAAAACTCCACATGAGTTATGTAATGGTAGAAAACCTAGAAATTCTTACTTCAATGTTTTTGGAAGAAAATTATTTATTCTAAATACTAAAGATAATATCCATAAATTCACACCAAATTCTGATGAATGAATTTTCGAAGGCTACTCCACAACCTCTAAGGTTTGTATTGTTTTTCTATAAAAACACTTGTACTATTGAAGAAACTGTACATGCTAAATTTGATAAAACTGATACTTTTGTTTTTACACAACGTCAACCTATATCTTCGAATGTGTTTTGAAAAACTGATTATCAAACCTTGATTGTAACACCCCGAGATTTTATGAAAAATATTCTTTTAATTTTTATAATGTCTTGTGTTGTATTCTTCACCAATATTACCTTGCGATATATGCAACACCGTATTAGCCTTCAATATATGCAACACTATTCTTGGATCGTGTTACACACAATTTTTATAATAGTGATTCTACGCAACATTGAGTATATATATATATATATATTCAATGTATAAATGAAATATGGTTGGATTATGTTATAGGAAACAACTAAGTATTCTTTCAAAACACGCAACCCTTACTTAGCTTGCATTACACGCAATCGCGACCTTCCCCGATAGCGTGTGTTGTACGCAATACCGGGTTTTAATAAACAATGATATATTATTATAATATTGTCATGAACTAGCTGTTATGAATAGTATTAACTAAATTTTGAATTTTATAACATTATTATTCATCTTACACATTTTCTAGAACATGGTATAAGAACAAAATAAATTTTTCGGGTAAAATAAGTATTTTTCAACAAATGTAGTTTTGCCGCCTTTTGATGGTGCACCCACTTTAAATCTAGTTTTTGAAATGTTTATATGTTCAATTTTACAAAATAAAATTCTTCTTTTGAATCAAGATATAAAAATTTACATTAGATAATGTTTTGATATTTTTTCGATAACTTTCATATTTTAATGAATAGTAAAAACACGCTATATTTTAATTAAAAACAACTTTTTTCATCGAAATATCTTATGTGGTTAAATTATAATATTTAATGGTTTTAAAGTTAAAATAGAATATATTTTTACCATTTAATATAATGTATTTCATTAGCATTGATTTTACTTTGAATTCTAAGGTTAAATCAATTCAATCTTTTGCAATGTTTTAAACAAAAAACCGTTTTCATTCAACAACAGGATTGATTTTAATTTAATTTATGAAACTTCTGTGTATTGAATTTGAAAAACTGGATTCCATATTTGGAATCATTGGGTCCAAATTATGTTAATAGGCTACTTTTTATTTTTGGAAATTATGAATAGTAACTACGGTAAATTTTATTTACCATAGTTAAAGGTAAATAGTGTAATTAAGGGTAAATATAATATTATAAAATTACCATAACACATTCCAAAATTCTATTTTATGGCTAAAAGTAAACCCATATCAACTAAGGGTCGGATTAGATTCATTTTATGGACTGTTGACCATGAAAATAATTTAATTATTATTAAAACCAAAGAACGTGACAACATGTCACTCTCTTAAATCATATAAGTATAATAATTTTAACTTAGTGATAAATATCATAAAACTTCTAAATTTAATATTCTACCAAAAGATATCAAAATTATCTACATCATTAATATTTATTTAGAATTTTTTGGGATTAAATAATTATCATTAATTGTGACACAATAGTGATGCAGAAATTATTTATCTAGTGAAAAATCAAGAATATAGGTTTTATTAAACTAATAGTGACCATAAAAGGCACAAAATCCTGACCAAAACTTATTGGTCATGTAAATATAAACCATAATCATCCAATTGTAGAATAGTGGTCCATTTGGAGCCTTATAAAAGCGATTATGACACTTATACTATTTTATTTTAAATGATGCCAAAGTTGTCACCTTCATAATTTAATAAATATAACAATTTAAATAATGTGATTTTAAGCTGACACATTCTAGTAAAAGTATTATTATGAAGTTTAATATTTTTATCTTCATTATAGGATTTTATTTTTAATTTTTATGCAACAAATATATATATTAAATAATTATACAAAAATATTGCAGTAATTTATTTATTAAGAGATAAACCAAATAAATGGATTTAAAAATAATAAAATAAATATTATATGAACTATTTAATGTGGTACACTAATTTTCTAGATACATATGAACTCTTATTATTCTATTAAAGCTTTTTTTTTCGAACATATCATCAGTATATATTTTATTTAAATTCAAATAAATGAATAGTGTGAAAATTGACACTATTGTAATTTTATAAAAATAATATATTATAAAATTGATTAAAAATCATAAATATATTTAAAAAATTATAAATTTAAATTTATATTGTACAAAATGTTATAAAGTATCAAATTATGGACAATGAAAAACAAATAAGTAATTATTTGTTATAATTTAAATTTTAGAATGTTATTACCACAAATAAAATTAAATTGACTAAATAAGGATAAATCAAGTTGATAATGTTTAAAATAAAAACCTAAAATGCCTAAATTTGATTGTTTGATGAGTTTAAAATCATATCTCATCAAATATTCGGATATGAGTCATTTTATTGAGGTTTTTAAGTGGAATTAGATTTATTATAAATTAATATTTTTAAGAATTCCAAAGGTGCCCCTCTCCTCCCTTAAAAAAGGGCACCTCCACCCTCTCCTCCTCACACCAATTTGAGCCTTCAAGCTCGGCCAAATCCAGACAATTTCTTCTCTTAACTTCCCTAGAAACATTCTAGAGGTTCTGTTCTTCCTCAAAGACCAATTTTAGTGCCCTAAAAGGAGGTCTCAAAGATGCGCTTCAAAGAAGAGGTAATGCCTGTTACCGATTCTTTCATCTTTATTTCTTTATCCACTTCTTCTTCTTTAGTTTTTTCATTATGAAGTAATTACATCAGTATCACTCATATACTGATATGTTATTATAAGTATGAAACAACCCTATTTCACCATCTATCCATCCTACGGAAAAAGAAATCACCGCACGTGCGTACGTATAGAATACCATCTCCACGCCGTGGTGTAATCTATTTTCCACCACCACCTTACTTGGATGGGTATAATGATGTATATAAAGACTATATATGACTATTATAACGTGATACTGATTCTGAAATAGTATACATACACTCCAATACAATTTCACGATCATAGGAACGATATCATCACTCGTGCGTACGTACGGAATACCGTCTCCACGATGTGATGCGACTCGTTCTACATGATCTTCATTTCATAATGATTATATAAATGAATTAAGTGAATTAATATGATATATATTACACTAAGACCATTCTGAAATTAGGTATATATAACCTAAATATAATAATAAGAATTTATTCGACAAAACCCGCATAAGAACAAAAAGTTATAAACACCCGAATAACAAGTAGCAATGAAATATTACTACTACGAAGCTAAGAATATGACCATATATGATATCATAAAAATAATTATGATTCTAGAATAAGTCAATAACATTATTTAAATCATTATACAGGAGGTTCGGACACTTACGAAGCAAAACAGACCTAAGGTAAGGGAAATGTCACAATCTCATTTTTATCTGAGATTGCTTATACTTTGGTATTGACTGGGGTGTATTTTATCATCCACATCAATTTTTCCTCAATATGTAATATTTATATCTTTCTACAATAGTTTATATTCAATTTTACCCTTCGGTGAGTTTATAGTAAAATATATGAAAGGAATCTTTTGTCGTTTTTCGTACGAGGTACTTTTTGACTTTTCCGACAAAAGTACGAGAAGAATGTTTTTTTAACTTATACAGCATGAGTGGATTTTTAAAACATTATTTCCAAGAAGCTTCCTTTACATGTTTTCATGTTTATTTTTAATAAACTACTTTTAGTTTATAATTGTATGACATGTTAATAATGGAAACGTGTTTTTGAAGCAGAAAGGATATTTTCCTCAAGAATGGAGTTCAAGTGTTTTATCAAAGTTATTTTCCATATAAGATAATAAAGGGTTCAGTTTCTATCCCTATTATTACATTGATTTGAATATGTTGTGATGGAATTATTTTTATGAATTCCTTTATCTTATATGAATTGTTTTATGATGTCATGATGTTTAAGATTCCCATTTTTATTACATGGGTTATGCTATGATGTATGACTTATGATTTTGTGGCACACATAAGAATGGTATCATTATGAGATGGGTGGGACCTATATCTCCCTCCAATGCATTGGGTAAATATTTTATATCTCGTGAGATAGACATGGCTGGAACGGTAGGTTATACCGGTTCAGGGAAACAGGACTGAAACGAGGGTGACTCGGTTCAGAAAGGGACTTTGTCCACTATGATAGTCATGGCAATGAGTATTGACTAACAAGAAATGATTCTCTATTATTATGTGTGTATGACACAATGTTTCGGGTTTTATGTTATGATTATTGGGATTTCATTTCACTACTATGATTTATCCCATGTTATGAAATTATGCTCTCTTTTGCAGGTTAAGATTTCCAAAATGTTATGTTCTTATGAATCTGATGTGATTGATATTTCTTTTGATTACCTTACTGAGCATTTGAGCTCACCCTTTCATGTTTTATTTTCCCTAGGATATAAATAAAGGTTTTAGGTAAGAAAAAAAAGAAGATCTTTATGGGAGATGTTGACGATCTTTCACCACGATTAGAAGATTATATTCCGAGTTTCCAAAGACACTAAACTATTACGGTCCTTGTGTGTGTGTTTTTGTAATGTACTATTTATTACGCAAAATTAATGTAATGTCCATGTACGTCAGGGTTCGGGACCTTACAGTTGGTATCAGAGGAAAGGTTTAGACAACCTTTGGAAACTAGGACACGAAAACGTTAGTGAGATCCCTAGAGATATTTCTAAGGTATGTCTAGGGATGTCCCTAAGGATAAGTATACGTAAAGGATATAGTCCTTGAACTACGGTAATGATCTTAGAATTCAACCTAAGATGTTATATATTAAGGGTACTCCCCCTTTACTATGTTGTTTTCCCTAGCATTATTTTTTCCTCTCACACTATTATTTTTGGGTTTTAGATGATGGCTGGAACCCGAAGGAACCGTGTTGATCAATGCAATGGACAATGCAATGATTTTCCTCATGAACAAACAAATGTTATGGGATATGGAGTGAAAAATATTATTGCTATACTTACACAAGCTTTGAATCATTCTGGACTTTCAAATGAGTAGAGAAGGGAACAATATTCTATTGAGTCCTTCATGAGGCAACGTCCACCTTCTTTCAGTGGGTCTTCTGATCCACTTGTTGCTGAAAAATGGATCAGTACTACTGAAAAGATATTTTCATTTCTTCAATGTTCTGAACATGATAAAGTCATATTAGCAGTATATCGTTTGGAAGATGAAGCTCATAAATGGTGGAATATTATCAAGAATACGAGGCCAAGAGATGAAATTGAGTCCATGGAATGGGACGAGTTCAAGAACTTCTTTTTCAATTAAGTACTTCCCTCGTATTCTTTGAACAAATATGGAGAAGGAGTTTCTTGAACTAAATCAAAAGGATGATAAATCTTTTGGTATATACGAAGTGAATTTTACCAGACTTTGAAGGTATGCATCTGGCATTATCATCCAACCTGAAAGTAAAGTTGATCGATTTTTCAGTGGCTTAAAACCAAGTCTTCGAAGGGCATTAGCTATAAGAGACTTCAATAGCTATGAAGAAATTGTCTGTTGTGCTATCAAAGTAGAAATGGAAGTTGGTGTTACATATCCATCTCATGTTGTTGACAAGAAACGAAAGATGGAGTTCAAGGAGAAATCTCAGAATAATGGTGAAAAGAAGATGAATGTTTCCTTATGAACAAAGTGAGGAATGAAGCATGGTGGAGATTTTCCTAAAGGGACTACAAAATGTTTTAAGTGTTGATAAGAAGGTCGTCGAGCAGCTGAGTGTCGAAGTAATGGAAAAAGGGTTTTTAATGATGTGAATAAAGCAAAAACTATAGATAACTCACCACCAACACTTCAATGCTTCAAGTTCAAGGAAACGGGGCATTATGCTAATAAATTCCCTAATCCAAGGGTTAGTGATGATCGACATGAGAAACCACATAAGGCAAAGGACAAAGGAATGTCACATGTGATCACCATTGGCGATGTTGAATATGAAAACGATGTGGTGGAATGATTAAATGTATATGTAATGGGATTACAAAATAATGTTGTATATAGTGTCATGGAATATTGGAATATTTATGTATTGGTCTACTGTGGTTTTCAATAATTTTATGGCATCGGTAACCATGAAAAGTGATTGAAATATTTTTGGAAAGCAGATGATATTCACATAATGAAGGGATAAAGAGAATCTAATATGTTTGATAGTATTCATGAGCTCGTGATTGATATAAGGACTAAGTGATATCATGGGTTGAGGATATATAATTTTGAGGATTTTGGTATGAGGAAAGTGTTAACTTTTAACTCCATTCATGTTTTCACTAAGGTTCAATGGATATTCATTCATAAAGAGAATACATGATTAAGGTATTCACATGTTTGTAATTTGACCAACAAGATATATCTAATGGGGGATAAATGATGGCATTCACGTGATCATTTTCTTTAAACCATGATCTTGGACCAAAGTATTTTATATAAGCCTAATGATTGGAATGGATTATGTTGGAAATAAGTTAGTATTGTTTAAGGATAAAACTTTTTTTGATATTGTTGATGGGATGTTATAGTAATATAGCTTTAGAAAAAGGACAACCTGTAGGACGGGCGACAGCCCATCGCGTCGGACAAGGCTGTGGGAATCGAACCCACAACCGAAGTGCGACTGGCCTTTATCGCCTACCACTGGCCTACAGGAATTCCCTGGTTAGTATAAACTAGTTTTATTTTATTAAGCGGTATGATATATGAAGTATAAGTTCATTTTTGGAACCATATATGATTAATCTAACCATAATATGGACTTATAACATTTTCTAACCTTTTGTTTGAAAGAGATGGAATGACCCATCATTCTATCACATGATCTGCTAACACATCACGAATAACATATTCAACTTCATTTATTTAAGGGATGAAGTGGAAATTGTTCAATTCACGAACAACAGTGAGATTATACCAAAATCAAGTAAGTATTTCTTCTAATTCAAAATTTTCAACTTTAGGGAAATGATATTGAAAACCAAAAATGTTGTCCTAGTGATCTTATATCTAATGAATCAGATGGTACCCTAGATCATCACAAATTTATGGCTTTGCGATTGTTGGATTTTTCATAGCCATGTTCTCTACCACTCTCCATCAGAACTTGATGGTTATATTTTTCTTCCATATCCATATTTTAACCTATGTTCTCCTACGTGGAAACCCAATGATGAGTTAATTTGGGTAACCGTTACATTTCATACTTTTGTTTTTAAATCCTTTTTTGTTATTTCTTTTTACGATGTGGGTTTCAATTAAACAAACTTTCGAGTAGTAAACCATTTATAACCCCGATGAATTTCTAGGGAGAAATTCATTTTAAGGGGGGTAGAATGTAACACCCCGAGATTTTATGAAAAATATTCATTTAATTTCATTAATGTCTTGTGTTGTATTCTACACCAATATTACCTTGCGCTATACGCAACACCGTATTAGCTTGCAGTATACGTAACACTATTCTTGGATCGTGTTACACACAATTTTGATAATAATGATTCTACGCAACATTGAGTATATATATATATATATTCAATGTATAAATGAAATATGGTTGGATTCTATTATACGAAACAACTAAGGATTCTTTCACAACACGCAACCCTTACTTGGCTTGCATTACACGCAATCACGACCTTCCCCGATAGCGTGTGTTGTACGCAATACCGGGTTTTAATAAACAATGATATATTATTATAATATTGTCATGAAATAGCCGTTATGAAAAGTATCAACTAAATTTTTAATTTTATAACATTATTAATCATCTTACACATTTTCTATAACATTGTATAAGAACAAAATAAATTTTTCGTGTAAAATAAGTATTTTTAAAAAAATGCAGTTTTGCCGCCTTTTGATGGCGCACCCAATTTAAATATCGTTTTTGACATGTTTATATATTCAATTTGACAAAATGAAATTCTTCTTTTGAATCAATATATAAAAATTTACATTAGATAAAGTTTTGATATTTTTTCGATAACTTTCATATTTTAATGAATAGTAAATACCCGATATATTTTAATTAAAAACAACTTTTTTCATCGTAATATCTTATGTGGTTAAATTATAATATTGAATGGTTTTAAAGTATAAATAGAATATATTTTTACCATTTAATATAATTTATTTCATTAGCATTGATTTTACCTTGAATTTGTAGGTTAAATCAACTCAATCTTTTGCAATGTTTTTAACAAAAACCCGTTTTCATTCGATAACAGGATTAATTTTAATTTAATTTCTGCAACTTCTGTGTATTGAATTTGAAAAAATCGATTCCATATTTGGAATCATTGGGTCCAAATTATGTTAATAGGCTACTTTTTATTTTTGGGAATTATGAATAGTGACTACGGTAAATTTTATTTACCATAGTTAAAGGTAAATCAGGTAATTAAGTGTAAATATAATATTATAAAATTACCCTAACACATGCCAAAATCCTATTTTATGGCTAAAGGTAAAACCATATCAACTAAGGGTCGGATTATATTCATTTAATGGACTTCTGACCATGAAAATAATTTAATTATTATTAAAACCAAAGAAAGTTACAACATGTCACTCTCTTAAATCTTATAAGTATAATAATTTTAACGTAGTGATAAACATCATAAAACTTCAAACATGAATAGTATCCAGAAAGCTAAAAACATTATCTACATCATGTGAATTTATTTAGAATTTTTTGGGATTAAATAATTATCATTAATTGTGACACAATAGTGATGCAGAAATTATTTATTTATTGAAAAATCAAGAATATAGTTTTTATTAAACTAATAGTGACCATAAAAGGCACAAAAACCTTACCAAAACTTATTGGTCATGTACATTTAAACCATAGTCATCCAATGGTCTAATATTGGACCATTTAGAGCCTTATAAAAGTGATTATGGCACTTATACTATTTTATTTTAAATGATGCCAAAGTTGTCACATTCATAATTTAATAAATATAACAATTTAAATAATGTGATTTTAAGATGATAAATTCTAGTAAAAGTATTATTATGAAATTTAATATATTTAGATTCATCCTAGGAATTTATTTTTAATTTTTCTGCAACAAATAAGTATATTAAATAATTATTCAAAAAGTTGAGTTATTTATTTATTATGAGATAAACCAAATAAATTTTTTTAAAAATAATAAAATAAATATTATATTAACTATTTATTGTGGTACACTAATTTACTAAATACATATGACCTCTTATTATTCTATTAAAGCATTTGGTTCGAACATATCTTCTGTATATATTTTATTTAAATTCAAATATATGAATAGTGTCAAAATTGACACTATTGTTATTTTATAAAAATAATACATTATAAAATTGTTTAAAAATCACAAATATATTTAAAAAATTATAAATTTAAATTTATAATGTATAAAATGTTATAAAGTATCCAATTATGGACAATTAAAAACAAATAAGTAATTATTTGTTATAATTTAAATTTTAGAATTTTATTACCACAAATAAAATTAAATTGACTAAATAAGGATAAATCAAGTTGATAATGTTTAAAATAAATACCTAACATGTCTAAATTTGATTGGTTGATGATATTAAAACCATATCTCATCTAATATTAGAATATGAGTCATTTTTTGGTGGTTTTTATGTGGAATTAGATTTATTGTAAATTAATATTTTTAAGAATTCCAAAGGTGCCCCTCTCCTCCCTTATAAAAGGGCACCTCCTCCCTCTACTCCTCACACCAATTTGAGCCTTCATGCTCGGCCAACCCCTGTAAATTTATTCTCTCCACTTCCCTAGAAACATCCTAGAGGTTCTGGTATTCCTCAAAGACCAATTTTAGTGCCCTAAAAGAAGGTCTCAAAGAGGCGCTTCAAAGAAGAGGTAATGCCCGTTACCGATTCTTTCATCTTTATTTCTTCTTCAACTTCTTCTTCTTTAGTTGTTTCATTATGAAGTAATAACATCAGTATCCCTCATATACTGATATGTTATTATAAGTATGAAACAACCCTATTTCACCATCTATCCATCCTACGGAAAAAGAAATCACCGCGTGTGCGTACGTACGGAATACCGTCTCCACGCCGTGGTGTAATCTATTTTCCACCTCCACCTTACTTGGATGGGTATAATGGTGTATATAAAGACTATATATGACTATTATAAATTGATACTTATTATAAAATAGTATACATACACTCCAATAAAATTCCACGATCATAGGAACGATATCATCACTCGTGCGTACGTACGGAATACCGTCTCCATGATGTGATGCGACTCATTCTACATGATCATCATTTCACAATGATTATATAAATTAATTGAATGAATTAATATGATATATATTACAGAACTCCCATTATGGAAATGAGTTATATATAACCTAAAGATAATAATAATAATTTATTCGACAAAACACGCATAAGAACAAAAAGTTATAAACACCTGAATAAAAAGTAGCAATGAAATATTACTACTAAGAAGCTAAGAATATGACCATATATGATATCATAAAAATGTGTATGATTCTGGAATAAGTCAATAACATTATTTAAATCATTATACAGGAGTTTCGGACACTTACGAAGCAAAACGAACCTAAGGTAAGGGAAAATCACAATCTCATTTTTATCCGAGATTGCTTATACTTTGGTATTGACTGGGGTGTATTTTATCATCCACATCAATGTTTCCTCAATATGTAATATTTATATCCTTCTAAAATAGATTATTTTCAATTTTACCCTTTGGTGAGTTTTTAGTAAAAGATATGAAAGAAATCTTTTGTTGTTTTTCGTACGAGGTACTTTTTGAATTTTCCGACAAAAGTACGAGAAGAATGTTTTTTTAACTTATACAGCATGAATGGATTTTTAAAACATTATTTCCAAGAAGCGTATTTTACAAGTTTTCATTTTTATTTTTAATCAACTTCTTTTAGTTTATAATTGCATGACATGTTAAGAAAGGAAAAGTGTTTTTGAAGCAGAAAGGATATTTTCCTCGAGAATGGAGTTCAAGTGTTTTATCAAAATTATTTTCCATCTAAGATAATAAAGGGTTCTGTTTCTATCCCTATTATTACATTGATTTGACTATGTTGTGATGGAATTATTTTTATGAATTCCTTTATCTTATATGAATTGTTTTATGATGTCATGATGTTTAAGATTCCCATTTTTATTACATGGGTTATGCTATGATGTATGATTTATGATTTTGTGGCACACATAATAATGGTATAATTATGATATGGGTGGGACCTATATCTCCCTCCAATGAATTGGGTAAAGATTTTATATCTCATGAGATAGACATGGCTGGAACGGTAGGTTATACCGGTTCAGTGAAACAGGACTGAAATGAGGAGTGAACTCGGTTTCGAAAGGGACTTTGTCCACTAAGATAGTCTTGGCAATGAGTCTTGACTAATAAGAAATGATTCTCTATGATTATGTGTGTATGCCACAAAGTTTCATGTTTTAATTTATGATTATTGGGATTACATTTCACTACTATGATTTATCCCATCTTATGAAATTATGCTCTCTTTTGCAGGTTATGATTTCCAAAATGTTATGTTCTTATGAATATGATGTGATTGATATTTCTTTTGTTTACCCTTACTGAGCATTTGATCTCACCCTTTTATGTTTTATTTTCCCCAGGATATAATGAAAGGTTTTAGGTAAAAAAAGGGAAGATTTTTATGGGAGATGTTGAAGATCTTTCACCACGATTAGAAGATTATATTCCGAGTTTCCAAAGACACTAAACTATTACGATCCTTGTGTTTTTGTTTTTGTTATGTACTAAGTATTCCACAAAAGTAATGTAATGTCCATGTACATCAGGCTTCGGGTCTCTACATTGATAAAAGATCCTTTTGATAAGGAAAATGTTCAACAAGGTATTTTTGAAACATTTACCTCAGACGATTTCCTACCCTATATTGATGAACATGTTTTACAAAACCCAAATCAGTTGTTTCTAAAGAATAAACCCAGTGATAGTATCATTGGTGATGTAAATCAAACTGTATGGACTAGAAGTTCCTTATGAAATGAATTATAACATCTAAAATTCCATTTCCATTTGAAACAAAAAATCACTGATGAAGCTTTTGGTGATGATGATTGGATAAAAGCTATGCAATGTGAGCTAAATGAATTCGAAAGGAATAAAGTCTAGACCATGGTAGAAATACCTAAGGAAACATATATTATTGGAGTAAAATGGATCTTCAGAAATAAATGTGATGAAAATGGAAGAATAGTATGAAAGAATTCTAGATTAGTTGCTAAAGGCTATAATCAACAAGAAGGAATAGACTCTAAAGAAACATATTCTCTAGTAGCTAGACATGAATCTATTCATATTCTACATGCCTTTGCAGAATTCTTCTATTTAAAAAATTTTCAATTGGATTTTAAATGTTCTTTCCTTAATGGTTTCGTTCAAGAGGGAGTTTTCTTAAACAACTTTCTAGTATTGAAGATACAAAACAACCTGAACATGTTTAAAAAATATCAATGATTTATATGTACTCATGAAATCCCCTCGATCATGGAATGATAGACTTATAGGATTTTTTCTTTAAAATAATTAGGTTAAATGAAATGATAATCCAAACCTTTTTATAAAGAAAGATAAGAAATTTTTTTGATTGTTCCAATTTATGTTGATGACATTATATTTGGTTCAACTCAGCAATCATTAACTGATTCCCTTAAAGATGTACTGAAATATGAGTTTGAAGTGAGTATGATGGGTGAGTTAACATTTTTCATTGGATTTCAAATTTCTCCAAAACCAGAAGGATTATATATATTCCAAAATAAGTATATTAAATATATTCATAAAAAGTATGGATATGGAAACACTAAGAGTATAATTACTCCCATTGGTACCTCAAATTCACTTGATCTTGATGATGCTGGGAGACCAGTTGATCAAATATCTTTAGGAGGTATGATAGTAAGTCTACGTTAAATGACCTCTAGTCATCCGGACATAATGTTTTTAGTATACTTATGTGAAAGATATAAATCCAATCCTAAGTAGTCACATTTAAAGGAAGTGAAAAGGATTTTTTGCTACTTAAAGGAAACCATGGATCTTGGACTCTTTTATACATCTGGAAATGACATTGTTTTAAAAATGTTTTTGGGTGCGGAATAAGGTGGATATAGAATGGATAGGAAATGTACATCTGGAAGTTCCAAATTTTTAAGAGATTCATTAGTTTCTTGTTCATGAAAAAATCAACACTCAATAGCACTTTCCACTACTAAAGATGAATATGTAACAGCTGTAAGTTGTTGTGATCAAG
Organism: Viscum album; assembly: GCA_963277665.1. NCBI lineage: Eukaryota > Viridiplantae > Streptophyta > Magnoliopsida > Santalales > Viscaceae > Viscum > Viscum album. The sequence continues at coordinate 1,256,346,366 of OY728134.1, forward strand.
TTTTATGGATGCAACACACACTCATAGACTATGGTATGAGTTTCACCAAATCAAAAAATTTGTTTTATAATACTAGTGCCATTTCTTTATTTAAAAACCTTATAATTATCTCTCATGAAAAACACATAGATTTTAGACATCACTTTCTTAGGGATCACACACAAAAAGGAGATATCATTTTTCAATTTATCAGAACATAAGATCAACATGATGATATTTTCACAAAATCTTTACCCTCTGATAGATTTGAATACATTAAACAGAAGATAGGAATGAAAACAGTAAGGTAATATTCCTTGTTAACTTCCTGTTGAAAACAATATCATTACAATAATGAACTCTTTTTCATAAAGGGAGTACATTTGTTTTTATATTTCTAAAAAAGACTCATCATCTACATTTTTCATAGTCTAAACATTTTTCGTAGTCTAAAATGTTTTCATAGTATAAATTTATTTGTTGTCTAATTTTTTTTTCGTAGTAAACTTTTTCTTGTATTTAAATTTTTTGTAATGAACATTTTCTTACTTAAAAATTTTTACTGAAGATTTTCATACTTAATATTTTTGTAATGTAGATTTTCATACATAAAATTTTTGTAGTAAAGATTTTTGAACATACAATTTTTCTAACAGAGATTTTCATATTGAAAATTTTCATAATCAAAATTTTTGGAATCTAAACTTATTCAAAAAGAGTTTTCCTCATTACGAATAATATTCCTAGAAATCTGAATGGTATGTTTGGCTTCCTGAATTTTCATAATCATCTTTTACTTGTAGGTATTTTAATCTGTTTTTAATGTTTTCATATTCTATTTTCCTTGAATATGAATGTTTTTATTGAAAACCTAAAATGATCGGAATCCATAAATATTATTCTTTGGTAATATTTTTATGTCGTCAGATCTAAGAAGAAGGTTTTTCAACTATTGGATTGAGAATGGAAGCTGAATAGTCACCTCAAACACCTCTATAAAGGACCCTCAATGGTTTTCCCCCAGAGAAACTAAAACCATCACATGCTGAAGCTCTGACCCTCAAACAGAAGCTCGTTCCAAATCTTTACGGTTTCCTCACCTCCAAATGTCTGTTGAAGCTACATCTCAAAAATAAATGTCATCCATAAAATAAATATATAAATCGCAGGTTTATAGAAAAATGACGGTTTATCCGAATTTCTTAACTAAGTATGACTCTATCATCTCTAATAATATAAAGCTGAATTGGTGGGAGGGTGTTTGCATTTCGAAACTGAAATCATAGGAAACGGTGTATCTGGAGTTCTTGATTGAAGTCTACGAGACAGTAACATTTTTCAAAGAAGATGGAAAGAGAAAATTTTCTTTCCAGTGTTATGGGGATTCATATTCTCATTCATATACAGAGGATGCATGTTTGATCGAAATTCCTTATGAAGTAGAAACTGAGTTTTTCTCAAACAAGCTTCTTGATGTTCATGTATGTTTTATTAAAGAAAACTCCATGTCTTTTCTTGGACATTCAAGGGTAAAGACTCTGAAGAATCTTCCCCTATCTACAAATTTTTAGATTCTTGAATTGTGTGTTCAAGGATTAATCATTCTGAGAAAATGTGATAATTGTACATTAAAGAAGAGTGAAATCTATATTTTGCTTTTCTGGGTAATCTTATAAAAGATAAACTTGGTTAAAAATATCTTGGTTATGATTGAGAAAATAATGAATGGAAATATGAAGGCTCATATTATTATGTATTCAGCCATTCTATCAAATATGATGGTTCGGTGTTTAGAATCCTTCAAAATTCCTAGAAAATCTGAGTCACGAAATTACAATGTCTTGCTGTTGAGTGATGATGCCTTGAGAAGGATGAATGTTGGTTTTTCCCAAAGATTCCGAAGAATTTGATAAATTTCCTAAAAGGGATGTTGAAGCTCTTTCAAAGAAACAGGAGGTGGCTGAAACCTTTAAAATGGTGGAAGGAAGAGGAAGGTAAAGGAAGTGGAAGAGAAGAAAAAACCCCCAATAGAAAAGGAAACTCAATCTCCACCACCTAATCCAAAGAAACAAAAATCCTATCCAGATGAGGTAATGGCTATGTGGAGGGAAGAAAAAAAATAAGAAAGAAAGAGATCCTATGTTTGGATTGGACCCTACTATGGTAAAATCATTGATGGAAAAGTCAGCTAATGATATTGAGAAGTAAGAGAATGAAAAGAAGCAGAAGAAAAAGTTGTCTGAGTCAGATATAGTACAATCACTTCTGAAGGCTGCTGAGAAAGAATCCAAAAATATTTCGGTACCAGAATCCTTTCTGATAGAATCATTACAAGAGACTCTGGGAAAAAATTTTGTGACTCCAGAAATATTCGAAGAAAAATAAGTACAAGAAAAAGAAGTTGAATAAAATTAAGTAGAAGAAGAAAAAGTTAGTGAGGATACAAAATATTTGATAAAACAAGTAGAGGATTTTCTTGAGAAGGAAAGCCCTTCCAAAAAAGTATCATTTCGAACCTCTGAAGCTGAGTCTCAAAAACTTGTTACCATAAGTAAATATGATAAAAGTGGAGAAGAAGTGAACCAAGTGTCTGATGAAGAAATCTCCAAACATGATTTCATTAAGCCATAGGATTCTAAGGTATGATATGAGAAGGTATAGATAGATGAAGATAAAATTGTACAACAATCTGATAGTGAACATGAATCACCCAATCAAAAAGAGGTAATTCTGAAAGGCGATAAGGGAAAACAGGTGGTTGTTTATACACCTATTGGAGCAGTGGTGGAGATGAAAGAAGTGGGAGAATCATCAATGAGGAAACCTAGTGATATAGAAAAAGAATCCTCACCAATAAAAATCTCTCATTTGGAATCATCCTATCTGGGACATGATTTGGTAGTCTATTCCTTCAAAAATCTTGTTGGAACTATCCCTCTATTTCAAAGCATAGACTGCAGATGCCAGATGCTTCAAAATACCTTAAATAAAAAATCAGACTCAGTATCCATGGTGAAGGATATGTGTATAAAACATGAGTCTGATTTCAAAACCTTTTTTCATAAAATATGACGCCCAAAAATAGATCTTGAAGGAGGATGAATAGCTTGTAAAAGAAAACTATAGAATACATGATAATTCATGATGAGTTTTAAGATAATGTCAAGGATGAATTTGAAACTGAAGATAATAATGTAAAGACCCGTAAAATTCAAGGGAAATTTTTTCTTAATTTTCTTTGGAATTTTACAAGAACGCGGTTTCAGACGGTACTTGATTACGAGGCCCGGAGTGCCTGGAATTTCAATCCAAAGGTTATCTCGGGTACGTTCAGTGAACGAACGAGCGGGAATTTCTAACTTTTGAACCGGTGCCCGGAATCGAATTCCGAGGGCACCGATGGAACCGCATCGCCGGTAATTGCTTAGGAACTCCTGTTCCGGAGTTGCGTTATCATGGGTGTGGATGATAAAAATTGTGGATGTTTAGTTCATAATTATTTGACTTTTTTATGTTACCCTAAGTGATTTATCCTTTGGATGGAAGTTGGGTAACTACCCAACCTCCCTTGGGAGGTTATGAGGGTGGTGGGGCCCACACGAACCCCACCCCTTCATATCCTATAAATCCCCTAAACTCCCTTTTAAATGTTGATGACTTAGGTTTATCAAACTTATGGTTTTAATGTTGAGTGTTTAATGTAAGTTTTTGAAATTCAAACCGTTGAATTTCAAAAATCTAGTTGTGTTAATAAATTAAGACTTGGGCTTATTTTATTTTGTTGTTAGAGTTTTGTCGTTGAGAGGTTTTGGGAAGAAAATCTTCTCCTTCGACGAAGAACATGAAGAACACCTCGGACTCCGACGAAGAACATCATTCTTCAATGAAGAACATCTCTATCGAAGAACGCGGAGATCTTCTTCCACGATGTTCTTCATCAGTGACGTTTCCTCTTCGGACGCACCTCAATGACAATAGAATCGACGTTCGTTTTCCGGGACGGCCGACCTCCGCGACGCTTGTCTACCGCGGCTCGTTGACCTGCACCGTTCTTGAAACCGAAGTAGGGGATTTATTTTATTTAATTATTTTCCGTTCATGATTTTATTTTGTCGATCTTCGTGGAAATTAGAAAAAATGTTATCGTTTAAGGAGAGGGGGTCGGACCGCTCAAACATGGCCGACCCTCCTCTTTATCCTTTTTGATACGTTGTGGGTTGGACGGAATGGCGTGGTGCCGTCGCACCACGCAAAAATCGCACGGCAAGTACTTCGCAGCGCCGTCGCGCCGCACCGTGAAGTTGAACAAGGACGCGATGCCATCGCGCCGTGTCGAAGAAAACCGAAGACACCACTGCCGTAGTGGGGCCACGGTGGAGGGGAACGGTACCATCGCACCGCACCGGACAACAAGGGTTGCAGCCTGTTCTGGAATGCGGCGGAGCAGGGTGACCGACGGCCGGTGCCGGGCCGCCAGTGTCGGAGCTGGAAGGGGACCGGCCATCGCCGGTCCCGTTAGGCTGGAACCGACCTTCCAGGTCGGGCCGACCGGATGTGGAGAAGCCGGGGGAATTAATTCCCATGGTTGTCCATCCTTGCGGCCCCCAATTAAGGGGTCGCGGTTACAAGTAAGGGAGGGGGAGCCCCCCCCCCCCCCACAGCGAGCCAAAAAAACAGCTTGGCCATTTTGGCTGAGCACTGACCAGCGCACCCAGCGTGCGCGTCGCCGGTCCGGGCCGCCGGGCTGACCATGTCCTGGGGCGGGTTGACCCGGTTCGGGCCGACCGGGGGGGTCTCGGGCCGGGTCAGTCCGGGCCCGAAACCCCCGTGTTCGGACCGTTTGGGTTCAATTGCCCATAACTCGGGCTAAAGACCTTTGATCGATGCGCCGTCAGCGGCGACATGATCCTTGGAACGAGGTGGTCGTTTCTTTATATTGAACTCAAGGTTTCAGAATACTTTGAGTTCGGCCGGGTTGGTTCGTACACGATACCAACCGGGCCCTCGGAGCGGAAACACTCATATCTTGAGCTTCGGACATTCGATTGACGTTCCGCCGGCTTTGTTAGATTCCTCTTAGTGAGAAGGATATTTTGGCATACTCCGCCCGAGTTTTGGATGCAGGTGGAGTACAGTCGGGATGGTTTTTCCTTAAAAAACAACGGGGCCCGTAGGACGAAAAAGCCAATAACTCTCAGACCGGGCGTCCGATTGACGTGTCATCTGCGAAGTTGAGTTCCTGTTGATGATACAGAAATTTTGGATACATCAACTCTAGACAATGTGTCAGTTGATGTATCAGCCTCTCGGCTTATGGAGCGGACCCTCCCGAACGAGCTTGTTGTGTGCGGGAACCCTAGAGCTGGCTGCAACTACTACTGTGACTGCGACGACAACTGTGCAGAGATCCTCAGTGGATTCGACGACGATGACTAGAGCACTCAGTGTTCCTGTGTAGATCAGTGCTACCGATCCTGTGTGGGTCCGATCCTGTGTGGGTCTTTGCGGGGGTTAGTACCTGTCGATCCTTTGTGGGTCCAATTACTTAGATGGATCAGTGATCATCTCTATCATCTTTCAAAGAAGTATACCTGTGTGAGATGAATCATGTTTTACTTTCCTGTGTGGATTGTGTTGTGCTATCCTATGTGGATTATGATTTGCTTTCCTGTGTGGAATACGTATGCTTTCCTGTGTGGACTGGGGTGTACTTGGGCTCGGAGGTTGGAGCGTATTGGAATTTATGACTTAGGTATATGTATGCGAATATACCTAAGTAGTGTCGGTGGTTACTTCGTGATTGTATCTTTCCTTTGTGGTTTATCCTTTGTGGATTTTGGGAGACCTTCGGGGGTCTCGGGTTCCCTACTGAGTAGCTTATACTCACCCCTGCACGGGCTATGCCCGCACTACGTTGTGTTGGTTGCAGACGACAGATAGCGTTGATCGTGGTGGAGGCTTGCGGAGTAGGACGGTACCTAGAGGTGGACCACTGGGCTGGACGTACTCGGAGCGGTCGGCTGGACCCGAGGAGCAGTGGAGGATTTCTGTACCCACCCTTCAGGTGGGATTTCCAGTGGATAGCTCGTCGTTGCGGCTTTAACTTTCAGTTGTTGTTTTCCCTTTCTAGTTGTACTTTACTTTCAGTTTGTGTTTGTATACTGGCCCACTTACTTTTCCGCACTTCAATCTTGTACCAGATTTTACTTATTGTTTACTTTTTCTGCTTGCTTACTCTGTGGTGCTTGATTAATTTATGAAGGAAATGCCTTCCCTTTTACTGGGAATTACGCCTTGGTGCTAGTCGCCATCCCTTGGACTATGGAAGGCGGGCTTGGGGTAGTCATGGAATGGGCCCCGAGGATGGGTCATGAAAAATTGGTATCAATGGAGTTCGTTTCTACCGCGGACTCTGATCTTTTCTATGTGAAGAAATAGTGTTTAGCGTATTGGGTGTGGTTATCAGTCCAGGGAGTCCAGTGTTGGTGTGGTGGCCGACATATCCATACACCAGGACCCTGACTTCTGATTTACGACTTAATGCATGAAAACATTGATTGCATGTGTGTTTCAAGTTTTCTTCATGATTACTTTATATCAGCTCACCAGGTACACTGTTCTGACTGTGGCGCACCTATTTCGTTTTCAAGATGGCCCCACGAAGGCAGCCAGCTAGGGTTCGAAGAGTCGAGCGTGACGACAGCACACCGAGCGACGAGGCCTCGGTGTAGGGCCCTTTGTCAGTAGTGGCACTGGCGGTAGCTTTACCCGCCGAGCCACCGATGCTTCCAGCACCAGCCGATGACGATGCACGTCACCTCAGTGCACTGCATAAGTTCCAACGCCAGTGACCGGCTAGGTTCCACGGGGAGATGGACCCCCAGGCAGTCGAGGACTGGCTGGAGGCAGTGGTACGAGTTTTCAGGCTAGTGAGGACAGCAACAGACCTCACGGTGATCCTCGCAGCGAGCCTACTGCACGCAGTAGCAGGCCGATGGTGGATCTTGATGTTCCTGGTGCATGATGAGGCATCCCTTCTCTGGACGGACTTTGAGAGCCTCTTATGATCGGAGTTCATCCTGGACACCCTCCGTGCAGTGCGCATTCAGGAGCTTATTCAGCTACGGCAGGGCAGCATGACGGTCGCCCAGTACTCGGCGAGATTTACAGATATCTCGCGTTACTCGAGCGACATGGTACGAGACCCATTCTTCTGGGCCCGGACCATTGAGCAGGGATTGAGAAACGAGATCAGGGTATCGCTGATCGCCCTCAGCATTCCAACTCAGACAGGAGTACTGGAGCGGGCCCTTTTGATCGAGAGATTTCTTGCTGAGTCTACACCAGCGCCAAGACCCACTGTCGGGCGGCACGTAGAAGAATCATCTGCAGCAGGCAGTCGACGGATGACTCTTGGGTCTAGGTAGACCAGACCCTCAGGCAGACGACCTCAGGACACTGGATCAGCAGTGCGGGGCACACAACGTGGAGCCTGTCTTTCGAGAGGCAGGCAGTGCTACTCATGCGGCGGGCAGGGCCACATGGCTCGTGACTGCCGGACCCGCGGTTCCGAGGAGCTGCAGACGGTTGAGGGACCATCGAGGCAGTGGCAGAGGGTCGACCGTGGTGGTCCGTAGGGAGTAAATGGACAAGGCAGGGGAGCTGGCCGAGTAGTAGGTGGTGGGCGATGCTTTGAGGCTTTACCACCACCACCACCAGGAGGTCCACCCCGACCATAGGGAGCTGGCGAGCAGAGACAGGCACAGCAGCAGGTAGCGGAGGTCTACGACCACGCCGCGCCCGAGATGATTCGAGGTACTATCTGTGTCTATTCCACCCTTGCTGTAGTTCTTATTGACATAGGATCGAGTCACTCTTTCATAGCCGATGCCCTCGTTCGGAGCTCGGAGATTCTAACAGATCCGTTGGCTCGATCCTTACAGCTAGAGAATCCTATGGGAGCAGACTCGACGATTATGCACTGGTGCCGGCAGTGTGAGATTACTCTATGAGGCGAGAGCTTCGGCTGGGATCTTCTTGTAGCAGCATCGAGGCCTTACAATGTCATCTTGGGAATGGATTGGTTGTCTACATTCCATGCACAGATTGAATGTATTAGGCGCTAGGTGCGATTTGTACGCACCAACAGGAGCAGGTTCACCTTCACCGGAAAGAAGGGAGACTTCGCAGCATAGGACGGACTTCCGCAGAGGAGAGGAAAACCCATCACTCTTCAGTTGGCTAGCCTCATCCTAGGAGCAGTTGACGTGCGGAGTCCTGGTTTTCCTCTAGTGGTGGATCAGTATGCAGACGTCTTTTCCGACGACGTTCCAGGACTACCTCCTCGCAGAGAGGTTGACTTTTATATTGACCTATACCCCGGGACAACCCCGATATCGACTCCAGGATATCGGATGGCCCCTGCTCATCTTCGAGAGCTACAGGTACAGTTTGAGGACTTGAAGGGCACGGGGTTCATCTGACCCAGTGTTTCACTATGGGCTTCCCTGATATTATTCGCCAAGAAGGCGGATAGGAGCTTGTGACTTTGTGTTGATTATTGTCACCCGAACCAGGTGATAGTGAGGAACACGTATCCGCTACTGAGGAATGATGACATCTTTGATCAGCTCAAGGGAGAACGGTGGTTCTCGAAGATAGACCTCAGGTCAGGCTATCATCAGCTCAGAGTTTGGGATGAAGACGTGCAGAAGACAGCCTTCAGATGTCGGTATGTCCACTATGAGTTCTTGGTTATGCCTTTCACATTAACCAATGCTCTTGTGGTGTTCATGGCCCTCATGAACATGATATTTCATCCATACCTCGATCGATTTTTCGTGGTCTTCATCGATGACATTTTGATTTATTCGACGACTGAGGAGGAGCACGCCTACCACTTATGGGTTGTAATAGACACACTCCAAGAGCACCAGCTTTATGGTAAGCTCTTAAAGTGACAGTTCTAGATACATGAGGTCCACTTCTTGGGACATGTTATCTCTGAGGTGGGAGTTGCTGTGGATCCTGCGAAGATTGAGGTAGTGCTAGCTTGGGAGCCACCCAGGAGCATGACAGAGGTGCATAGTTTCTTGGGTCTAGCTGGATACTACTGGAGATTTGGCCCAGATTTCTCCAGATTTGCGGCACCACTCTCAGCTTTGACAAAGAAAGTGAAACCCTTCGTGTGGTCAGACAGATGTCAGCAGAGCTTCCAGGGGCTGGGACAGAGATTGACCAGCGCACCTATCTTGAGGTTGCCTAAGGAGGGAGTAGGGTACGTAGTCTACTGCGATGCATCAGGGACTAGACTCGGATGTGTCCTGATGCAGGAGCGGGCATTGATCACCTATGGATAACGTCAGTTGAGGACGCATGAGCAGAACTACGCTACCCATGACCTGGAGTTAGCAGCAGTGGTCTTCACTCTAGAGACATGGCGACACTATCTGATGGGTGAGCACTTTACAGTCTTTTCTGACCATTAGAGTCTCAGATACATCTTCTCTCATAAGGATTTGAATCTAAGACAGCGGTGATGGCTCGAGTTCCTCCAGGACTTTGACTTTGAGATTGTCTATACTCCTGGAAAGGGGAACGTGGTAGCCGATACTCTCTACAGGAGGACGAGCATTCAGCTACTTGAGGAGGCGACAGAGCAGCTAGCCTCTTTGCAGATATCCTTCGTGGATAGAGATGGAGTAGCCTTCCTTCATTCTCTCACAGTCACTCCTCCACTACTACAGCGGGTCAGAGAGGCACATCGTGGGGACACTGACTATGAGACACGGTGTGCGCAAATATCCTCAGGACAGGCACCTGATGGTTTCTCCTTTGAAACAGAGTACGACATCCATTTCAGAGGACGTACCTTAGTACCAGTTGCTTTACGAGAGGAGGTGCTGAGAGAGTTTCACACTTCTCCTTTGGCGGTACATCCTGGAGTGGCGAAGATGTACCAGGATCTCAGACGACAACACTGGTGGCTGGGCATTAAGAAGGTTGTGGTGGAATTCATTTCTCGATGCCTCACCTGCCAGCAGGTGAAGGCTATGCACCAGGTACCAGCAGGCTTGGTACATCCCTTGGAGGTTCCGGAGTGGAAGTGGGATGACATATCTATGGACTTCGTGACTAGACTTCCACGCACTTCCTGAGGTCACAACTCCATTTGGGTGATTGTTGACCGACACACCAAGTCATCTCACTTCTTACCCATCAGAGAGAAGGGATTAGTGGAGTGCTTGGGACGTCTTTACGTTCAGGAGATTGTACAACATCACGGTGTACCATCATCTATCGTCTCTGATAGAGATACTCGCTTTACTTCCCGGTTTTAGAATGGGTTGCAGGAGGCGTTCGGGACGCAGCTACGTCTGAGCACGACTTTTCACCCTCAGACAGATGGTCAGACGGAGAGGACTATCCAGACTCTCGAGGACATGCTTCGTGCATGCGTCCTCGACTTTGGTCGCAGCTGGGAGGACCACCTACCCTTGGTGGAGTTCGCGTACAACAACAGCTACCACTCCACCATCGGGCTGGCACCATACGAGGCGTTGTATGACCGACCTTGTAGATCTCATTTGTCCTGGAAAGACCCTGGGGAGTCAGCACTTGTGGGACCAGAGATGGTCCAGGCCATGACAGAGAAGGTCCAGGTCATCCAGGAGCGGATGAGGATAGCTCAGAACCGGTAGAAGTCTTATGCTAACTGGAGGCGGAGGCCACTAGAGTTCGAGGATGGTGACCACGTCTTTTTGCGTGTCTCACCTCGACGTGGATTACAGAGATTTGGCCGAGGTGGCATGTTGTCTCCAAGCTTCATCGGACCATTCCAGGTCCTCGACAGGATTGACGCGGTGGCTTATCGCCTGGCTCTACCACCTCAGTTGCACCAGGTGCACGACGTCTTCCACGTATCTCAGTTGAGGAGATACGTGCACGACCCGACACACATCTTTGTCCATGGGGATCTAGACATTGATGATGGGGTGACTTTTGCGGAGGTCCCGGTGGAGATCGAGGATCGACAGGAGTGGGTCCTACGTGGATGGTAGATTCCTCTAGTGCACATCAGATGGCGGCACGGAAACCTCCAGGGGGGCACTTGGGAGCGGGAGGCTCAGATGCATGATCAGTACCCTAATTTGTTTCCCTAGTTATGATGTATCTTTACGGGGACATAATGCCCTGAGGTGGGAGACATATAAAGACCCGTAAAATTCAAGGGAAATTTTTTCTTAATTTTCTTTGGAATTTTATAAGAATGCTGTTTCAGATGGAACTTGATTCTGAGGCCTGGAGTGCCCGGAATTTCTATCCAAAGTTTAGCTCGGGTACGTTCAGTGAAAGAAAAAGCGGGATTTTCTAACTTTTGAACTGGTGCCCGTAATCGAATTCTGAGGGCACCGACGGAACCGCAACACCGGTAATTACTTAGGAACTCCTGTTCTGGAGTTGCGTTATCATGGGTGTGGATGGTAAAAATTGTGGAAGTTTAATTCATAATTATTATACTTTTTTTAATCATACCCTAAGTGATTTATCCTTTGGATGGAAGTTGGGTAACTACCCAACCTCCCTTGGGAGGTTATGAGGGTTGTGGGGCCCACACGAACCCCACCCCTTCATATCCTCTAAACCCCATCAAATCCCTGTTAAATTCTGGTAACATAAGTTTATCAAACTTATGGATTTAATGTTGAGTGTTTAATGTACGTTTTTGAAATTCAAACCTTTGAATTTCAAAAGGCTAGTTGTGTTAATAAATTAAGACTTGGGCTTATTTTATTTAGTTGTTAGAGTTTTGTCGTTGAGAGGTTTTGGGAAGAACATCTTCTATTTTGACGAAGAACATGAAGAACACCTCGGACTCCGACAAAGAACACCGTTCTTTAATGAAGAACATCTCTACCGAAGAACGCGGAGAACGTCTTCCACGACGTTCTTCTTCCGCGACGTTTCCTCTTTGGACGCACCTCAATGACAACGGAATCGATGTTCGTTTTCCGCGACACCCGACCACCGCGACGCTCGTCTACCGCGGCTCGCTGACGTTCACTGTTCTTGAAACCGAAGTAGGGGATTTATTTTATTTAATTATTTTCTATTCATGATTATAGTTTGTCGATCTTCGTGATTATTTGACTAAATGTTATCATTTAACGAGAGGGGGCCGGACCGCACAAACACGGCCGACCCTCCTCTTTATCCTTGTTGATACTTTGTGGGTTGGATGGAATGGAGTGGTGTCATCGCACCACGCACAAATCGCACGACAAGTACTTCTTGGTGCCATCGCGCCTCACTGTGAAGTTGATGAAGGACGCGATGCTGTCGTGCCGCGTCGAAGAAAATCGAAGACACCGCCGCTGGAGCGGGGCCGCGATGGAGGGGCGCAATGTTGTCGCACCGTGCCAGACGACAAGGGTCGCGGCCGGTTCCCGGCCGCGGCGGAGCAGGGTGACCGGCGGCCGGTGCCGGGCCGCCGGTGTCAGAGCTGGAAGGGGACCAGCCATCGCCGGTCCCGTTAGGCAGGAACCGGCCGGCCAGGTTGGGCCGAACGGACGTGGAGAAGCCAGGGGAATTAATTCCCCCGACCGGCCATCCTTGCGGCTCCCAATTATGGGGCCGCGGTTACAAGGAAAGGGAGGGGCAGTGCCCCCCCCCCCCCCCCGCGCGAGCCAAAAAAACGGCTCGGTCGTTTTGGCTGAGCACTGACCAGCTCGCCCAGCGCGCGGGTCGCCGGTTCGGGCCGTCGGGCCGTGCCGGGCCGCGCACAGCTGGGCCGGGCGACCGGGTTCGGGCCGACCGGGGGGGGGGGGGTCTCGGGCCGGGTCGGTCCGGGCCCGAAACCCCTGATTTCGGACTGTTTGGGTTCAATTGCCCATAAATCGGGCTACAGTCCTTCGATCAACGCGCCGTTAGCGGTGACACGATACTTGGAACGAGGTGGTCGTTTCGTTATATCGCACTCAAGGTTTCGTAATACATTGAGTTCGGCCGGGTTGGTTCGTACACGAAACCAACCGGGCCCTCGGACTGGAAACACTCATATCTTGAGCTTCGGACATCCGATTGACATGCCGTCGTCTTTGTTAGATTCCTCTTAGTGAGACGGATCTTTTCGCATACTCCGCCTGAGGTTTGGACCTAGGTGGAGTATGGTCGGGTTGGTTTTTCCTTAAAAACCAACCGGGCCCCTGGGACGAAAAAGCCAATAACTCTCAGACCGGGCATCCGTTTGACGCGCCGTCTGCGACTTTGAGTTCCTGTTGATGATAAATAACTTTTTGATACATCAACTATGGACTATGTGTCAGTTGATGTACCAGCCACTCGGCTCGTGGAGCAGACCCTCTCGAACGAGCTTGTTGTGTGCGGGAACCCTAGAGCTGGCTGTGGCTGCTATTGTGATTGCGATGAAGACTGTACAGAGATCATCAGGGGATTCGATGACGACGACTAGAGCACTCAGTGATCCTATGTGGATTAGTGCTACCTATCCTGTGTGGGTCCGATCCTGTGTGGGTCAGTGCTCAGCGGTTCTGTGTGAGCCAGTGCCTACAGATCTTGTGTGGGTCTGATCCTGTGTGGGTCTTTTCGGGGGTTAGTACCTATAGATCCTTTGTGGGTCCGACGACTTAGATGGATTAGTGATCATCTCTATCGTCATTCAAAGATGTATACCTATGTGAGCTGAATCATGTTTTAATTTCCTGTGTGGATTGTGTTGTGCTGTCCTATGTGGATTACGATTTGATTTCCTGTGTGGAATACGTATGCTATCCTGTGTGGACTGGGTTGTACTTGGGCTCGGAGGTTGGAGCGTATTGGAATTGATGACTTAGGTATATGTATGGGCATATACCTAAGCAGTGTCGGTGGTTACTTCATTATTGTATCTTTCCATTGTGGTTTATCCTTTGTGGACTTTGGGAGACCTTCGGGGGTCTCGGGGTCCTTACTGAGCAGCTTATACTCACCCCTGCATGGGCTATGCCCGCACTACGTTGGGTTGGTTGCAGACGACGGACAATGTTGATCGTGGTGGAGGCTTGCAGAGCAGAACGATACCTGGAGGTGGACCACTGGGCAGGATGTACTCGGAGCGGTCGGCTGGACCCGAGGAGCAGTGGAGGCTTTCTGTACCCACCCTTCAGGTTGGATTTCTAGTGGATAGCTCGACGTTGCGGCTTTACCTTTCAGTTGCTATTTTCCCTTTTGAGATGTACTTTACTTTCAGTTTGGGTTTGTATACTGGGCCACATACTTTTCCACACTTTACTCTTGTACCAGATTTTACTTAGTGTTTACTTTTTCCGCTTGCTTACTCTGTGGTGCTTGTTTACTTTACAAAGGCAATGCCTTCCCTTTTATTGGGAATTACGCCTTGGTGCTAGTCACCAGCCCCTGGACTATGGAAGGCGGGCTTGGGGTAGTCACGGCATGGGCCCCGAGGACGAGTCGTGACAAATAAGTTCAAAGACCTCACCAAGACTTTCGATGAAAATATATCTCTTGAAGAAAATACTCAAAAGCAAGAAGAGAAAGATCAGAATGAGAAATTATTTTCAGTTTCTCAATGTTGTAAAAGAGAGAGGGATATCAGGATTGAGATAGATGAGAATCTTGCTAAGTAGGAAGAAGCCTTGAAGGATCAGGAATAGGTTCTTAAGGATTAGGAAGAAAAAAACAAATACTTAGAGAAGAAAATAGAATATCAGGAACATCTCCTCAAATGAGAAGATTATGATCACAACGAACTCAAGAAACTCAAAACCATAGTGAAAAAGTTGATTCTGAAGGACAAAGAAGGATAATATTTTTCAATTCTGATATTTTGTTTTGTTTCTTCCTTGTATAAATTTTTCCAGTCCTAATGTTATTTTTGGTTTCTCATCTTTTGGTTATTTTGTACAAATATTTCAGGTACCATATTTTCTTTTCCATTCCCTTTAATCCTTTTTGAAAATCACAATGGGGGAGAAAGGAATTTAAAAAAATAATAAAATTACAAGAAGAAATTTCCCTAGGTAAGGGGGTGTTCATCTAAGGGGGAGTTCTTATCCAAGAAGATTTTAGTATGCAATAATAATCTAGGTCTTAATCCAAAAATCAAGAATATGATTCTTAGTTATTCCAAAGCCTAAGGAGGAGTTAGTCATATTCATCATTGCCCATGTTTTAATGGAGATAATTTTAATTTTCAATTCCCAAAAAAATCTAAGTCCTTATATTCTTTTTTGTAAGGATGTTTTTGCTTTCACAAAAGGGGGAGATTGTTGAGTCAATATGGTTTCCATATGAGTTTTCCATTCTTTCATTTTTGGGAGAGATTGTAGAGTCAATAAGGTTTCCTTATTGCTTTTCTATTCATTTATGTTTTGAAAATCACAAACACCATATCTTAAGAAAAATGTGTATTTCCCTATGATTTCCCTTAATAATGAAAACCTTCCTTCTCCAAGAAAGATTTATCCTTACAATGTTTTAATTATTCGTGTATTAATATAAAACAATTTATTTATATGTTTAAAATTTGGTTTCACATGTAAAACCTCAGAATCTTATAAATACATAGATATAGAGATTTCTATTTTTAGGATTCAAATTCCGATTCCGAATTCTCTGAATTCAGACTCCGACCATTCTAAGTTCAGACTCCAAACGTTCTAAAGACCAGACCCCGAATTCTCTGAATTCAGACTATAAACTTTCTAAGTTCAGACTAAGAACTGTCTAAACATCAGATTCTGAATTATCTGAATTTGGACTCCAAACATTCTATGTTCAGACTCCAAAATTTCTAAAGATCAGATTATGAATTCTATGAATTCAGACTCCTGACTTTCTGTGTTCAGATTCCTATCTTTCTAATGATCAAACTCTGAATTTACGGAATTCAGACTCCAATCCTTCTATGTTTAAACTCCATACCTTTTAGGATCAGACTCTGACTACTTTAGAATTTTGATTCTGATATCCTGAGAAATAGAATCCAAATATCCTTGTAATATAGACTCTGAAGGTTAACTTGTTTAGACTTTGAATTCTATTTTTCCTTAGACTCCAAAAAAAATAATTTGGTTGAGAAACCATATTTTCACTTACTCTTTTTTGATTTATAAATTTTTTTCGTGCATTCTTTTATTTACTAACCATTTTATATGTGACACGTATACAGGTCCCTCTGAAAATCAAGGAAAAATATGACCGTTTTAGGAGGGAGATGGCGGTTGAAGATGTACCAATAGATAGGATCTCATTTGAATGAGCTCAGAATATGTTGATCAATCTAGAGATTACATGTTGTTGAAGTGATTTCTAGATAGCGACATTAATGATTTGATGATACTACACATCTTGTTCATAATTTCTTCATGTGACTCAGAATGTTGCATAGTACATTCAAGGTCTTCTGAGGATAGGAATACAGAGTTACTGACTACCTTGAAGTTTGATGGCTTGCAGGGATAGCAAGACAACCTACGAAATTTGTATCAAGAGATTATTATGGTGTGGGTAAGAAAAAATTACTTGAATTTATAAATCATGGGACCTTTATCCAAGGTTGTTGGATAGCCTACTCTTTGGGATAACAGATTTACTACTTGTTACTTGTATTTTTTCAAGTTTGTTTTCCACTGAATTTAGATTGGTAAAGAATGTATAACTATATTATACTTTATTTTACTTGTACACTGATTATATAAGATTCAATACACTTTAAGGTATAATAATTTTTTTTAGACTCTTGTTATGATTCTTTTCAGGAACTACATTTACGGAATACAATAATTTTGCAGAACTAGTTTCATTTCTGAAACCACATTTCTTGAATTTCATTTTTGGAAATATATTTCCAGAATCAAGAAAGTTTTTAGAACATATAAATCTTGTGAATTTACCTTGTTTATCTTTGTTAAACATAATATATTTTACCCAGCTTTAGAGGTTCCGAAGGAATTTTTAAAGTATAAAATTCACCCCGTCTTTTATAATGATAATCTACATTCGTCATTATTCCAATACTATAATTAGTATTAGAGATCCAACATTTTCTTCACACTATTGAGAAATGAATCATTCTTTCTCATCAACTTAATTAATTTAGTTTACTTCTATTCATTTTTATAACTTACATGGTTACTATATGTTAATACATATATGTGATAATAATATTGTAGTTAATACCTAATAATTATAACTAAAACACCACATAGAATGATGAATGTTCTCTATGTCTATTCCATAGCTTATTTCTACATCAAATCATTTTATTTAATATTTCATTGAATTTTATCACCTCATTCAATGAAAATTTGATCACATTTTATGATATTCCATATTTTATTGATGGATGTTTTGATGGTGCATTTTCTATGATAGATTTCATTGTCTTGTTCACCCTGTGATTTTACTTCTTCACTGTCAGAAGTAATGAATAATCTTTTCTTGTGTTCTTATAATCTAGGTAATCATTACCCAAAAGATATGAAAAATTTTCTCTATTCATTGATTTTTTTAATACTAAAAAATGAGAAAGTGGGAGATAATGATATAGTGGTAGGATATATTAAATTATTGTGATCCATGTTTCAATGTACATGAATTTAGTTTCATTATCACATCATTCACATTTCACTTCACAATATCAACATAGGAGTCTAAGGTATAATAAAATATTTGATTCCATTCATGTCTCATTGTTTTTTAATGAACTAATTCGAAATTTATGACATGATTAATATTTAATAATAAAATGAGATATTTTGGTGTCATCTCTATGAATCATTATAACCATTGTTTGTTTAGGTAGCTCAATATATATTGTGGACGCTAGAACATATAATTTATTATATTGTAGAACCATTTTAATGTTCCTATAATACTCATGGAACATCACATAGGTTTGAAATTTTATTTTTCTAGAATTTATCATTTCTAACATGTAGTATTCAATCAATTTATATACATGCTAAAATTTTAGAAAACAAGTACACTATATAGACTAATAATTAAAAATTACTGATTAATTAAATCATTTGATGTCCCCTAATATATTATCATACCCGAGTATACTTCACTATTCTATTAATAATATTGAGTTTCTTGATTAATTTATTAGAAATGAGCCTTGAAACATCTCAAAATAGTCAATTCTATGGCTATGCTACTGCTCTAAAAATTTAAATGTATGTGTTTCACTAGAAAACTGCATTATCTCATGGATTCATAAATGGTTGTGAAAAATTCCTCTTTTAGTAATCATAAATGGGAAATAAAAAAAATTCCTATAAAGGAAAAAATATAGATATGGACACTTATTTCCTTTCTTATTTAGTTAATTTTTCCCACTTAATTCATAAGAACACCCCACTTAGTTTTAAGGACTCTCAAATAGGGATAACGAGCACCAAATGCTATCAGTTTGGTTCAAATTCATATGAAAGAAGGTGTTACAAACATCATATTTATTTTTGAGTTTTTATTTTTTCTTTATGAATGAATTTTTTTTCTATTAGATGTGTATGTACTATATGATATCACAAAGAACATTAAAATGTAGTAAATAAGAAACCATTCACCTTATCATAATTTTATTTAATCTATAATTAAAATTATATTATTTTATGTGATCATGTGAAAATTTATATTCATAAATATTTAATAAAAATTCATAAATAATCATACACCATCAATTACAGGGATAATTTCTTATTGGATGAACTATTGAGTATAAATTAATTAACTATTAGCCTAGTAATTGATACCTGAGTCATGTATGGATTTTATCACTACTCACACCCTTGTACAGTGTATCCACATCTCTCCAATATTATAAAAAATATTTATGTGTTTTGTGTATCACATTTTCCACTTATTAATATATACAAAATGGATAATTAGTAAAATTCATGTAGAATTATACATAAGGAAAAGAAGGACCTTATACGTTTAATGTGTAATAGGGATGATGTGATGACCATATTTCACATAATAAATATTAAATTCATAAAAAACATTGAATTAATGAATTAAATAAATCAATAAATGGAGATAAATCTGTCTTCTAATGTTCAAGATCATCCTATATTAAATAAATTTAATGAATAAAATAACTTTTCAGATAAATAACCCTGAGGAAATAAATTTTTAGTTAAAATAAAATTAACACACATTATGCAAAACAACCTTGTAGATTGGTCCACCGTTTCTGATTTATTAATTTTTTTTTAAAATTTTCCTATAATTCATGGGATTTTGGGATATTCAAAATACTAGAAGAAGGGTTTCTAGTTTATTAACATTGTGGGTGAACAATTACTTTTATGTTCAATTCATAGGAATAGTATCCTCTAAGTACTATTATTATGGAATGTATGCATGTTACTATTCACATAAATTAATAAAAAATATAAAAATATATCTTTATATATTTTTATATTTATATATTAAAATATGTGGTTAACCCTCCATGTTAGATATACCGCTTGGGTTATTATTAATGTAAATAGTATATATTGTGTTACTCAAAATAAGAGTGATATGTTTTTTTAATGCATGGGTGAATAGAATGTCCCCTTCCTATTTTCTAATTTTTTTTGTATTTCAAAATTCCAAGGGGTTAAAACAGTATAAAAAATTTCCCTATTTTTGAGGAAACAATTCCCAATAAGATTACACTACTCTAGTCACTAGAAGATTAATGAAAACTAGTGGACCACCAAATTAATTATTAAACACACACACACAAATATATATATATATTCATTCTTATATAAAACTTAAAAATCAGTTTAAGTCAAACTTATAATGTATAATAGCCAAAACATGGTTTTTGGTTATCAGATGAAAGCCCAGTTTGGTGCATTGGGACTGCCATAGTTCCTTGTCTATGAATTTAATGAAATAATTATATTTGTAGGAACAAAACAGGATGAGGTCACACTGATAAATTTTTATTGTATCGAGGCATTTAGTAAAAGAAGATTGGTGAGAAATATTAAAATTTTCAACATCGCATCAACGTAGCAATGTCATATTGTGTTATGTGATCCCTAAAAAAGATAAAGGGACTATACATGAATGTATTTAAGTTTAAAGATTTCGGAAATTTTTACCATATATGATTTGAAGTCATGTTCAACAACCAAATGTATTAACTGACTTTTTTTCAAAGGAATAGCGGTTACAACCCTATATGTCATCCACACACACATCTAATTTCTACAGGAATTCCTATCATTAAATATTGGTTCTAGTGTGGAGATCTATTAAATCCTCTAATATCTTGAAAATCACTAATATATATCATTTCATCCATAAAAAAATGTTTGATTAAATGGCCGAATAAATTTCACCTCTATTTATAAATCAAATATATGAGTGATGGGCTGTTAAATTCATGCAGTGAATAGTACCATGATTGAGATACTCCACATAATTATATATAATTATATTAAATTCCTAGAAATGGATCTTGGACCCCGACCCATATGTTATACATTTTGAATAAGTAGTAAATGAATTTTTATTACTTCTTTTATGAGTTATAAATATCATTTATATATTTATCACATACATGTAGTATAATAAATATATAATTTAATAAAATCATGTTATTGAGTAGATGCATTTTTCCAAATAATAAAAAAATAAAATTTAATTTGAAAATATAATTCATTCAAAAAAGTTCCTTGTATTGACCTAAATAAATTTATTTAAATTAAATAAACAAAATAATATCAAATTATTCTATACGTGAATAATGATAAATATGTTTATTTCATGGTGAATATTTATTCTTATAAATCTTGCATACCCATTTTTGGGTCCACCTTTTAATATACTCTAATTCATTAGAATATAAATGTATTTTGAACACTCTAAGTTGATGAACCTCCTGGCCCCTACCTATATACCACGGAGTAGAAGTCGCATACCACGAGTGGAGTCTAGAAACCTATCAATGCCCTAATGAAGTTCAGGTATATTCATAACAACGAAAACCTATTATTAAAAAAACATGTTTAAAATAATCTCATTGTCTTTTCCTATATCATAAAATAGTATGTACACTTCATGTAATCATCATTTCAGGATTTATTATTCATTGAACATACTTGACAGACATAACTTCTTATTCTGTGGAAATGGCTTTCGAGCTGGTACAACCATACTGGTCAGTTTCTCTTGAGATATCAATTCCTATTAGAAGAAAAATTATCAAACTTGATTATTCAAAAAACATAACACCACTAATGACCAACCCAACAAAACATAACTCCCCATGACATAAATTCCATGGTTTTCAACTTCCATTAATGTACATAGTAAAATTGTAGACACTGTTAATAATCACATGTCTAGAGATTACACATGTTTAGTGATAGGAACTAGCTATTACACATGAAACATTTGGTGTACCTATTGGTCATTCACCTTAGGGGATCTCATCAAATCGATATCGCAATGTTCCTATAGCATGAGAAGAAGTTAAATTTCTTATGATACCCAACAGCTAATGGTCCACATAATCTATATCCAATCAATGTGATGAATCCGAACCGTAAGACATATGTTTAGGTTTCCTGACAATGTATCTCTTCTATCTCATTATTTTTTGTGAGCTTCTATAACCTTTTGATGAGAAAATTAATATAATGAAATTAAAAAATAAATTCTGGAAACATAAATATATACAATGTTTTGGTAAAAGAATATCATGCCCAAATATATGTATACATTATATGGTAATAGAAAAGTATTAATCAGGTTAGGTATAAGGAATATAATTTTTAACCTATTTTTAAAATCCATGGGGTACTAAAAACCACTGTATCAAACCAAGAATATCATTATTCCTCATGTTTCTAGAGAGTATTTCAACAATATTTAAATTCTCAATTAATCCTTAATGCTAAATTAAATCGCAGTTTATATGGGTAGATTGATAGAACAATCCTGATTCTTGGGGGCATGTTACAAACATGTGTCATAGAATTTGTCGGATCAGAGGTGTAACACAGACCATTAATTGTGTTTTATTATAAAAATTATCAGAAGTAATCTCTTATTATAACACACTTTGAGGATTTTTATGGGTGACCAATTCATTCTATGTCTTGTTTGACTAAAATTGGGGGGGGGTCAACATTCCCTGGTCCATTTGTCATATGAAGCACAACAAAGAAGTTTCATGTGGTTTGAGAGAATCAAAATGAATCAACTATTCACTGGGTCATGTATACAGATAATTACTGGTATAACCTAGAGTATGAAGGTAGATATAATCTATTGTTAGTGGTTTCCCATCATCAAGGTTGGATGGTGCTATGATGAGGAATACATCTGTCTCCATAATTCATTATGGATTTTGAGCTATAAAATTGTGTTCTTGAGGAGGCATATCACATGATTCTCTTTCGACAACACAATAGATTTCATAACCTCTTCCACGTGTTCATGATTTCTCAATTTATTCAGATTAACTCCCATTTCATTGAATGGGGAGATTTGGAAATTGGGGATAATGTAACATTCATTGAGCAGTGTATGAACCTAATTCTTTATTGAGGCACATATCTTGTTTTTTCCGCAATTTAATGATCAATTACTTAAAAATGGTCTAATGTGAATTACCATTTGGGCCATAGAATATTTATGTGGTGTCTTAGGCTGGTCTGGAGATTGAAACCCATGTATTTGGTAAAAGGATGATGTGGGATGATTAGTAAAAACTGTGTGGGTTGGGCCGCATGAACCTGTGGATAGGCCTGCAATTTTTGCAGGATTGACAAAGTATTATGCATGGTTATCACATTGTTAGTTCATATCGTGGAGGGTAACTTTGCGGTATACCCCATTGTAATAGAATTATAGGCATGGTTTCTACATGTGTTTGAAAACCATATGTATAAACCATGTGACAGAGATATTTTGGGTAAAATGTATGTTTTACCCTGAATTTTTTTAACCTAAAATTATCTCCTCTATTCTTTCATTGCACAATAAGGGTCATGAATCTGACTCTACTTTGAAGTCAATTCTCCCATTTCAATTCCCTTTTCATTCTAATCTCTGAATCTAGTGTCGTTCATCTCATTGGATATTCTATGGCATACCCCTGATTAATTTTTAGCCATTCATGGTTCCTCATTACAATGGATACACTATTTAGATTTAGGCTGATATTCTCAAATATCTAGTTCTTCATCCATTCATCATACTTCTCCAAAACGAGAAAGAATTCAAGCATGATACTAGAAGATCTATCTAGCATGAACCAAAGTTAGTTGGTTATGTTATTTTTGTTGAATGTCATACTATTTATATATGTCCATGTGTCACGCAACAATTATTGGGGTGTTGACTTGATTTTTGAATTGAACCTATTTTTACCTGTGTTGTTTAGGTAATTGAATAGGTGTTTTAAAGCATGTATTTGGTGTCATACATTGATTAAGGGCCTCCCCATGGTTTAATTCCCTTGGATGTATTTTTATGTTCCTTTGGCCTAGGATGCATGTACGACACACCATTGTCACAATTTTTATGGGTTGTGGAGAATTTTTTTTATTATGGAATGAAATTTTAATGGGGTTAAATTCTTTGGAAATGGTATGGTATGGGTTGGTTTTATTTTTCCTTGACCCATATTCCAATGTTTGTTTAAGACTGATATGATTGATTTTATTATTATTTAAATATGCCCATGTGAGTTATTTAATTTTAAATCCATGTAATTTTTTAATTTAAATGTGATTCTTTTTATGAGAATATTTCCCATGTGAGTAATTTTTTTCCAAGACTTTGAGTTTGGTCCAATATTGATACTAAATTAATAGGATGATATATTAATGCTTATGGTTATACCATAGAATGGATAATAAATTGTTTAACTGAATCAATTATTTATAAAAGGTTAATACATTTGGGTGAATTAGGGATTCAGTTTAGAATTCCATCAACATGCTTATATATCCGTTATACCTTTTTTACCTTTAGTGAACCATGAATTATTTTGGAATGACATGGATGGGATCAATGGGTTGTTAATAATGTTATATTGCGAGTGAACCATGGATTCTAGGGATGGTCTCATAGAGGATATGTACTAAATGAATAGGGAATCATGGATTCCAATATAATTTCCCTGGATGGGATGAAGAGGACTGGATTATATGTAACTAGTGATAAATGGGGCTCCCTATAGTACCGCAAAGGATGTTATCATTATCATGGACTATAACACAACTAGATAGATACAAACTCCTGGGAGGTTCCTCACGATGGGATTAGAGGGTGTTGGTGGATCTCCATCTATGGTGATACAAGAATTCCATATTAGGAATTTCAGTGATGGGATGCTGTTTTTTTAAATTGGTTTATGATGCGTCTTCTAATCTAATGCACAAGTATGGATTCAGTCTTTACTTGTATTTGATTAGATGACCATGTAAGGAATCGGTTGCACTTATAGTTACATTGGGATGTTGGGCATATGCTAGATCTCAGGAATTATAAATTCAATGTAATTGGATCATTAAATTGATAATTAAATAAAATTTAAATGGATTAGTGTTCTTATAGTACTATTTAATTTTGAATACATCATACATTACTACTTCAATTTTGGATCATTGAATATTATATATATATATAATGAAATTCAAAAATACCATGGGTGGTTTCCTACTAGGATATAGTCTCACACCCTATTTTGGTTTTTTTAGACATAATCAAATTATATGATTACATTTGTTGATAAGGGAATATTCCCTCCTATAGTTACATGATATGATTCTTTGGGAAATGAGATCATGAGACTAATTCTAGGATATTGATGCTTCTGAGACTCTTCGTGTCCATTCGTACATTTGATACCTGTATTTTTTATGACTGTAGTGTAACCAGTTTTGGATTTTTTTTGTAAAACATGTAATGTGTAGCATTATCATTTGTAGGATAAGACTTCTTGTTATTTATATCATTAGTATTTTACTATTTATTTCTACAATAAGGAATTACTCCTTCTGGTATTGAATTATTATTTTTTCGGTAGTGTTATACTCTTACAATGAGGTAATAGTCCACCCACTATCACACATAAGCCCTCATTTCTAGTAAACAACTTCTGGCCTTTTAGGAGATTCACTTGAGAGCATGTTGATAATCGTTCTTAGAGCACTGTTGGGTGGAATCTGAGATTGAGATGTTAAAAAGTGGTATCAAAGCATATTTTCTTCTTTCCTTTATTATTTCGTGACAATGGGAATGTATATAAATTAAATGGTATTTGATAATGAGGTGTGCTTAGGAGTAGTTACCCAGTGTACATGGAAAACCTAAATTTCCTGGAATTGAATTGTGATTTTTAGATTTTGAGCTATTACTATTCATTTGATTTCCTTATTGGGTGAGACACATGTATTGTGATATTACTATTGATATGATAGTGAATTATATTATGTTAAAATCCTATAAGATAAGGGTATTCCATCTCATGAAACATATACACACTTGATTGAAATAACATTATTTGCATTATTGACATACCATTTTGAGAGAAATACTGATTGCATCCTTTTGTGATATATGTAGTGATAGAAATGCATTCTATTGTGATAGGTATATTTTCAAATGTTATAGTTTACATTTTATGGACACCATGATTTATCCCATATGGTTTATGGGTCCTCTTGTTTCATAATGTGGTGTAAAATGTTGTCAATATAAATTTAATTTGGTTATGATGTTCTATACGTGGATTCCAAAAATTGATTTGTAGAGAGTATGTGACCCCATAGATTATAATTTAAAATACCATAGTGATACCATTAGAGAAGGGAATGAGTTAGATTTAAATGGATTTTTGTACATAACATGACCAGAATCGACCTTAGTAGTGGTATTTTGGTAGTAACTCTTGGTTTGTTTAAATATAGTACTGACCTAGGGGGTAGGCATAGGGGTGAATGAATAGAGGATGGTTTGGACATGTCTTGTTAGTTTTTGTTATTTTGAGCACTGACATTTAAAATGAACATGAAATGTGGTGTGTTTTTGTCTCTGTAGTGTCACACCACCACGATGACCTCTAGATATACACTAAGAGGGTGGTGATGATCATACCATAGAGGTGGTTTTCCATGGGATACTAGTGGATCCTATAGTTGTGTTAGTTGTGACACCAGCTATTATAACAGACGTAGGTTCCAATGCACCATTTTATGAATGAATTACAAGGTTCATGTAATACTTTTAGGGATCACCACATGCTACAATGATTTTATAAGAGCTGATGTGGATGTTCCATTGGCATCATATGCCCATATTTTCCAAAACTGATTGACCACGGGCTATAGATTTAGGGATAAAAGTCATTTTTTTTATATTTATGAACATAGATACACCCCCTCCCCCCCAAGATGAGGGTAAATCTCAAGATGTATATGCTATGCGATTCCACAAACAGATGGTAGGACATGAACACATAGATAGAGAATCATCAGGATATATCATGGGGATATTTTTTGGTAGTCTTATATGATTAATACTATCTAGATTTGTTGAGAGGCAATATTTCTATGGTGTTTAAGACTCTGGAGTAGATATATTTGTCAATAATGGACTATTCAACAACTTTTACAAATATCTAGTGATTCATACCTACTCTGATGGGTGAACATGTATCTAACACTCAAAGATTTGAGGATGGTCTAATATGTGACATATGGTCTTAGGTAAATGTATTCTTGTTTTCTACTGTATCATATATTGTGAATAATTTTTTTATAACTAAGAATAACATGTGTAAATATAGAGGAGATATCAATGATTATTCCGAAATGAGATCTGGTACTCTCTCGATAAGTAGAAAAGAAACATTATCTAGAGCTACCTAGTAGTGATACTCGTAGTCAGAACATATATCTAGGTGGCCAATTGAGGTTATAATAGTGCGGTATGATGGGGGAATATGAGGTCATAGTTCTCGGTAGACCCATTCGAGTGATAATATTATAAATGGTTTGACCATATAAAGTGCTGTTGTAGGATGTTCACAAATGAAAATAGTGAGATTGGGTCTGCACTAACTCCATGTACTAGAGAATGGGCATCAGCTTCTCATCTGGAAGAGGATTAGAGTACATCAGAATGTTCAGGCCAAGGTAGTTTTCACGGATATGGTAGCCAGACCCTGGGTTCATAGATACATTAGGGTGGATTAGGTTATGGTATCCAGGTAGTGTCACAGGGCCATGGTGTAGGCAAAAAATATGCAGTGCAATAGACCAAGCTACAATTGGATACCAAACCATCTACATTCAAAGGTACTACTCTGGTAGCCACTATTTTATCTTGAACAATTTTTTATATAGTTTCTTCAAATTGTTTCATATATTTTTCCATTATGGACCTCCTTGGGTTCTATGTTTTTACTTCATCCGACATTATGATGTTAGAAACTCTGTTAGGTGTGAGAACGAAAGGTGTGTGGTAGTGCTGGGAGTACCCCTTAAGGTTGGTGGTTTTCAATTGTTAGTTTACCTATATGTCTTCAAGAAAAGAGTATTTGATTTCATTCCAAAGATAGAATCATTGGTTCTATTTCAGGCCTATGTTGATTTCTATCATCGTCGGGTGTGTTTTACATCCTAAGAGGGCGGGAAGCTTCTAAAAAATGTTTAATGGGTTGTCCAGGAGAGCTGACCTAGACCCGAGCATCATGGGTTGAGAAGGATGATACACCATATTATTCGTATATATCTAGATGACAAGGGAACACATAAGATAGTTTTATCTCCAATTGTTGATCACATCCGAGATGTCTTCTAAGAAGGATTTTTAGGATTACCTCCAATGAGAGAGGTAGAGTTCACTATTGATCTAGTGCCAGGAGATTCACCAGTATTCATTCCCCCTTTATATTATTCCATGTGACCCAGTACATCTTCATGGGATTTGCTGGTCCCTTTTAGAAAAAAGGTAGACATAACTCTTAGGTTATTCATAGATTATGAAAAATTGAATCAGTTTATGGTTAGAAATCAGTATCTTCTTCAATGGATAGATGATCTATTCATTTAGATCGGATGATCACAAGTTTTTTGATATGTTTATTTGAGATCTAGTTTTCAGTTGGTGCATGTTAGATCATCATACATACCTCATAAAACCTGTCAACGTAGGTATAATCTGTATGAGTATTTGGATATTCCTTTCGGTCTCACAAATGCCTCAACACTCTTTATGGAACTGATGAACAGAGTTTTTTGTTCTTATCTTAACACATTCCATGTGTGTTTCATGGATTATATCTGTGTGTATTCTCATAATCGACATGACCATGAAAAACATATTGAGATCATTTTTAATACGTTGATAGAGAATCAGTTATATGTTTTGCACACAAAGGGAAACTTTTAGATGCATTAGATTCAATTTATAGTCACATCATCTAAGATTAAAGAGTATCTATTGACTTAGATAAGGTGAGAGTAATAGTTACATGGAATCATCTTAAGAATGTCACTGAGCTTTATAGTTTCATAGGGAATGCAAGTTACTATATGTGTTTCATATAGGACTTATTACATTTACCAATTCCATTGATGTGGATGAATAAAAAGGTGTTGATGTTTTTATATATAGATTATTGTGAGACAATATTTCTGGAACTAAAAGGGAGAATGACTTTAGTGTCGTTACTAATTTTTCCAAAGATGTAAAAGAGTTACACAATGTACTATGACACATCAGCTATCGGTCTATGAGAATTTCATATGTAGGGGAATCATGTTATGTCATACGAGACTCACCAGTCGAGGTGACATGAGAGGAATTACCCAATGCATGATCTTGATGTAGATAGGATTGTTCATGCTTTAGGAGGATTGATAAATTAATTAATGGGAGAGAATTTTGTGGTGTTCATGGACCAAAAAATCCTCATGTATATAATTTTATACAGTGATCTAAATATGAGACAATGAAGGTGGGTAGAATACCTTCATTATTTGGACATCAATATTCCACAATTGCTGGTAAAGGCAATGTAGTGGCTAATTCAACGAGCATTATGACTCGGATATTGGTAGTGCATCATGCTAGAAATGAATGGTAGCTTATGTATTTATTATAGAAGATATATTTGGACTTGCATGCTAGTTAGAGGTAGATGTTTCTTTCATCTCTAGCTATTATCTCAACCCAACCAGACTAAGAGAGAATGAGGAAACTATCATATTCTGAAGCCATTTTTTATGGGAAAGTGTAGATGGTGAGGACCCTACTACTATTTGGACCATATGTGAGGATGAGGTTATTTGTTTTCATGGTTCCATATGGGTTTCAGAAGAAATGAAAGTGGAGTTGATGTGGTATTTTGATACATATGTAAGGCAATGAATCCTCATGTCATCATGATTTTTTTGAATTTAAATCATTAGTATTGGTGGCCATGTAAGAAAAGGGATGTAGCTTCTTTTTTATGAGGTGCTCCACCTATCAGCAGGTGAAGGTGGGACACCAGAAACTTGGAATTATTTTACAGTAACTAACCATTACTAAGGAAAAATAGAATGATGTTTTGAACTATTTCAGGATGGGTTTGAAGAGGTCACCTCCAGGTAATGATTCCATTTGTGTTATTGTTTATAGGCTCACAAATCTTTCCCATTTCCTATATATAAAAGAAAATTATTGTTTTTATGCACTTATGAGGATGCACATTATTGAGATTGTACGCCTTCACGGGGATCCACATTTTATCATTTCAAATAGGGAATCCCATTTTACTTCTTATTTCCTGAAAGGGCTATGGATGATGTTTAGTACACAAGTTCTCCTAGGCACAAGATTCCACACCCAGAAAGACCCCTTGTTGATTTTTTCATATATCAATATCATCTAGGATACTATTCAAATAAACCCATATGAAGCTCTGTATGGTAGGTCGTGCCGATCTGCCTTGTTTTTCTAGACGCAGTAGAGGAAGCTATATTGGGACCACATCTTGTCCAGTAGACCAATGCTTAGGTGTATTTGATTTATAAATGGATGAATACTACATTGTCTCATTCGAAATCATATGTTGATTGTATTAGATGACCACTAGAGATGAATATTGGGGATTGGGTTTTCCAACGTGTTTCACAGATGTTGGGACACAAGAGGATTACGAGATCGTGAAAAAAATTCTCGAGGTACGTCAAGATGTTTAGGATTATGTAGAGGGTTATACTGGTTTCTTATCAGATGAAGTTTCCACCGAGGTACCCAGATATGCATGACATTTACATGTTTCTAGGATATGAAGATATTATACATACCCATCTCAATGTTTTCACCCTAAGGTGTTTGAGTCATAAGTAGTTTCATCTTTTGAGGAAAATACTATATGAATTGTTGATCCATGTAAGAATGTTCTACATAGAGAATGTGTTCCATTAGTACACGTGTGATAGTGGAATCACTGAATATTGTGTGAGACCTCAGAGAGGGAGGTAGATATACAATTGCAGTAGCTATTTTTATTCTCATATATTTCTTCACCACAATTTGATGGGAAATTTGGGGTCGAATTTATTTAAGGGGGGATGTTTCTAATAACTCTATTCATCATTGAGGTATGAATCTTATAATTTCCCTCATTTAGTTGTTCAATTTATTCAAAATAGACTAACATGAATGTATGATTGGGTAATGAAGGTATCTGGACAGTCTAATGCTGGTCTGGAGCCTAGAAGCCGAGTTTTGGAGGAAAATAGGAGGCTTCATGGTTTGTGAAAATCTTGTGGGTTGGGCCACAGGGCCATTTGTAATGGTCATAAGTATTAGAATACATGACATAGGTTTCCACATGGATACCACATGGTTAGTTCAAACTTTGGGGGGGAACCATGCATTATACCCCTTGTTAATAGAAATAGTGAAACCTAGTTATTTTCTGTAAAATGAACTTTTTTTAAGAAATGAATTTTTAGTGAATTTTGACCCCCTCATCTTTTGTTGCACAGTAGGTGTCACGATGTTTGCTCCCCATGGATGACTAATCTCCCATTTCAGATCCCCTCTCCATTCGATATTGGAAACAAGTGTCGTTCATATCCTTAAATCTACAATAGTAAGCACTTTATTCCGTTTTAGATGTTCTTGATTCCTCGTAACAACAACTGCACCATTTGAATTTAGGCTCATATGACCTAATATCCTATTATTCATCCATTCATCATATTTCTCCCAAACCAATGATAATTATAGCTTGATACTGGATGATCTATCTATAATGAGCCTAAGGTAGGTGTTCATGTTCTTTTCATTAAATGTGAGGTTGTTAATATATGTCAGAGTGTCGAGTTCCAATTGTTAGGGTGTCTACATAATTTATAAATTGAACATATAGTTCCCTATTTTCATTTTGATAATTGAATAGTTTTTTCAAATAATGTATTACTTTTCTATCCTTGATTTAGGCCTTCCATGGGTGAGTTACCCTAGATGACCTTTTATGGATGTTTGGTCTAGTACGTATATGGGGAATGCCTTTGTCACCATATTTATGGATTTTTTACAATGTTTTAGATTATTTAATGGAATTAAAATGTAGTTAAATTATATTTGAAATGGTAGGGTATGGGATGGATTCCATTACCCTTGACTCATGAATTCCAATGATTGTTTACGAATGTATGGATTAATTTTCTTATTTTTTCAATCTATCCAAGTGAGTTATTTAATATAAAATCACATAAATAGATTAATTAACATGTGATGCTTGTTATGAGAACTATTCCCAAGTGTGTAATGTTAGCCCAAGCCCTTTTGGTGGGTCCCATATTGGGAAACCCTTAGTGGTTGGATATCTAAGTGATTATGGTTTGAACATGGAATTTCTAATGAAATGATTAACTAAATCAGTTGTGTTTAAATGGTAATGAGATTTGTGTAAATCATGTATTCTGTTCAAAATTCCATGGACCTTCCTATATGTCTATTTTATAATTTTCCTTTGAGTAAACTTGGATTATGTTGGAATGCCTTGGTTGGGCTCAATGATTTGTTAATAATGTTAATTCATTAGTGAACCATTGACACCATTGGTGGTTTCATAGAGGCTATGTACTAAATGTCAAGTGAATCATGGATTCCAATAGGATTTCCATGGATAGGATCCAGAGACATGGATTATATGTCATGATTGAGACATGGAGATTCCTATATAACCACCAAGGATGTTCATAGTGACATGTACTATACCACACATAGAGTGATAACAGGATCCTGTGAGGTTCGTTGGGATGGGATTTGAGGTTTTGGGTCAATTTTCACCTCAAGTGATACATGAATTCTATCTTATGAATGTAAAGGACGGGCTCTAGAGAATTATTGTATATTGAAATGGTTTATGATGTTTAATCCAAGACAAATAACTATGTTGGATTTACTATTTAAGTGTATATGATTAGATTGTCTTCTAAGTAACTTGTTGTTCTTATAGTTACATGAGGGATGTCAGGCTTAGGACAGATCATAAGACTTATGAAGTCATGGTAATTGGATTGTTAAAGGGATAATGAAATGAAATTAAAATAGGAACAAGTGCTTTTAGGACAATTTAGTTTTGAGTACGTTATAGCTTACTAATTTTGATATTGCACACTACATGTTATATATATACACTAATAGATTTAAACTGAATATGGGTGGTTGCCTATATGGATTTTGTCTCACACCTTGTTTGGGTAATGATTTGGACTGAAAAAGAATGTTTGATTGTAGGTGTCGATAGAGTAAAGCATCATCCTATAGTTTCTTAATTTGCTGCTTTGGAGAAAAAGATAATGGGACCAATTTAAAGATGTTGATGAATCTGAGATTATTCTTGTTCATTTATAAATTTTTTACTTCTATTGTGTATTACTATAGTGTAACCTGTTTTTTCTATTTTATAAAGCATGTAACAAGAACAATCATCTTTTGTATGATATGACTGATGGTTATTTTAATCATAAATATTACACTATTTACTTCTATTATATTTTATTATTTATTTTGATATGGAATTGTTATTGTTTCTTTTGAATTGTTATTGTTTCTACTATGTTACACTCTACCAATGAAAGCATAGTCTCTCCACAATCACACATAGGCCCTTGCGGATAGTCAGCAACATTTGTAATTTTGGGAGATGGGATTGAGGCCACGGGGCCAACCAAGCTTAGAGCACTGTTGGGTGGAATCCTGGTTCGAGATATTACATGCGGCTAATTGATATCCCTGATAGTGAAGAGAAGCTACATAAATGGATAGTTATAACCTTTAATTGTGTGTTCTAGAGGCATGGTGGATTGGAGGACTGTATTTGGAATGTGGAGTAATATATTATAACTCTAACACAAGTTATTTCTATAAATTTATTGATTCTCGTTTGTTGAGATGATGTGTTTAATCTTATTCCTTGTATATAGATAAATTTCTCCCTTGGTTGTTGTTTTCCCCTGATTTTTTTGTTCCTCCAATATGCATATTTTCTATAATAAAATTGAGAACCATGAGAGGTATCGTGCATGGGATTGTTTGGACCCCATGATTTTCCTTTTTATTATGTTTTATGTTTTGAATCTCAATGATGAGAATTTTTTTATATGTATTGGTTGTAATGCCTATTGTCCCAAAAACTATTAATAAAATTAAAAGGGATAGAATTATTATAATGGAGTTTTGGAATTTCATAACCCTCTTTAAATTTTTAATCTTACTGATAGGGTCACTTGTTAGACTATATGATCACCTGTTTATTATTTTGGTTAGTTGATTATTTCTTCTAGTAAGATTTTTTTTAATATTGTTACTTAGTTTGGTCGTATAGTCACTAATATTTTTCATGTGGTCAGTCTTCTTTTTTGAGTAGTCTCTTGGGTTAGTCATGTAGTAAGTTGGAATATTTTTTTGGTCATTTTTTAGGTTGTAAATTAGTTTCATCTTATGGTTAATAGGTTTCTTTTATAGTCAATTGGAGTGTTTATGTATCTATTTGGTTTCTTTTTGTGGTTAGATGGTATCTTCTTATTATTTTTTTTATTATCCATTAGATTTGTTTCATCATATGGTCAATTAATTCATTTTAATGTTTGATATTTTTCTCTCAATGTTGATTTGCATACATCATATTCAATATAATAATTGTCATAGTCAATGGTGTTTTTCTTAGGGTTGATCCCTTCTCATAGTCAGTTCAATAATTTTAAATATTTTCCAATTTATGAAGAAACCATGATTATCAAGAAAAATATAAAAAAATATTTTATTATAAAATATATAGTCTAAAGTTAAAATCAATTTTATTTTTACCAATTTGGCGGATTAAATCTTGTATTTATGTTTCTCAACCTCCATTTTATTAAATGGGGCACTGCATATTTTTTAAATGAAATGGAAAAAAATTAACAATAAAAATAAAACCTAAAAATGTTTATCATCAGAGTAATTCAAGGATCTATATATAGAATTATATTATATGATCATTTTCTCTCTATTCATGATTTTTCATGCTCCCTTTGTGTCGGGATAAACTATTTCCTAGTTCTTAAATATTGAGTGTTTTCTTCTTTAACAAAGAGACTTTATGTCCATGAGTATAGGTGTGTTTGAAATATTGGTTATCTCTCTCCTTTTCATAATTGTGTGTCACTATTTAAGAAGGATATTATTTTAATTTTAATATCCTAACTTATAAAAAAGTAAATTATGATTTATTAGCCTATTACCATCACAGAATAAATGAGGTAAAATAATCCCATTTTCCTATGAGTTTAGTGAAGATAGTTTTGGGATATATTTTCAAGGTAAAGGATCTATGTTCAAACATATTTTTGGACATGTACACTATGATTTTCATAAAAAAAATTGGCGTATATATAATATAATGCTGGAAATGAACTAAAATTATTTTTATTATCAGGTAAGGGGATTAATTACTTATATATATCTATTAACGTAGGTTTGTGATTTTTTTTCTCTTGAAATAGATGACACATTGCAATGATTATTTTGTGGATATTGTATATTCTTTATCCACTATTTTTGATTTCATCCTTTTATATAATAGTAATTTAAAAGCCAATGTTGATTAATGTTTTAAGATGTATATTCGGCTATGAAATATTCTTGTAGTTAAATTTTGAACACATTGAAAATACCCATTTAGAAGAAGACAATTTGATTTGAATAAACCATGAAATTAATTTAGGGTAAAATAAATTATGGTGTCATGTTAATATTATTTTAACTATATGTTTGTATTTTTCGACATTGTGGGGTTTGTAAAACATGGGTTTGACAGGTATACATGAGGGATATGTTTTAGGTAGTGGAAGTGTTGTGATAGGTATGTTATAGGTTTGTGATTCCCTATTATAGTATCCTAGTATTTCTAGAATAACATAGTAACTGGTGTAACTAAATAATGTGGTTCTCAAATTTTGTTGGGGTAAATTAATTGATGAATTGATTGATTATTAATATATTAGAATTAAATTGAATTTAAATATGGGTGCTTGATTTAGTGGTTTCCAAAAAAAATGATGACAAGTGGCCCGATTAATAAAAAATTGTTGTTTATCTGAAAAGGTGGATAAAATTGTAATTAAATACAATTATACTATGGGATTTTGTGTTTTTTTTGGATGGGTTTAATCTATTTATATTTGCCTTAGGGTATCTTTATTATTGTCCTGATGTTATGGTGATGGCGATGAATTATTGATGTGAAACCTTTAGAGAAGACTTTTTTCTAGTATATATAAATGTAGATGTATCTGACTTCTAATAAATTTTATATGAACACATACAAATTGATTATAATATATGAACACCCAAATGATCCTAGGTTGTTTTACCCAACATCATGTTCGGGAGGAATATAAGGTTGATTACACCCTCTTCCAGGCTCTTCCTTCTACAACAGTATTAATGAATGGTGTAGATGGTTCATGGTACCGACATTTGATTATTAAATAGTTAGTGGTGATTCCCAATTAGAGGATGTGAATTGTCGTGGGTTTAATGAGTGGATGGTGGAGAGAATGAGATTGACTTACTATAAATTTATGATGCCCTGACATCATTGCAGTGGTGGTTTAGAAGGATGTGTGATGATGTAGTAGTTTCTTCAATTATGTGATATTCAGGAAAACATATGATGTTGGGACATTCTAGAGGCTAAGGTAGGAAAGATTGTGACATGATCCTCGTAATAGATTACATAATATGTCATAATTAGATGATGTATATTGAATGATTTCATAATAAATTTGATTTTAAAGAATAAGAGAGTAAACTCTATGGGGATGTGTTTGTGGATTGGTTAATTTATATTTTTTTATCACATCTTACTTCTTTCTTAAATTATTTGGTGGGTAATCCATAGTGTGGTTTAGATGGATAAATGTCATGTCCAAGTTATTATTAGGTTAATTTTTTATTCACTAGTGAATTAGTATTATCTTTTCACATTTTCATGGGGTATCATGGGAATTATCAAATGGTTAATGCATGTTATAATAAACATATATACACATAAATCACTTTTCATGTTTCCATGAGGGTTATGGGGACAAATATGAGGGTTAATAGTTTGGTGATTAGAGCTAATGTGTTATTATAACCTAGGTTTTCTTTTAATATTTACTTTGGAATAATTACATATAATAAATTTCAGACACATGTGGGAAGGTTTGGTATGTTCTATATTATGAGGAAGAGTTATTTGGTGGTTTTTTATCTTCCCTCTTGATCCATTATTTTAATGATGCTAGCGCCTCCCATTTGAGAATTTTTCACTTTAAATTCCAGCCACCATCCTATGAAATACTAGAAGAGGTGGTATAGGGTTAATAATTCAATTTTCTACTAGGTTAGGAGAGTTACCAGTTGAAGGAATATGGGGGTGCTTAACACCTCGAGTTTTCAATGGGAAAACAATGTTGATAGAATATGCGATAGACAACACTAAACCACTATAGACCATGATTGTTTAAATATGAAAATTATACCCAAGATATTAAATTAGCGTGAATTAATTATATTAACATCATTAGTAATTAGATATAAATTTTCTACTAAATATAAAACTTATTTGGATTAAGCAATCGATTTTTTAATATATATTTATTCCCAAAAAATATGTTTTATTCAATTTTTATTTTTATTTTAATTAGTTTTAAAATATATTAGAAATTATTTTTTTTTGAAAATAAAAATATGTCTTTAATTAATCATATCAATATTTACTCAGTGTGATTTTTTATTATAAAATAGTTAATTTTTATTTAATATTGAAAAATACAGGTTTTTGGTAAAACTATAATTTATATTCATTAAATTAATAATTTTAAAATAAAATTATTATTTTAATTTTATTTAAAATTAAGAAAATTATTACTTATTTATATTAAGTAATATTTATTTCATTTAAATCATTTTTATTATGGATTTTAATATAAGGTTATTTTCTTGTGGAATGAATTTTTTTTCTTCTAAAATCTATTTTAATGATCCTGAGGATTTTCCATTTTTATGAAAAAAATAACCCATAAAGTGGAATCATTTATATGAAATTTTTATATTTTATATCTAAAAATATTAATTTATGTTCATTTAATTGTTATTATTTGTCATATAGTTGAAGTAAAGTCATATTGCACTTGAAAAATACATTTCGTGAAAAATGGGGTTTCTATACATTCATGAGATTAATTAAAAATTAAAAATTAAAATATATCACATCTATGATCATAGTGTGATAAAATTTATTCTATATATTGAATTATATTAATAAATATTATTTAATAATTTCATCATAATATTTTAAATAATAAAGAGTGTGAAAAATAAAAAAATATTACAAAAGTTAAGGTTAAAAACAATTTAATAGGCTATTAAGAATATGATTTAAATGGAATAACATGTCTAAAAAATTTTATTAATTGAATTTGGACTACTTTACAAGAAATATAACACAAGAACTGCATTATTTATCAATTTTGGAGAAACTATTATTGAGGATGACTTCCAGTTATTGTATAGTCTTGAGTATTTAAAGGAATGTCACACTACTATTATAAGTATAAACAAATATTATCTCTTATAAAAACTTAAAAAGATTTTTGGTTTGGAAAATAATAACCCAATTACCATTCATTCTCCCTTTATCATGTCCTTGATCCATTTTCATGATCATAAATCCAATCTAGCGAGCATTAATGTATAATCCTAAATAGTTAATTTTAATAAGAGGTATTACTCTTAATCGAGCATTATTGTTTTATTTCGTCATACCCCTCCTTAAAATATAAATAATTTGTGTTCATATGTGTAAAAAATATCACTAATATAATAATATGTTATTATATAAATTTCATAACATAAATCAATTTCCACTATTATAAATTGGGAAATTAAATCGTTGATGATGTGTACAGCGAACTACCACCTCGTAAACTGATATAATTATATTTCCATCATCCCCTCAAATTGATGTTCATAGATATGAATTTAATTATTACATATGATAATAATTATGGAAAATTAAAATATCACATAATTTAATACCATTCCATCTACTAAAAATTATAATGTCATCCATGTGTACAGAAGGCTGTCGCCTTGCGGAGTAATGATATTAATTTTTATTACATCATCACACAGATGAAATATAAAATTTTACTTAATGAAATATTAATATATTAATTTTATAATTTTAATTATATAATTATTAAATAAAACCAATTTTATTTCCCTAGTAATAATTAAAAAATGAATATGTTACTCATTTGTATATTTGACCAACCATCTCCATGATGGTAACATAGATGATTTTTTACAACTATATAGCATGTTTGGTTTTAGGACATTAATTATAGTTTTAAATTTATAATTATTTCATGGTTATTATTATAAATATGATAATATAATATTTTATTCACCCTAGTCAACATAATAAATTTGTTTTAGACATGTGACGTGAATATAATTAAAATATTTGATATGAACATAAATGATTCTATAAATTAATAAGAAATATAAATGAATAAAATAAACGGAATATTAATCTTAGAGTATGTTCTTAATAAATTTAATAATTAACATAATTGTATTATTCATTGTGATAAATAATGCACTTGAGTATCATGCTCTATGTAAGGGGTCTCTCTAAACCATGGTTTTCTTTTATGTTATGACCTCTTTGTGTCTATTCCTAAATCACAACCTATTTCAGTTAAATATAATGGAACAATTATAAACTATTTATATATTCTTATTACATATATAACTATATCTCAATCACATTATTTTTATATGGTAATAATGATAGACTTATAATCATTTCAAATACCTTTTTGAATTTTTTATTTGATTATAATATAAGTAATGATTATAAAACCCCTTAAATTTTCATAGGTAATTCTTATCCCCCCTTATTATTGATTTATTTAAGTGGAAAAAATATAATCGTATAGGTCATGAATGTGATAGGTGGGCCCATAATTATCTCAATCTCCAATGAATAAGGTAATTAATTGCAAGGATGGTAATTCATTTATGGGATTATGGAGTGAACCAAATCAATTATGGGACTTTATCCACCATTTTATGTTGTCTGGGAAGTTATCATTGATGTCTTCTTGTGTCATATTTTATATTTCATACACATGCTCTATGATTCTAGGATATATGATAACATGTGTGATAAGTTTTTCTTCAATTTGATTCCTTATATACTGTCTATTTTATGATATCATGTTATACCTTGGAATCATATATTATTATTCTGTATTATGTTTACTCGCTTAATGGGATTTATTTCTCACCACATTCATTCATGTATTCCATATGTTTTCATATGCATTTTTATGTTCTCAAATTGATTTTTTGATCTCACTAAGTTGAATAAGATAAGGGTGTAAATTTTTAGTCTCATTGAATGTATTATGGACCAATTATTCCAAGAAGGTTAAGACTTTATTATTATTATTTTGTATTGACATATAATTAAAATACAAATAAATAAATAATATTTGTAAACAGGATTGGGATGATATAATCTGTATCAAATAAAATTATTAGTTAGGTAGTGTAAACTAAGATGATGAAACCAAAATGATAACCACATGCATTTGTCTACGGATAAGGGAAAGGATAATTCTAAATAG
Organism: Viscum album; assembly: GCA_963277665.1. Classification (NCBI taxonomy): domain Eukaryota; kingdom Viridiplantae; phylum Streptophyta; class Magnoliopsida; order Santalales; family Viscaceae; genus Viscum; species Viscum album. Next base: position 1,256,386,571 of record OY728134.1, read on the forward strand.
AGGGAAAATATTGTAATTTTATTATAGGATAGAGTGAGTGGTTTCTGAAAAATTACATAAAATTATAGATACATCATGTGGATTATGATCTAAAATTGTTTTATCTGGAGTTAATAACTCGGAAAGGTCGTATTGAGCAGGACTATGTCACAACCGATTGCCTGAAAATGATCCTAGATATGCAAAATTTATCACACTCTTTTGGGTTATCATTTCAGAATACAAACATTATTTACAAACCACTGTGAATAAATTATAATAAAAAAATATTACATTAGAAAACCTAAAAAAATTATACCATTGAAAACATATATATATACTTATAAATTAATAGGTTATGGTTTATATTTAATTTTTGTGTTATAAATTTAATGTTCCTTGTTTCTCATTTATGGGTTTAATATTTTAAAAATACTCACCCATAAATTATCTTTTTCGGTCAATAAATGGAAATAATAGAAATCAAGTAAATAGAAAATGTGAAAGGAAATGTGATGGATTCCCAGATGAGATGACCAACCTATTGGGGGTAAGAGTTTGGATCATTATGATAATACCTTAATAGCTAATAATTTTTTGAGAAAAAATCTAAATAATGATGAATTCTTTAATATCCCCCAAAAAAAGAATGATGAAATTGTGGAACTTATATGAAAAATACCTTCAAATTTCAATGAATCCAAGCATCCTTTAATCATAGAACAATTGATCAAATCCATTGAGAATATGATATCTATCCCTTAATTTTCTAAGAAAGCTAAGGTTATATAATATATTTACCATATGGAAGTATAGGATGGTCGAGAGTGCACATGGAATAAAAAAAATAATTATTGATGAAGTGATCAAAGTTATTTAGTGGAAGAAAATTTTTAAATATTTTTTAATAATATATTACCTCACACACTCTGACATAAATTGGATATAGATTTCCATAGACTCATGAAATCAGATGAAAACCCAATTGGTGCATATGAAGAATGCATCATATGACTTTGATAACATGCCATTTGCTTTTCTGAATCTACCAAATTTAATGTTGATTGTGTCTTTTTTAGAGTAATGAAAATTATATAAATGGAATGGGAAATTAATGACTAAAACATCTATATAGAAATTCCTTGATATTCCCTCTATGATGAAATGCAAATCTGTGAATCTAAATGTTCTCGAGTGGATATGAAATAGAAAATGGAAAATAATTATTCATGTATGGTAGAGAAATATAATTGTAAAAAGAAAGTAATACATTTCAATTATAAAAATACTGGAACAAATCTTCATAAAAATTTCTTTAAGGGGGCCATGAAGTGCTTGAGATGTTGAAATTAATCTCACCTAACTTGTTTTTATAGATGGCATAAACCCACCAAAGTGATGGAATAATGGAATTCTACATAAAACCATCTTCCTATTGTCTAATTTAGTAAGTGAAAGTAATAAGGACACTATGAGAACCAATGCACTATTATCTGATTTGTTGAGGAAAACTAACTACAATAAGCTCCATGACACATAGAGAAGGATTGATCTTATTATATTAATAAATTACCTACTTGAGGGAAGCATGTATTGGTGTAGTTATAACCCTCTCCTATACTCAATGAAGGTTATTTCACATTCACTAGACTAGAAAAAAATTTACTCAATTTTGAAACATATTGGTTATCATGTTTTACAATAACAATAAGTTCCTCACAAATCATTGACAATACAATTTTTGTCCACGGAAACTATGAATCTCCACTACAATTGTTGGTATAGGCCACACATTTTTCAAAAATTTCATAGATGGGGTCATATATATTCCCATACTGGTGATAAATTTTCCCAATACCGATTCTTCCTTAATCTAGCAATCATATCATTTATACATTACATTAAGACTCTCCCATCATAAATTTTTTGGCATAGTATCCAAATGCTCCTAATTCAACCCCATGATATTTATTATATCAGAATATCTTCAATAAAGAATACCCCAAAATTGTTGTGTTAATCACTAAAAACTCTATAAATTTTATATACTAGTAATTATATATAATTAGTGGGTTCTGAAATGAATCACTATGACCTCATAGTGTCAATACCTTGTTTTAGAGACAGTTTTGGTATTATCTTCCTTTTTCTCTCTTAATTAGTGGTATCCCAACAAAAGTTCCACCTCATGGAAAAATTGATTCCCACATAGTAGATGATAAAATATTTATATCAATGGAAGAGGATTCATTTTATTTATAATTATTTTTTCGAGATTATTATAATCAATATATATGATCCTTGAAGAATCGTACATCTTGATGAAGTTGAGTCGTGTACCCTAGGGTGAAGCACTCAGGCATATAAATCTTTTTCTCATATTCTCTTGTAAATACGGTTTTTTGATCCTCAAACTCAACTATGGACATTTTATATGGGATATCTGATATATGTAGTGATCTATGTATACATTCTATAGAAAAATCAACCTCTTGAAATAATTTAGTTATATTTTATCCAATTAAATAATCCATAAATCCAATCTTATTAGTTGTGGAAAGGATGAACACATGAATAATGAAAGGATATTTATCCAACCTTTATGAAATAACTTCTCAACCTTTATTCTTGAGAGGATAACGGTGGCCAAGAAATAAGATGATGTGATATAAAAAAGGTAGTGTACATTAAACAACATGACATTACTAATGATATAGTTATATGTTTTCATCCCCGTAAATATGTCCCATCAAAACTAATATTACATATAGAACTTATATATGATTCATGTAGCTCATCCATCACTATAGATCATAGAATATATTTTTTAAATTTATATTTGAAGAAAACTGCTAGTGGAATAACATGAAGATGGATATTGGATAATTTATTCTCAATGATTGGTATGCCAACAAGTCATGTTTTAGAGAAAAATTTCTATAGTTATAATGTATCCATTACCCATACCTTTAATGAAATGTAAAAATATAACCATGGATTTCATTATAAGACTCTCTAGGACACCTAATCCAAATAACGTCATCTGTGTGGTAGTCAATCAAATTAAAAATTCATCACAATTCATTCTTACTAATAAAATTTTCTATCTTGAAAAAAACATTGTTACATACATATAAGAAGTGTTATAATTGATTGGATTTCCACATTCCATTGAATTTGATCAAGATCTAAGGTTTACATCAATGTTTTAAAGAATCTTTTTTTTTTTGAATTGGATATAGAACTCAATATCCCTACTTCTTATCTCCCTCAAATTTATTATCTGTCTGAGATAACCATTCATATTCTACATAATATGTTGATATCATGTTCAATGTATTTCTGAGGATGTTGGGATGAGTAGCTTCCCATTATTGAGTTCTCAAAATTAAAATGCTTTAACTATATCATTAAAATGGAACCTTATTAGTATTTTTATGAAATGTAGTGTAGATATATGACATGATGTGATGATATCAGAGAGTTAATGATGATGGGACATATTATTGTTTTAGATATGATAGATAATGATCAAAATATTTACTATCATATGAAATATGTGCAATGTTTAAAGAATATAACTATAAAAATTTATCGATAAGGCATTGTGTCAAATGTCAGTGAAATGTGTTCCTTAATATATCATAGTTTATTAATGTAATGAGGTATAAGAAGAATGAATATATTAGTTCTAGATACAACCCCTCCTTCAATATCCTTGATCATATCAGATTAGTTCCCTAACAACTCACAATCCCACCTGATCTATCTCAAGTATATGAGTTTTTTCATATATCATTCTTTAGGGAGTAAATAATAGACCCCATAAATTTTCTAAATAATGTTTCACAACCATTGGATAATGATCTTTGAAATGTGGATAATCCAATGAATATATTAGATCATAGAGAAAAAGTTCTACCAAATAATAATCCTTAACTAGTCAATGTTTTGTGATGAATCCACATGTTTGATAAAGATATATTGGAAAACGATGAGGTGATGAAGCATAAATACCATTAATTTTGTTCAAATTTGTATGTAATATAAAAATTTTAAGCTTAAATTACTTAATTTAGGAAGAATTTTAGACCTAGAATTTCAAAAATAAATATCATTGTGTTATAGCATATATGAAACACACATTGAACCAAAACAAAACAAAGACTATTTAAATATGAATGATAGATCCTAGAAATTAAAATATATGTTGTTTATATGACAAAAAAAATTATGAATTATATACATAGGTTCCACTCAATTCAATAATTCATTGGAAATAAGTATTCAATTTTTTAATAATGAAATTTATTCATCAAAAAATGATTTTCCTTCAAAAAATTACATTTATTTACTTTTTGGATGTTTTAGAAGGTTTATTTCATAAAATAAAAATAATATTTGAAATTATTATAAATATAATATCATATAGTTAGATTCTTTTATTTTTCCTAAAACATTAATTTTTCAGTGACTAATATGAAATATCATTTTTTTTGAAAAACTATAACTTCTTTTTAATAAATAAATCAATTTGAATGTTCTATAATTATTTTCTTTTTAATTTAAAGTAATATATTAATAATTTAGTGATATTTTATACAATTAATTAAATTAAATAATCTTTAATAAGGTCAACATAATATTTATCAATATAATTATTAAAAAGAGTATCAATTAGTTACCATCGTTAATGTTAAAACCGATTAACCGTGAGGGCTAATCAAAATAGGTAAATTAAAATACAATAAAAATAAATAAATATTTAGAGGTGTAGGTATTAATTGGTCATAAAAACCATTTAATTAATTATTTATCAATTTTTTATGCCCTTTAATTTAGGGTGACATCACATTATAGACTAGATTTTTGGAATTCACAGGACTGCTACTCCTCCTCTATGAAAGGGAACTCCCTATCTCATGCTCTCCACACATATAAATCCATATAGATCACAAAATTTCTTCCCAAATAATATAATTACTTCATTTAACACATCATAGAGGAATTAATTTGATTATTATTCCAATCTATTATGTATTGATGTATAATCCTAAATTGGTGGCATGAGAAGATATATCATTCTTAATAGTCAATATTTGTATTATTTATTCTTCCAGATCGAAAAAATAAAACTAAAATGTTTTATATGATAAAAATAATATCACCCATAAACTGAGATATTATTATGTTAATCTTGAATCCTACATCCTTTCCCTCTTCTATAAAATGTAAAACAAAACCGTGAATAGTGTGTACAAATGACTACTACCTCACGAACTGAGGTTATTTTTTTTCAATCATTGCCACTTATTTTTGTTCATAATATTAAATTAAATTTTTATATATGATAATAATTTAATATTTAAAATTCTATAAAATTAAAATATTATATAATTTCTTACCTTACCATCACTTTAAAAAAGTTTACGTCGTTCTTGTGTGCAGTGAACTACAACCTCACGATGCATTGTGACTTTTTTAACATCTCATCACATGGATTGTATATGTTTGTTTATTTAAAATATAATAGGATATTTATTAAATAATTAATATTCATTAATGTTAAAATAATACTTAATTTATTTCCAAAAATCTTGTGTTAAAATGGAATCCTTACTAATTCATATGTATTACATATTATCTCATTAGTTATAACATAGTTAATCATTCATAACCATATAACATGGTAGTTTATGAATGTTTAATTTACGTATATAAATGATAATTATTTCACTATTAATAATATTAATATGATAAAATAATATTATTTTTTACCTTAGTTAACTTACAAACGTGGTTTTTGACATATGAGCAGAATATCATGAAAACATCCAACATGAATCTAATTGGTTAAATAATTGAATATGACATGGTACGGAATAAAAAATTGGATAATATAATTGAAATGGGATATTAAGAATTTAAATTATCAACATATTTTTATTATTTAGAATGATATGGAACACATATGATGAATCAGGATCAAGGTAAGACTTCTCTACAAACAACTCTTTTTATAATGTTATAAACAATCGATCATTAAATAACTTAATCATCATATATAATATTATATAATTATTATCAATTCTTTATATATTTATTTTAAATATATACCTAGATCACTCGTCATTCCTTATTTCACAACCTATCACAACGGGGCCCGAATCTAGACTACCCCAATCCTACCACCAATAATAAAATATAAAACAAATTGAAAATGCATGGGTCCATCTCAGATTCCATAAATAGAGTACACTAATAATGTACTGATAGAAAAATGAGTGAAAATGAAATCAAATATGAAAATTATTAATATTCTAACCTACTCTAATGGAGAGGATAATGATCAAATTCAACCATAGATAGAACACCTCATTCCATCAAGCTCAAGATAGGCTCCACTAGCTCATTGTCCCCTTATAAAACCGTCAAATGGGTCATCATCTATATATGACTATCCATGTGTAGGAATATCCAATGAAAATATGAGTAAAAATTAAAATATTAGGACTCTAAGAAACACTAATCACGAAAAATCAAGAATATTCATATCATAAAAATGATATATAATCAATCAATAATATATAATCACTTATATATTATTTTGAAGAACATTGTACCAAAAACCAGTCATGTCCAACAACCATCCATATGATTTCCTTCAAAGTAATGATTTTACAAGGATAACCCACTACATGAGCCATTATATCATTGAATGCAGCTATACAAGAGATATATATCCTTTTTTTACTTCCTATAAATTCTCATTTGTATCAAAATACATCAATAATTAGTTTGTTTATCATTCCTAGAAACATTAGGGGACACCAAAAAACCAATCTATATCATCTTTTCAAATAAGGTATTATATGGAAATGAAACCACAAACACCACTGATATGACCTAATAACATTGGGATTAACACAATACTTAGGGAGGTCACCGTGATTCCAAAAACCCCACTTAGTGTATAAATATGATAGGGGATCACACTATAGTCTCATGGAGGGAATCCAAAAGCTCTATCACATACATATCCCACAAATATGATGAAAATTATATTATTTTGATGTTATGTTATACTATACCGTTAATTTAATGGACCAAGGGATAAATAATCAACTCATACTGATCTAGTAAAAGGAAACAAAGGCCTAAAAACAACATCAATGGGGGTACATGACAAATAATATGGGTACATGGCATTTGTAACAATCCCTTGGTCTGTACATTTGGTTATTCCCCAAAATATATGTAAATTTCAATTTTCACCATGTATAGGTAATGTACATGATGTGTTTATATCACCCAACACCATTCCCATGTTGTCTAATCAGGCCTTTTTTACTTCTGGTTGTGCTCGGTTACACTAGATTTTGTTTAGGTACTCGACCTTACCATTTTTGTGTGTCTACTAAGATAGACTTTGTTCCTCCAACATGAGTCACATGACCTGTAATTGGGTATCAAAATGTGTGATCATTTCCCTTACACAGAAAGCCTAACGATGAACAAGTATTTCCTCAAAAAGCGTAATGTTGTTGGAGCCCCCATCCTAATTTATAATCATAAATCAAGGGTTGTCGAACCATTCATATCATAATTAATTTTGATCTGGGTTCAGATCATGTGGTGAAACAATGTTCTCATATTAATCTATGTCAGAATTGCCATATGTAATCTATTCCATAATCGCAACATAAAGAGAGAATCATAGTCTGAAACTATCATTGAGGGAACCCCATGGATCAATAAAATCCCCATCATATAAAATATCTTATATATCTTTATTGATCAATACTCTGGAATAGCTATGAAGTGGTCATACCTGGTGAGTTTGTCTATGATCACATATATATTATCATATCCTATAGATGTACATGGTAATCCAACCATGTTTTCTATGGATATCGAATCCAACTTCCAATATTTTACCTCAAGGGGTTGAGATAGAATTTTGGAACCTGGTGCTCATCCTTGACAAATTGACAAGTGACGCATCACGAGGCGAAATCTACAACTCCCTTGATCATGCCTAGCCACCAAAACTAAAATTAGAGTTCTTGTGGAATCTTTTTCACATATAGATGTACTGCAAGAGGGGGTGTATGGAGCTCCCATGGAACCTCCATCCACAAGTCCAATGGTACCATCATCCATCCTCTAAAAAATATATCATTGTCCCCACATTCAAAATATCTATTATGGGAGAATTTAATGAATATCAATTTACATTGGGTAACATAATCAGTATCTACACACTGAGAATACCTAAATTGATATTAAATTAGTTGGGTAACAATCATTGACTATATATATTAAGAACCATCATTTTCCACTAAGGACTAATACAATTAGATTAACTACTTCAACTCTTCAACCAACAACTGAGAACATGATCTTCTACTGAGAGTGTGTTCGATGAAATTCCCCTTCCTAGGAGTATATATAATCCATATTTCATATTACTACATGAAACCTACCATCATCTCTATCACATGTTATGATTCTTTTGGGAGAAGATATAATTGAGATTCTTCTTTTCTGAATAGACAAAAAACAACTCACCCATCAATTAGTGTCACCATATATTTAGTGTGATGACTACCACCACAAAATAAATATCCGGGGTTGCATAGTTCTAATCATGTGGTATAAAATGATGTGAAAAATAGGTAATTACTACCTATATATACCTCAAAACACAAATTATCCATGTAACTAATGCATTGTAAAACACTGCTTTTTCGACACCATCAACTAGAAATCTAAATATGGTAGCACTCGTCAACATATATCTCATCTTATGAAAGAACATATGGACCCTTTATGTCTATGTGAATGGCTACCCCATTGATACACCCACATGCGTGGTTTAATTTTTGGAGGCACTAATTCAATTTTATGTATTTTTTCTTAAACTACATTAGCTGCTAGGATGTAGAATTTTGATAGTGTGGGGATTGTGCCATAATAATTTTGGACAGGTTATCAGAATAAATTGTTTCGAACACATTGGGAAGGAGTCCTCACAAGGTAGTTGATCGTGGGAAAAAATACTTATTCCATGGTAGTGAGATAAATATATTTTGGATGCATTATCCCTAACTTATATGGTAGAAAGGGTCATATGTATATTGGTCAGAGACCAATATACTCCAACCAATTCAACATCATTCATTCAAACATACCATGGTTATGGTTTCTTAAAAATGAGATAAATAATTTTGTTTAACCATATTATCATCCTTGCGGTTACTACATTGAGAATTAATGATTAATTAATTAAAAACACCTTTACTCTTGATCCCGACCCTTTGTATATTATCTACTCAAAGTTGGAATCTATTAAAATTTGAATATGTATTGAATGAATGATTAACATATCAACACAATTTGGGAATACAAAATTATCAAACATTATAGTATTGAGATTAGTAAAAAATTAAGCATGTAATCAGGAATATGAAATGTAATCCTCAATAAAAAAACTAAATTTTAATCAATAAATTACTATGAATGGAAAAAAATATTAAAAAAGGATTCATTATCAATTAATGATCTAGATGATAAACACATGTTTCTTGATGATGGTGATGCGAAAGTAATCATTGTCTATTATCAAATCAATCCATGATATATCGATAAATGTAAAAAAATCAATATAAATGATGAAAATTAAGTTTTTGAAGAAAAAAGTTGAGGATATAAAGAGAAGAATCATGAGTAAAATAGGATAAATTTCAAATTTCTATAACTATTTTTTCTGTGGTCCAACTATTTTATGTAAATAATGGTTCATTTCATGACTTGTAATGGTTTTCGTGTTTTTTGATTTAGAGCCCTGTTATCCCCCAATATTTTTGAATATTTATGAATCACATGAAAATATCATTTGAAGAATTGAAAATTTTACTCTATTCATGAGGTTTAACAAGGCTTGATGATGTGTATCATCCTTTAATCTGTATCTTGAAATCAGGAATTTATTTAAAGGGTACACGATGTGTATTGGTGAATCATGTTTTTTAATTTCTTAATGGATTTATATCCTTTCACAATTTTATTCATGAATTTTTATATACTATTAAATTTTTCAACATTTCGTGTAATAGAGTTCTAAGACATGTAATGGTTATTTTTTTAGATTATCTATATTTTTATTTAAAAACATAAAAACATATTTTCTGTAATAATCAACACATACCATGTGAATTATGGACTATGAACATGAAAAATTATCAATAAAATGAAACAAAAATATGTATATGATTTTATCTTATAAAATTCTTCCACACTTGAATATTTTCATCTCCTCATGAAAAATGATCACAATAAATATTTCAAAGAGAAATAAAATTTAAAGAAAGAAACATTCATTATATCTAGGTGAATAAAACAATCTGTAAACATAAAAACATTCATTATCAAAAATCAACCTACATAGAAAATTATTCATGCCTCATATCCTAGTTTATCAAAATAAATTATTCATCTAGTTACAATTTCATAATGTATCATTAAATTTTATTCCCATTTCAACATTACCTCACAATGAATTTTTTCTCATCAATTTGTGTGAATTTAAACTATAGTTTTTCTCAAAACATGGGTACATGTTCTTAATCATATTCTTGAATTGGTTATATTATATCCACATTATAAATAAAAATAAAAAATTAATCATTAGGTCTTGAGTATTTAGGTTCAAATAACTATGAGGATGAGGGACATGTGGGTAAAAATTGAAATAACATGGCTAATAATGGAGGGTATGCTCTGATGTATAATACATGAATGTCGTGAAAAGAAATTTAATGACTTTATCATAGCTAATGTCATCCATGTTCATAATAATAGAAGTTTTATACATGAATATATCCTGAAAATCCAAAAGTTTTCAATATTCCATTAATTTTCTTCTCTTAATTTTTTAAAAAATCTTGTTAAATCCACATATCACATCCATCCCCTAACAAAATTTGATCGTTCAGGTGATTCATTCCTTTGTAAATGGTTATTTATTCCAACTTAATAAAAAATACAATCATCATATTTTATTAATTTTTTCAATGGAGTAGGATAGTGTAGAATATCAAAAATTACACATGGATTTCATTAAAAATGTCTGTTATGAACCACAATATATTTCCTCGATAAAATCATTCTATGTCTAATCTAGAGAAAACATATCCCACACTTATATAATGTAATTACATCCATTATACTATGATCAGGGTATGAACGGAAAATCATCTTGGAATATATGCAACCTACTATGCTATTTCAGGGAAACTACATCAATAATGAATAAAATATATACGGTAGGTCTTAAAAATATTATCTCAAATAAATTTCCTCAATAAAATTTCATTTTTATTTGTCTGATAATTTCCTATGTAACATCTGATTGTAATTTATAACTACTTTAGATGATACATGTTTCACTGAAGAAATATTCTTCGAAAAGAAAATGCAATAGTAGGTTCAGAATCCACTTAGGAATAAGAGTAACTAAAGAAAACAAGAAAATAACTAAGATCATAAAGTCATGTAATAAGTCAATTAAATTTAATTTCAAAAAAATCAATTTAAATTAAATTATTAAAATTATAAATCATAAAAAATCTAATTATGATAAAAACATGGAAATACAATAACTTCCATATTATTTTTTTCTTTTATTTAAATGGGTGTAATTAGTTTCTGGTTTAAAATGGTATCTCAAGGGAGAAATTTTCCTATAAAAAATAAATCAATCTAACAATACAAGTGCATTGAAATTGAAACTCATTATAAACACCCCCACACATTGAATGAAATAGTGTCCACACTATCAGTTAATATTCTGTGGGAGGGTTCTGTTAGAGATATTTTAGATTATTGAAATTGAATTTGTAAAATTAAATACTATGGAATCTAGAGCTATATGCATAAAGAGGAATCCCATGGGGAAATATGAGTGGTTTTGAATTCAGAATTGGACTTCCTGAAAATTTTCTTATAAATAAAAATACTTCACTAGAGAGATTATTATTTCAAAAGATTGAATCATTTGGTAGCGATTAATGAAATCAGCTACACATAGTGTATAACAATAAAATATATTTTATGTAAAATAAGGTATGTGTATATAATAAGTTTCATAGTGTGGCCTGATGGAAAATGAAAAAACTATAATATGACGAATATAAAAACTGAATAACATAAAATATGGGAAAAGAAAATGGAATATGGGTTTCCTCTCAAAAAGGATTAACATTATCATTGTAGTCCATTGAATGTTCTATTATTATTCATATGCAGAAACGCATGGAATTTTCCTCTAACCCTTGTGGTTATCTGGAAGGATTTATTACATTTGTATCACTGAATCGATGCATCTGGTGGAGAATGAAAGGATTATATGCTCATTGTGGTGGATTTTAAGTATTAATTTCAAGGCATATCTCTCGAAACTAATGCTCGATCTCATCCAGGTGCTGATTTACTCTTTGAAAAAGGGATTTTGGATGCACATGTGTGTCGATAACCATTGAAAAAAGATAAGATCTTGATATTGATACCATAATAGTGTAAAAATTTTACAAATAAACCATGTAAAATAGAGGAGAATTATTATCTCATATATTGAGAAATTGAAATGATTCAATCATGTTATGGAATAAAAGTATTATAAAATAAATTACCCTCATGGAATCATACAAAAATTAGAATAGGAAATGGGTGTACAGTAAGAAAAATCTATATGACCAATAAAATCATCTACATCTCGATCCTAAATAGAGGGTGGATGAAACTGCCCCACCTTGTAAATGGTATTGATGGTATAGTTGTCTAGGTAATTTTTTTTATATGGTGGTTCATTTTTTTGGATGATATTTGAGTTTTTCTCTATGGGGAGGTTTTGATCTGGATTATGGTAGTGATCTGGAATCTTGATCAAGGAAAATATCTTCCATGGATGGGGTGGTTGTTGGTACCTTTCCTCTCCAGGACTAATCTTCAAGATATTCTTGATTCGTATTAGGGCCTATAACCGTTGAAGTAATATCGAACCATGCTATATATGGAAAAAGAGTGGTACATACTGAGTGGCCAGATGGGCTCAATGGGGGCGAGGAAGGTGTAGAGTGCATGGGGTACTCAACGAAATGAATATGTATATTCTAGAAAACTCATCACATGTTCTCTAGGATTTATATGTGCTTATCCAAGTGATCATTTGGATATGATGGTTTGGGATGAGAATTAGGGTAGGTGGGTATGGATAAAGGAAAATATGGAGGGTCATGGGTTGGAATGGATGTTGTAGGTCCAAAGATGGACTTGGGGTGGCATGCGGTGTGAAGGGTGTGCATCGTGATCTCGTGTTGATTCGTTAGTAGCCTCAACTGTCCCGGGTTCCCATTGGAATGTTCCACCAACTTTGGTCAATATATGATTCATGTTCAAAAATTAAAAACAATGGATTCAATGAGACCAAGGGAGGTGATTGGAAGGGTGGCCCTAGAAACCAAAAATATGACGGGTTAAGTGGGAGGTAAAAGAGACTCCCATCATCATGCCTCACATACTCAACATATTAGATCTATATTAAGATGAAACATGTGAATCCAAGTTAATGAAACAACATACCATGGCTATAGTGAGAATGATGACATCTTTCTAACTAACACTTTCGTAAGACTCTGCTTGAGGAAACCAACCATGTGCCAATTTCCTATGTAAGATATGGAGTGTTTTAACTTATATAATGGTGGATTTGGTAATATTGGTATCATGATTAGTGTGATCATACAAGGAAATAATCCATTATAGCATCATTGAATCAAACTTTTATGGCCCAGAATATTGGGTAGGAAATACATAAGATATGGAGGAATCCTCATTATAAATCTCGAGGGCTATGATGAAATCTATGAAGGGAATATCATGAGGGATTAATAATAATATAAAGTGGAATCAATAAATAGAAACATAAAATTTTCCAAGGAACTATATAAATAGTTCCCTGTTTGTCTCCTCATGTAACTCAATATTAGATGAAACATGTAGTTGCTTGAGGAGGTGGAGAACTTCTTGAATGATATTCTGGAAAGTGAGGATGGCCATATCAACAGGATTATTTTTCCGCACCATCTCTTCCTACAAGATCATGAGTTACAAATTCTATTTTGGTTGTGAAAATTGTTGGATAGGGTGTTGATGAGGTTTTTTGTACTTAACGACTCATTGTTTCATGTGTGGTCCTCCTCTGGGAAAACGTTTTGTTCAGAGGATTTATTGGAGGTTGATGGGGATGTTGACCATCATGTTGTGGAAGTAGCTCCTCATATACATTTTAAATGTGGAAAAACATCTCATTCATGCATAGGATCTGAATTAGGAGTTAAAATGGGTTTTTTGGCCCATTTTGGTTGCTGGGTTGGATATAGAGGGGAAGAAAGAGGTGAAAGTGGAATGGGGAGGCTTAAAGAATAGGATGAAAATGGGGTAGTATAGGAGGGTAGGGTGTGATCTAGAGTAATGGGGAGGTAGGGTGAATAGGTCAGTGAACCCTAGTTTCATGAACTATATTATAAATCAAAATCAGAAAAAATAGACAATGTGTAATGGGGTTTCACATCCTATATTTTGGGATTTTATTAAATTTTTTGTTGTGAAAGTGCAGGTCACGAGTTATGATGACACGATGTGTAATTGGTTATTTTTAATCAGAGATGGACAAGACCTTTTTACTTTTCACCTATAATTACCTAATGTATCTTATTAGTATTCTACCCTAGTATGGCCTATGGTGATCATACCTAGTTTTCCTGGTAGTCAGTGCATTTCTAAACATCAAGAGTTTGATGCTTTGATGATCCGATAAATTTCAAACTAATTACACACCCTTCATGGAAGAATTAATGAAGTACTTTTATCCTTTGACCATATAATTTGAATGGGGGTGTTCCTTCTTTCTAAATCTAGATCATTCCTTAAGGAAATACTCAAATAGAAACCAATTGTTTTTACTATCAATATTTGAGAATCCAAGGTAAAAATTTCAAATGTGAGTAGAAGAATAAAATACTATTTCCTGGGCCAAAATTACATCTTGTAATGTGTTGACCATGCCATTTTTTGTATTTTCATTATAGATATTATCATTTTCATATTCATAATTTATGAATTATTCTAATTCATCCAATTGTAGCATCTTAGCTTCCCCATCCCTTTGAAAGTAAAAACTAATTTTTTAAATTTACTAATATGAGTGATGCTCATATTATACTGGTTATTGAAAGTTATTCCAATATATCATTTGGAAAGGTGTTCTACCAATGTTTTTTTGAACAATAATTTGTATGTCTATATTTCCTCATATAATTTCATACTCCAAATGCTTTGATTTTTTATCGCGATCTTTTCCAGGATTTGTTAATTTTCTTTTTTGACAATTCAACTTACCTTGTTTTTTATTGGTGATAGGGAGTAATTGTGACGTATTAGATTCTATATTTAGTGAGATATCCTTTGGCATAATTTTTATTAAAATGTGTTCCTTGATCCCAAAATATTCGTATAGAAAATCCTAATTGTGAAAACATATTTTTCTTTAAGAAATTCATGACCACCATTGCATTATCATGAGTTGTAGATTCATCATCTACCCACATGGAAAATTAGTCAACATTAGAAATGATATAGGTCTGTAAATGTGATGTTGTAAATTATGTAATGAAATATATTTACCGTATTTTGAATATTTTGACTTCCATTATTGCATTTTGGGGAAATTAATTCTTCTTTATAACTGTTCTAGTTTATTGGAACTCTGCACATAAATGACAAATATGTCTTGTATCATGGTGGAGTATTGGTAGGAGAAGTTCACTCTGCTAAATTTTCAGTACTATGAATTCTATTACATGATTTCTTCATGTTGGTTCCATAAGAAACATGTAATTTGTTTTTGGATTTTTTCATCTAGAATACAATGAAAGAACAAGATATCTTCACAAGATATAAAAGGATGGGTTCATCCTAGTAGTAGTGTGAACCATGAACCAAAAATATTATGCATATCTAATATGAGAGTTTTGGGTATAGATATATAGTGGAATGATAGTTTTCAATGACTGAAAACCATGATTGTGTCTTTGTATTTATTATGAAATGTTTTTTTCATGGAATTCACCATCAATATCGAGTTCATTATCATATTGTATAAGATGTACTGGAAACTATTATAAATTATCAGCGAAAAAATTATTATTTCGTTGGTAACATTCATGATAGCATAAAATTATTGTAGAAATAGGATCCACTGTGTCAGTATTTCCTTGGTATCCTTTTTGATCTTCCAATATTTTAGGATATCATGATCAGAGTGCGCAACTAATTTGGAAAAAATTAGATAGGGGAGAAATTTCTCATAATTATACACTACTGCTATGAGATCCTTCTCTATAGTTGTGTAGTTTACCTAAGCTTCATTAAGAGTTTGACTGACATAGTAGATAGGGAATAATATGCAATCTACATGTTGTTCTAAACCCATAGGAATATTAAATTCTCTACCATTTAACTTAATTCAAATTCTTTTTCACAATAATATGAAATTATTATAGGAGCAGCTACCATGATGTTATTTAAATTATTGAATTACCAAAAAAACACACCAGTTAATTAAAATGGAGTATTTATTTATAATTGATGTTTTAGGGGTCGGGAAATATTCATAAAATACTTCATGAATCTCTAATAGAATGTGTCATGGTATAGAAAAATCCATTTGACTTTGACTATATAGGGATTATTAAAATCATTGATCACATTTATATTATTGGGCTCAAATTCCCTTCCTTCCATGGAAATATTTTGTCTGAGGATCGTGCCTTCATGGACCATAATATGGAGTTTTTACTAGTTTATAACTAGGAAATTATCATCAAAATATTACAGAAATAAATCATGATTTCATAACCATACCTCGAAATATAATCCATATACTGAAAATTTTCCAAATAAAATTTATAATAATGCATATTCTTTGTCATAATACTTGTGTGTCATGCGCCTTTCAATGGTTGTTGGTGCATTGAACATAATAAATGAAATGCACTACTAGGGAATGCTACCAAATGGATATGTGAGTATCATTTTTGAGTCATCATCTTGGTTAACTAAAATCTAATTGTATCATGGATATCAATCTGGGAAACAATAGAATTTGTGTCTTATGAGTCTATCCTATACTTGATCGATGAAGGTTAAATAGAGATGGTCTTTCTTGGATGATGAAATGAAATATCTATAGTCAATGCATAATCTCCTTCCAGTTATGGTTCCTATTGTGTTCAATTCATTTGAATAATTCTTTTCTATAGTGAGGGAACCATCCTTGGGAGTGACCTACAATGGGCTCACCCATTCAATACGAGAGATTGAAAATATTATACCATTATACATAAGTTTTATTTCTTCCTTATTAACTACTTCTTTCATTTATGGGGTGAGTCACTTTTTTGGTTGGTCATTCGTGTTTTCACCTAATTCAAATAAATTATTATAAGTGCATACTATTGTATTGATTTCATTAATTTCAGAACTCCCCATGAAATTTAGTTTTTATGTCTTCGTTGGACATCAATCAATTTTTTCTCTTCTGACATGGTTATTTCATAGTTTATGATGACATGTAGTTCAGAAGGAGTCTCTATAAAGGAATAATTTAGTGTATTTGAGAAGGGTTTTAGTTCCAATTTCAGTGGCTAATGACTGATGGGATGAAATATGGGATTTGTTACCTTGAAAGAGGTTCTATTTTGTCAAATGATAAGAAGTTTGTTCACAAATATTCCTCAGAGAGAATTTTTTCACTCTCTTTCTCAATGTTTTAGTTGAATTCCCATCCATTTTTGAGAAACATATCTTGGAAATAAAAAGAATAATTTTTTACCTACATTTTTCAGATTGAGTACAACCCATTTTTAATATAATAATAATACATTTTTTCCATAATTTACATAAATTAGTATCATTGTAGTGGCTAGAAATGGTTAGCCTAAGATGATTGGAATGTCCCCTTCTTCTTCCATGTCCAGAATGTAATGGTATTTTGAAAAAATAAAAATTACGAATCTTACTTGGATATCCTTGAGATGTCCTTGAGAATATTTTACTTATCTTTTTTCTAATTACAGTTCTACTCTAGTATGTTTGAGTTCCTCAAGTCCTTTCATGTGGAATACACTCATCAACATGATGTTGATGTTGGCTCATAAATCGCACAACTCTCTTCTAAAGATACATTCATCTATTATTCATGGGATTAATAATCTTCATGAATAACTCATTTTCAGATGAAATTTCTATATAAAAATAGTAGGTAATTCTTAATTAAATGATATGAATCATAGTTCTTCCATTTTTATTTTTTTAGAAATAACCTCTTTAAGATATTTTCATTAGCTGGAATTTGATTGATTTCCCCAGGGAAGGGAATGTTGATGTAAAATTATCAAAACATCTACAAAAATTTCATACATTTACCTTAAATTAGTACTTATATTTATCAGTCTGTAAAATAGATAGGTGTTATATATGGTGGTGTCATGATATAGACATCTTCTTTGATTGTTTTTGAAGTGGATCTTCGGTAGAAGTTTATTTTTCTTATGGACTCTATACATTAGTTTCATTTATTTCTTCATCATTTTCAACATCTATGAATTTTTATAATTTTTTTGGTTCATTAAATATTTTTCTGATCCTCTGAATGGTTATCAAAAATTAAATACTTTTCTACTCTCTAAAACTACTACCTTTCCTCTTCTCTTAGGTATGGCACTGTGTTTCCAAATAGAGTACCAGAGAATCTCTCCGACACAATAATTTATATATAACCCCATTGATACTAAAGGTAATACAAGGTTTTTGGTTCCTTATTTTAGTCTCTCAAGTGGTTATCTTCTGACCTTCTTTTTTACCAATGGCTCAAAGTAGAATTTATAAATTGTTTAAGAGGAATGACTGATGGTGGAGGAATTATTGGAAATGGTTGACATTTGGGTTTTTATATTTATTTTTTGGGTTTCTTGGAATATGATTTTTTGGTGGATATCCTAGTGGTCCTTGATTTTTGAATGTTGTTTTAAAACTTCTATTTTGGTAGTATCAGTGATTGTTTTGTTATCACTGTTGGACTGGCCATTGTTTAATGTATTATAGCATTTTCTGAAATTGATGGATCTACTGATTTTAATTTATGTAATAATAATATTGGATTGTTTTTTCATAAAACACATTCAATTAATGAGATGATAGTAATGAGTTTTTATCTCTTCCATCATTCAGAAGATTCTATTTATTGACATGTGTAAGTGGAACTTTTTCATCGGTAGGAAGAAATCCATTTATCATAGTTTCAATAGCTTCATACCCATGATACATAAGATAAAGAATAATTATATAGTTATAGTTATGATAATTATTTATTTAAAATATAATAATTCCCTTACTATTCATGCAATTCAAAATCTCCATCATAACTACTATTCCAAACATTAGCAAAGAATCAATGAAGGGATCCTGTCCCTCTAATACCAATTGATGTTTCCCAGTTAGGATCCAATTATCATTGAGATGGGGAGGGGTGAATTAGTGGTATATTTTTCATTCATGTTTCTTATTTTTGAAACAACCTTCACCTCCTTTTGAAGAGTTCGTTACTTGTTGAAAAAATCCAAACAAACTTCCACTTGAAAACAGGAGTTTACAGGGTTCACTACTTAACAAGAGTATATACGTCCTTCATATGGTATAGAAATAGTCTGATACCAAAAAATACACTAAAAAATAATACATTTATGTTGAATTAAACATGTGGGATATTCCCTTACACTCGTATAGAACTATGAAAACAATCCAATAGTGTGTCCGCTCACCCTTAGAAAAAATAGAATAGTGCAATGTTTTAGTGCTTCTTAATGTTCATTCACAAATCTGATATCTCAAAAAAAATCGTCACTTTCATATCAAGAATTAGTAAAGAACATCCTAGACATGACATATGATACATAGTCAGATACCAATTTTTCATTTTGAGGTTATGTTAAATTCCTGATCACATAAACTAGTTATCCAAAACTGCATCTTCCCAAAGCTCCTTCACAATGCTCCTTTGCAGAGTCCCCAACCACTATAATGTAAATTGAATTACTTGAACCAAACTAATTTTACAATGAAAAAAGTATTTGCAGAGCTATCTTCCATTTCAAAAAAGAATATTTGTAGAGCTCACTACCTTCCCAAACCAAATAGAACTTACAGATCTCACTACCTTCGCAGAGCTCACTTTCATTACATTGATCACTTACATCAGGAACCTGCATCACAATATAAGAGCTCTATGATTTTTTTAAGTCTATCTACATTTCTCTTGGCGGTATAGTCCTATTTATTGGTTTCTCCCATAGAATCTAGAACATTTTGATCTACTTCAGTGCCATCTAATCTCATTTTATAGAGCTCTGAAATTTAATCTGAATTCCTCTATATTTCACGAAGCACTATAGAAATTTTCAGACCACAAATCTCATCATAATCGCATAATATTCAACAAATTCCTCAATTCCATCACTGATATTCTCATCACAACTTTTGAGCCTTCTTTCAAAATCATTGTGTCGCTAAAAGTTTCGTCACCTTTGTCGTTCATGTATCTCATCGTAATCGCAAAGATCACCATCAAAATTTTTCAAGGATTTGGGGAATACACTTCAAGAAGATAATATTTGATAAATTTATTCCTTTTACCAAATTTAAGAGATCTTCAAGGAAATAGTCTTTTCAAAATTCTATCCAAATTCCAAATTCTGGACTTCAAAATTTTTTCAAACAGTGGAATACTATGCCACCTTAGACAAATACTTCTTCAAATACAACCATTCTAATTCATAACATCATTTGTCCCCCATTACTCTATAAATAATTCATTAAAAAATCTCCAAAAAACTTATGATATTTTTAAAATACATACATTGAATGAATCCTTGTATTTACCATGGAGAGTATTGTATCTTCCCTATCATCCAAAAAACACTTATAAAAAGTGAATTGATTTTCATTCTTCTAAAAATTCATTGAAATGAAAAAATAATACCTGAAAAATACAATTAATAATCAAATTGATTTTAACAATATCCCCCTTTTGGATTTTTATGTCAACCATTAATCATAAACTAGTGAACTCTATAATCTCAAACAATGGATTACTCATCTAAAATAATAATCCAAAATATGATAACTTATTAATGGAAACAAGAATTATTAACAACAAAACCATGTTGTAAAAAAATAGTGACTATGAAACCTATTCTACATTCCTTTCTCAGCCTTCTCCAAAAAATAAACAACATTCTTCTATATCCTTCAGCCATATAAATCTTCCTCATCTTTCTCCACTTATTCAAAATTCCTCGAATATGAAAAAAAGTTCCAAAAAAAACTCCAAAAAACCATAAGAATAGTTCACACACTTACATGTTGAATTCACAACTCACCCAAAACTCCCCCTTTATGCATGAAAACATGATGGTAGATTTATAAACCATTATCCCCCTTAAAAACACAATAAAAATTTATTATGAGAGAGTGCATAAAAACACACACCTCATTCATGATGAGATGGAGGCCAGATGCCCATGTTTAACCTCAATTTAGAAAATGATTAATTTGGTAATGGTTTTTTAGAAATGTCAGAAACTTTTTTCGGTATAGAATCTTAATCCATCGTCAATTATTCTTATCCACATTCCCTTTCTTGAAGTAGTACATTATGTAAATATTTTTTGAACAATAATTTTGTACCAGATTCCTTGTAAGATTTATTGCACTTTAATTACCACATCCCATGAAAAAGGGTCACATTATTTCAACATGTTAGTCTTCAAACTGAGTCTTCATCTATATGCGTTGAGTAGTATCTTGATTGGTAGAAAAATACTCACCTGTATTCATTCTAAAATATTCTGAATTATATTTCTTTATATGAAAACTAACACATGTTTTCCCTAGAATGAAGACTCCACCATATGTGGATCTTCTATCATCAATGTTTCCTACCAAATCAGAATCTGAATATTTTAAGAGATGAGCCATCATACCTAATACGAAATAAAACTTTTCCTCTGATATGTTTAATAATTTCTTTACATGCAATATAATGTCATTCATTGGGAGTACACCAAAATATTTCACATGAGATAATAGCATATACATTGTTGGGTCTTGAAGTATTCAAATATAATAGACTTCCAATCAGTTTTTAAAAATCTTTCTAGTCAACTTTATTTCCTTCTCCATCTTTAGAAAACTTGGTTCCGAGTACAATTCGTGTGGAATATATTTTCCAATCTTCCATGACAAACTTCTTAATATGTTACATAGCATACTTTTATTGGAAATGAAAAATGTGATTCTTATTTTGTAAAATTTGTAACCACTGAAATTACTTCATATCCCCCAACATGGACATCACAATAAACTTTTTCATTTCATCAGTGATTCTTTCCCAATATATTTCATCATTAACTATAAATATATTGTCATCAACATTGAAAATTTTGATTTAGAAATATTCTAATATTTCATGATTTAAATATTGTTCTTAACTATTCCTTTAATAAAACTCATATTCCTTAGTCAAGTATTCAATTTGGAATATAATGCCCTAGGATCATGTTTTAGTACATACAAGGCATTATTAAACCAACAAAACAGACTGTCATCTCTCCCAACAACAAAACCACATGGTTGGTAAATGTAAATTTTCTTCATCCAGATTCCCATTAAAAAATGTGGATTTTTCATCCATTTGAAAAAATTTGTAATGTCATTGTTCATAAATAGCAAGAAAGATTCTGATTGTTTCTAATCTTATAATTGGAGAAAAGGTATCATCAAAATTATCACCTTCAATCTATGAATAAACCTTGCACACTAATCTTATGTTATTCCTTATCAATTCACATTATTCATTCATCATGTTTTCGAAAACCCGTTTGTACTAAAAATATTTTTGTTATCCAGCTTGGGTCTGATTTCCAATGTATCATACTTCTTAATCCATATCCTAAACCCATTTTGGATTTTCAAAATCTTCTTTAACATCCTTAAGATCCACTTTTGAATAAAATAAATTATGTCAAATATAATTAGTCTTTCTTTTTGTTTGATTCCTATGATATTGATCAGTAATAATGTTCTAATCCTCCACTTTCTTCCTCATCCAAGGATGAGCTATTCTAATTCCATCCTCATTACATAAAATTGCAGATTTTGATTATTTTTTTGATTAATATAAACTCTTTGGGTAGAATCATCAGATATTTTAGCAAAAACAATTATCTTACTCATCATCTATAAGCACAAACGTCCAATTTTTTCTCCAAATTTTCAACAACATTCACATCAACAAAATCAACAATTCATCTTGTTTAATTATTGAATCTTCTATATATTCTTCCTTCTGATGCATATTCAATAAAAAATATATCATCTCTTCTTTTCTCAAACATTCCAAGGTTTCCAACCTTTTTCACTGTGGTAAAAGGACTCCCAAAAACTCTTAAGTGTTTCAAACTGAGAGTTTTTTCATAAAAAAATTCATATGGAGTCATATCTGAACATCATCTATAGAATAATTCTTTTTGAATGTTCATATAATTACTCATATATTTCCTCCTATAGTAATGAGAGATACAAAATTCAAGTAGCATAGTTCGTCCCATTTCAACCAAACTTCTATTCTTTCTTTAAGTAAACACATTTTGTTAAAGTGTGTATGGTGAACTGAACTCAAGATTAATTCCACGATTCTCAATATAATTTTCAAACTCTTTATACTTATACTCCCCACCATTATTTATTCTCAACTTATTCACTGAATACTCGCATTGCGTTTTTGATTTTCTCCGTAAAATCATAATGTTTTTTGGAGCATCTGAATTATGTCTCTTGTAAATTACACAAGTAATATGATCAAAGTCATCAATGAAATTGATGATGTACTTATCTCCATTTTGTATCATTGGCCCAAATATATTAGAATTAATATGTTCCATGGTTTGTTTTGAACTGATTTTAACATTCTTATAAACTGAATTTGTGATCTTCCTTTTTTGACATGTAGTGAAACCCCCATATCTTCCTCTTTACATATGAGTAATATCTCTAACACTATCTTACTTTGATATAATACTCATATTTCTATGAAATATGTGTCCCAAACTATTATGGCACAACTGATTTTCTATTTCAACACCTAAAAAACAAGAGTTTTTTATTTCACAAACACAAAACAAGTTTCCTTTTGTCTGTTGAAAACTTGGAACTATATTTCCTTATTCTTTACCTTTCACATAAAACCATTATTTTTTGGAGATAATTATCATATCCTCATCACGTAGTTTTGAAATACTCTATAGGTTGTGTTTCATCCCATCAATAGATAATATTTTCTTTGATTATGCCATTTCTTTCCCAATGTTGGCTAATCTGACAACTTTGATTCTTATAGATTCATCATTACAAAATTTCATTGTACTGTCTTTGAAGTGTTTCAAATTCTTCAAAAACATTTATGTCTCCAATCATATGAGAAGAAAAAAAATTAATGAATCCAAGGAAATTCTAATTTATTAATATTTCAAAGTAGTTTAAAAAATAATAGTATTTTGTTCTACCTTATCTTATTTTATGTCCAACATCTGAGATTTTTTATGAACCTTTTGTTGTAAAGTAATAAAAAAAAGAAAACCCTTACCAAGATATCCAGGGTGTTTACATGTTTCACAAATAGTTTCCAATGGTTGGAACATATTCTCAACTTTTGAACTATTTATCTCAACTTTCTTCTAAACATCCTTATCATTCTTCTTATTTTAAAAATATTGACTCCCCCATTGATATTGCCATCCATAAATTATTGAATAGTTTTAATGCTAATGGTTGAACCAACAAAAATTTATTGTTTTCTTAAATCCACCATAATACCAACAGTAACCATAGAATTAATATTTCCCTCAGAAACATTAATACTAACCAGAGTTGTGAACTTTCTTATCAACAAACTTTTAATGGAACCCTTCTAGCCATAAAAATTCTTGTTTTCAAATGCATATTTATTTATTAGCTCAGATTTAAATTCATATATATCAGAACTAGAAGTAGAAGAGATTTTTCTTGGACTCAGGGTTTTTCAATACTTATAATTTTTTATCATTTTTAACTTTGGCCACATACAAAGCCTTTCCAACTTTGTTCTTTTCACAACCAGTTCCATATTTATTCTGAACCTTTAAAGGTATCTGTCATTGAACCTTATTAGGTTCATTCTTATCAGAACATTCACTAGATTCTAATATAGAGTGTTTGAACATTTTATTCATTTCTTCAGTGTTAGAAATTTTCCATTAGACATTCTCCAACTCTAAATATTTTTCCTGTATCTTTACTTCTAGATGATTGTTATGATTCTTTTCATTCTCAAGATAATTCATCAGATCGTATATCTCTTTTTCAAACATGACATTATCATCAAGAAAAACTTATTGATTGTTTAATGATGAATTGTCATTTAACAACTTACTTTTTTTCCTTCTCAAGCATTCTAATAATTCTCAAACATTCTTTAAACTCTTATTTCTAATAATATTCATGTTGAGTGTCTTCTTATTTTTAACAAATGATCATGTGATATTCATTATTCTGTGAGGCAATAAAATTATTCTCTCTACCATTCTCAGAAAATGATTTCTTAGATTCTTTATCTTTATCTTCTTCTTCATCATATTTAGATAAAAATCTTATTATTTTTTATTTGAAGTACTTTTTAACATCCCCCTTCATAAAATACATATCCTTGTAATCTTGTTTCTCCCATGGACTTCTTGGAATTCACATATCATCATCATCTTCTTCTTAATTCTTCTTTTAAAGAAAGTTTTCCACAAAGTGACCAACAGATCCATATTCAATACATTCTAAGGGAATATTATTCTTGTATTTACCTGTAACTATATTCATATTCTTAGAAAACATGGACAAAATTTCATCATTATTTTTACATTGCTTTTCTATGTAATCAGATTCACCAAATGCGTCTTCAATAAGAGTCTTCTTTGAGATATCACAGTTAGGAATCTTGATTTACATTTCATTGTCTTCATTTTTTTCTCTTCATGGTATTCCCCCTTACCATTTTATAAGTAATGATAGTATTATGTATATCATCCAGTGATAATGTTTTATGTTCTATGACTTCTAATGAGGAAAGTTGATCAAAAAATATGTCGGGAATAATTCTAAATTTATTTTCAAAAACATTAAAATCCACCAAATTTTCACCAATACATCTTATTATACTGACAATGTCATTTACCCTAGTAAATAAGTCCCCAACTAATTAAGATTCTCCCAATTTGAAGTCATCATACATTAGGCTCTGGTTTTTTAGTTTTGACTTATTCAATTTCATATTTCCTTCAAAGACAATATTCAACTTATCCGAGATGCCTTTAACATTAGAGACAATGTTAACACATAAAAACACACTATAAGAAAGAGATTAGGGTAATTAATTTATTTTTCTCTTCCGTGATTCAAGAGATTTTTCATAAAAATAGATGTAAGTGGAAATTTATCTTCGATAGGAGGAAATAAATATGTTGTTTCTTCAAGAGAATCATTCCTAAGAGACAGAAGATAAGGCATCATTATATCTTTCTAGGTTAGATGATTCATTCCAAAAAATAATGTAATTCCCTTTCAATTCACACAATTTATATTATCCTTTATTACTTAGCTTTAAAAAATCATGGAAAAAAATAAACAGAACCTATTCTTCTAATACAAATTTAAGTTGCCCAATCTCGATCCAAGTATCACTGAGAGGGGGAGGGGTGAATCTGTTATATCTGTTTCTTTTAATTTTCATTCATTTTTAAGGATCCTTTTCCTCTTTTAAATAAGTTATTTCCCTGTTAAACACAATAAAAATGCACATCCACAAGAACACATGAGTTTAAAAATTTTACTACTCAACAAGTGTAGCTACATCCTTGGTATGGTATAGAAACAATCCAATACCAAAATATAAACTAAAAAATTATCCTTTGATGTGGAATACAATTATTATGATATTCATTACACTACTGTATCACTATGAAAATAATCAAATAGTGTGTATGCTCCCTCATATCACAAATAAAGTAGTACAATTTATGAGTTCTTCTTAAGGTTCTTTCACAAATCTGATATCTTAAAAAAATTCGTTAATTTCCTACCCAATAACAAATAATAACCACGAGGCATTTGTAATGATACATAGTCAGCTACAAATTTTTTATTTTGATGTTCTATGAAAGTCTTCATCACATAAACTAGAAATCCAAAACACTATCTTCACAATGATCCTTCAAAAAGGTTCTCTATGATGCTCCTTCGCTAAGTTCCCAACCTTCAAAATCCAAATAGCCTTCATATAACAAAACTAAATTTGCAAAGGAAAAAACATTTGTGGAGATCACTGCCTTCATAGAGCTCACTTTCATTGTAGATCTCACTTTCTTTCTGAACATGCATCGTAATTTGAGGTCTCTAAGATTTTTTAAGTCTATTTACACTTATCTCTTGGGTAGAGGCCTATTTATAATAATTTCACACTAACTCTATAATTTTACACACCTCATCAGTGCCACCTAATCCCATTTTACATAGCTCATAAAATTCAGCCGCAATTCTCTCTATTTCGTGAAGAACCATGGAAATTTTCAGATTGTAGAGCTTGTCATAAACCCATATCATTCCATCATTTTCATTGGGTCGTCAATGTGTTGCTCATCATAATCACATATCCTCCCATAAAAACTTTTGTACTACTACAATGCTCCCTCACAATGCTCTTCTCCTTTTTCATTTGCGAATCTTGTCGTAATCATAGAGATCACTTTCAACATCTTTCATGTCATTGTGAAATAATCTTCCAGAATCCCATATTTGTTAAATTCAGAAATTTTCCATATATTTATGAGAACATAATGGAAATCCACAATTCTTAATGATAGCCATATCCAATGTATGGGATTTTGGAAAACTTCGCCTCCATAGACACTTGGTTCTACAAAACCATCCATGCTGATTGACAAAATATTTTCTCCCCCTTTCCTTTAGAAATTTATCATCAATAGTGTTCCAAATAAACATATGGTATTTAGGAAATACATTCCAGTAATGAATCATTAAATTAAACAAGGAAAGTATTCTAACATACTTTTCATTCATCAAACAATTATATAATGTAAATTGTTTACCTTTCTTCTCAAACATACATGAAAAAAATGAAAATACCTAAAAAATATACTATTTATAATCAACATGGTCTTAATAATCTCACCCTTTTCATTTTTTGTCAACCAGGATTCATAAATAGAAAAACAAAATTATCTAAAAAAATGAATTAATCATCAATAATTATAATCCTACAAGAGCTAACTCATCATAGGAAACAAAAAATATTGAAAAAAAACATTGTTTTACAAAATTAGTTACTATAAAACCACTTCTACATTTCTTTTTGTAGGCTTATCCGATACATAAGCATAATTATTTTGTATCCTTATTCCTTATCAATATTCCTTAGCTTTCTCCACTTATTCAACTTTCCTAGAATAAAAAAAATTGTTTCCTACAAAAAATCCAACAAACTCTTAGAATAGTTCACACACATACATTCCATATTCACATCTTACCCACATCTCCTCCTTTATGCATGAAATAATAAGGATAGATTTTTATAACTATTATCCCATTTGACAATTATATTCAAATGTAAGATGATAGAGGGTAAAGAAACACATACCTCAACCTTGATGAGAAGTAAGTTGGACGACCATGTTTACCCTCGATTTAGAAAACGTCTCTTTTGGTAACTGTTTTCTTAAAATTTTATAAACGTTTTCTAATGTAGGAATATACTATAGATTCAATTCAATCTTCTCCATATGCTCTTTGATGATGTGGTAATTTATGTCAATATGTTTGTAACGCTAAAATTGTATCGTATTCCAAATAAAATTGATTTCACTTTTATTACCACATCGCAACAACAAGGGTAACTTTACATCAAAAAGTAAGTATTCTAAGAGAGTTTTCATCCACATGGGTTTAGTAGTTACTGGAGTAGCAGCAAAATACTCAGCTTCAGCCGTGCTATGAGTTACTAATTTTTTTTTCTTTTTATTCCAAAAAACATAACTTTTCCAAATAATGAAAACTACACCAGTTGGGGATATTATTTCATCAAAGTATCTTAGCAAATCCACATATGAATATCCAAACAGATCAATTTTCTCTGAGTCATCATACCTGATTCCAAAAAAATATATTCCTATAATATATCTTAGAATTATTTTCCCAGTAATCAAATTTTATTCTTTTGGAGCACATTGAAATATCTCACACAAGGAAGAAACACAGACAATGTTAGGTGTTGAATCATTGAAATATAGAAGCCTTGCAATCAGTTTTCAAAATTCTTTCTGATCAGGTTTATTTCTTTCTCCATCATTATACTACTTGGTTCCCACTACAATTGTTCTAGAAACTAGTTTCAAATTTTCAAGACAGAAATATTTAGTTGTCCTTATCATACATTTATAGAGAAATAAAAATATGATTCACCTTTGGTTAATTTATTTAACCCAATAAATTATTTCATTTCACCCATTATGGAAATCTCAAATAACTTCTTCATTTCATCGGTGAATCTTTCATAAGACCATTCACCATTTCTTGAAAATATAATGTCATCAACATAGAAAATTATGATAAGAGAAAACTCTTGTCATTCCCTGATGTAAATATTTTTTTCAACTCTTCCTTTCATAAAAGTCATCATTCTTATGAAAGAATGAAATTTGGAATATCATTCCCTCATAGCATGTTTTAGCTAATACAATGAATTTTTCAACCATCACACCTAAATTTCATCACTACCAATAATAATTCTACATGGTTGTTCAATGTACTATTCTTCATCAAGATTACATTTTAGAAATGAGTATTTTACATCCATTTGATAAAAATTATAACCGCATTGTACTGTAATAGTAAGAAGGATTTTGATTGTTAGAAAGAATTCCACAAAAGAAAAATTCCCATTAAAATCAACACCATTAATCTATGAATAAACTTTTCACACTAATTTTACCTTATTCATTATCAAATCGCCTATATCATTTGGATTGTTCTAGAAAACCCATTTTTTACCAATAACATTTTTTCATTTGGATTGGGAATGAGTCCCTAAGTATCATTCTTTTTTGTCTAATCAATATCTTCATTCATAGCCTAGGCCCTTTTTGGAGGCTCAAAATCTTAATTCACATCCTTAATATCCAATTTTTAATACAATGATGTATGTGAAACATCATTAGATGGACTTCTTGTTTGAACCCTCTAATGTCAAACCCCAATAATTTTCTGATCCTCCAGTTTCATTCTCATCCAGGGACAAGATGTTTTGGATTTCATCCTTATCCCATGAAATTGTAGATTCTGACTGTTCTCTTGATTAGAATTACCAATGTTAATAGGATCATCCTAATTGTTATAAAAATTTTCCTTATCCATATCAACTTATTTATTATCAAATGTGTTCTCATTCTTTCTCAAAAATTTCAACAACGTTAAAATAAATATAATAAATAATTTTTTCTATTTCCTTATTGAAACATCAATATCCTATTTTTTCTGAAGCATAGAAAAGACAAATTTCATCATCTCCTATTTTGGAAAACATTACTGGGATTCCACCATTCTTCATTATGATGTATGGACTCCCAAAAACACTTAAGTGTTTCAAACATTTAATGTTTCCATAAAATATTTCATATCGAGCCATATCTAAACTTGGACTATAGAAACAATTATTTAAAATGTACAGAGAAGTACTAATAGTATTCCTCCAATAGTAATGAAAGAGACCATGTTCAAATAACATAGTTTGACCGATTCCAACCAAACTTCTATTCTTTCATTTAGCACCCCATTTCGTGGTTTTTTTGTTATGCCAAGACTAACATATTTCATTATTTATGTATCCCTTACTGAGCTTTTAATTCTCATCCCATGTTTTGAAATGTTTTTCATAGGACATAAAGATGAATAGAGTCAATGATGGGATCATGGAAAAGTTATTCTGTTAAAATATAATACAATGTCATGATTTTTTTAAAGTGTTTTCTTACTGAAAAAATGGATAGGGAGTAAAAGTTTCTACTTTTAATATTCAATAAATTATGTATAAGTTAGTATCCAACTCTTTAAAGATCTAAACCTGAAATTTTCTTCGATGTGAATTAAAGTAAAATTATTAACGTATCTTAATAATATGTGACATTTATGGCTTAGGCCTTATATTTATAACATTTTATCAACTATTCATTAACAATTCATTATAAAAATCACTATGTTGTGTGATAACAACTTGGGTTTTCATTTGTGATTTGGTTAGATAGATTTGATATATTTACTTTGAAAATGGTTCCATGATTTCAATAATATTAACCATTATATAAATATAATATATATTCTTTATAAATATATATATATATATATATATATTTCTAAATAATATTTTCAGATAAAAATGAATTACATCATTTATAGAGAAGTTAGGACAGATGTATGAATGAACGTTGTTTCAATTTTTTTAACGGATGGAACAATATAATGATCTCTAATATTTTACATTTATATAATCATTTACTATAATATATATAATATATTAATTAAATATATTATTATTATAATCCAGGTTAATATGAAATGAAAAATGGATGGAACATCTTTTTGGTGATGGTAGTGCATACACACACACAAATGACATTATCATTTTATAACTGATTTGATGGTAAGAACTAATATGTGATATTATAATTAATATTTTGAAATTATTTATTTAGTATAATATATATATATCATTATATATAGTTATGAGATGCTGTGAGGCAAAAAAAATTACATCGGATTGGGAAACGATTTTCTACCATATAGATGATAGACAATTTAGAATCCCATTTGATTGAAGATGAGCTATTTATTGTTTATTAAACTAACATAATAAAATTTAAATATATTTTGTAGAAAAAATAATTATATATACATGTTTGAAAAATATTTTTTTAGGTATAATAAAAAAAATGAAAATAGATGGTGAAGAACTACACCACTACTTTAGAAATCATCTTTATGAACCAAATGGCTCTTGAAATGTGTATAGGAGAGGATAGGTGGGGTACTTTAATAATTATGGTAGGGAACCCACTTGGAAATTTCATAAAATAATTTTTTTTTAAGTCATTCTCAAGTAAACTGATTCCCAAAGGATATATATTTATTTTTGGGAGGGTACAAGGTCATAATATTCACATTAAATAAGATTTTTCAATTTTTAAATGGAATATTTTCCATTGTCAATTGGATTAGCTACATATTAATCACATTTTTTACATATTAGTGGTAATTTATTTTTAATCATTTTAATATTCATTCAGAATATAAACAAGGAGAAAATTGATACATGATATTAATTATTATAATTCCATATATGGAATATTTTTTATGAAATTAAATTCATATTATTGAAATATTTTTAAAAAAATATTAAACCCCTAATCATAATGAAAATAAATTCGCAAGAAAATTTGTTCTTAAGTTAATATTTTTTTATATCAAAATTCAATATAAAATTGATAAAAATTATAATAATTGGATTATTTATAATATTATTCAAATAATTATTCATTTATAACTATTTTAAAACAAAATTAATCTTGGTAAATTCTTGAAAGAAAAATAAAACATTCATAAAAATGAGTCCTTTCATTATTCATTAAAAATAATCTTTTCATATAATATTAAAAGATCCACTTTATGGAAATTTTGAAAAGATAATTTAAAAAATGTTATCCAATTAATTCAATTTAATATTCATATTTTTAAAAAATTAATTTTAATATATCTGTATAAAATGTGACGAAACGTAATTTTTCAAGAAAATAAATTTTTAAGGAATATATTATTTTAGTTTAACTATATTAAATTAATATTATTTATATTATTTAAAATAAAATAGATTTATGTATGATTTATAAATTTAATTACCACCACTCATCAATATTGGTTATTTTAATTAATTAAAAGATAAAAACATTATGGAATTTAAAATAGTTTCCAGAAGAAAAATAATTTTAAGGATAAAAAATATTTATTTTTAAATCATGAAAAATTCTGACTCAAATGAGGTTTACAAGATTATTATAAATTTAGTGGTTCATATATAACTTTATGGTCAAATATAAAATAGAATTTAACTAACATATTAATTTATTTATTTTAAAGTTATGAAAATATTTAAAATTAATTAATTTCCACTTTTTTTCATAAAATCAATTATTTAATAAAAATAAAAAAATTCTCCCTAAATAATTTATTATATTCTGATTTAATAAATTATGTTTGTTTTTCAGAGTAATATTTTAAAAAAATAATATAAAAATTTTATAAAACATTCCCACAATAAGAAATAAAAACAATTTGAAAAATAAATTTTTCTATGAATAAAATCACTTTACGAAATAATGAGTTATTATATTCTATAGTTATATAAATAAATATCTATTTAATAATAAATTTAAATATATATTTTAAGGTATTTAATAATTTTAATAGATAGAAATTTTATGTCTATGTTATGATGATCATTTTTACAAAAAAAATATCATGTTTCATTTAGGTTCAGTGTATTGGGTAACATATGTTACTAAAGATTGTTTTATTTTGATTGAATAATATGGGTGTTAAAGGAGAAAAATATTATTTTGTTAAATCCAACAATGATGTGGACCATTTTGGGAAGTCACCATCACCATTAGGGGGTCATATTCATACATGTAAGATAACATAGATCCAAGTCAATGAGGACAATATGTTTGTTGGCCGATTGGGAAATTCATGGAGGAGATCAATTATCCAATCATTTTGATACTATGGATCCAACAATATTAAGTGTTTATATCATCCTGTGTGAGATTCAGAATCATTTCTGTCACATCCATGACTTCTTTTAAATGAATTTTTCATTTAATTTCCATTATTTCTTTGTTTTGTGGTTTTTCCATTCATTTTGGTGGAAATTGAGGGTTTTCAAAAATTGGGCCAAACTATGAGCCCAATTCCAGATTTAAAAATAAATATTATCTCTTTTATAACTCCATCATTTGTTAACATTTTTCATCCATTTCACTTCCCACTTTTCCTCCTATGATCTATCCAAATAACCATGTCTATTTGGATCCTTTTTGAACCCATTATCATTTTGGGTTTTCAGTGAATTAATTTGGAATTGGGCCAACCCATGAGCCATTTCCGATTTTAACATGTTCTGTTAATTCTTTAATATCAAACTCATTTTTTACTATATTCACGTGATTCCACCTCCCACCTGAATCCAAAATCCCAAGCCTCGTCCCAATTATTCATTTTTCCACTTTGGACCTCATTTCCCTTGCGGAGTATGGAAAACCCTCTTAGGGTTCCTCAAATCATCCAGATTTGAGAAGGTAAGTTGATTCTTTCATTAATCTTTTAATTTTCACTCTTTTCCCCAATTTTATTCCACACATGACCTTCTTATCTCCATTAAAGCCTCCATATCTGGTTTGTTTGCTCAGAGATTCAAATTTGGTGTATTTGGTTCGTTTGTTTCAAGATGTTTCAAGTAAGTGTTTTTTTCCATGATTTATTCCCCTTACTTAGGGGTTTTTCACCCTTTTCTGAAGTTCCTCATGTCCAGAAGTTGTGGTTCGAACCTAGGGTTTTATTTGGTGTCTTTTTGGTCAAATATTGTGTTCTATGGCTGGATTTATCTTCCTTGAGATGCGGCGGTGGGGAGGTTGATGTGCCGCACCATGTTTTGAGGGTTTTGACATAAAAGGTAGGTGATTCCTTGTGTAATCATTTCAATATGAGTTAGTTTTCTTGAATTACTTATTATGCATGTTCCTAATATGTTGTGTGTGGTGTGAAAAATTTTTATGTTGGATTTGGTTAAGCATTTATTTTTATAGTATCATTTTAGCATAAAATTGGGTGTTTTTCATGTGTAACCCTTTGGGTATTGTTAGGGTGTGATTTATTACAAATGAAATTGGTTTAATAAATCTTGTTTGGGATGAAAATTTTTATTTGGTAGGGTATTGGTGTTCTATTCGGTTTTAAAGATGTTTTTTATGGGTTTAAGCTGTAAAACCTTATTGTACATCTTGAAAGTGATTTTGAAAATGTGTGCTTTTCAGGTGGATATTTTGTGGTATTGTTTGATGTGTTTTTATAACACATGGGGGTATTTTAATAAATGTTTTGGGGCTTCCAATTCTGTTTTGAATTTGAATTGGTGTGATTTTTTCTTTGAA
Source organism: Viscum album (assembly GCA_963277665.1). NCBI lineage: Eukaryota > Viridiplantae > Streptophyta > Magnoliopsida > Santalales > Viscaceae > Viscum > Viscum album. The sequence goes on from OY728134.1 coordinate 1,256,422,081, forward strand.
ATGTGGTTTTGAAATGGGTTTTATGTTAATAGCTTTGGTACACTCTTTAGAATTGTTTTATTAATGTTTTGACTGTTTTGATGATTTATGTAAGAGGTGAAACTATATTGGAAAAATGTTTTGGATTGTTAATATTTTAAAATGGACCATTTTAAATGTGAATAGGCATGTCATGTGATATGTATCCTCTTGGAAATGTTTTATAAAAATGTTTAATGGATTTACTAAAATGTGAATGAGGTGTGAACGTGATGTGGGCTGTTTGTGTGAGTGAGATGTGAAAAATGGATTTTATTTATAAAAAGGGTTTTATGAAACATGTGATTGGGATTTTATGTGATGTTTATCATATTTTGAGGGAATTTATATAATTGTTAAAGGATGTGTTGGATTGGGAATTTTTTGCAAAAATTGTTGTGGGCTATTTTGGTGTGAGTTTGATTTCAAAATGCATTTGAATGAAAAGTGGAATTTGTGAATTTTGTGGTGTAAATGGGGCTGTTTTGTTAATTTTTGAGGTGGAAGTGATATTTTCATGTGAAAAATATATTTCATGGCTTGTTGAACATGTTTGAGCACAAATGGAAAACCCGAGTATCTAGGTGGGTGGACGTGTACTAGTATGCTAGTGAATCTGTGGGGATTGGCCTCAGTTTCACATAGAAATATTTATGCTTACAACTCTATCTAAACTATGATGATAATGATTGTGGAACACTAGGTTATGGGTATGTTCCCTACTAGAGTCTCATGCATGAGAACCGATATTTTTTTGGTTACTCTCACTGAGATACGAGTTACCTCGGACCCATAACTGGCTAGTTCCTAGGGGTTCATTGCTATTTATTTTTCTCATTAGATCCTTTATACCAAATGTCGACATACGGTATATTTTTATTGAAAAATTATGTAGCTTTTGAATTTATTTTAAAAGTGTTGATTCTTTAAATTTGTCCACTTGAAAACTGAATTTATTTTTAGTTTCATTTTTAGAAATTGTAACTAGAAATTACTTGTTTTTGAAAACGTGAATGCTTTTTTCCTTTTAATGTTTATCACATGTAATCTCTTCGTGGTGGTATCCTACTGAGATTTGGCTCACACCCTACTTACACCCTTAGGTGTATGTAGACTTGGTTATTATTGTTGTCGCAGGTTTGGGGACAACTTTTGTGCCAACAGTTCGGGTTTTCACTGGTCATTCATGATTTGGTGTTGTGGATATGGATTGAGGGCGATGTCTCTTTCCATGTTGAGGTTCTTGGGCTGTTCATTTTTGGTTTTTACCTTTCTTATAGTCCTAGTCAATTGTTTTAGACTATGTAATTTAGTTCTGAATTTTTGTAAAACATTGTTTGGTATGAAAAATCCAGATTCGTTTTATTGGATTCATTTGTTGTTTTATGTTTATAAACTTGGGTAGATCATTCCGAATTCTCATTTTATGATACCCGGTCACTTATGCAAGCACGTGGGGATCTAGAACACTGTTCGGGCCTTGTCACGGGCCGATATTGTTGCCAGTTTTGGTGGTGATCAGATTCGGTTCGTGACAAAGTGGTATCAGAGTAGGTTCACTCTCTTTGGGTCATGTTACTTGGGGAAATGTTGGGATAGTCTGGAGTTAGGATTGTCGGAACGTAGAATTTCTGTTATGAGTAGTTTGGATGATCACCACACCTCTTGATGGGAGTCAAGTCTCTAGGGGATGTTGGGACTTTTCGAAGACCTTTGGTTTTCTTGGTTTAATGATGATTAGGAGAAATTAAAAGAGAGTTGGGTTAATGGTCACCATGATCTCGCAATTCCTGGCAAGACATGTGGAGACGAGGATATTCTCTTGATCACTCTCTATTATAGTTAAGTGATTGGAATATTTCCTCCAACCATATGTCCAATTCACCGACTGAAACTAGTTTCCTCCTGCATTGTCTTCTGTTCTTTAGTTTTGAAATATTGGAACTTTGGTTTTAATGTCACATGGTTTTAAGAAGAAAAAAGTTTTTGTGAAACGATTTTCAAATAAAGAGGGAATTGTTTGATTTATGAAATCGTGGAATAGAATGTTCAGAATTATTTTTAAATTCAAAATGTTGTGCTTATACCTATTTTTGAAATCAGAAACAATATTGAAGTTGGTTTTGAAAAAGTGTTTCCAATAGTGTTTTCTAAAGAATCTAAGGGTTTTTAATGGTATTAGATGTTATGAAATTTATGTGAATAACATGAAAGTGAGTTCTTTTCTAATTCTTTTTTCTTTCTGAAATTTTTTTTAAGATGTGAATTGGTATTTTGATCTTGTGGTTGTTGGATTTTAGAAAAAATGATGTGTGGGTTAACCATTTTTTTTTAAAAGTGGAAAGAATATTTATTTTATCCTTTGGTATTTTAATGAGAGACCACATGAATGGGGTTATATGGGATGATGGATGGTTGATCACATGACTGGATGAGTTCTAGGACGGACATGAGGAGGGTGCTCGGTGTGGCACATAAACATGCATGTGTGAGGCCCATGGGGTACCATTGCTTGATATGCTAACCGCTGAACCGTTTGTTTTCAAATATATTTTTTTAAAGAAAAACATGATTTTTTTTGAATTGTTTGGGATGGTGTATATTATGTGTTTATGGAAAATGATGATGTCGTGGGATGTTTTGAGTCCATGTGCCCTTCTTGTTTGAACTGTGTTTTGGGTTTGTGTTTGGACGACATTTTGGGTAGAAGGACCGGTTAGTACTCTCTTCTGAGATATGTTTCGGGACACCTTTATGGCGGTTTCTTACAAGTGTTTGGATCTAGTTTGTGGCATGTTATGACCAATGTACCAGCTTTGTTGGGTCGTTGGGTTCTCTCATAGGATAAGGTATGCCCCCCTAAGGGTTAATGCACAACTGAAGTGAAACGTGTCTTGTTTTGCCATTGGAAAATCCTACAATTGATCAATATAAAGAATATTTTATCAATATTTGTTGATTGAGTCTACACCCATTCATTTCATTGATTTTTGGATCCTCTTATAGTGGGATAGTGCTTGTGGAAAGTTGAAAGAGACCTTACTTTCTTAAGTTTTCTGATTCATCGAAGGTGGAAGTGTTATTGGGTTTTTAGTGTGGATGAGTGTCTCTATGGTGTCTAAGAGGGACTTTGGGTACTTCATAGTTTCTTTGAAGCAAGAGATCTTGTTAAACCACCAATTTTTGTATTTTGGTCATGAGAGGCTATTGGGTCCCTTTTTTGGACTTGTTTATTGTTTAGGGACTCGGCATAATGACTCATTCCACGTATTGTTTCTATCAATTGCAAAGGTCATGTTCGGGGACACATTGTGATGTTCTGTGCTCATTTGACTGTAAAGGTGAAGGTCGTGCAATTGTCTAAGGTTCTCGGTTATGTTGGTAGTATGTATCCCTTGGAAAAAACATCAAATACTATATCTTAGAGGAAGGTGTTTATACGTGTCCTACCCTTCTATTGTTTCTCATGCAAATAAAAAATGTGCGATGTTTGTGAATCTTCTAATCCCTTGTTTCAGTGAAATGTAAGGTTTCATTAAAATGAGTTATGGAGTGTTTTATGTATTGGTGAACCCATGGGGATATGAGGTGTAGTTGTTTGTGGTACCAAAATAAGAAGTTCCACATAGTGGCTTCCACAGTCTAACTATGAGGCTGAATATTCTTCAATATTTTCAGCTCCGTCCATAGGTCCTGGAGAGAAGATGGCGCGTAGTCAGGGGAAACCCCAGTGTCGTTTAAACTCTTGTGCAAAGTCCTATCCTCAGTAGGAAAGATATGAGGATTTTAAACCAATGGTTTCATCATCTTTCTTCTGTTGTTCTCGTTCAGTGGAAATAAGTGGATGGCTTTGTACCCATGTCATCACCCAATATCATTCCCCCACCTTTGGTTTCCATTGAGTCTTTGGAGAATGGATTGAAATTTGGATAGATAGGATAAGAACACGTTTTGAACATGATTAGTAGTGACCATGTTCTAGGAAGATTTTTGGAAAGAATGATCAACACAGTTAGTGCAGGGGTTCCCAAACAGTGTGGACTTATTGTGAAGCATTCCCAATCATTAAATTTTTGGGGTCTTTTCGTGTCGGCCAATGCCGGTTGGTTAATATGATTGGTTCTTGTGGTGGGGAGACCCACTATGGGTATCATTCATATTATTTTTTAAATTTATAGTGGATGTATACCCCTTGTACTAGGGTGTCTGTTCGGGCCTCCCCCTGTTAGTGTCATGATTTTGTCTCGGAAAAAAATTAAGTTGTCTCTTATGGTGGGGAGCCCATTTGTGTCTCTTCATATGAGTAACTCAGATTTTTTTCCATGGTCTTATCTTCGAAGTAGGTATTATCATTCGAAGATATCTAACTAACTACATCTTCCTTGGGTAAACATTGATATTGGAGAGTGCACAATGGTTTAGTTATAGTAGGGTAAGTGTAACCGTGTTCGATGTTTTTGTTTGTTTAGGTAAATTGATTGAGTATTGTTCAGATTGTGTTTGAGGAGTATTCAGTTTGTATGTTTTAGAGAGAGATAAACATTATGAGATCTATTCTTCCATGTTCTTGAATTCATATGAGGGATGTATCTAAAGGAAATAGATGAAAATGTTCCCAAGGGGAAGAACCTTAAAATATGTCTATTGTTAGGATGGTCCTAGTATATGATATTAGGGAATCTCTGTGTATATAATTATAATTTGGAATCATTAAAATCATAGTTTTAGGATGTGGCATGGTAGTTGACCTATACTGAAAATGGAGAACCCTTAGGAGTGAGTGTTCTGATATCACATAGTTTCACATTATGTGATTGGGACATGGATCATGAAATATAACAAATTATTGAAAGTATATTGGGAATATAGTTTAAGGAAATATTGTGAGGAAATTTAATTCAATAATTTATCATTTTTTACATTGACGTTATCATGTAGTTTAATGAGACATAGTTGAATAGTGAATAGTAAGACAAAGTATAGTTGGAATTACCTATCCTTGGTGGGAGGTGTGCTATAATCCCCATCAATAGTGATCTTTGAGTATAAAAAAATTTAGTACAACTTATGAATGATGTATGGTCATTCCCAATTGGCTTCCATCATGGGTTTCTTCATTAAAGGTACAATTGGCATCCCTAAATAAAATATCTTAACACTGAAAAGGAAGTTATTGATGAAAATCATTTTTTTAGTTCCTTTTCCCCTATTTATAGTAACATTCTAGGTTATGTGGAACATGAATCTTAATTTCATAAAGGGATTCCAATATTATCAGAAGGACTTTATATCTTATGTATACAATCAACTAATCATAAAAGACATTGTAGAAAAAAATAAACTGAACACATATGATTAAAAAAATCTTCATTCTTATACACTGGGGTGTGGGGTCATGAGGGTGGAATTTTGTGACAACGTTGAATTTCCCTAGAGGGTATTAGAGAAATTATAGGCCCAAATATTCTTATTCATTACATCATTCATTAGATATATATTAGAAATGTATTTGTTATATGATTAAATCTTCTCATTTTGTTAAATTTTTTAGTGGCATGATTGGTTTTATTGTATTTTCTATAGGGAATACATAATCATTGGTTTTTGAATCATGGAAATTGGTGTCATTTTATATAAAATTGATTGTGGGATCCTGAATCTATGGTTGATTTGAGACTTAAGAAACTCAATCTTAGAATGTGTCCTAAATTATTTTAGGGGGTGGATTCTAATGACTTTGTGAAGAAGTCTGGGGAAATGAGAATAATCCCATACATTCGAGCTATTTATAGTGGTTAAGTGCTCACACCATTGATTCCCAATACGGAAAAGGGCCAAGAGTATTTGGTATCATGGATAATCTATGGGAAATATAACACAAAGATGGGATGCATCTAGAATACATGAAACTTCATGGTGTACTAAATGAATTCCAAAACCCTTATGATCTATAAATACTAGATTCATGGGTGGTAAAATAGTATCCCTATTTCATGGGGCCGACATGACCAATCATGTAATTTTTTGATGATTTTAGTTACATATTTTTATTGTATTAAATTGATGAATATTCCATTAAAACGATAGGTATATGTGTTCTTCTCTTATTTGTGGCTATCCTGTAGGGTAAATTTCTCCTCATGTCATCAAATTCAATGCCTATTGAGGTGGTATATAGAGAGAGTCCCATATTATAGATTCATGATGAAAGACATCATCCAAGAAGGTGATTATTTGATTAAATCGGAGTTTTAGGGCCCTATTACAGACTTTTCAGTGACCATAAACAATACTTGGCAATCATATTAATCATATGAAATGGAGAAACCACTCATCTCTATGACACATGAATAAATATGTAATATTTTTTTAGATCTATGATGAATGTGTCAAGGATCTCTCGATCATCATTTATATCATTTTGTGGTCAGAGAACATGGCTTGAATTCAACTATGATAGTAACTGGTCCACTTGGTCAAGAGTCTACTCTAAAAAGGGGGCTGAGATTCTACTTTGTAATTATAGTGAAAAATTATAATATTACTGAATAACATAATGTATCTATTCACATGTATTTGAAGCACATAAATTTAATTAGCCTTCGTAAATATGGTGATTATATTCAAATATTCTTCCATATAGTTGGGGTATCCTTGTGACAAGTGGAAAGGGTGTGGAATAAGGTACTATGTGTGAGTGATTAAGACAATACAATGTGTCACCATATTAAGTTTTTTATGGATCATAATTTTACCTTCAAGGGTTCAGGAGGCACTATCAAAATGAATCTCCCAACATGACATAGTCAGACCCACATATGGTATACTATCATCTAAGAAGTTGAAACCCAATGGTGGTTATTTAGGGGTTGGATGCCAGTCTATTAATTTATCTAGTTTCTATACCATGACTAATTTCTTGGGGAAAAACATAATGTTAAACTTCTAATGAATTACTTCCCAACTCACAATGATTCCAACTAGCATTGGATGGTTGATAATTATTTTAAGAGGATCAATGTTTCAAACCAGTTGTATCTCATACAACTTCATATAGTACCAAAACTTTTAAAACATGAATAAATGGGACATTACACTTATATTTATGCTATAATATCAAGTCTACATGTCATGTAGAATGGAACAAATGTATTATAGGTTGTTCTACCTATAATCATTGTTCTTCTGAGCTAACAGGTTATTGTGGGACTACTCCGAGGAAGTCTTATAAAAGACTAGAGTATTTCCTTTCATTAGTACCATAAAGATTGTTTAATGTTGTAGGTACAACATTATGTCCTATAATTTAATATGAAATTCTTAACCCCACTAATAATTAATGAATTAATTCATGAGATTTGAAAATCATTAGTCATTCCATCAAGATTTGAAATGAATCATCAAATGCATTCCAAGTTCCCAAGAAACCATTCATCTCTCCATGTTTTATTAGATAAGGAATATTTATGATATACCTGATAAATTTTGGATCAATTTTGATTCCTTTTCAACAAATAATGGACATATGGAGGTTTCCTAAGGTGATTGTAAAACCAAATTTAAGGGTATTTTTCCGTAGGTGATGGGAAGAGGGTAAGTCAAACTATTTATTAGGGTCCATAAAAAACTCATTTCATTGATGGGATTTGACCAAAATAATCATCCAAACTGTATTCCCCCAATTTACCAATTAGTGTTTTGAAGATATAGATCATCGCACTATTATACAAATCAATAACACTATTCAAGTTGAACGAAATCACTTGGTTACCAAATTTTCACTGAACCACTATGACATCGATGGATTATCCATCTTCCCGGGATCTCTAAATTAGATTGTACCCAGATTACCCATCCTTGATGGATATATAATGAAAAATTTTCATTACGTTACTTAGAATATCAGTCACGAGAAGGGGAGAATAAATAGTTAAAAATTTGTGGTTATGTTCATGTAATTCAATTCATACAATGAATTATCCATTATTTTTCATGATTGGGAATAATTTAGTTAGAATTTTGAGGTATTGAACACCCTTCATTATGTTGTCCTGGATGAGCTTATCAAAATTCTCATCATCCATGAAATCCTGAACGGTTCATCTCTCATGTACGTTTTGTGGACCCATGGTGTTCTATTGAGAGGTAAAGATGGTGAACAACAAAATGTGTGATATGCCCCTAATTTTTTTAGAACTCTAGGTGAACATATCAAAAAAGATTCATTAATAAATCCATGTATCACTGCTTTTCCTATAGATATATGATTTCATGTATTAGTGTTGGTGTCATTTATTCCTTAGTATTGAGCTTTATCTGGTTCATGTCATCAATAGTGGTAGAGACACCCACTTCAAAGGTATAAGGGGAATCAAGACAAATCATATTCAACATTTGAATCTTGAGGATTGAAGGATGAAACTGAAACCCTTAGATATGGATACTGTAAAGTGGTTATTTCAACCACATGGGCCATGGAAAACCATTAGTGAATGATTTAATCTCTACAATTACATTAAAAACAAAATATTTCAATCCAATACCATGTCGGTTCTAATGATGAGATTCACCTTTAATGACTATTAAATGATGGAAGGTTAACGTCAATTGAGTCAACACTACTATTTGAAAGGAATGGTGTTATTGAAGTTGTATGACCCTGGGATGAATATCTTTTTAATAATGGGTTAGGACTATCTTGAATCATTTTAGACTATCCCATTTTGGAATATAAGGTAATCTATGAACACACCTTCTTCTCGGGGGATATTAAATAGAACCAATGAACTGAGGTTTTGGGTTTCAATAGGTGGATTGAGAGGATGAATCTGTCTCTACAATCTTCTCTGGGATCTACTAAGAAAGAATTCAGATCATTAGGGATATTGATACACTAAACCTCATCAAAATGGAGCTTTTTCCAATCCCTTTTGTAGACCCCAAAATTCAATTAGTTGGAGTAATAAGAGTTAAAGGTAGAGTACTCCTACTCAACCATTAATGTTGTGTTTTAGGCACTAATGATATTTATATGGGACCACCATGTGTAAGGGGGAGTCAGAGACTCGGTAAAGGGTTTTTGTGGGTATTATATTGTGAGAAAAACATAACATTAGTCTTTGTTTCTAAGACATTGAATTGACTCTCTTACCAAATCATATCATGTGTCTTATGCTCACTCTTATCATACTCCTCTATTGTAATGATATAGGGGGTCAAATCTTCTTTTATGAGCCGCAACTAGTTGAGCATCAGGTTATTGATAAGATTAATCATAGTGATGTTGTCTACAAGGATATTGAATATCAATGCATCATTGAAATGGAAGGTAACATACAGTGGTAGTATGTTCCACTTAATAGTGGCACCATTTTCCTCTTTGGCGAAGGAAATGATGGCTTGTAATTACTCCAAACTTTCATTCTCTTTATGAAATATTTCATTGGAGAATACCTCTATATTTAATAGTAGAGTGATCAATAAGTACTCGATAGTGTAATCCTAAAACTCCTTTTATAGGTGTAGTTAATCAAGGATTTGGAGTCTCACTATTATACCAGTGAAGTTATTCAACACAACATACATCCAGGAAATTGTCACATTTAGGCCTACCATGTGATTCTCTTAAACATGGAGCATATTGGGATCCATTGGTAGTGGTTTTGGGTAATGGATATTTCTCTTTATGTATCACTATTGATTATATATCATAGGATAAGAAATAAACGGTTGGTATCATTCATTTCCAAGTTGTGGTTGATATTTCAGAGTGTGTGGATATGTTGCATAATCAACTAATTTGGTCGGTTTTAGAGGAATACATGACTGTATAGTTTTTGAGGACTATTCATAGTGAGCTTAATCCAATTCATGTTATTTGGACTTGATTCCATGAACGACCAATTTTACAGTTCCATCTCAGACATCATATTTTCCAATATAGAAACATCCCTTCCTTTAATGGCATTGGTCATAGGTGACTAAGGGTTTCATCCTAAGACCCATTAATAATGTGAACATACATTACATAACTTACTTGATACTCTTAAAACATTACCAAAATAGATTTACAAAGACCATATTAGCTTGGTGCCTTTGGAATCATGGAATCATTAACAATAGTATACAAGTGAGCTACATTATCTACCACTAGGTTCTACTAAACAAGAACCATTATTATTTATTCCCTACATAATACAGGTCATAATAACATGGGGAAGGAAACATTAAAATGGGTGAGATAATATTCTCATTAAGGGAAAACAAGGGAGATACGTTGTAGAGACATGAAGCTTGACGTACATATACATTACATTACTTTTGCGGAATACTAATTACATAACAAAAACAGACACACAAGGACCGTTATAGTTTATTGTCATTGGAAACTTGGAAGGTAAACTTCTAATCGTGGTGAATGATCTCCAACATCTCCCATAAAGATCTTACCATTTTTGTTTCCTTTCCTAAAATATTTCTTTTAATCCTAGGGAAAAGAAAACATAAAAAGGGTGAGCTCAAATGCTCAGTAAGGGTATGCATGGATAAAATATAACATACCATATACATTTAAACTTAAAAAAAACATGAAAATTAAAAATCATGAGCAACTACATAAAACATGGAAGTACATAAGGCATAGATCATAATGGAACATAAATCATGATAAAATAGCATGTGAAAAAAACATGTAATTGTGGAATCCATTAAGCACATATAATGATTTCCATAGTAGCCAAGTCATTTCTACCAAGACCATCTTAGTGGAAAAAGTCTCTTTCTAAATCGAGTTCACTCCTCGTTTCAGTCCTGTAATACTGAACCGGATTAACTTACCATTCCATCCATGTCTATATCATGAGATATAAATCTTTACCCAATGCATTGGAAGGAGATATAGGTCCCACCCATCTCATAATGAAATTATTCTTACTTATGCCACAAAATAAACATACATCATTCATAAAAACACAATGAATAAAATGGGTTACATAAACATCATACCAACATCACATATTCCATATAAAATAAATGGATATCATTTCATAATAATAGAAGTGAAACCATGTAAATCATAGAGACATTATACTTGAAACATTCACATATGAAATAAAGTCATCTTAGATAAAAAATGGTTTTGATAAAACACTTGAAATGAATTCTTGAGGAAAATATCCTTTTTCTTCAAAATCATTTTCTTTTCACAAAATGTCATGAAATTTTAAAAGAAAGAGATTTTTTTGAAAATAGTCATGAAATATTTTGGAGGAAGCTTCCTGAAAACATGTCTTTATAAAACCGTAAAAATCCGTTCACGCCGTATAAATTAAAAATAACATTCTCCTCGTACTTTTGTCGGAAAAGTAAAAAAGTACCTTGTAACGTAAATAAGAGAATGATTCCATACATAACAAGTAGTAAGTGTCAAAAATGGGTAAAAAGGACTTTATACATACATGAAAACACTTTTATAAAACATGGACATGATATAAATAGCCCCAGTAAATACTTACGAATGAGCAATCTTGGATAAAAATGAGATTTGCAAAATAATCTCTTACCTTAAGTCCGATATGCTTCGTATGTATCCGAACCTCCTGTATAATAATTTAAATAATTTTATTGACTTAATACAGAATCATATTAATTATTATGATATCATATATGGTTCACTTATGACTTTATATTACACGTTCTTTTGTAAATTCCATGTTAAAAAGCGTTTTGGGTAAAATCGATTCATTTGTCGTCCGTGTTTTGACTTGTAATTATTCATATGATTACATAGATCATGATTACATACATCCAGAATTTAAAACATGACTTATATGTAATATATATTCAGAATATACATATATATAATATATTGATAAATGGAAATAAATACACCGTTCATGGAGACGGTAGGCCGTACGTATGCATGAACATTGTTTTCATTTCTTCATTGAATTGAATGGAATTAATTGGATGACTTACATATATATATATATATACATACATAAATCCAGTATCATTATTATGCCATATATTTCATGATTATGTATTATATATACTTTATAATCATTTATGAATGGTTAATCATTGAGAATGAATCTCATCGCGTCGTGGAGACGGTATTCCGTATGTACGCACGAGCGATGATATAGTTCCCATGATCGTGGAATTTTTTTAGAGTGTATGTATACTATTACAGAATCCATATCAATTTACAATAATATTTATTATTTACACTATTATACCCATCCAAGTATGGTGGTGGTGGAAAATAGATTACACCACGACGTGGAGACAGTATTCCGTACGTACGCACGCGCGGTGATTTCATTTTCCGTAGCATGGATAGATGGTGAAATAGGGTTGTTTAATAATTATAATAACATATCAGTATATGAGTGATACTGATTTCATTACTTCACAATTAAACAACCTAAGAAGAAGAAGTGGAAGAAGAAATAAAGGTGAAAGAATCGGTAACAGAAATTACCTCTTCTTTGAAGCGACACTTTGAGACGTCCTCTTAGGGCACTAAAATTGGTCTTTGAAGAAGACCATGACCTCTAGGATGTTTATAGGGAAGTGGAGAAATTAATTGGTCAGGGGTTTTCCGAGATTGAAGGCTCAATGTGGTGTGTGGAAGAGAGGGAGGAGGTGCCCTTTTATAAGGGAGGAGAGGGGCACCTTTGAATTCTTCAAAATATTAATTTATAATAAATCTAACCCCACTTAAAAACCTCCAAAAATGACTCTTATTTGAAGCTTAGATGAGATAGGGTTGTAATCGCATCATCCAAACAAATTTAGACATGTTTGGATCTTATTTTAAACCTTGTCATTTTGATTTATCCTTATTTAATCTATTTAAGTTTATTTGTGGTAATAAAATTCTAAATTTTGAATTATAAAATATAATTACTTATTTGTTGTGAATTTTCCATAATTGTTTACTTTATTACATTATAGACCATATAAATTTAAATTTATAATTTTTAAACATTTTTGTGATTTTTAAACAATTTTATAATATGTTATTTTTATAAAATAACAATAGTGTCAATTTTGACACTATTAATTTATTTGAATTTAAATAAAATATATACAGAATATATGTTCTAACTAAAAGAATTAATAGATTAATAAAAGGTCATATGTATATATAAATTAGTGGATCGCATTAAATAGTTCATATAATATTTATTTTATTTTTTTTTAAATCATTTATTTGGTTTATCTCTTAATAAAATAATTACTACAACATATTTGTATAATTATTTAATATACAGATTTTTGCATAAAAATTAAAAGTAAAATCCTATGATAAATATAAATATATTAACTTTCACAATAATACTTTTACTCTAATTTATCATCTTAAAATCACAATATTTAAATTGTGATATTTATTCAATTATGGAGGTGACAACTTTGGCATCATTTAAAATAAAATAATATAAGTGTCATAATCACTTTTATAAGGCTCCAAACGGTTATATATTAGTTCATTGGATGATTAAGGTGTCTATATACACTACCAATAAGTTTTTGTCAGGTTTTTGAGCCTTTTAATGGGTATTATGATTTCAATAAAAACTATATTACTTATTTTCCACTTAATAAATAATTTCTGTATCATTAATGTAAAACCATTAATGACAATTATTTAATCCCTAAAAATTCTAAATAAATTATCATGATGTAGATAATTTTATTAGATATCTGGAGAATATTTATTTTCTATGTTTTATGATGTTTATCACAAAATTAAAATTATTATACTTATAAGATTTAAGAGAGTGACATGTTGTCACATTCTTTGGTTTTAATAATAAATAAATTATTTTCATGGTCAAAAGTCCATAAAATGAATCTAATACAACCCTTAGGTTATATAGGTATACCTTTATCCATCCAATATAATTTTGGCATGTGTTAGTTTTGTTTTATAATATTATATTTACCCTTAATTACCTGATTTACCTTTAACTATGGTAAATAAAATTTACCGTAGTTACTATTCATAATTCACAAAAATAAAATGTAGCTTATTAACATAATTTTGACACAATTATTCCAAATATGGAATCAATTTTTCCAAATTCAATACACAAAAGTTGCAGAAATTAAATTAAAATTAATCCCGTTGTTGAAAGAAACGAGTTTTTCATTAAAACATTGCAAAAGATTGAATTGATTTAACCTATGAATTTAATGTAAAATCAATGCTAATGACATAAATTATATTAAATGGTAAAAATATATTCTATTTATACTTTAAAACCATTAAACATTATAATTTAACCATATAAATTATTGCGATGAAAAAAGTTGTTTTTAATTAAAATATAGCGTGTTTTTACTATTCATCAAAATATGAAAGTTACCAGAATAATATGAAAAATTTATCCAAAGAAAATTTTTATTTATTGATTCCAAAGAAGAATTTTATTTTGTCAAATTAAACTTATAAACATGTCAAAAACTAGATTTATTGTTGGTGCGCCATCAAAAGGCTGAAAAACTGCATTTTTTTAAAAATACTTATTTTACCCGAAAAATTTATTTGGTTCTTATACCATGTTCTAGAAAATGTGTAAGATGAATAATAATGTTATAAGATTCAAAATTTAGTTAATACTATTAATAACATCTAGTTCATAATAATATTATAATAATATATCGTTGTTTAGTAAAACCCGGTATTGCGTACAACACACAGTATCGAGGAAGGCCATGATTGTATGTAATGCAAGCCAAGTCACGATTGCGTGTTGTGAAAGAATCCTTAGTTATTTAATATAATATAATCCAACCATATTTCATTTATACATTTAATATATATATATATATATACTCAATGTTGTGTAGAATAACTATTATCAAAATTGTGTGTAACACGATCCAAGAATAGTGTTGCATATACTGCAAGATAATACGGTGTTGCATATAGCGCAAGGTAATATTGGTGTAGAATAAAACACAAGACATTAATTAAATTAAAAGATTATTTTTCATAAAATCTCTGGGTGTTACATTCTACCCCCCTTAAAATGAATTTCGCCCTCGATATTTATCGGGGTTATAAATGGTTTACTACTCAAAAGTTTGTTTAATAGAAACCCACATCGTAAAAAAGGAATACCAAAACATGTCTTTAAAAACTAAAGTATGAAATGTAACAGTTACCCAAATTAACTCATCACTGGGTTTCCACGTAGGAGAACATAGGTGAAAATATGGATATGGAAGAAAAGTCTAACCATCATGTTCTGATGGAGAGTGGTAGAGAACATGGCTATGAAAAAATCCAACAATCACAAAGCTATTGATTTGTGATAATCTAAGGTACCATATAATTCATCGAATATAAGGGAACTAGGGCAACATTTTTGGTTTTCAAGATCATTTCCCTAATGTTGATGAATTAAAAGAAATACTTGCATGATTTTGGTACAATCTCACTGTTGTTTTTGAATTGAACAATTTCCACTTCATCCCTTAAAGAAATGAAGTTGAATTTTTTATTCGTGACGTGTTAGCAGATCGTGTGATAGAATGATGGGTCATTCCATCTCTTTCAAACAAAATATTAGAAAAATTTATAAGTCCATATTATGGTTATATTAATCGTATATGGTTCAAAAATGAACTTATACTTCATATATCATACCGCATAATAAAATAAAACTAGTTTCTACTAACTAGGGACTTCCTGTAGGCCAGTGGTAGGTGATAAAGGCCAATCACACTTTGGTTGTGGGTTCGATTTCCACAGCCTTGTCCGACGTGATGGGTTGTCGCCCGTCCTACAGGTTGTCCTTTTTCTAAAACTATATTACTATAACATCCCATCAATAATATCGGAAAAACTTCTATCCTTAAACAATACTATCTAATGTCCAACATAATCCATTCCAATATTTAGGATTATCCATAATACTACAGTCCACTCTCATAATATAGTGAAAATGATTACCAGAGATTTAATACCATCGTTGATCCCCATATATCATAAGATATGTCTTGTTGGTCACATTCCAAACATTCAATGGCCTTAATAATGTATTCTCTTGAAAAATGAATACCCATTAAACATTAATGAAAACATGAATGCAGTTAAAAGTTAACACTTTCCACATACCAGAATCCTAAAAATTATATATACTCAAACCATGATATCACTTAGTCCTTATATCAATCATGAGCTCATGAATACAATCAAACTTCTCATTATCTTCTTATTCCTTCATTATGCCCATATAATCTACTTTACAAAAATATCTGAATAACCTTCCATGGTTACTGGTACCATTCAACATATACTTTCAAATACTTTTAGGAAAAACAATAGTGTAATAATCCTTATATGATTATTTATTCCATAGTACCATTAACTATACAACATAACTCTCGATAATCATAAAATCATTCCATTACCTTCTAAAAAACCGACTGAGCTTCAACACTTCTTTCAGCTCATATATCATTTGTAGTCTCTTAATCATCATCCACATAAATACTACCCATATGATCATGCTGATTCTCTTCATGAGATTTTCCATTAGGGCATTGGTTTTCATAATGCCCGTACATTTCACAATTAAAACATCTAATCATTGTTGATGTCGTAGCAATACCATTATCCTTGTCCATGGTGTTAATGGAACCTTTTCCTTTGCACTTACTGGCTTTGTGTCCTTCTTTTCCACACCCAATGAATCTTCCAGTTCCTTTGAAACAATCTCCCTAATTCCTCTTCCCACATGATTTACATGAGGGAAATTGAACTTTCTTTCCTCTATGATCATCATGAAACTCCATCTTTCTCTTATTATTTGAGTCGGGAAACATACCAAATTTGAGATTATTGATCATATTATGAGATTGCTGATTAGGCATAATAACGATGTTTGGACTTCCAGATCCTGTTTCATTTGGTGTCTCATGAAGAAAATCATTCCATTGTCTATCATATCCTCCATTATCATGAATCTTCCTGTGTCCAGCCATTTTCAAAAACCCAAAAAGAATAGTGTGAGAGTCAAAAATCATGCTAGGGAAAAAAACATAGTAAAGGAGGAGTATCTTCAATATCTAAAATTTTAGGATAAATTCTATGATCGTTACTGTAGTTCTAGGACAGTATCCTATACGTATACTTATCCTTAGGGACATCCCTAGACATACCTTAGAAATATCTATTGGGATCTCACTAACGTTTTCGCAACCTAGTTTCCAAAGGTTGACTAAACCTCCCTATGATACCAACTGTAGAGACCCAAAGCTTGACGTACATAGAAATTACATAACTTTTGCGGAATACTTAGTACATTACAAAAATAGACACACAAGGACCGTAATAGTTTAGTGTCTTTGGAAAGTTGGAAGGTAAACTTCTAATCATGGTGAAGGATCTTCAACATCTCCCATAAAGATCTTCCCATTTTTTTTCCTTACCTAAAATAATTCTTTTAATCCTGTGGAAAAGAAAACATAAAAATGGTGAGCTCAAATTCTCAGTAAGGGTAAGAATGGATAAAATAAAACATACCATATACATTTGATCTTAAAAAAATCATGAACATTAAAAATCATGAGTAACGACATAAAACATGGAAGTACATAAGGAATAGATCATAATGGAACATAAATCATGATAAAAAAGCATGGTAAAAAACATGTAATTGTGGCATCCATTTAGCACATATAATGATTCCCATAGTATCCATGGCATTGCAGCCAAGACCATCTTAGCGGACAAAGTCCCTTTCTGAATCGAGTTCACTCCTCGTTTCAGTCCTGTAATACTGAACCGGATTAACTTACCATTCTAGCCATGTCTATCTCATGAGATATAAATCTTTATCCAATTCATTGGAGGGATATATAGGTCCCACCCATCTCATAATGAAATCATTCTTACTTGTGCCACAAAATAAGCATACGCCATTCATAAAAACCCAATGAATAAAATGGGTTTCATAAACTTCATACCATCATCACATAATCCATATAAAAGAAATGGATATCATTTCATAATAAGAGAAGTGAAACCATGTAAATCATAAAGACATTATACTTGAATCATACACATATGAAATAATGTCATCTTAGATGAAAAATGGTTTTGATAAAACACGTGAAATGAATTCTTGAGGAAAATATCCTTTTTTCTTCAAAATCATTTTCTTTTCACAAAATGTCATTCAATTTTAAAAGAAAAGGATTATGTTGAAAATAGTCATGAAATCTTTTTGAGGAAGATTCATGAAAACAAGGCTTTATAAAATCGTAAAAATCTGTTCACACCGTATAAGTTAAAAATAACATTCTCCTCGTACTTTTGTCGGAAAAGTAAAAAAGTACCTTGTAACGTAAATAAGAGAACAATTCCTTACATACCATGTAGTAAAAGTCACAAATGGGTAAAAAGAACTTTATACATACATGAAAACACTTTTATAAAACATGGACATGATAGAAATAGCCCTAGTAAATACTTACGAATAAGCAATCTCGGATAAAAATGAGATTTGAAAAATTATCCCTTATCGTAGGTCCGATATGCTTAGTACGTATCCAAACCTCATGTATAATGATTTAAATAATGTTATTGACTTAATACAGAATCATATTAATTGTTATGATATCATATATGGTTCACTTATGACTTTATATTACCCGTTATTCTATAAATTCCATGTTAAAGAGTGTTTTGGGTAAAATCGTTTCATTTGTCGTCCATGTTTTGACTTGTAATTATTCATATAATTACTTAGATCATGATTACATACATCCAGAATGTAAAACATGATTTATATATAATATATATTCAGAATATACATATATATAATAGATCGATAACTGGAAATAAATACACAGTTCATGGAGACAGTAGGTCGTACGTACGCATGAACGTTGTTTTCGTTTCCTCATTAAATTGAATGGAATTAATTGGACGACATACATATATATATATATATATATATAATTACAGTATCATTATTATGTCATATATTTCATTATTACTTATTATATATACTTTATAATCATTTATGAATGGATAATCATTGAGAATGAATCTCATCGCATCATGGATACGGTATTCCGTACGTACGCACGAGCGATGATATAGTTCCCATGATCGTAGAATTTTATTAGAGTTTATGTATACTATTACATAATCAATATCAATTTACAATAATAATTATTATTTACACCATTATACCCATCCAAGTAAGGTGGTGGTGGAAAATAGATTACACCACGTCGTGGAGACTGTATTCCGTACGTACTCACGCACGGTGATTTCTTTTTCCGTAGGATGGATAGATGGTGAAATAGGGTTGTTTAATACATATAATAACATATCAGTATATGAGTGATATTGATGTTATTACTTCATAATGAAACAACCTACGAAGAAGAAGTGGAAGAAGAAATAAAGGTGAAAGAATCGGTAACGTAAATTACCTCTTCTTTGAAGCGCCTCTTTGAGACCTCCTCTTAGGGTACTAAAATTGGTATTTGAAGAAGACCAGGACCTCTAGGATGTTTCTAGGGAAGAGGAGAAGATAATTGGAAGGGGTTTGCAGAGATTGAAGGCTCAAAGTGGTGTGTGGAAGAGAGGGAGGAGGTGCCCTTTTATAAGGGAGGAGAGGGGTACCTTTGAATTCTTAAAAATATTAATTTATAATAAATCTAACCCCACATACAAACCTCAAAAAATGACTCATATTTGAAGATTAGATGAGATAGGGTTGTAATCGCATCAACCAATAAAATTTATACATGTTTGGATCTTATTTTAAACCTTATCATTTTGATTTATCCTTATTTAATCTATTTAAGTTTATTTGTGGTAATAAAATTCTAAATTTTAAATTGTAACAAATAATTACTTATTTGTTGTGAATTTTACATAATTTTTTACTTTATAACATTATAGACCATATAAATTTAAAATTATAATTTTTAAATATTTTTGTGATTTATAAACAATTTTATAATATGTTATTTTTATAAAATAACAATAGTGTCAATTTTGACACTATTCATTTATTTGAATTTAAATAAAATATATACAGAAGATATGTTCGAACTAAAAGCATTAATAGATTCATAAAAGGTCATATTTATCTATAAAATTAGTGGATCACATTAAATTGTTCATATAATATATATTTTATTATATTTAAAACCATTTATTTGGTTTATCTCTTAATAAAATAAATACTACAACATTTTTGTATAATTATTTAATATACAGATTTGTTGCATAAAAATTAAAAATAAACTCCTATGATGTAGATAAATCTATTACCTTTCACAATAATACTTTTACTCGAATTTATCTTCTTAAAATCACAATATTTAAATTGTTATATTTATTCAATTATGAACATGACAACTCCAGCATCATTTAAAATAAAATAATATAAGTGTCATAATCACTATTATAAGGCTCTAAACGGTTATATATTATGTAATTGGATGCTTAAGGTGTAGATATTCACTACCAATAAGTTTTGGTCTGGTTTGTGGGCCTTTTAATCGGTATTATTATTTCAATAAAAACTATATTACTTATTTTCCACTTAATAAATAATTTCTATATCATTAATGAATCACCATTAATGACAATTATATAATCCCTAAAAATTATAAATAAATTATCATGATGTAGATAATTTTATTATCTTTCTATAGAATATTCATGTTCGAGTTTTTATGATGTTTACCACTAAATCATAATTATTATACTTATAAGATTTAAGAGAGTGACATGTTGTCACTTCCTTTGGTTTTAATAATAATTAAATTATTTTCAGGGTCAAAAGTCCATAAAATGAATCTAATCTGACCCTTAGGTTGTATGAGTCTACCTTTATCCATCCAATATAATTTTGGCATGTGTTAGGGTAATTTTATAATATTATATGTACCCTTAATTACCCGATTTACCTTTGACTATGGTAAATAAAATTTACCGTAGTTATTATTCATAATTCCCAAAAATAAAAAGTAGTTTATTAACATAATTTGGAACTACTTATTCCAAATATGGAATCCATTTTTACAAATTCAATACACAAAATTTACAGATATTAAATTAAAATTAATCCCATTGTCGAAAGAAAATAGGTTTTTCTTTAAAACTTGCAAAAGATTGAATTGATTTATCCAACGAATTTAATGTAAAATCAATGCTAATGACATACATTATATTAAATTGTAAAAATATATTCTATTTATACTTTAAAACCATTAAATATTATAATTTAACCATATAAATTATTGCAATGAAAAAAGTTGTTTTTAATTAAAATATAGCGCGTTTTTACTATTCATCAAAATATGAAAGTTACCAGAATAATATGAAAACTTTATACAAAGTAAATTTTTATTTCCTGATTTCAAAGAAGAATTTTATTTTTTCAAATTGAACTTATAAACATGTCAAAAACTAGAATTAAAGTTGGTGCGCCATCAAAAGGCGGCAAAACTGCATTTTTTGAAAAATACTTATTTTACAAGAAAAATTTATTTGGTTCTTATACCATGTTCTAGAAAAAATGTAAGATGAATAATATTGTTATAAAATTCAAAATTTAGTTAATACTATTCATAACGTCTAGTTCATAATAATATTATAATAATATATCGTTGTTTAGTAAAACTCGGTATTGCGTACAAAACATGATATCGAGGAAGGAAGCGATTGCGTGTAATGCAAGCCAAGTCATGGTTGCATGTTGTGAAAGAATCCTTCTTTGTTTCATATAACAGAATAAAACCATATTTCATTTATACATTGAATATATATATACACTCAATTTTGCGTAGAATAACTATTATCATAATTTTGTGTAACACGATCCAAGAATAGTGTTGCGTATACTGCAAGCTAATACAGTGTTGCATATAGCGCAAGGTAATCTTGGTGTAGCATACAACCCAAGACATTAATGAAATTAAATGAATATTTTTCATAAAATCTCGGGTTGTTACATACGTAGTCATAAACATGACCATAGGAGTATGAGAAAGTGATCAAAACATTTTAAGACTATACCATAATGATCAATGATCGTAAACATGACTCATAGAATAAATATTGACATTTCATAAGACAATAATCATAAGGAAATAATGAACATAATCCATGAAAACATAGCATGTGAATAAAAAATTTAATTGTAGAAAACACAGTGGTATATAATATGATTTTGATAAATACCAGGCCATAACTGCCAACACCAACATAATAGTATGGGTTCACACCCCATACAATCTAGGTAACCATGGTTCATGCCCATGGCTATCTTAGAAGCACGAGTTCACTCGTCATACCATCTTTGTATTCTTTTTTTACTCCCACGACCATCATAGTACGCATGGCTCACTCCCAAGTCCACCTTAATCAATCTAGTGAGATTTAAATCTTTACCCAATACATTAGTGGGAGACATAGTTCACACCCATCTCATAATGAAATCATACATAAATGTTCCACAAAATCATATATAATCACTTCATAAAACATGAAATTAAATGGGTGTCATAAAAATAAAATCATACCATAACATAACAAAAAAGAAATAGGTTCCATATTCATTTCATCAAATTCATAACCCATAAAAGATGTGGGTTTTATGAGAATATAAAATGTGAAATAGGAATAATTTCCAAAAATATTATTCCATCTTAAAATAAAACATTAAACTATATAATATTAATTGATACATTGAATCATTTTCCCATAAAATAATTAGTAACAACAACAGATATAATCATAGATACGAAACATTTTTAAATATATTTTACAAATAATTATTGATAAAAATATAATTCGTATTTGGAAATTTATTTTCAAAACATAAAACCGTTTCAAAACTATTTTCATTGTAAAAATATAATGTAATATTGAAAACAAATTTAAAACCTTTTTTGATCCTTATAAATGAAGCTTTAAAACCCTTAGAAATCCACTATCCCTAAAAAATTGTTTCCAATCATATAAGGAATGATTGAAAGGAAATTGAAAAAAAAATTATTTGAAAAAATATTCTAAAGGATATTTTGTAAATATAATTATTTTAAAAATAATAATGAAGCATGAAATAAAAGACGGAGGGTAAATATGTGCATGTTGTAAGTGGTAAAAATAAAATTGCTTTTACAAGGTAAAATGTTTAGAAAAATGAATTGTTTGTAAAGTGAAAAAAATCCTTTGAAAACATTGGTAATATAAAAAATGACTAAAATTTATTTTAATTATCTTATAATAATGTTATAATATTATTGTTATCCTTTTTTTGGAATTCATTGTTTTGAATGACCAAAATTTGCCGACCAAAGAGAGATATAAGATCATATTTTATTAAAAACATTGTTTATATTATCTAGATTACAAATTAGTAGAAAAGAAATTACTAATACATTAATAATTCAAGTATAACAATAATATAATAAAATTAAGTTGTTTAATTAATTATTGGATAATAAGACTTCGTCTAAGAAAGTGTTGTTGTAAAAAATCTCAATAAATGGTGGGATTGATTCAATAAATTTTTTCCACATTCTAACATTTAATCATACTCCCCATGAAAAAAATGAAATTTTATATTACATTAAAATTAAATTACATGAGGTATATTCATTTTATAATATTAAATATTCATTTTCTAAACCTCATATAAATATATATGTATATAACATGACATCTATCTCAAAGAAGGAAAATTAAGAAAAACAAATTCTTTAACGATTTGGTAGCATTTGAAACATAAAACCCATAAAAGAAATATAATAAAATGGTTATGTAAATACACATTTAATTAAATTTTAATATGAATTTAATATGTTCATGGGAATTAAACACTCCATGTAAAATAAGTGAGCGATGAATAAATCTTATATCTCACAGAAATAAAGAGTGAGATGAAATTCCTTTAACTTGTGTATTGACTCTCATTATACTAATTAAAACCTCTTATATACAAAATATATGTTTATTCTAAATATTTTATATAACCATATACTTATATATAACACCATATAGTGTTTTATTATGAATTTATATTACCCTATTCCAAATATTTTGTTGTTAAGGTTACGTTTCTGGTAATATTTTAATTATTTTTTACTTGTGTCTTAATTTGTTATATCTTTGGTCCTGATACTTATATAATGATTTAATGAATGTAAACCATGACATAAATATAATTTATATTAAATTTATTATTATTATAATAATCAATATAATATATAATTATGATATGTAATACACCATTCATGGAGATGGTGGTCCGTAAGAACACATGAACGATGATCCTGTTTTATTGTTTCATTGAAAAAAACAGAGTAAATGAAATATCTGTATATATGTAAATAATACCATTATTGAAGCATTATTATTTCATATATATAATATAGTTTCAATAAAAATATCCCTAATACATTCCCTATAGAGTGTGAATAAATCAAGTCCCTTTGAGTGGGAGGTAGTCCACATTTTCTCAAACAAGATTATCGTATTAACACAAGATGGAAAGGATAAGGGTGTGTTCGAAATAAAAATTAAAAAATAATAAATAAATTATAAATATGATATATATAATATATAAATATATTTTCCATCATAATTTCCACTAACATAGGTGGTAATGGAAAAATGAACAATCATCATTTCGTGAGGCAGTATTTCTCCATACACGAAAACAATATATTTATTGCCTATTAAATAGATCCGTGTGTAATTGTATGTATATAAAATATCATAAAAAGTAATATTATATTTATGATAATATTTTTCATACAACTATTAAATAATGATAATTGATGGGTGGAGAAGGAAAATAAAAGATATAGGAGTTTCAGGGGGACATTACCACTTCATTGGGTAAATCCTTTTGGTTTTCACCAAAATGGCTTCATTTGATCACATTATTAATAATGGTAGGATTATATTAATAATGGAGTGATTTTGGTGATTTATATGAGAATATTTTGGTTGATAAGAAATTTATTGATAAGTGTAAGGAAGTGGGGGGAGATTAGGCTTTTTTATAGTCGAGGTGGAATGACACTCTTGTAATATTTTGGTGAAGGGAAAACCCACCAATTTTTTTTATAGAAAGTAGATCCAATAATGGTAAAAAGTAAATAAAATAGAATCTTAGTTATAAATATTTTCACAAATCAGATTGTAGAGACCCGAATCCTGACGTACATTGACATTACATTACATTTTAGGAATACTTAGTACATAACAAAACACACACACACAAGGACCGTAATAGTTTAGTGTCTTTGGAAACTCGGAATATAATCTTCTAATCGTGGTGAAAGATCTTCAAAATCTCCCATAAAGATCTTCATATTTTTTACCTAAAACCTTTCTTTATATCCTGGGGAAAAGAAAACACAAAATGGTGATCTCAAATGCCCAGTAAAGGTAAACAAAAGAAATATCAATCACATCATATACATAAGCACATAACTTTTGGAAATCTTAACCTGCAATAGAGATCACAATTTCATAACATGGGGTAAATCATGGAAGTGAAATGTAAACACAATAATCATAACATAAAACATGAAACTTTGTGGCATTCACACATAATCATAGAGAATCATTTCTTGTTAGTCAAGACTCATTGCTAAGACTATCTTAGTGGACAAAGTCCTTTTCTGAACCGAGTCACCCTCGTTTCAGTCCTGTTTCACTGAACCGGTATAACCTACCATTCCAGCCATGTCTATCTCATGAGATATAAAATCATTACCCAATGAATTGGAGGGATATATAGGTCCCACCTATCTCATAATGATACAATTCTTATGTGTGCCACAAAATCATAAATAATACATCATTGCATAACCCATGTAATAAAAATGGGAATCTTAAACATCATGACATCATAAAGCAATTCATATAAGATAAAGGAATTCATAAAAACAATCCCATCACAACATAATCAAATCAATGTAATAATAGGGATAAAAACAGAACCCTTTATTATCTTAGATGGAAAATAATTTTGATAAAACACTTGAATTCCATTCTTGAGGAAAATATCCTTTGTATTTCAAAAACACTTTTCCTTTCATAATATGTCATACAATTATAAACTAAAAGATGTTGAATAAAAATAACCTTTAAAACTTGTAAAGTAAGATTCTTGGAAATAATGTTTTAAAAATCCATTCATGTCGTATAAGTTTATAAAAAACATTCTTCTTGTACTTTTGTCGAAAAAGTCAAAAAGTACCTCGTACGAAAAACGACAAAAGATTCCTTTCATATCTTTTACTAAAAACTCACCGAAGGGTAAAATTTGATATAAATAATTTTAGAATGATGTAAATATTACATATTGAGGAAACATGGATGTGGATGATAAAATACACCCCAGTAAATACTAAAGTATAAACATTCTCGATTAAAAATGAGATTGTGATATTTCCCTTACCTTAAGTCTGATTTGCTTCGTAAGTGTCAGAACCTCCTCTTCTTTTAAACGCCTCTTTGAATCCTCTACTTATGGAACTAAGATTGGTCTTTGAAGAATACCAGGACCTCTAGGATTATTCTAGGGAAGTGTAGAAGAGATTTTGGCAGGGGTTGGCCGAGCTTGAGTGCTCACATTGGTGTGAGGAGGATTTGGAGGAGGTGTCTTTTTATAAGGGAGGAGAGGGGCACCTTAAAAATATCACAAAATATTATTTTATATTAAAGTTAAAATCGGTTTATAATGGTTCCAAAGGGTCTTATTCAGAAGGTAATGTGGGGATGGGTCGAAATCCTATCAACCAATAGGATTTAGACAAGTTTAGGTTAATATTTTAACCTTACCAATTAGATTTAACTGTAAGTTAAATAATTTAACTTTTACCATGTCTTTTTGTTTTCTAACACTATATGGTTAATACACTTTATATAACATCCCAAACGAACCCCAAATTGTTTATTATTAATATATATATCCTTATCTAAGTCATTTGGATGATTTGTAGATTTTAAGGAATATAATAACAATTAATAATATAATATCTTATTTAAAAACTATTTTGTGTCAATTTTGACACTATTTGATATATGATTTTTGTGAAAGTCATAACAGAATTATATGTTCTAACCAAGTTGATTAAATCAACACTAATATATCATAGTAACCTATAAAATTATTTTAATTCATAAAAAGTCTCAAATTGCATTTATTTTGGTGTTTATAACAACCATTATGTCAATATTTCATTATTAAGATAATTACTGCATCATCGTTGTGTCATAAATAAATTAAATTATATAATGTCTAAAAATTACAAAAAAAATACCATTATGTAGGAAATCTTTTTATCTTTCTAATTAATATTTATAGTCGAATTTATCTTATGTATAACCCCATATTAAAAATTGTTTAGTAAATAAACGTTGATTTTAACTCTTTTAACCCTTCTTTAAATAAATTAATAATAAATGTCCTAATCTAATCCAAGTGGGCCTAAATGGTCATTTTTTATTCCTAAGTTTGTTTTTGGTCGAATTACACTTCTCCAATAAAATTAGGACATGTGTTAGGGTAATAATAATATCATTTCCACTTTTAATTACCCTATTTACTTTTAACCGTGGTAAAAAAAGTAAAAAGTTACTGTTCACCAAAAAATTATTTTCATCTCATTGAACCACATTTTACTTACTGACATCAACCGTGTCTCTCAGATTTTTGAAATTCCACTCACAGAAGCGGTAAAATTACGTTTTATGATAAATTCAGTTTTTTAACTACCACTTAGTGGTTTTACTATTCATCAAAAATTGAAAGTTTTCAGAAAAATGCCAAAAATTAGGCATAAGATATATTTGATATTATGAACTCAAAAATGATTTCTATTTTACCAAATTAAAAACATATCAGTTGCATTAATTAATTTAAAAATTAATTCCCGTCGTCAAAACAAAAGCCGTGTTTTTAAGAGATAATAGCTATCAAAAGATTGACACTTGTTTTTAACTGGTTTAAATGTGAAATTACATCCAATGACAAAAATTGTATTAAATTGTAAAAATATATTGTAAATATACTTTAAAACCAATCAAATTAATAATTTATCATTATTAATTATTTCGATTGAAAAAGTAGTTTTTAATTAAAATTTAGTAATTTTCACTATTCATCAAAATGTAAAAGTTATCCGAAAATTACCAAAATTTCACCCTAAGCTAATTTCGATATTCCGGATCCAAAAATGAAGTCCATTTTGAAAAATAAAATTTACAAAATTTTAAAAAGTGGTTATTACTATTCATAACGGCTAGTTTTAATAATATTTTAATAGCATATCGTTGTTTAGTGAAATTCGGTAATGCGTACTACACACGCTATCAAGGAAGGTCGTGATTGAGTGTAATGAAAGGAAAGTCAAGGATGCGTGTTGTGCAAGATCCTTTTGGTGTAGCGTACAACACAAGACATTAATGAAATTAAAAACAATATTTTTCATAAAATCTTAGGGTGTTACATTCTACCCCCCTTAAAATGAATTTCGCCCTCGAAATTTGTCGGGGTTATAAATGGTTTACTATTCGAAAGTTTCTTTAATCGAAACTGACATCGTAAAAAGGAATACCAACACTAATTTTAAAAACAAAAGTATGAAACGTAACGGTTACCCAAATAAACTAATCATTGGGTTTCCACATAGGTGAAAATATGGATATGGAAGAAAAATCTAACCATCATGTTCTGATGGAGAGTGGTAGAGAACATGGCTATGGAAAATCCAACAATCACATATCCATAAATTTGTGACGATATAAGGTACCATCTGATTAATCAGATATAAGAGCACTAAGACAACATTTTTGGTTTTCAAGATCATTTCCCTAAAGTTGATGAAATTGGAATTAGAAGAAATACTTTCGTGATTTAGGTATAGTCTCACCGTTTTTCATTCATTGGACAATTTCCACTTCATCTCTTAAATAAATGGAGTTGAATTTGTCATTCGTGATGTGTTAGCAGATCATGTGATAGAATGATGGGTCATTCCCTCTCTTTCAAACAAATGGTTAGAAAAAGTTATAAGTCCATCTTATGGTTAATTGTATATGGTTCGAAAAATGAACATATACTTCATATATCATACCGCTTAATAAAATAAAACTAGTTTCTACTAACCAGGGACTTCTTGTAGGCCAGTGGTAGGCGATAAAGGCCAGTTGCACTTCGGTTGTGGGTTCGATTCCCACAGCCTTGTCCGAAGCGATGGGCTGTCGCCCGTCCTGCAGGTTGTCCTTTTTCTAAAACTATATTCCTATAACATCCCATGAATAATATCGAAAAAAAACTTCTATCCTTAAACAGTACTAACTTATGTCCAATATAATCCATTCCAATCTTTTGGCTTATCCATAATAATTCAGTCCACTCTCATAACATAGTGAAAACTATTACCAGAGATTTAATACCATCATTGATCCCCATATATCATAAGATATGTTTTGTTGGTCACATTCCAAACATTCAAAGTCCTTAATCATGTATTCTCTTGAATACCCATTGAACCTTAGTGAAAACATGAATGAATTTCAATGTTAACACCTTCCACGTACCAAAATCCTCAACATTCTATATACTCAAACCATGATATCACTTAGTCCTTATATCAATCATGAGCTCATGAATACTGTTAAACATTTCTTCTTCTCATTTTCCCTTCATTATGCGCATATCATCTTATTTCCAAAAATATCTCAATCACTTTGAATACCACATTCTACCAATACATTAATATTCCAATACTCCATGATACAAAATTATTTTGGAATCCCATTACATAAACACTTAATCATTCCACCACATCGTTTTCATATTCAACATCGCCAATAGTGATCGCATGTGACTTCCCTTTTCCCTTTTCCTTAAGTGGTTGCTCATGTTGATCATCACTAACCCTTGGATTAGGGCATTTATTAGCATAATGACCCATTTCCTTGAACATGAAGCATTGAAGTGTTGGTTGTGCGTTCTCTGCAGTGTTTTCTTTATTCACATCATTAGAAACCCTTTTTCCATTACTTCGACACTCAGCTGCTCGATGAACTTCTTTTCAACACTTAAAACATTTTCTAGTCCCTTTAAGACAATCTCCACCATGCTTCTTTCCACACCTTGTGCATAAAGAAACATTCATCTTCTTTTCACCATTATTCTTAGATTTCTCCTTGAACTCCATCTTTTGTTTCTTGTCAAAACCATGAGATGGATATGTAACACCAACTTCCATTTCTACCTTGATATCACAACGCACAATTTCTTCATAGCTACTGAAGTCTCTTATAGCTAATACCCTTCAAAGACTTGGTTTTAAGCCACTGAAAAATCGATCAACTTCACTTTCCGGTTTAAATGATAATTCTAGATGAATACCTTGAAAGTCTTGTAAAATTCGCTTCGTATATACCAACAGATTCATCATCCTTTTGATTCAGTTCAAGAAACTCCTTCTCCATCTTTGTTCGAAGAATACGAGGGAAGTACTTATTAAAAAATAATTTCTTGAACTCGTCCCATTCCTTGGACTCAATTTCATCTCTTTGCCTCGTATTCTTGAGAAGATTCCACCATTGATCAGCTTCACCTTCCAAACGATATACTGCTAAG
This sequence comes from Viscum album, assembly GCA_963277665.1. Lineage (NCBI taxonomy): Eukaryota > Viridiplantae > Streptophyta > Magnoliopsida > Santalales > Viscaceae > Viscum > Viscum album. Next base: position 1,256,452,767 of record OY728134.1, read on the forward strand.
ATGACATTATCATGCTCAGAACATTGAATAACTGAAAATATCTTTTCAGTGGTACTAATCCATTGTTCAGCAACAAGTGGATCGGAACACCCACTGAAAGAAGGTGGAAGTTTCCTCATGAAGGACTCAATATAATATTGTTCCCTTCTCTGCTCATTTGGAAGTCCAGAATGCTTCATAGCTTGTTTAAGTATAGCAATAAGATTTTGCACTCCATCTCTCATAACATTTGTTTGTTCAGAAGGACAATCATTGCATTGTCCATTGCATTGATCAACACGGTTCCTTCGGGTTCCATCCATCGTCTAAAACCCAAAAAGAATAGTGTGAGAGGCAAAATCATGATAGTGAAAACAACATAATAAAGGGGGAGTACCCTCAATATCTAACAAATTAGGTTAAATTCTAAGATTGTTAGCGCAATTCTCGGACTATAACCTATATGTATACTTAACCTTAGAGACATCCCTAGACATACCATAGAAATATCTCTAGGAATCTAACTAAAGTTCTCGCATCCTAGTTTCCAATGGAGGACTAAACCTTTCCTCTGATACCAACTGTAGAGACCCGAAGCCTGACGTACATTGACATTACATTACATTTGTGGAATACTTAGTACATAACAAAAAACACACACACAAGGACCGTAATAGTTTAGAGTCTTTGGAAACTCGGAATATAATCTTCTAATCGTGGTGAAAGATCTTCAAAATCTCCCAGAAAGATCTTCTTCTTTTTTATACCTAAAACCTTTCTTTATATCCTGGGGAAAAGAAAACATAAAAGAGTGATCTCAAATGCTCAGTAAAGGTAAACAAAAGAAATATCAATCACATCATATACATAAGCACATAACTTTTGGAAATCTTAACCTGCAAAAGAGATCATAATTTCATAACATGGGGTAAATCATGGCAGTGAAATGTAATCACAATAATCATAACTTAAAACATTAAACTTTGTGGAATTCACACATAATCAGAGAGAATCATTTCTTGTTAGTGAAGACTCATTTCCAAGACTATATTACTAGACAAAGTCCCTTTCTGAACCGAGTCACCCTCGTTTCAGTCCGTTTTCACTGAACCGGTATAACCTACCATTCCAACCATGTCTATCTAATGAGATATAAAATATTTACCCAATGCATTAGAGGGATATATAGGTCCCTCCCATCTCATAATGATACCATTCTTATTTGTGCCACAAAATAAAAAATCATACATCATTGCATAACCCATGTAATACAAATGGGAATCTTAAACATCATGACATCATAAAATAATTCATATAAGATAAAGGAATTCATAAAAACAATCCCATCACAACATAATCAAATCAATGTAATAATAGGGATAAAAACAGAACCCTTTATTATCTTAGATGGAAAATAATTTTGATGAAACACTTGAATTCCATTATTGAGGAAAATATCCTTTCTATTTCAAAAACACTTTTCCTTTCTTAATATGTCATACAATTATAAACTAATAGAATTTGATTAAAAATAAAATTTAAAACTTGTAAAGGAAGATTATTGGAAATAATGTTTTAAAAATCCATTCATGTCGTATAATTTTAAGAAAACATTCTTCTTGTACTTTTGTCGAAAAAGTCAAAAAGTACCTCGTACGAAAAACGACAAAAGATACCTTTCATATCTTTTACTAAAAACTCACCGAAGAGTAAAATTTGATATAAACCATTTTAGAATGATGTAAATATTACATATTGAGGAAACATGGATGTGGATGATAAAATACACCCCACTAAATACTAAAGTATAAACAATCTCGGTTAAAAATGAGATTGTGATATTTCCCTTACCTTAAGTCTGATTTGCTTAGTAAGTGTCCGAACCTTCTCTTCTTTTAAACGCCTCTTTGAATCCTCAACATAGGGAACTAAGATTGGTCTTTGAAGAAGACCAAAACCTATAGGATTATTCTAGGGAAGTGGAGAAGGGATTTTGGCAGTGGTTGGCTGAGCTTGAGTGCTCAGATTGGTGTGAGGAGGAGGGGGACGAGGTGCCCTTTTATAAGGGAGGAGAGGGGCACCTTAGGAATATCTCAAAATATTATTTTATATTAAAGTCAAAATCGGGTTATAATGGTTCTAAAGGGTCTTATTTCGAAGGTAAAGTGGGTATGGGTCGAACTCCTATCAAACAATATGATTTAGACAAGTTTAGGTTATTATTTTAACCTTATCAATTAGATTTAACTCTAAGTTAAATAATTTAACTTTTATCGTGTTTTTTTGTTTTCTTATACTATATGGTTAATACACTTACTATAACATTCCAAACGAACCCCAAATTGTTTATTATTAATATATATATTCTTATATAAGTCATTTGGCCGAATATTAGATTTTTAGGAATAAAATAACAATTAATAATATTTTATTTTATTTAAAAACTATTTTGTGCCAATTTTGACACTATTTGATATATGATTTTTGTGAAAGTCATAACAGAATTATATGTTCGAACCATGTTGATTAAATCAACACTAATATATCATAGTAACCTATAAAATTAGTGGAATTCATAAAAAGTCTCAAATTGCATTTATTTTGGTGTTTATAACATCAATTATGTCAATATTTCATTATTAAGATAATTACTGCATCATCGTTGTGTCATAAATAAATTAAATTATTTAATGTCTAAAAATTACAAATAAAATACCATTATGTAGGAAATCTTTTTAGATTTCTAATGAATATTTATAGTCGAATTTATCTTATTCGTAACCCCATATTAAAAATGTTTTATTAAATAAACTTTTATTTTAACTCTTTTAACCCATCTTTAAATAAATTAATAATAAATGTCCTAATCTAATCCAAGTGGGCCTAAATGGTCATATTTTATTCCTAAGTTTGTTTTTGGTAGAATTACACTTGTCCAATAGAATTAGGACATGTGTTAGGGTAATAATAATATCATTTCTACCCTTAATTACCCTATTTACTTTTAACCGTGGTAAAAAAAGTAAAAAGGTACTATTCACCAAAAAAATATTTTCATCTCATTGAACCACATTTTGCTTAATGACATCAACCGTGTCTCTCGGATTTTTGAAATTCCACTCACAGAAGCGGTAAAATTATGTTTTATGAAAAATTCAGTTTTTTAACTACCACTTAGTGGTTTTACTATTCATCAAACATTGAAAGTTTTCAGAAAAATGCCAAAAATTAGGCCTAAGCTATATTTGATATTATGAACTCAAAAATGATTTCTATTTTACCAAATTCAAAACATATCAGTTGCATTAATTAATTTAAAAATTAATTCCCGTCGTCAAAACAAAAGGCGTGTTTTTAAGAGATAAGAACTATCAAAAGATTGACACTTGTTTATAACTGGTTTAGATGTGAAATTACATCCAATGAAAAACATTGTATTAAATTGTAAAAATATATTCTAAATATACTTTAAAACCACTCAAATTAATAATTTATCACTATTAATTATTTCGATTGAAAAAGTTGTTTTTAATTAAAATTTAGTAATTTTCACTATTCATCAAAATGTGAAAGTTATCAGAAGATTACCAAAATTTCACCCTAAGCTAATTTCGATATTCCGGATACAAAAATGAAGTCCATTTTGAAAAATAAAATTTAAAAAATTTCAAAAAGTTGTTATTACTATTCATAACGGCTAGTTTTAATAATATTTTAATATCATATCGTTGTTTAGTGAAATTCGGTATTGCGTACTGCACACGCTATCAAGGAAGGTCGTGATTGCGTGTAATGAAAGCCAAGTCAAGGATGCATGTTGTGAAAGATCCTTTTGGTGTAGCGTACAACACAAGACATTAATGAAATTAAAAAGAATATTTTTCATAAAATCTCAGGGTGTTACATTCTGCCCCCCTTAAAAATAATTTCGCCCTCGAAATTCGTCGGGGTTATAAATGGTTTACTATTTGAATGTATCTTTAATCGAAACCCACATCGTAAAAAGGAATACCAAAACCAATATTTAAAAACAAAATTATGAAACATAACGGTTACCCAAATAAACTAATCACTGGGATTCCACATAGGTGAAAATACGGATATGGAAGAAAAATATAACCATCATGTTCTGATGGAGAGTGGTAGAGAACATGGCTATGGAAAAGCCAACAATCACAAATCCATAAATTTGTGACAATCTAAGGTACCATCTGATTAATCATATATAAGAGCAATAAGACAACATTTTTGGTTTTCAAGATCATTTCCCTAAAGTTGATGAAATTGGAATTAGAAGAAATACTTTCGTGATTTAGGTATAGTCTCACCGTTTTTCGTTCTTTGGACAATTTCCAATTCATCTCTTAAAGAAATTAAGTTGAATTTGTCATTTGTGATGTGTTAGCAGATCATGTGATAGAATGATGGGTCATTCCATCTCTTTCAAACAAAATGTTAGAAAAACTTATAAGTCCATCTTATGGTTAATCGTATATGGTTCCAAAAATGAACTTATACTTCATATATCATACCGCATAATAAAATAAAACTAGTTTCTACTAACCAGAGACTTCCTGTTGGCTAGTGGTAGGCGATAAAGGCCAGTCGCACTTCGGTTGTGGGTTCGATTCCCACAGCCTTGTCCGAAGCGATGGGCTGTCGCCCGTCCTTCAGGTTGTCCTTTTTCTAAAACTATATTACTATAACATCCCATCAATAAAATCGAAAAAAACTTATATCCTTAAACAATACTAACTTATGTCCAACATAATCCATTCCAATCTTTAGGCTTATCCATAATACTGCAGTCCACTCTCATAACATAGTGAAAACGATTACCAGAGATTTAATACCATCATTGATCCCCATATATCATAAGATATGTTTTGTTGGTCACATTCCAAACATTAAAAGTCCTTAATCATGTATTCTCTTGAATACCCATTGAACCTTAGTGAAAACATGAATGCATTTAAAAGTTAACACCTTCCACATACCAAAATCCTCAAAATTCTCTATACTCAAACCATGATATCACTTAGTCCTTATATCAATCATGAGCTCATGAATACTGTTAAACATTTCATTTTCTCATTTTCCCATCATTATGCGCATATCATCTTATTTCCAAAAATATCTCAATCACTTGGAATACCACATTATAACAATACATTAATATTCCAATACTCCATGATACAACATTATTTTGGAATCCCATTACATAAACACTTAATCATTCCACCACATCGTTGTCATATTCAACATCGCCAATAGTGATCGCATGTGACTTCCCTTTGTCCTTTGCCTTAAGTGGTTTCTCATGTTGATCATCACTAACCGTTGGATTAGGGAATTTATTAGCATAATGCCCCATTTCCTTGCACTTGATGCATTGAAGTGTTGGTGGTGCGTTCTCTGCAGTGTTTGCTTTATTCACATCATTAGAAACCCTTTTTCTATTAATTCAACACTCAGCTACTCGATGACCTTCTTTTCCACACTTAAAACATTTTCTAGTCCCTTTAAGACAATCTCCACCATGCTTCTTTCCACACATTGTGCATAAGGAAATATTCATATTCTTTTCACCATTATTCTGAGATTTCTCCTTGAACTCCATCTTTCGTTTCTTGTCAAAACCATGAGATGGATATGTAACACTAACTTCCATTTCTACCTTGATTGCACAATGTAAAATTTCTTCATAGCTACTGAAGTCTTTTATAGCTAATGCCCTTAGAAGACTTGGTTTTATGCCACTGAAAAATTGATCAACTTTACTTTCAAGTTGGATGATAATGCCAGATGCATACCTTGCATGTCTTGTAAAATTCTCTTCGTATATACCAACAGATTCATCATCCTTTTGCATCAGTTCAAGAAAATCCTTCTCCATCTTTGTTCGAAGAATACGAGGGAAGTACTTAATGAAAAATAAGTTCTTGAACTCTTCCCATTCCATGGACTCAATTTCATCTCTTTGCCTCGTATTCTTGATAAGATTCCACCATTGATCAGCTTCACCTTCCAAACGATATAATGCTAAGATGACTTTATCATGTTCAGAACATTGAAGAACTGAAAATCTCTTTTCAGTGGTACTAATCCATTGTTCAGCAACAAGTGGATCGGAAGACCCATTGAAAGAAGGTGGAGGTTGCCTCATGAAGGACTCAATAGAATATTTTTCCCTTCTCTTCTCATTTGGAAGTCCAGAATGATTCATAGCTTGTGTAAGTATAGCAATAAGATTTTTCACTCCATCTCCCATAAAATTTGTTCGTTCAGGAGGAAAATCATTGCATTCTCCATTTCATTGATCAACACGGTTCCTTCGGGTTCCAACCATCGTCTAAAACCCAAAAAGAATAGTGTGAGAGGAAAAATCATGATATGGAAAACAACATAATAAAGGGGGAGTACTCTCAATAGCTAATATCTTAGGTTAAATTCTAAGATTGTTAGCGCAATTCTAGGACTATAACCTATACGTATACTTAACCTTAGAGACATCCCTAGATATAATTTAGAAATATCTCTAGGAATATCACTAAACTTCTCGCATCCTTGTTTCCAAAGGTGGACTAAATCATTCCTCTGATACCAACTGTAGAGACCCGAAGCCTGACGTACATTGACATTATATTACATTTGCAGAATACTTAGTACATAACAAAAAAAAAACACACCAGGACCGTAATAGTTTAGTGTCTTTGGAAACTCGGAATATAATCTTCTAATCGTGGTGAAAGATCTTCAAAATCTCCCATAAAGATCTTCTTCTTTTTTACCTAAAACCTTTCTTCATATCCTGGGGAAAAGAAAACATTAAAGGGTGATCTCAAATGCTCAGTAAAGGTAAACAAAAGAAATATCAATCACATCATATACATAAGCACATAACTTTTGGAAATCTTAACCTGCAAAAGAGATCATAATTTCATAACATGGGGTAAATCATGGAAGTGAAATGTAATCACAATAATCATAACTTAAAACATGAAACATTGTGGCATTCACAAATAATCATAGAGAATCATTTCTTGTTAGTCAAGACTCATTGCCAAGACTATCTTAGTGGACAAAGTCCCTTTCTGAACCGAGTCAACCTCATTTCAGTCCTGTTTCACTGAACCGGTATAACCTACCGTTCCAGCCATGTCTATCTCGTGAGATTTAAAATCTTTACCCAATGCATTGGAGGGATATATAGGTCCCACCCATCTCATAATGATACCAATCTTATATGTGCCACAAAATCATAAATCATACATCATTTAATAACCCATGTAATACAAATGGGAATCTTAAACATCATGACATCATAAAATAATTCATATAAGATAAAGGAATTCATAAAAACAATCCCATCACAACATAATCAAATCTATGTAACAATAGGGATAAAAACAGAACCCTTTATTATCTTAGATGGAAAATAATTTTGATAAAACACTTGAATTCCATTCTTGAGGAAAATATCCAATCTATTTCAAAAACACTTTTCCTTTCTTAATATGTCATACAATTATAAACTAAAATAATTTGATTAAAAATAAACATTAAAACTCGTAAAGGAAGATTCTTGGAAATAATGTTTCAAAAATCCATTCATGTCATATAAGTTTAAAAAAAACATTCTTCTTGTACTTTTGTCGGAAAAGTCAAAAAGTACCTCGTACGAAAAACGACCAAAGATTCCTTTCATATCTTTTACTAAAAACTCACCGAAGGGTAAAATTTGATATAAACCCTTTTAGAATGATGTAAATATTACATATTTAGGAAACATGGATTTGGATGATAAAATACACCCCAGTAAATACTAAAGTATAAACAATCTCGGATAAAAATGAGATTGTGATATTTCCCTTACCTTATGTCTGATTTGCTTCGTAAGTGTCCAAACCTCCTCTTCTTTTAAACGCCTCTTTGAATCCTCCACATAGGGAACTAAGATTGGTCTTTGAAGAAGTCCAGGACCTCTAGTATTATTCTAGGGAAGAGGAGAAGGGATTTTGGCAGGGGTTGGCCGAGCTTGAGTGCTCAAATTGGTGTGAGGAGGAGGGGGAGGAGGAGCCCTTTTATAAGGGAGGAGAGGGGCACCTTAGGAATATCTCAAAATATTATTTTATATTAAAGTCAAAATCGGTTTATAATGGTTCCAAAGGGTCTTATTTCGAAGGTAATGTGGGGATGGGTAGAAATCCTATCAACCAACAGGATTTAGACAAGTTTAGGTTATTATTTTAACCTTATCCTTTAGATTTAACTCTAAGTTAAATAATTTAACTTTTACCGTGTTTTTTTGTTTTCTTACACTATATGGTTAATACACTTACTATAACATGCCAAACGAACCCCAAATTGTTTATTATTAATATATATTTTCTTATCTAAGTCATTTGGACGAATCTTATATTTTTAGGAATAAAATAACAATTAATAATATAATATTTTATTTAAAAACTATTTTGTGTCAATTTTGACACTATTTGATATATGATTTTTGTGAAAGTCATAACAGAATTATAAGTTCGAACCAAGTTTATTAAATCAACAATAATATATCATAGTAACCTATAAAATTAGTGGAATTCATAAAAATTCTCAAATTGAATTTATTTTGGTGTTTATAACATCAATTATGTCAATATTTCATTATTAAGATAAGTACTGCATCATCGTTGTGTCATAAATAAATTAAAATATATAATGTCTAAAAATTACAAATAAAATACCATTATGTATGAAATCCTTTTATATTTCTAATGAATATTTATAGTTTAATTTATCTTATGTATAACCCCATATTAAAAATGTTTTAGTAAATAAACCTTGATTTTAACTCTTTTAACTCTTCTTTAAATAAATTAATAATAAGTGTCCTAATCTAATCCAAGTGGGCCTAAATGGTCATATTTTATTCCTAAGTTTGTTTTTGGACGAATTAAATGTGTCCAATAGAATTAGGACATGTGTTAGGGTAATAATAATATCATTTCTACCATTAATTACCCTATTTACTTTTAACCGTGGTAAAAAAAAGTAAAAAGTTACTATTCACCAAAAAATTATTTTCATCTCATTGAACTACATTTTACTTAGTGACATCAACCGTGTCTCTCGGATTTTTGAAATTCCACTCACAGAAGCGGTAAAATTAGGTTTTCTGAAAAATTCAGTTTTTTAACTACCACTTAGTGGTTTTACTATTCATCAAAAATTGAAAGTTTTCAGAAAAATGCCCAAAATTAGGCCTAAGCTATATTTGATATTATGAACTCAAAAATTATTTCTATTTTACCAAATTCAAAACATATCATTTGCATTAATTAATTTAAAAATTAATTCCTGTCATCAAAACAAAAGGCGTGTTTTTAAGAGATAATAACAATCAAAAGATTGACACTTGTTTATAACTGGTTTAAATGTGAAATTACATCCAATGACAAACATTGTATTAAATTGTAAAATTATATTATAAATATACTTTAAAACCACTCAAATTAATAATTTATCACTATTAATTATTTCTATTGAAAAAGTTGTTTTTAATTAAAATTTATTAATTTTCACTATTCATCAAAATGTGAAAGTTATCCGAAGATTACCAAAATTTCACCCTAAGCTAATTTAGATATTACGGATCCAAAAATGAAGTCCATTTTGAAAAATAAAATTTACAAAATTTGAAAAAGCGGTTATTACTATTCATAACAGCTAGTTTTAATAATATTTTAATAGCATATCGTTGTTTAGTGGAATTCGGTATTGCGTACTACACACGCTATCAAGGAAGGTCACGATTGCGTGTAATGAAAGGCAAGTCAAGGATGCGTGTTGTGCAAGCTCCTTTTGGTGTAGCGTACAACACAAGACATTAATGAAATTAAAAAGAATATTTTTCATAAAATCTCAGGGTGTTACATTCTACCCCCCTTAAAATGAATTTCTCCCTCGAAATTCGTCAGGGTTATAAATGGTTTACTATTCGAAAGTTTATTTAATAGAAACCCACATCGTAAAAAGGAATACCAAAACCAATCTTTAAAAACAAAAGTATGAAACGTAACGGTAACCCAAATAAACTAATCACTGGGTTTCCACATAGGTGAAAATATGGATATGGAAGAAAATTCTAACCATCATGTTCTGATGGATAGTGGTAGAGAACATGGCTATGGAAAAGCCAACAATCACAAATCCATACATTTGTGACGATCTAAGGTACCATCTGATTAATCATATATAAGAGCACTAAAACAACATTTTTGGTTTTCAAGATCATTTCCCTAAAGTTGATGAAATTGGAATTAGAAGAAATACTTTCGTGATTTTGGTATAGTCTCACCGTTTGTCATTCTTTGGACAATTTCCACTTCATCTCTTAATGAAATGAAGTTGAATTTGTCATTAGTGATGTGTTAGCAGATCATGTGATATAATGATGGGTCATTCCATATCTTTCAAACAAAAGGTTAGAAAAAGTTATAAGTCCATCTTATATTTAATCGTATATGGTTCCAAAAATGAACTTATACTTCATATATCATACCGCTTAATAAAATAAAACTTGTTTCTACTAACCAGGGACTTCCTGTAGGCCAGTGGTAGGCGATAAAGGCCAGTCGCACTTCGGTTGTGGGATCGATTCCCACAGCCTTGTCCAAAGCGATGGGCTATCGCCCGTCCTGCAGGTTGTCCTTTTTCTAAAACTATATTACTATAACATCCCATCAATAATATCGGAAAAAAACTTCTATCCTTAAACAATACTAACTTATGTCCAACATAATCCATTCCAATCTTTAGTCTTATCCATAATACTGCAGTCCACTCTCATAACATAGTGAAAACGATTACCAGAGATTTAATACCATCGTTGATCCCCATATATCATAAGATATGTTTTGTTGGTCACATTCAAAACATTCAAAGTCCTTAATCATGTATTCTCTTGAATACCCATTGAACCTTAGTGAAAACATGAATGCAGTTAACAGTTAACACCTTCAACATACCAAAATCCTCAAAATTCTATATACTCAAACCATGATATCACTTAGTCCTTATATCAATCATGAGCTCATGAATACTGTTAAACATTTCATTTTCTCGTTTACCCTTCATTATGCGCATATCATCTTATTTCCAAAAATATCTCAATCACTTTGAATACCACATTAGACCAATACATTAATATTCCAATACTTCATGATACAACATTATTTTGGAATCCCATTACATAAACACTTAACCATTCCACCACATCGTTGTCATATTCAGCATCGCCAATAGTGATCGCATGTGACTTCCCTTTGTCCTTTGCCTTAAGTGTTTGCTCCTGTTGATCATCACTAACCCTTGGATTAGGGCATTTATTATCATAATTCCCATTTCCTTGCACTTGAAGCATTGAAGTGTTGGTGGTGCGTTCTCTGCAGTGTTTGCTTTATTCACATCATTAGAAACCCTTTTTCCATTACTTTGACACTCAGCTGCTCGATGACATTCTTTTCCACACTTAAAAAAATTTCTAGTCCCTTTAAGACAATCTCCACCATGCTTCTTTCCACACTTTGTGTATAAGGAAAAATTCATCATCTTTTCACTATTATTTTGAGATTTCTCCTTGAACTCCATCTTTCGTTTCTTGTCAAAACCATGAGATAGATATGTAACACCAACTTCCATTTCTACCTTGATAGCACAACGCACAATTTCTTCATAGCTACTGAAGTCTCTTATAGATAATTCCCTTCGAAGACTTGGTTTTAAGCCACTGAAAAATCGATCAACTTTAATTTCAGGTTGGATGATAATGCCAGATGCATACCTTGCAAGTCTTGTAAAATTCGCTTCGTATATACCAACAGATTCATCATCCTTTTCTTCAGTTCAAGAAACTCCTTCTCCATTTTGTTTGAAGAATACGAGGGAAGTACTTATTGGAAAATAAGTTCTTGAACTCGTCCCATTCCATGGACTCAATTTCATCTCTTTGCCTCGTATTCTTGATAAGATTTCACCATTGATCAGCTTCACCTTCAGAACGATATACTGCTAAGATGACTTTATCATGTTCAGAACATTGAAGAACTGAAAATCTCTTTTTAGTGGTACTAATCCATTGTTCAGCTACAAGTGGATCGGAAGACCCACTGAAAGAAGGTGGATGTTGCCTCAGGAAGGACTCAATAGAATATTGTTCCCTTCTAAGCTCATTTGGAAGTCCAGAATGATTCATAACTTGTGTAAGTATAGGAATAAGATTTTTCACTCCATCTCTCATAACAATTGTTTGTTCAGGAGGACAATAATTGCATTGTCCATTGCATTGATCAACACGGTTCCTTCAGGTTCCAGCCATCGTCTAAAACCCAAAAAGAATAGTGTGAGAGGAAAAATCAAGATAGGGAAAACAACATAATAAAGGGGGAGTACCCTCAATATCTAACATATTAGGTTAAATTCTATGATCGTTAGCGCAGTTCTAGGACTATAACCTATACGTATACTTATCCTTAGAGACATCCCTAGACATACCTTAGAAATATCTCTAGGAATCTCACTAAATTTCTCGCATCCTAGTTTCCAAAGGTGGACTAAACCTTTCCTATGATACCAACTGTAGAGACCTGAAGCCTGACGTACATTGACATTACATTACATTTGCAGAATACTTATTACATAACAAAAAACACACAGACAAGGACCGTAATAGTTTAGTGTCTTTGGAAACTCGGAATATAATCTTCTAATCGTGGTGAAAGATCTTCAAAATCTCCCATAAAGATCTAATTTTTTTTACCTAAAACCTTTCTTTATATCATGGGGAAAAGAAAACATAAAAGGGTGAGATCAAATGCTCAGTAAAGGTAAACAAAAGAAATATCAATCACATCATATACATAATCACATAACTTTTGGAAATCTTAACCTGCAAAAGAGATCATAATTTCATAACATGGGGTAAATCATGGCAGCGAAATGTAATCACAATAATCGTAAATTAAAACATGAAACTTTGTGGAATCCACACATAATCATAGAGAATTATTTCTTGTTAGTCAACACTCATTTCCAAGACTATCTTAGTGGACAAAGTCCCTTTCTGAACCGAGTCACCCTCGTTTCAGTCCTGTTTCACTGAACCGGTATAACCTACCGTTCCAGCCATGTCTATCTCATGAGATATAAAATCTTTACCCAATGCATTGGGTATATATATAGGTCCCACCCATCTCATAATGATACCATTCTTATGTGTGCCACAAAATCATAAATCATACATCATTGCATAACCCATGTAATACAAATGGGAATCTTAAACATCATGACATCATAAAATAATTCATATAAGATAAAGGAATTCATAAAAAAAATCCCATCACAACATAATCAAATCAATGTAATAATAGGGATAAAAACAGAACCCTTTATTATCTTAGATGGAAAATAATTTTGATAAAACACTTGAATTCCATTCTTGAGGAAAATAACCTTTCTATTTCAAAAACACTTTTCCTTTCTTAATATGTCATACAATTATAAACTAAAAGAATTTGATTAAAAATAAACTTTAAAACTTGTAATGAAAGATTCTTGGAAATAATGTTTTAAAAATCCATTCATTTCGTATAAGTATAAAAAAACATTCTTCTTTTACTTTTGTCGGAAAAGTCAAAAAGTACCTCGTACGAAAAATGAAAAAAGATTCCTTTCATATCTTTTACTAAAAACTCACAGATTGGTAAAATTTGATATAAACCATTTTAGAATGATGTAAATATTACATATTGAGGAAACATGGATGTTGATGATAAAATACACCCCAGTAAATACTAAAGTATAATCAATCTCGGATAAAAATGAGATTGTGATATTTCCCTTACCTTAAGTCTGATTTTCTTCATAAGTGTCCGAACCTCCTCTTCTTTTAAACGCCTCTTTGAATCCTCCACTTAGGGAACTAAGATTGGTCTTTGAAGATGACCAGGACCTCTAGGATTATACTAGGGAAGTGGAGAAGGGATTTTGCCAGGGGTTGGCCGAGCTTGAGTGCTCAAATTGGTGTGAGGAGGAGGGGGAGGAGGTGCCCTTTTATAATGGAGGAGAGGGGCACCTTAGGAACATCTCAAAATATTATTTTATATTAAAGTCAAAATCAGTTTATAATGGTTCCAAAGGGTCTTATTTCGAAGGTAATGTGGGGATAGGTCGAAATCCTATCAACCAATAGGATTTAGACAAGTTTAGGCTATTATTTTAACTTTATCAATTATATTTAACTGTAAGTTAAATAATTTAACTTTTACCGTGTCTTTTTGTTTTCTTACACTATATGGTTAATAAACGTAATATAACATGCCAAACGAACCCCAAATTGTTTATTATTAATATATATATCCTTATCTAAGTCATTTGGCCGAACCTTAGATTTTTAGGAATAAAATAACAATTAATAATAAAATATCTTATTTAAAAACTATTTTATGTCAATTTTGACACTATTTGATATATGATTTTTTTGAAAGTCATAACAGAATTATATGTTCTAACCAAGTTGATTAAATCAACACTAATATATCATAGTAACCTATAAAATTATTTTAATTCATAAAAAGTCTCAAATTGCATTTATTTTGGTGTTTATAACAACAATTATGTCAATATTTCATTATTAAGATAATTACTGCATCATCGTTGTGTCATAAATAAATTAAATTATTTAGTGTCTAAAAATTACAAATAAAACACCATTATGTATTAAATCGTTTTATCTTTCTAATGAATATTTATAGTCGAATTTATCTTATGTATAACACCATATTAAATTTTTTTTAGTAAATAAACTTTGATTTTAACTCTTTTAACCCTTCTTTAAATAAATTAATAATAAATGTCCTAATCTAATCCAAGTGGGCCTAAATGGTCATATTTTATTCCTAAGTTTGTTTTTGGTCGAATTACACTTGTCCAATAGAATTAGGACATGTGTTAGGGTAATAATAATTTCATTTCTACCCTTAATTACCCTATTTACTTTTAACCGTGGTAAAAAAAAGTAAAAAGTTACTATTCACCAAAAAATTATTTTCATCTCATTGAACCACATTTTACTTACTGACATCAACCGTGTCTCTCGGATTTTTGAAATTCCACTCACAGAAGCGGTGAAATTAGGTTTTATGAAAAATTCAGTTTTTTAACTACCACTTAGTGGTTTTACTATTCATAAAAAATTGAATGTTTTCATAAAAATGCCAAAAATTTGGCCTAAGCTATATTTGATATTATGAACTCAAAAATGATTTCTATTTTACCAAATTCAAAACATATCAGTTGCATTAATTAATTTAAAAATTAATTCCCGTCATCAAAACAAAAGGCGTGTTTTTAAGAGATAATAACTATCAAAAGATTGACACTTGTTTATAACTGGTTTAAATGTGAAATTATATCCAATGAAAAACATTGTATTAAATTGTAAAAATATATTCTAAATATACTTTAAAACCACTCAAATTAATAATTTATCACTATTAATTATTTCGATTGAAAAAGTTGTTTTTAATTAAAATTTAGTAATTTTCACTATTCATCAAAATGTGAAAGTTATCCGAAGATTACCAAAATTTCACCCTAAGCTAATTTCGACATTCCGGATCCAAAAATGAAGTCCATTTTGAAAAATAAAATTTACAAAATTTCAAAAAGTGATTATTACTATTCATAACGGCTAGTTTTAATAATATTTTAATAGCATATCGTTGTTTAGTGAAATTCAGTATTGCGTACTACACACGCTATCAAGGAAGGTCGTGATTGCGTGTAATTAAAGGCATGTCATGGATGCGTGTTGTGCAAACTCCTTTTGGTGTAGCGTACAACACAAGACATTAATAAAATTAAAAAGAATATTTTTCAAAAAATCACAGGGTGTTACACAGATAATGTAAAATATTTATAGTCATATTAGGCATTATAATTAGGGTTTTGTCCCTTATTATTTTTAATTTAATCTTAGTCGTTGTAATTAATTTTAATTACCATCACAAATTGTTTTGGTCGAAAACTATGTTGAGATTATTATACATTATAAAAACATTATGATTCTAAATATTTATTCTTTTTTTTAAATTATAATCACTTAAGTGGCAGAAATTAGTTCTAATTTAATTGCACAGATGGTACGACAAAGCAGGTTTATAATGTAAAAAAGTTTTATATTTTTCTAGGTTTTTATAAACAATTTCAGTGTGAAATTTATTAAAATTTCCTAAATTGAATAAATAGATAAATATTATATCTAATTTAACATAAAAATAAATTTAAAATTTAATTTATTCATATACATAAATTATATGAAAATTTCAGGGTGAGCTAAATTTCAGTATTTTAAACTATTAATTAAAAAATGAATGTTCATTGAAAAAAAAACAAAATATCACACTAACCTAATTTTTATGTTTTATTTTCAAAAATAAGGTTTATTTTTATATAAAATTTTTATAGTGTTCAATAATTTATATTTAAAATACGTTCTCCCTCAAAAATTTGTAAAAGTTCCTTAATTAAAATATTGTTTTTTATGTGTTTACTTTGGTTTTGTCTTATAATATTCTTATAAAATATACCAGATGAATTTTAAAATTATATGGTTGAATATATAAAATATATATTTCATTAATATCACCAATAATTCTAATTAATTTATTTTATTATTATAAAATAGTGTCGTGATCATAAAAATAGTTTTCTATAAAACTATTATCTTCATATACAATAGGTTGATTATAACTAATGAATTAATTTTATATTTCTATAAACCATAGGCTTTCATAAGCCTGTTAATAATATTTATAAAATATAATTAAATGGATAGGTTATGTTTTAATATATGATGTAATAATATTTTATTATTATACCGTTGTTTTGTAAAACTCGGTGTTACTTATTACGCAATCCAATGTGGATAGTAATCCTTTCATGTAACAGAGTCTAACCTCGTTGTTCTATATAGAGAATGCTAGCCTTTTTATTCTGCATTGTGAATTAGTAACTTTTTATTGATTGATCCAACTATATTTCTATTATATTACAAAATATATATTCATTTATTTGTGGAATGAATAAAAAAATATATGATAGATTAAATTATTTCGATAAAAACACAAAATCTTAATGTTTTACCTTCTGCAACACTCAAGATGAATTTCTCCCATAAAATTCATCTATGTTATAAAAGGTTATGTAATTGAATTTTCCCTTAATATAAACCTATATAGTAAAAATCAATATTGAAACATCCTTTTAAAAGAATATTTGGAAACATAATGATTACAAAAAGTAACACGTATTTGGGTTTCTAATTGAAGGAACATAGGTGGAATGAAAAATCATGAACATGGAAGTGAAATATAAATATAATGTTATACATTATAGTGATGGATAAAATTATTAGGATAGATATTACAATAACAAATAAATAATTATGTGATAATATAACAGATAATTTGATTCAATGGAAAATATGGTACGAGGATAAATTTTTTAATATACAGATCCTTTCACTAGGGATGAATAATTTTCATGAGAAGATATACATACATGATTTAGTACAATCTCATCCTTTTTTGGCCTTGATAATCATCCACTTCATCTATTACTAAATGAAATAAAGGTGTATTTTTCATTCCAGATGCATTAACAGATCATGAGATCCATAAATAGAATGATGGGTCATTACAACTATCTTTTTCACTACACAAGGATATAGAACGTTATCAAATGTTTCATAAATATACATATAGAGAGATAATAATTTCATTCTCACAAAAATCATCTAATGTTTAATCTAAACATTCCATAAAAGGTTTTCCATGTAACCCTTCGAAAATATAATTCACTATTTATTCCTTAATGAATCTATGGTTTTAAATAAAATCATTTTCTTTGGAATCATGGGCGTATGCTTGTACAAATAGAATAAAAAATGTTATTTTATTATTCCATAATCAAATTAGTAAATTATAATCTCCTAAAATTCCACCAATATATGAGAAATAAGACATCCATATGGATTATTTATACAAAATCAAATATAAAGTTACTAATTATGGAGGTATGGATAAGTATTTGTTAATTATATTGGTTCACTTTATCCATAATGATAACATAATCCTTCACTTTTTACTTAGACTTCAGAGGTTTTTTGTCTTATCATGCACATTAGTCCTAGGATTTGGGCACTTGTTAGTGTAATGGCCTATCTTCTTGTAGTACAAACACTAATGAGTGGGATGAGAACTCTATTTGGATTTGTCATTATTTTCGTCATTATATAACATCCAGACTTCTCCTCCATAATAAAAATCTCAATGAACTTCCCTTCAACACTTAAAACATTTTGTATTACCCTTAAGACAATTCCCTCCATGTTTCTTCCAAAATTTTGTGCATAACATTAGGTTAATTTTCTTTTATCTATTGTTTTTAGATTTTCCTTTGAACCCAATCTTCCTTTTCTTCTCAAAACAATGATACTGACACACAACTCCTGCCTAAATTTACACCCTTGTATCACATGTAACCACATCTTCATGGCTTATAAAGTATCTTATATGCAATGCCTTTTGAAGACATAGATTTAATATACCAAAGAATCGATTATTTATTCATTGGGGTTGAATGATAATACCCATAGGGGACCTCACAATCCTTGTGAAAATTTTTTCATAGGTACAAAAATATTTTTCTTCCTTCTTCATGGATTGTAGGAGTTTCTTTTCCATCTTTATATGTAGAATATAAGGAAAATACTTATTCAAAAATAATTTATTAAACTCATCCCAATTCATTAAGTCAATTTTTCATTTCTGTCTTATATTACTAATTACTGTCGACCACTGATCTGCTTCACCTTCTAACTGATAGTTAACTAGAATGACTATCTCATGTTTCAAACATTGTAGAATGAAAAAGATATTTTCAGTGGTAATGGTCCATTGATCAAAAATATGTGGATCAAAATACCAAATTAAAGAAAAAGGATGTAGCCTCATGAAGAACTCAATAGAAAATTGTTCCCTTCTTAACTCAATTTGAGGTCTATCAAGGTTCATATCATGATAAATTTGGTTGAGAATTGAAAAGAAACAATTTGTTCCCTATCCCATATAATTTGGTTTCTTATTAGTAAAATCAATGCACTGTCATTAATAATTACCATTAATATGGTTCCTTTCGGTTCCATGAATTGTATAAAACCAAAATAGTAGAGTAAAAAATGGTTATCACAGTGAGAAACCAGATATCAATGAAAAACCAATTATATGATGTCTGAATTGTGACAACTATATTAATCGATGGAATCATAAAATTATCCTTGGTTACTCAAATCCATATTCTATTTAAATATTTCATAATGGTTAATGAAGTGTTTTTGAATTTATAAGTCATATCCATCATGATATAGCAACCTTGTGTGACGTAAGGCCCATTAACATGTGCTATTTTACCTAAAGTAATGCTCAGGGCATATTGTTTGAGTTGTAAACCCCTGGTACATCTATGAAAGATACAAATCCAATAATAGTATCTATAAAAGGATGTATTTCGAGGAAACCACTCACTTTATCTTTTACCAAAATTCCAGGTTATTTTCTTATATTTTTCCTTATCCTTAGACATTTATATAGAGATCTAGCTATGTTTTTCTCATCCTACTTTCCAAATCATAAATAAAATTTTTCTCTGATTTCAAATATAATAACTTTGTATTAACGTATATAGACAATACATTACATCTAAGAAATACTTTAAATTATAAATAACATATTCCAAAATATAATATTAGTATAATTCTTTTGGAAACATGGAAACATGAACAATAGTATATAAATGAGCTACATTATATCCATTTAGTTCCTCATTCAATATAACCCTTCTTTTACAAATAATACATAATACATGTCTTCATAACCCGGGGAAGGAAACATAAAACGGGGTGAGCTCATATGCTCATTAAGGGTAATTAAGGGAGACATGTAAGCATAAACATGGTCATGGTAGTATGAGAACATGGCCAAAAAATTTAATATCATACACTAAATATAAAAGATCATACACAGTAATAATTTAATTGATCTTGATAGTTCAAAATACATGAATCAATATTAAATAATGAATATAATCCATGAAATCCTAATAGATGAATAAAAAATGGAATTGTGGAAAACACATAAACATATAATTTGATTTCAATAGTATCCAAGGCATCTTTTCCGAGACAATTTTAGTAGTATGGGTTCACTATCCACAACATCATGGTAGTCACGGTTCACTACCATTTCCATCATAGTATCATGATATCACACCCTATAACATATTGGTAGTTAGGGATCAATCTCATGGTTAACTAATCATAATGTTTCACTCCCAAGTCTATCATAGACTATATTATGAGATATTAGTCTATACCAAATGTTATATATGGATATATAGGTCCCATCCATATCATTATTAAGTCATACATACATGTGCAACAATTGTAACAACCCAATATTTTATGAGAAATATTCTTTTTAATTTCTTTGATGTATTGTGTTGTACGCTTCAACATAATCATCTTTTGCTATATGAAACACCATATTATATTTTAGTATACACAACACTATTCTTTTCTTGTGTTGCACACTAGAGCAACATTCCTCGATAGCGTGTGTTGTACGCAACACCGAGTTTCACTAAATGAGATATTATTAAAATATTATTATGAACTCGACTTTATGAATAGTAATACATAGTTTTTGAAATATTATAAATTTTATCATTCAAAATGGTCATCATTTTTTGATTCAGAATATCAAAATTAGCCTAGGGTAAAATTTGGGTATTTTTCTGAGAACTTTCAATTTTTGATGAATAGTGAAAACACTGAGTTATTGGTTAAAACTGAATTTTTATTTAAATAGTTAATAATTTTATTTAAAATTATTTTATGTAAAAATAGATAAATAATACCTATATAAGTTCAATTTAATTCATTGGAGTCATTTAATAATAATTTTAGATATATAAAATTTTTATTGAACTTTTTACTGTCTTTTACCCACCTCCTAAGATCATTTGAAAATTTACATAAAACATAATTTTACCACTTCTGTGAGTTGAATTTCAAAAATCCGAGAGACACGGTTGATATCAATAATTAAAATGTGGTTCAATGAGATGATAATAATTTTGGTGAATAGTAATTTTTTACTTTTCTTTACCACGTTTAAAAGTAAATAGGGTAATTAAGGGTAAAAATGATATTATTATTACCCTAACACATGTCCTAATTCTATTGATTAAGTGTAATTCACCCAAAAACAACCTTAGTAATAAAATATGACCATTTAGGTCCACTTGGATTATATTAGGATATTTATTATTATTTAATTCAAAGATGAGTTAAAAGAGTTAAAATCAAGGTTTAAAAACTAAAACACTTTTAATATAGTGTTAAACACAATATAAATTTAACTATAAATAATAATTAGAAATATAAAAATATTTCTTACATAATTTTATTTTATTTGTAATTTTTATACATTAAATAATTTAATTTATTAATGACACAATGATGATGCAGTAATTACCTTATTAATGAAATATTAACAAAATTGATATTATAAATAGCCAAATAAATTTAAGTTGAGACTTTTTATGAATTAAACTAATTTTATAGATTAATATAATATATTAGGGTTGGTTATATGAATTTTTTGGAAGTAATAATGCTGTTATAAATTTTCCAAAAACAAAATACCAAATAGTGTCAAAATTGACATAAAATAGTTTTTTAAAAAATATTATATTATTAATTGATATAATATTAATAAAAATATATGGTATGGCCAAAATACTTATATAATAATATGTATAACATTAATTTACCAATTGGGATTTTATTGGAAGTTTATAGTAAGTTTATTAACCATACAGTGTAAGAATACAAGAAGACACTGTAAAAGTTAAATTATTTAACATTGAGTTAAATCTAAATTATAAGGTTAAAATGGAATCCTAAACATGAATAAAACATATTGGTTGAGAAAATTTCTACCCATCCCTACCCTAGCCTCAAAATAAGTCACTTAATAGCCATTATAAACTGAAAATGAATTTATTATAAAATAATATTTTATGTTTTTCCTAAGGTGCCCCTCACCCCTCTTATAAAAGGGAAATCCACCTTCACTCCAATTCACAACTTCTAAGCCATTTGGCTTGGAAAAACTCTTCCCAAATACGCTCTCCACTATCCTACCTTCATCCTAGAGGCCTTAATTTAGTCAGAAAGACAACCTATGGATGCCTTTTTATAAAATCAAAAGGAAGAACCCGAAGACGAGGTAAATGTCTCATGACCTATTTCAAGTTCCATTCTTCTTCCACTTCCTCCTTCTTTGTTGTTTCCATTATAAAATAATAAATCCATTATATTATATATACTGTGATGTTATTATAAGAATGGTACAAACATATTAGGTATTTTTTCTATCATATGAATGAAAAAGTCACCACACGTGCGTATGTACGGACTACCGTCTCCACGTCGTGGTGTAGTTTGTTATTCAAACATTTCATCATTTGGATGGGGATAATAATGAGTATAAATGATGTAAATTATAAATATTAAATTTTTATGATTCTGTATATATGATATAACATCCAATTATATGTGATTTTAATATCACAATAATGATATCGTCGCTCATGTGTATGTATGGACTACCGTCTCCACGAACGCGATGAGATTCATTCTCCATGTTATCCTTTCAAGATTGATTACAAAGTATATATAATAAATAATAATTAAATTTATGAAATAAGAATACTAATGGATTAATATATATATATATATATGTACTCTACTTTCTTCCATTCAATTCAATAAGGAAATGAAAACAGCGTTATGCGTACATACGGTCAACCGTCTACATGAACGGTGTATTTCATTTCATTTTTATATATATTATATACATATATATATCATGAATATATATGATATATAAATCATTTTTTACATTTTGGAAGTAATTATATCATGAAATAAGTAACAATATCAAGAACAACTAGTCCAAACACTTACGATAAATGAAACAATTTTACCCAAAACCCTGCTTTAGCATGGAATTGAAAAAATAATAGGTAATATAAAGTCATAAGTGAACCATATATGACATAAAAACAATGAATATGATTATGTAATAAGTTAGTGATATTTTATAAATCATTAAACAGGAGTTTCAGATAGATATGAATCATATCGGACATAAGGTAAGGGATAACTTTTCCAATCTTGTTTTCATCCGAGATTACTTATACGTAAGTATTTACTGGGGTTATATTTTTCATCCATTTCCATAAATTTTTTTTTTCATAGAGTGATTAATATTCTTACATGTATTTTTAAATTCATTTTTACCCCTCTTTGACTTTTACATTATGTTATGGAAGGAAGCATTCATTTGTTTACCATAAGAGGAACTTTTTGACTTTTCTTGCAAAAGTACGAGGAGAATTTTTTTTAACTTATACGGCATGAACTGATTTAACGCCTAATTTTCATAATTAATACTTTTCAAGATATCATGATTATTTTCAAAAAATGTACTTATCTTTTATAATTACATTGAATTTTGTGAAAAGAAAATGATTTTGAAAAGAAAGGATATTTTCCTCCAGAATCCATTTCATGTGTTTTTTTCAAAACTATATTCCATCTAAGATGACATTATTTAGTATGATTATGTTTCAAGTGTAATGTATATATTATTTAAATGGTTTGATTCTTCTTATGATGATATGATATCCATTTTATATGGATTACGTTATGATGGGATGATGTTTATGAAACCCATTTTATTCTTTGGGTTATGATGAAGGATTTATGTTTATTTAGTGGCACATGTAAGAATGATTTCATTATGAGATGGGTGGGAACTATATATAACTCCAATGAATTGGGTAATGATTTATATCTCATGAGATATACATGGCTGGAATTGAATGTTAATCTGGTTCAGTGATACAGGACTGGAACGAGGAGTGAGCTCAATTCAATAAGGGACTTTTTCCACTAAGATGGTCTTGGCAGCAATGATATGGATACTATAGAAATCATATAATGTGCTTAATAGATACCACAATTTCATGTTTTATTCTCATGCTAGTTTATCATGATTAATATTACTGTATGATCTCTGCTTTATGTACTTCCATGATTTATGTCATTGCTCATGTTTTGATGTTTAGATTTTATGTTCATGTTTTTGCATTCAAATGTTTAAGGATTGTTTTTATGTTCACTATGTTTACCCTTACTTAGCATCTGAGCTTACCCATTTTATGTTTTCTTTTCCACATGACATAAATAATGTTTTTAGGTAAGAAAACAAAAGGGGAAGATCTTTATGGGAGATGTTGAAGATCTTTCACCATGATTAGAAGAATATATTCCGAGTTTCCAAAGACACTAAACTATTACGATCCTTGAGTGTTGTTTTTCATTATGTATTAAGTATTCCGATAAATTAATGTAATGTCCATGTACGTCAATATTTGGATCTCTATAGTTGGAATCAGAGGAATGTTTTAGTTAACCTTTGGAAACTAAGATGAAAACTTTCGTGAGATCCCTAGAGATATTTCTAAGGTATGTCTGGGGATGTCTCTAAGGTTTAGTATAAGTATAGGTTATAGTCCTATAATTACAGTAATGATATTAGATTTAATCCTAATATGTTAGATATTGAAGGTACTCCCCCTTTATTATGTTGTTTTCCCTAGTAAGATATTTTCCTCTCACACTATTATTTTTGGGTTTTAGAGGATGGCTGGAACCCGAAGGAACCGTGTTGATCAATGTAATGGATGATGCAATGATTGTCCTCCTAAACAAACCAATGTTATGGGAGATGGAGTTAAAATAATATTTCTAATCTTACACAAGCTATGAATCATTCTGGACTTCCGAATGATATGATAAGGGAACAATATTCTGTTGAGTCTTTCATGAGGCAATGTCCACCTTCTTTTAGTGGGTCTTCTAATCCACATGTTGCTGAACAATGGATCAGTACCATTGAAAAGATATTTTCCATACATCTCTGTTCAGAACATGAAAAAGTCATTCTGGCTATTTACCATTTAGAAGGTGAGGCATTCCAGTGGTGGACTCTAATTAAGACTAAAAGGCCCCAAGATGAAATTGAATCAATTGAATGGGACTATTTGAAGAACTTGTTTTTCAATAGGTACTTCCCTCATATTCTTCAAACAAAGATGGAAAAGGAGTTCCTAGAGTATAAGAAAAAGGATGATGAATCTGTTGGAATATACGAAGCTAAATTTACAAGGCTTGCAAGGTATACATCTAGCTTTATCATCCAACCTAAAAGTGAAGTTGATCGATTCTTCAGTGGCTTAAATTTAAGTCTTCGAACTGCATTAGATATAATAGACTTCAGTATCAATAAAGAAATTATACATTGTGATATCATGGTAGAACTAGAATTTGGTGTCACGTATCCATATCATGTTTTTGACAAAAAACAAAAGATGGACTTCAAGGAGAAATCTCAGAACATTGGTGGAAAGAAGATGAATGTTTTTTATGCACAAAGTTTGGAAAGAAGCATGGTGGATATTGTCTAAAAGGAACAAGAAAATGTTATAACTGTGGGATAGAAGGTCAGTGACCAGTTGAGTGTCAAAGTAAGGGGAAAAAGTTAGCTAATGATGTGAATAGATAAAAGAATATAGAGAACTCACCGCCAACGTTTCAATGCTACAATTGCAAGGAAATGGGGCATTATCCCGACCAATGCCCTAATCCAAACGTTAATGATGGTCGACATCAACAAACTCTTAAGGAAAAGGAAAAAAGGGAAGTCACATGTGATCATTATTTGTGATGTTGAGTATGCCAATGATGTGGTGGAATGATTAAGTGTTTATGTAAAGGGATTTCAAAATAGTATCATGGAATCTCATTTATAGTATTGTCGAATTTTTTAATAACCATGTATTGGTTTATTTTGGGTTTCAATAATTATATTGAAAAACTTTTGTAAAGAATATTATATGTGCATAATGAATGGATTAGGAGAAAATGATATATTTGGTAGTATTCATGATCTCATGATTGATATAAGGACAAATTTATATCATGGATTGAATATATAAAATTGTTCGGATTTTGTTATAAGGAAAGAGTAAACTTTTGAAAGCATCCATGTTTTAATAATGGTCAATGGGTATTAATTTTTCAAGATAATACATGATTAAGGTATTCACAGGTTTGGAATGTGACCAAAATGATATATAGTATGATATATGGAGGATAAATGATGGTATTCACATGCTTATTATATGAACTTTCTGGTAATTTTTTTCTTTTTACTATGACATTCGACAGAAGTATTTTGGATAAGCCTAAAGATTGGAATGGATTAAGATAGACATAAGATAGTATTGTTTAAGGCTAGAACTGTTTTCGATATCATTGCAGTAATGTTATAATAATGTGGTTTTAGAAAAAGGGACAACATGCAGGACGAGCGACAACCCGTCGCGTCGGACATGGATATGGGAATCGAACCCAAAACCGAAGTGTGACAAGCCTTTATCACCTACCACTGGCCTACAAGAAGTTCATGGTTAGTAGAAAGTAGTTTTATTTTATTAAGCGGTATGATAGATAAAGTATAAGTCCATTTTAGGAACCATAAACGATTAATATCACCCTAGATGAACTTATGTATATAAATTTTGCTGACCTTATGTTTGAGGAAAAATGAATGACCTATCATTCTATCGCATGATCTTCTAACACTTCACTAAATAAAAATTCAACTTCATTTCTTTAAGAGATGTAGTGGAAATTGTTCAAGGCACAAACAACAGTTATATTGTACCAAAATCAAGTAAGTATTTCTTCTAATTAAAAATTTTCAACTTTAGGGAAATGATATTGAAAACCAAAAATGTTGTCCTTGTGCTCTTATATCTGATTAATCAGATGGTACCTTAGATCATAAAAAATTTATGGATTTGTGATTTTTGGATTTTTCATAGCCCTGTTCTCTACCACTCTCCATCAGAATAAGATGGTTATATTTCACTTCCATATCCATATTTTCACATATGTTATCCTATGTGGAAACCCATTGATGAGTTAATTTGGGTTACCGTTATGTTTCATACTACACGTTTTAAAATTAAGTTTTAGTATTCCTTTTTACAATGTGGGTTTCTATGAAAGAATCTTCCAAGTAGTAAACCATTTATACCCCCGACGAATTTTGAGGGTGAAATTCATTTTAAGTGGGGTAGAATGTAACAACCCATGATTTTAGGAGAAATATTCTTTTTAATTTCATTGATGTCTTGTGTTGTACACTACACCAAGATTATCTTGCGCTATACTCAACACCATATTATCTTTTAGTATACACAATGCTATTCTTGTCTTTTGTTGTATGCCAGAGCAACATTCCTCGATAGCATGTGTTGTACGCAACATAGAGTTTCACTGAACGAGATATTATTATAATATTATTATAAACTAGCCATTATGAATAGTAATAACCACTTTTTGAAATATTATAAATTTTATCATTCAAAATGGTCTTCATTTTTCAATTCGGAATATCAAAATTATCCTAGGGTAAATTTTTGGTATATTTTTGAAAACTTTTAATTTTTGATTAATAGTGAAAACACTAAGTTATTGGTTAAAACCGAATTTTTATTTAAATAATTATTTATTTTATTTAAAATCATTTTAGGTCAAAATAGATACATAATACTTATATAAGTTCAATTTATTTCATTATAATAATTTTATAATAATTTTAGATAAATAAAAATTTTATTGAACTTTTTACCGTCTTTTACCCACCTCATATGAGTATTTTAAAATTTACATGAAACCTAATTAGACCACTTCTGTGAGTTGAATTTCATAAATCCGAGAGATACAGTTGATATCACTAATTAAAATGTGGTTCAATGAGATGAAAATACTTTTTGGTGAATAGTAACTTTTTTACTTTTATTTACCAGAGTTAAAAGTTAATAGGTTAATTAAGGGTAAAAATGATATTATTATTACCTTAGCACATGTCATAATTTTATTGGATAAGTTTAATATGACCAAAAACAACCTTAGGAATAAAATATTACCATTTAGGTCCAATTGGATTAGATTAGGACATTTATTATTACTTAATTCAAGGAAGAGTTAAAAGAGTTAAAATCAACATTTAAGAACTAAAACACTTTTAATATTGGGTTAAACATAATATAAATTCGACTATAAATATTCATTAGAAATATAAAAAGATCACTACATAATGTTATTTTATTTATAATTTTTAGACATTAAATAATTTAATTTATTTATGACACAATGATGATGTAGTAATTACATTATTAATGAAGTATTAACATAATTGATATTATAAATATCCAAATAAATGTAATTTAAGACTTTTTATGAATTAAAATAATTTTATAGGTTAATATAATATATTAAGGTTAGTTATATTATCTTTTATTGAAGTAATAATTTTGTAATAAATTTACTAAAAACAAAATACCAAATAGTGTCAAAATTGACAGAAAACATTTTTAGAACAAATATTATATTATTAATTGATATAGTAGTCCATAAAATATAAGGTTCACCAAAAATACATATATAATAATATATATGAAATTTAAGAACTAATTTTCGTTCTATTGGTATTTTATAGTATGATTATTAACCATATAGTGTAAGAATACAAGAAGACATGGTAGAAGTAAAATTATTTAACTTTGAGTTAAATCTAAATGATAAGGTTAAAATGTTACTCTAAACATTACAAAAACCTATTTTTTGAGAGTATTTCTACCCATCACCACCCTAGCCTTGAAATAAGTCACTTTGGAGCCATTAGAAACCAAAAATTAATCTATTATAAAATAATATTTTATGTTTTTCCTAAGGTGCCCCTCACCCCACTTATAAAAGGGAACTCCCCCTTCACTCTAATTCACAACTTCTAACCCACTTGGCTCGTTAAAAATCATCCCCAATACCCCATAAACTATCTTAAATTCATCCTAGAGTCCTTACATTAGTAAAAAGGACAACCTATGGAGCCCTTATTATCAAATCAAAAGGAAGTACCTGGAGAAGATGTAAATGTCTCGCCACCTATTTAAAGTTCCATTCTTCTTCCACTTCCTCCTTCTTTTTTGTTTCCATTATAAAATAATAAATACTGTATATTATATATACTGTGATGTTAATATAAAAATGGTACAACCATATTAGTTATTTTATCCATCCTTTGAATGAAAAAGTCACCACACGTGCATATGTACGGAATACCGTCTCCACATCGTGTTGTAGTTTGTTATTCAAACATTTCATCATTTGGATGGATATAATAATGAGTATAAATGAAGTAAATAATAAATATAACATTGTAATTATTCTTTATATATAATATAACATCCAATTATATACGATTTTAATATCAAATTAATGATATCGTTTCTCGTGCGTACGTACGGACTACCGTCTCCACAAACACGATGAGATTCTTTCTCCATGATATCCATTCAAGAATTATTATAAAGTATATATATAATAAATAATAATTAAATTTATAAAATAATAATTCTACTGGATATATATATATATATATATGTACTCTACTTACTTCCACTCAATTCAATAAAGAAATGAAAACAGCGTTCATGCGTACGTACGGTCTACCATCTCCATGAACGGTGTATTTAATTTAATTTTTCTATATATTATATACATATATATCCTGAATATATATTATATATAAACCAGGTTTTATATTATGGAAGTAATTATATCATTAAATAAGTAACAATATGAAGAACAACAATTCCAAACATGTATGATAAATGAAACAATTTTACCCAAAACGCTGCTTTAACATGGAATTGACAAAAGAACGGGTAATATAAAGTCATAATTGAACCATATATGATATCATAACAATGAATATGCCTCTTTAATATATCAATTACATTATTTAAATCATTAAACATGAGGTTTAGATACATATGAAGCATATCGGACATAATGTAATAGATAACTTTTCCAATCTCGTTTTTATCCGAGATTGCTTATATGTAAGTATTTAATGGGGTTATATTTTTCATCCATGTCCATAAAAATGTTTTTTATAAAGTTTTTAATATTATTCCATGTATTTTTAATGTCATGTTTAACCCTATAGGGCTTTTACATTGTGTTATGGACGAAATCATTCTTTTGTTTACCACAAGAGGAACTTTTTTACTTTTCCGGCAAAAGTACGAGGAGAATTTTTTTATCTAATACGGCATGAACTGATTTTTACAGTTTCATAACCCCTAATATTCATAAATCTTCATTTAAAATATTTCATTATTACTTTCAACAAATGTCCTTTTCTTTTAAAATTACATAGCATTTTTGAAATGTAAATGATTTTGAAAAGAAAGTATATTTTTTTCAAGTATCCATTTCAAGAGTTTTGTCAAAACTATTTTCCATCTACGATGACATTATTTAGTATGATTATGTTTCAAGTATAATTTCTCTATTATTTATATGGTCTTATTCTTCTTATGATGAAATTATATCCATTTTATATGGATTATATTATGATGGGATGATGTTTATGAAACCCATTTTATTCATTGTGTTATGATGAATGATTTATGTTTATTTTGTGGCACATGTAAGAATGATTTCATTATGATATGGGTGGGACCCATATCTACCTCCAATTCATTGGGTGATGATTTATATCTCATGAGATATACATGGCTAGAATGAAAATTTATTCCGGTTCAGTGATACAGGACTGGAATTAGGGTT
The DNA here is from genome assembly GCA_963277665.1 of Viscum album. Classification (NCBI taxonomy): domain Eukaryota; kingdom Viridiplantae; phylum Streptophyta; class Magnoliopsida; order Santalales; family Viscaceae; genus Viscum; species Viscum album. Next base: position 1,256,483,701 of record OY728134.1, read on the forward strand.
GAGCTCGATTCAGTGAGGGACTTTGTCCACTAAGATGGTGTTGGCAGAAATGTGTTGGCTACTATGGAAATCATATCATATGATTAATGGATTCCACAATAACATGTTTTATTCCCATGATATTTTATCCTGATTAATTCTCCTTTATGGTCTATTCTTTATGTACTTCCAGGATTTATGTCATTGCTCATGATTTTGATGTTTATATTTTATGTTCAAGTCTTTGCATTCAAATGTTTATGGATTGTTTTTATGTTCTCTAAGTTTAACCTTACTGAGATTTTCAGCTCACCCTTTTTATGTTTTCTTTTCCCCAGGATATAAAGAAGTGTTTTAGGTAAGAAAACAAAAGGGGATGATCTTTATAGGAGATGTTGAAGATCTTTCACCATGATTAGAAGATTATATTCCAAGTTTTTAAAGACACTATACTATTACGATCCATGAGTGTTGGTTTTTGTTATATATTAAGTATTACACAAAAGTAATTTAATGTCCATGTACATCAAGATTTAGGTCTCTACAACAATTTCATAAAAAATCATATCATATCCCATGAAATGAAATGTGCATCATAAAAAGTAATTTATATCATAACTAGTGGGAAAATATACAGGTATTATAATCATTTCATCAAATCTATAACTTGTAAAATAAGATTGATCTAATATATTAGAGTCTGTGAAAGGGGAAAAAATTCCATAAAAATTATTCCATAAAAACATAAACCAGTCAGAGAATGAATATGAAAGTAAACATTGAAACATTTCCTTTAAAAGGAATGAGTAACAGCATTAGATTTTATCATAGAAGGGAAATAATTTTGAAGGTCTATTAAAAACATTTCATGAGTAAAATATCCATCCTTTTTGAAAACATATTCATAAATCACAAAACCATTTTGAAAACTAATTCTGTGAAAGTAAACTTGAAAACAGAAAATGGAATCCTGGAAAACTTTTAAAAAACTTTTACCTCAAAACATGTAATAGAATCAAGAAACGCATTTGAAAATAACATCCCATGAGAAATACATTGATAAATTATAAAGAAATTTCAAAGTTATTTGAATATAAATTATTATAAAATGTTTTTTAAAAACATTTTCTTAAAATTTAACCTTTTATAATGAAAATAAATCTGCAACTAAATGATGGTGGGTAAATACTCACATTTTGTGTGAGGTAAAATAACATTCATTCTTCAAGATAAAATGGTTTGAAAAATGAATTATTTTAAAACTGAATAGAATATTCCTTTAAAAACATTGGTAAAATATAAAATTGTAAATAATACTCTTTATTATCAAATGATATTAGTACAATATTTTTGTAATACCTTTTTGGAATGCATTATTTTGAAAGAACACATCTTTCCAACCAAAAAGGGAGGAATGTTAATATTTTCTTATTTTCGTCTAAATAAGCACAAGTAAAAAATACGAAAAATAATGTAACTAATAAATTAAGAAATAAATACTAACATTATGAGTATAAAATTCATGAGTTTTCTTTAAATATGGAACATATGATTTCTTCAATGAAAACATGATCATAAACAATCATGAAAAATGGTTAGATTGATTCAATTAACTCTTACCACATGGTAATATTGAATCAAAATCCCCATGTAGGAAAAATATTACATGTACATTTAAAATAGATTGAAAATAAGTATATAAATATTATAAAAGTTCAATTTCATTTTATACACATCATATAAAAATATACGTGTATAACATGGTAGGTGTCTCAAAGAATGGAAATTGTGTCGAAATTACTTTAATGATTTTGTATCTTTTGAAACATAAATCTCATGGTAGGAAGATCATAAAATTGTTATGTAAATAACAATAGATTTATTTTTAATATGAATGGGTTAATTTTTTGTAATTACAAACCCTAATCAAAAGAATTTAATGGTGACTAAGGTGAATATCTCACTGAAATTAAGAGTGAGATTAAATTTCATTACCTTGTGTCTTGAATCTCATCATAATCATTCAAAAATACTATATATTTAATTCAATTTTATTATCAATAATAAAAAAATAAAATATATTCATATATAAAATAAAATCTATTTTTTATTATGACTTTATATTACATTCTTTTTCACAATTTCATCTGTATATTATGCATCAGGTAACATTCTCTTTGTTTTTTGCATGTGTCTTAACTTGTTATATATTTGGTCCTTATAATTATATCATGATTTTAAAAATGTAGAAAATGATATAAATATCAGTTATTATCAGTATATGTGTATTATAAAAATCAATATAATATAGAGGTAATAAATTTAATACATCATTCATGGAGATGGTAGGTTGTATGTACACATGAAAAATGTTTTTGTTTTATCACCATATTGACAGAAAGTGAGTAAATTATATAAATGTATGTATATATATATACAAAATATCATTAATATTAAATTATTATGTCAAATATATCATATAGTTTCACTAAATAAATTATTTAATACATTACATATAGTGTGTGAATGACTAAAATCACTTTGAGGGGATGGTACTCTACACTACATCAGTTTTTTTTCTTATTTTCACATGATGGAAAACGTAAGGATATGTAGTAAATAATAATTTAAAAATAATGAATACATAAAAATATCATATATATCATTTATAATTTTAATTTACACTATAATTTCCACCAGTAGGGGTGGAAAAGTAAAAATGGAAAATCATTGTTTCATAAGGAAGTAGTTCACCGTACACATAAATAGTTTTTCAGTTAACCATTTGATGTAAGTTTGTATAAGTGTATGTAAATGATATATCATTATATAATCCTATTATATTTATGATACTGGTGTTTATATACAATCATGAAATAAGTATATTTTTGGGGGTGGAGAAAAAAACAAAATACAATGTGGTATGACGAAGGATGTTACCTCTTCTTTGGGTGACTCCTTTTGGTTTTCACCAAAAGAACATATATGGATTTCTATCTGATAAAAGGGATCATTAAAGGATAAAGTGAAGGATATTTTGGATCTATTTGGGTAGTTTATGATTGAGGGAAATTGTATTGATAGGTGTGGGGAAGTGGGAGGAGAGGAGGCCTTTTATAGTGGTGGAGGAGTGGCACTCTTATAATATTGTCAAAAAGGAAAACCCCAAACATATTTTTTTTTTAAAAGTGGATCGAATAATGGTGAAATCTAGATAAACGGGAGGATATGGTCAAAAACATTCCATCCAATGTCATTGGGGCTTGTTTTAATGTTATATAAGGCCTTCTATTTCTGGTTTAGTCCCTTGTTATTCTTAATTTAATCGTAATAGTTGTAATTAATTTTAATCACATTCATTAAATATTAGTAAAATAATAAAATTAGAATATTATAAAACATAATTTATTATAAATCAAAATATCTAATAAATTTTCCAAATTTTCAATCATATATGTGTTAGAAATTAATATATGCTTAGTCTCATAGACACTACGAAAATAGATGATTTTGTAAAGTAAATTCAATCAAACATTTTCATGTCTTTATAGAAAATTTCAAAATAAAATGTATTAATATTACCTAAATTAGATAAGTTAATAAAAAAATATTTCTAATTAAACATGAAAATAAATAAATAATATATTTTATTCTTATAAATAAATTAGATGAAAAATAAGATTTCAGTTAAATTTCAATATTTTACAGTATTCATTAAAAAATTAATCATCATAAAATAATACAAAAACATAACATTATCTAATTTGTTTGTATCTCATAAAAAATATATTTTTTTCAAATAAAATTTATAAAAGTTCCAATTTTTATATTTAAAATAGGTTTTCTATCAAAAGGTGGTACAAGTACCATACTAAAATATAAGGTTTTATGTGTAAAATTTGGTTTATTATTATCTTATTCCTATCGAATATATAGGAAGAATATAAGTTTTATTTGATTTAATATATAATTTAAGAATTAATATAAATATTATTCACTAATCATAATTAATTTAATTTATTAATATAAAAAAGATTTAGGATTAAAAAATAGTTTTCTATAAAAATATTCCCTTTGTATTCAATTGGTTAATTGTAACTAATGAATTAATTTTATATTTGTGTAAAAAATAGGTTTTTATAATCAATTTAATAGTATTCATAATCACTAACTTAATGTCTATGTTAATTCTTAATAAATTAATTAATAATATATTAATAAAACACTGTTGTTTGGTAAAAATCGGTTTTGCATGTTATGAAAATCATTGAGGAAATCCAGTCTTGTGTGTAAAATAATCTAGCCTAAATTCTCTATATAGATAACTAAAATAATTGTATTGTTTTTTTTTCATTTCTAACATTGTATTTTATGAGACAACCTTTGTTTTTTAATATAAAAAAATATATATTAAGTGTTGTGTGAAAAGAAATAAAAAATATGAAAGTGATTAAATTTATTCATAAATATTTTATAAAATCTCATGGTGTTATAAGATATATAGAGTTCTTCATAGATGTGTACTTTAAAATAATCACCTAGTCTGATATCATTAAATTTTTAACAAAATTATTCCTCGTTAGAGGATTCCTCCATTATGGAATGACCTCTATAGTATTCTACCAATTTGTGGGTATAACATAACAAATATTGTAGGTTGGTTTTGGTACTACTAGGTGTATCTGATTTACCGAGCCACATAAGTCCATATTTATTCATTTCATGGATGGTTTTAAAGTATATTGGGTTAATGGAGATGGTTTGGTGACCAAATATGGTTCTAGTCTACTCAAGTGGGCTCAAATAATGCCGTGTTCGTGAGATACCGTCCTGTAATCCACCAAGTCATTATACTTCTATATACCATAACTAGGAACCTATATACACCCATCATTGTCTTTACCATCATTATTAGGGATTGAGGATAAATATTTCACCTATGTAGAGACATCACCTAACTCTAAAAATACATAATTTACTTAATTATATTTCTAATCATTTGTTACTAATCACTCTTCGATGTTGTGTCTAAGGACTCTATCGTATGATAATTATATTGAATGATTAGTGATTCAAACAACATTAGGACTCTTAAATTATAGAACCCTTATGAAGTAATTGTCCTTGGAAAAAATTAATAAGTCATGGACTATCATATTATATAAGTAGTATAATTTATTATTCTACTCTATTATGGGAACTCATGGTGTCTTTCCATAATGGGGAGTATGGTGGTATTTTCATAGAGAGGTTGTTCATGGGGAGGTTTATCCTACAAAGGTTTCTTAAGGAAAAATGGGTGTGGGACCTTTTTCTTTTCATCTGTGGTTATTTATAACATTACAAGATTCCATGCATGATCATGAACTGTTAATTTCCCAGACTATTACTTGGACTACTACATAGATAATTACCTACATAGATCCTTTTTTAGAGAATTCCTAAAACCCACCTAGGAATCTCATGGAGTTGAGGTTAGGGACTATATCAGCTCAAATTTTTAAAAAATTCCAATGTAGTTATTAATGTTAAAATAATACATCAAGGGAGTATATGAGCCACTAAAATTGGAAATTGAAGTTAGTAACTGACTCAACTTCCCTCTGCATTCATTTGGGTAGCTCATTGATTGTTGTCTTGGTTAAGCAGAAGTGAAACCTCTATTGGAACTATGCATAGATATCCTCCCAACATGAAAGTATGCCACTAAATGTTTTATATGAAAAAAATTTTGTATGTTTCCAATTTTTTTAATTAGAACCGCAAATTCTGAAGTTAAATAGGCTAGATACTATAGTGGATCTGTTATCCAATTGAATAGGGTGAAACTCTGATTACAAAATTTTTGTGATGGATGAATGTGGTAAACCCATATTGGATATGGATTCGATTTAGGTGGAATTGAATATTATTATTTTAGAATCCCACCTCTTTATCACATAAAATTTCATTACATTTTACAAAACTGAGGATCTTTAAGGTTTAGTGTCTTGGAAACTAGGAACTTTAAACATGAAAACATAAAACATTCTTCTAAAACACTTGAAAGGCTTCTCCTTATGTTCATCCTAGGTTCATTACTGCATCACATAACCTGGGAGCATACATCAAAAGAAAGGGTGAGCAAAAAGCCCAGTAAGTAAAACAAGATAAACATTTTACATGTGAACTTGAGATACTTCAATAAGGTCATGAAAAAGAACTTTAAGGCATGAGAATGAAAAAAGGAGGAATATCATAATAAAAATAACATTTTTCATAACTTGAAAATGTGGCTACAACATTTAATATTGACAATCGTTTCGTTTCACCAAGGTCCATCCCCAAGGTGTCGTTAAAAATTACCATGGTTATTCACCAAGGCGTCGTTAAAATGGTCATCTCTAGAGATTAAGTCTTTACCCAATGCATTGGAGCGCTATCAGGGCGCACCCTTAAATTTGCCTTTATTATCATGTGATCCACATATATCATGATCAAACATTTCATAAATAACCTATATAGCATAAAATAAATGCGTTTCATTTCATAATCATAACGTTTTAAAAACTGCATTAAAGACATGATCATTATGTCACTTTAAAACCCACAGAAAAGGAAGGTGGGTCTCATGTATGTAAATCCCAGAATTTAAAATAGATATTTTGGTATATATATGAATACCACTTTAGAAGAAAGAGCTTTGAGTATTCACTTAATAATATAAAAGAACTTTAGAAAAAGAGAGAGATATTTTGAGACGGAAATTCTGCAGCATAACAGCTATGTTATGAGGTTTTAGAAGACATTAAAAAGAGAGGGAAAATGGGTCAAACATTCATAAATGACCCATAAAACAGTAGATGGACAGAATAAATAAGGATAAATGATTATGGTAATGAAATTTCAAGGACATACCATTTGAAATGAAAAACATGGATGGAAGAAAAAAATTAGATTTCTCTTATGAATGTTCGGCAGCCTAACGGCGTTACTTAAACTTCAACAAAAATGATTTGAAAAGATCAAATAGGGTCTCTAATCATGTGAACATAAGAGTTCAGTATTATAGATATAGAGATAATTCCCCAAAATAATTAAAAAAAACATGAAAGACTTGACATGAATGTAGAACTTTGAAAAGAATGAGAAGGGTGAAACAATCCCCTAAAAAATTCGGCAGCCTAACGGCGCCACATAAAACATCAAAATACTAAATTGAAGAGATCAAATGGGGTCTCTCATAATATTAACATAAGAGTCCAGTATGATTGATATAGAGATCATACCCCAACATAACAAAAAGGAACTTGAAATAATTGACATGAAAGTAGAACTTCAATACGAGAAGGGTGAAGAACCGCTTAAAAATTCGGTAGCCTAACGGCGCCACTTAAAACGTCAAAATACTGAATTGAAGAGATCAAATGGGGTCTCTCATCATATGAACATAAGAGTACAGTATGATAGATATAGTGATCATACCCCAACATAACAAAAAGGAACTTGAAAGAATTGACATGAAAGTAGAACTTCAAAACGAGAAGGGTGAAGAACCACTTAAAAATTCGGCAGCCTAACGGCGCCACTTAAAACATCAAAATACTGAATTGAAGAGATCAAATGGGGTATCTCATCATATGAAAATAAGATTACAGTAGGATAGATATAGATATCATACCCCAACATAATAAAAAGGAACTTGAAAGAATTGACATGAAAGTAGAACTTCAAAACGAGAAGGGTGAAGAACTACTTAAAAATTCGGCAGCCTAACGGCGCCACTTAAACATCAAAATACTAAATTGAAGAGATCAAATGGGGTCTCTTATCATATGAACATAAGAGTCCAATATGATAGATATAGATATCATACCCCAACATAATAAAAAGAAACTTGAAATACTTTACATGAAAATAGATCTTAAAAAATGAGAAGGGAGAAAGAATCTATTACAAATATTTCAGTAGCCTAACGGCGCCACTTAAAACTTCATAAAACGAAATTATGAGAGAAAGAGGGGATCTCTAATTATATGAACATGAAAAGGTTAGTAAGAGAAGTATAAAAGAACATCCTCCAACATAATAACATGGAGCATAAAAGAAATGACATAAAAGAGATTACTTAAAATGAAAGAGAGAGGTCGGATCCCTTACCTTAAAACATAACTCTTAAAACTCAACTTTTGGGACCTTGAGGGATTGGGGGCACATGGGAGGACTCCTTGGGAGGTAATGAGACCCGAACTTCGTTGGGGGAGAGTGGGGAGTCGAATGGATGAGAGGATGGCTTGGTATTTATAGGGAAAGTGAGGGGACAAGGCATTAATGGCAAAGGGACACCTCATTAGTGGTGTTGGCTAAACCATGGGCTTGCCCATGGTATTGGCCACTTGGGACACCTCATACCTTATATCACTATTAATAATTCGAAATTATTGATTAAAAACTTAATACATCATTTAATGATGTCATTAAACACTCGTAACATAAAAACTGTATTTTCACTATTCATAAAAAATTCAACTTTCTCAGAATAATCCCAAAATTTCACCTTAACCAAATATCAAAGCTCTGATTACAAATATGAACTCCATTTCAAAAAAATAATTTTTTAAATATTTTTAATTTAATTTTTAAATAAAAACACTATTCACCGAAAATTCATTTTTTTCAGAAAAAACCGCAAAAATTACCATAGCATAATATCGGTGCTCTGAGTTCAAAAATGAAATCTGTTTTATAAAAATAATTATCTAAATATTTTTAATTAAATTTTTAATTAAAAAACACTATTCACTCAAAAAAACTAATACTTGAATAATAATTTATGAAACCGTTATTTAACCATTTTATTGAATCACATTACTTAATCAAGGTGCCTAGATTATATTAATACTTTCTTTAAGTGAGATTACTAATCCATTTGGACACATTACTAATCCTAATAATAAAATCACTATTCATAATTTACTACTCATAATAAATTAAGTTGATCTTATTAGACTCTAAATTTCGTACTGAACATAATTGTAGAAGACCATTTTTCGAAAATCATTACACATTTTTAATTATTTAAGGTTTACACAACCATTTTTAAAATATACTTTTTCTAAAATTCATCAAAAATATGCATACTATATTTATCCGGTCATTTAAAAATTCATAAACTTCATCATAAGAAGAAATCCCAATTATTATTTAAAACAAAGGATTACACAAGGCAGTTACGGTCTCCTTACATAGCCCCTTATCACACCAGCATAGGACCTAAGTGTAAGATGTGCTAAGGTGAGAGAATCCGAGGGAGGCTCTGCCAACATCGCACGAGTAGTAATTTCTATCAGTTTGAACTGCTCACGAAGGCGATCTCGTTCTAGCATTATACGATGAAGTTTAGCTTGTGTTTGGTCCAGAGAAAAGCCCAGTGGTGCTACCTCCTTCCCAAGTTCTGTTAGATGGGCTTCGATTGGTCCAAGACTACTGGGTGAGGCGATCAAATCTTCTTTCTATATTTATTAACCAAGATTACTTGTATTTAGAGACAATAATAAAAACGTTTAGTTTCCTGTGGTCATATTGTCCAATGGCCATATAACAGTCAAAAACCAACAGTATCATTTTAATTATACTCATGTTATCAAATGAAACATTTTTGTTGAGTATAAAAATAAAATAACAAATAAAATTAGGAAACAAGATTTATTCAAAATTTCGGGTTGTTACAATCTTCCCCCCTTATAAAATTGCATCCTCACAATTTTTTAAAAATTAGGTTTTGAAATTCCATTGAAAGTCCCACATCGGAAAAGGAGCCAGTAAAACTATTACTTTAAAAGAAAGAAAGGGAATTACGAAGGTCACCCGAGTTAGCCCACACTAGGATTCCATGTAGGAAAACATAGACATGGAGGAGAAAACAAAGGGTCAAGTTCTGAGGGAGAGTGACAGAGAACATGATTAGGAGAAAGTTAACCATAAGAAAATCCCAAACTTATGATGTGTGTAAACGATCTTTTATTACCTAGTAGGAAACGTAAACCAACAACGTTTTTGTTTTACATTCCTTTTCATAATATTGAGGAATTCATTTACAACATAGAACAAAAACATAAGGAAATATATCTACCTTCATGTAGAGTTTCACCCTTTAATAAGTTTCTACCAAAACTAATCTTTTCTCCCTAACGATGAGCATTCAAAACTACTTGGTCTCATCAAAACACAAGAATCATCTTCCAAAGAATCACATAATCCACAAAAGATTAACTATATATTTCTTCTATCTTTAAACATTATCCCAAAAACAGAAAGGGTAAGGTTAAACAACTCTTCAAAAACGAAGAATCCCATAGGAATGGAAACTAATTTTAAATCTTCAATGTTCCATGGTAATACCCAAAGTTCATCATAGACCATCCCATAAATAACAGTCCTTAAAATTCCTCAAAATGAACCAAACTAAGATTGAAACCCAAATACAAGAAGGATTTGATAACATAGTCTTCCAAAATAAACTTCATTGTTCATCTCCAAACAACATCAACCACTCCTGACATCATATAACAAAATTATCTAAACTAAACATATTTTACCCAAGATAGGTTAATCATTCCAATAAGTAACCTAAATTACTATAATTCCACCATAAATTCATCGATTCATCAAAATATAAGTCATCCTTACTCCTCAATGAAAATACCGTAGTAATCTATTTACCTCGATCATATAGGGTCCCTAAAATAGTGAACGTATTCCAAAATAATAATCATCTTTTATTCCCCTAATCACCTCTGTCGTATTAATACGACAATTGTCGCATTTCCTATCACATTGGTTTTTGGGACATGTTCCTCCATTTCCCGCCATTAACTAAGAAAAGAAACTATAATTAGGGGCTTATTTACTTCGCTAATAATCATGAAAAGGAAACTTTAAGCATAAAAGGATAAACATGTAGAATAAAAGTATATCCTAACTTGTGATCCCCTAGGTTCAAATCTAGGTTATCCATGATCATATATTCTTATGTGAATCTTTATTTTGTTTTATCTTTCTTCCTTTAATAATGGTTCATACTATGCTTATGAATTTACCAAAGCATATCCCCCGGGAGTGTCGAAACCAAGAGTGCAGCAAGGCCCGTTGTCATGTACCAGTTCCCATTCGAGTCTAGCTCAAAGCGGTGTTTTCAGGTTTTACCCCTATGTACATCTGTGCCAGAGCCACCTCTACCTGCTCGTATCCAGACAGGGATGTATTTTCTTGGAAACCCCTTACTCAATACACACCAAAATACCAGGAAGATTTCCCATATTTAATCTTTTTTGTAGGGTTATTCCTAGATTCTTAATATCCTAATATCCACAAATAACTAAACCATACTTTGATACCAACTATAGCATCCCACCTTTTTATCACATAAACTTTATTACATTTTACAAAACTGAGGATCTTTAAGGTTTAGTGTCTTGGAAACCAGGAACTTTAAACATGAAAACATAAAACATTCTTCTAAAACATTTGAAAGGCTTCTCCTCATGTTCATCCTAGTTTCATTACTGCATCACATAACTGGGGAGCATACATCAAATGAAAGGGTGAGGAAAAAGCCCAGTAAGGAAAACAAGATAAACATTTTACATGTGAACTTGAGATACTTCAATAAGGTCATGAAAAAGAACTTTAAGGCATGAGAATGATATAAGGAGGCATATCATAATAAAAATAACATTTTTCATAACTTGAAAATGTGGTTGCAACATTTAATATTGACAATCGTTTCGTTTCACCAAGGACCATCCCCAAGGTGTCGTTAAAAATTACCAAGGTTATTCACCAAGGCGTCGTTAAAATGGTCATCTCTAGAGATTAAGTCTTTACCCAATGCATTGGAGCACTATCAGGGTGTACCCTTAAATTTGCCTTTATTATCATGTGAGCCACATATATCATCATCAAAAATTTCATAAATAACCCATATAGCATAATATAAATGGGTTTCATTTCATAATCATAACTTTTTAAAAACTGCTTTAAAGACATGATCTTTACGTCACTTTAAAACCCACAGAAAAGGAAGGTGGGTCTCATGTATGTAAATCCCAGAATTTAAAATAGACATTTCGGTATATATTTGAATACCACATTAGAATAAATAGCTTTGAGTATTCACTTTATAATATAAAAGAACTTTTGAAAAAGAGAGAGACATTTTGAGACGGAAATTCTACAGCATAACGGCTATGTTACGAGGTTTTAGAAGACATTAAAAAGAGAGGGAAAATGGGTCAAACAATCATAAATGACCCATAAAACAGTAGATGGACAGAATAAGAATGATACATGATCATGGTAATGAAATTTCAAAGACATACCATTTGAAATGAAAAACATGGAAGGAAGACAAAAATTAGATTTCTCATATGAAAGTTCGGCAGCCTAACGACGTTACTTAAACTACAACAAAAATGATTTGAAAAGATCAAATAGGGTCTCTAATCATGTGAACATAAGAGTTCAGTATGATAGATATAGAGATAATTCCCCAACATAATTAAAAAAAACTTGAAATACTTGACATGAAAGTTGAACTTTGAAAAGAATGAGAAGGGTGAAAGAATCCCCTAAAAAATTCGGCAGCCTAACGGCGCCACATAAAACATCAAAATACTGAATTGAAGAGATCAAATGGGGTCTCTCATCATATGAACATAAGAGTCCATTATGATAGATATAGAGATCATACCCCAAAATAACAAAAAGGAACTTGAAAAAATTGATCTGAAAGTAGAACTTCAAAACGAGAAGGGTGAAGAACCACTTAAAAATTCGGCAGCCTAACGGCGCCACTTAAAACATCAAAATACTGAATTAAATAGATAAAATGGGGTCTCTAATCATATGAACATAAGATTCCAGTATGATATATATAGAGATCATACCCCAACATAACAAAAAGGAACTTGAAAGAATTGACATGAAAGTAGAACTTCAAAACGAGAAGGGTGAAGAACCACTTAAAAATTCGGCAGCCTAACGACGCCACTTAAAACATCAAAATACTGAATTGAAGAGATCAAATGGGGTCTCTTATCATATGAAAATAAGATTCCAGTATTATAGATATAGAGATCATACCCCAACATAATAAAAAGGAACTTGAAAGAATTGACATGAAAGTAGAACTTCAAAACGAGAGGGGTGAAGTACTACTTAAAAATTCGGCAGCCTAACGACGCCACTTAAAACTTCAAAATACTGAATTGAAGAGATAAAATGGGGTCTCTCATCATATGAACATAATATTCCAGTATGATAGATATAGAGATCATACCCCAACATAATAAAAAGGAACTTGAAATACTTTACATGAAAATAGATCTTAAAAAATGAGAAGGGAGAAAGAATCTGTTACAAAAATTTCGGCAGCCTAACGGCGCCACTTAAAACATCATAAAACTAAATAATGATAGCAAGATGGGATCTCTCATTATATAAAAATGAATAGGGCAGTAAGATAAGTATAAAATAACATCCTCCAACATAAGAACATGGAGCATAAAAGAAATGACATAAAAGAGATTACTTGAAAGGAAAGAGAGAGGTCGGATCCCTTACCTTAAAACATAACACTTAAAACTCAAATTTTGGGACCTTGAGGGCTTGGGGGAACCATGGGAGGACTACTTGGGAGGTAAAGAGACCAGAACTTCGTTGGGGGAGAGTTGGGAGTCGAATGGATGAGAGGATGGCTTGGTATTTATAGGGAAAGTGAGGGGACAAGGCATTAGTGGCAAAGGGACACCTCATTAGTGGTTTTGGCAAAACCATGGGCTTCCCCATGGTATTTTCCCATGGTATTGGCCACTTGGGACACTTCATACCTTATATCACTATTCATAATTCTAACATATTTATTAAAAACTTAATACATCATTTAATGATGTCATTAAACACCCGTAACTTAAAAACTGTATTTTCACTATTTATCAAAAATTCATCTTTCGCAGAATAATCCCAAAATTTCACCTTAACCAAATATCAACGCTCTGATTACAAATATGAACCCCATTTTATAAAAATAATTTTCTAAATATTTTTAATTTAATTTTAAAATAAAAACACTATTCACCGAAAATTCATTTTTTTCAGAAAAAACCCCAAAAATTACCATAGCATAATATCGGTGCTCGGAGTTCAAAAATGAAATCCATTTTATAAAAATAATTATTTAATATTTTTAATTAAATATTTAATTAAAACACACTATTCACCCGAAAAAACAAATACTTGAATAATAATTTATGAAACTGTTATTTAACCATTTTATTGAATCACATTACTTAATCAAGGTGCCTAGATTATATTAATACTTTCATTAAGTGAGATTACTAATCCATTTGGACACATTACTAATCCTAATAATAAAATCACTATTCATAATTTACTATTCATCAAAAATTATGTTGATCTTATTAGACTCTAAATTTCGTACTGAACATAATTGTAGAAGACCATTTTTCGAAAATCATTACACATTTTAAATTATTTAAGGTTTACACAACCATTTTTAAAATATACTTTTACTAAAATTCATCAAAAATATGCATACTATATTTATCCTGTCATTTGAAAATTCATAAACTTCATCATAAGAAGAAATCCCAATTATTATTTAAAACAAAGGATTACACAAGGCAGTTACGGTCTCCTTACATAGCCCCTTATCACACCAGCATAGGACCGAAGTGTAAGGTGTGCTAAGGTGAGAGAATCTGAGGGAGGCTCGGACAACATCGCACGAGTAGTAATTTCTATCATTTTGAACTTCTCGCGAAGGCGATCCCGTTCTAGCTTTATACGATGAAGTTCAGCTTGAGTTTGGTCCAGAGCAAAGCCCAGTGGTGCTACCTCCTTCCCAAGTTCTGTTAGATGGGCTTCGATTTTTCCAAGACTGCTGGGTGAGGCCATCGAATCTTCTTTCTATATTAATTAACCTAGATTACTTGTATTTAGAGATAATAATCAAAACGTTTAGTTTCCAGTGGTCATATTGACCAATGGTCATATAACAGTCAAAAACCAACAGTATCATTTTAATTATACTCATGTTATCAAATGAAACATTTTTTTGAGTATAAAAATAAAACAACACATAAAATTAGGAAACAAGATTTATTCAAAATTTTGGGTTGTTACAATTATTTCTGTAAAGCTTCATGGTGGGAGCTGATAGAGGCTATCACATAATCTCGATGAATGTTGGTAGACACTAGTTCCTTGACCAACCTACTGGTTAAAGAGGTTATGTTTTCATAGTCCCAATGATAGATTTCATGAAACTCAAGTAGGGTATGATGGTAATAACATGTTTTTTTTCTATATCCACTGGCGTTTACCTCGATTTGATGAACAAGACCGCCAACCATGACCTGTGTAGTTTATCTTTGAAGGACATGTTATAGAACTTAGTGAGGGATGTTGTCCCATTACTCATTGTCCCGTGTAGGGTGATGGTACGTAAGGAGTTTTAAATAGATAATATTTATCCCACATAATTTTTTAGAAAACTGGACAGCCATGAATCTTGGTTAGTTTATAATTCAACCTCAGAAGGAAAGGCATACTAAATAATTCAATTTCCTTGGTCAAGATATCGATGTGAAAGAATCAATACCTCTATGTTAGAACTTATAAGGCCTAGTGGTTTCCTCTTCCAGTGACTTAGGGAACCTATTATAATATCTTCCATCTGTAATATATCCACTCATGGTAGATTCTCTCTGATATACACTACTTTGTTATCCTAATTTCGTATTTCTTCTAGGGGAATGATTCTTATTTCAGTAACAATAGTACTATTTGAAGATAATAATTTAGCGTAAACGGGTGAGTTACCATTAAGTTATTATCATCCCAATGATATGAGATTTAATTGGTGGGATGAGAACTTTCCCAAAACATAGATCATTACATGGGAAATTTCCTTATCTTGAATGTATTAATCCTGATGAGTCACCATATATAGGTCCACTAGAAACTCTATCATTATACAAATGAATCAGGACAATGATCTACTAGATGTGATATAATATCTTCCTCCTAAAACTACTATTATATAGGATCGTAATTATTGGGGTTCATGAAGAGGCCATATATAGATCTCAAATGTGGATTTATATTGACTTGATATTCTGGTGGAGTTAGGTTGCACAATCTTAAACAATGGACTCTATAGTTGTGAAGTGAAATGTATCAGGTGGTTAGAACCTGATAGATAGCTACTCAATGGAAATTATTTTTCATAGTATTTATTCTTTTTAATTATCAAGACATTATTGCTACTATTGATCAACCTATTCCCCAATTGGGGATAGTTAGGAAATTGGGGGTTCTGTTGATGCAGATCTGACCTGCATTTGATATTTTGATGAGGGGGTGTCACATAGGCCAAATTTCCTTAAAATCATGAAATTTATTTTTTTGTAAGGGAGATCATAATATACATTTCCATATAGGATGGATTATTTTGGGAATACTAAAAATCAGGTAGATCATCATGCCTCGATGGTTCATCATAATTTTCAACATCATCAGAGAGTGTTAATACAGACCCTAATGCCACCCCTAAATCTGAGGTGGACATAGAGATTAGGGAAGATGATGGTGGAATTAAAATTTTTATAGATATTACATTTAAGGAAATAATTACTTTATATATATGAATATATCTATTGAGGGATATGGGTAATTGTATAAATTAGAATCAGAGATGGAAAACCTCAGCTGATAGGATCTATTCCCCAATTCTTGGGATGATATATGAGTTGATCTCATCGACTTATCCATTACATCGTATTACAAGAGGTCAATGATGATGTGAAATTATACATTTTATTCTCATTTACGGAATGGGGATTCATAAAAGAAACATTGTGAGGTTGAAGAGTTTTTCATTATGGTGTGTTATGAAAATAATTATGTGAATTTAACCCACGATAGCTTTTATCCCTCTTACTCTGGATAGATCTTCATGGTAGCGAAAGATCACCACATAGGGAGGACCTATTTAATCGATGATAGTGTTTTGGGGAAAACATAGTTACTAAATTATACATTTCTTGGTGGAATTTCATGGTTATTGATTTTTGCAACGATAGGGAGAGTCTAATAGGCTATCATAGAATGTGAATGAATTCTCGAACCCAATAAGGTGAAGATATTATCCTATGTAGTGGTCTTTTTGGAATGATTTTGCTCAAAAAAATGAAAGTTTCCACTGAGGATATCTAAGTGGAATCATATGTGTTTGTGTTAGTGAGATATCAATGAATTTAATTCTTGGTATTCTGGAACGGGCGCAGAAAAAACATGGATTGGACCAACCAGATCATCGGTTAATTTAGTCAATCAACATTTTCAGTATAGTTTTGTTGGATCCCTAATGGGGGAATTCCAAGTAATAGTTGATATGGGAGTATTATAAAATAACCATACATGCTTATCATAGGGGTAAATGATATCATAATTTTCTAACAATAGGCTCCAGTAAGGATTTTACACATGATTGTGGTATTTCCCCTTATGTAACCCATAATGGATGGAGTGTTGGCGTAGTGCGACAACCAACATATCCTTACAGAAAATATCACTTGTCTGTATGATGAAATTATATTTCTAATGAAAAATTAAGGTATTTATAATCCTCCAATGGATGGGAACAGGTGGGTATATGGGGTGATGGTTCCCATTAGCTGTTGGAGTGGTGGTTTCCCTGGAAGGATCATGGTTGTGCATGATGGTCACAATATCGGCTCTCATAAACCCAACCCTAAATTTGGTGGGGTTTTAGGTTTTATTTAATTATGTATCTTGTAGTTTATATATTTTTAATCATCATCATACATATAATGAAGATTAATACCGACACTACCATCAGTATTCATCCTCTCCATGTTAATGAAAGGATCCACATAGATAATGTATTAGACTGATGATACTTATCGTTCTTCATTTTCTGAAAATTATTGGAGAATTAATTAATTCTTTTTCCACTATTTCTTTTGGATAGACCAATTAGTGATATTTTTTGATCCAATAATGTCCAAAACTATGGATGTCTACAACTAGTCACATATTTATATTTTATGGAGAATTTTGATTATGTTCTCCAATTTGTTTTTTGATACTTCCACTGAGGTGTAGAATGGGTGATGTGATATTGTTACCTATCATAGAGAAACCCAATCCCATATATTATATTTGGCCATCCCTAGTGTGGCTTCCCTACATTTTTTTCCAAATTTGGTTGTCATATAAAACCAATTATGATGATTTTTTTATTAATGGTTGAAATGAGATAATGGGATGTCAAATCCTCCAACCATGTATTTCTCCTTAGAGTTAACTACTATGTTTATACATTCCTTGTTGAAAATTTAAATATTGATGAATGTAGTTGTTGGATCCACCTTGATGTAAAATTAGATTAATTACTTTTATTTCATTTCCAATAGGATAACAAAATGCAGTTAGAGCTAATGGTAGTGTTCGACATCTATAGATATTTTTGGATGTTGGGTTATGTGGTCACAATTAAAATTCATTATATTTTGATGTAGAAAAAAAATACTATATGTGGTTTCAAAGGTGTAGAACCCAAGGAATCCCTTGTCTCTTATAGAGAATCATTTGGTCAGGGGTAAAAAATACAAGGCTCCATTCCTCAAGAATTCATCATCATCACACAAGGTAGAGGTTATGATAGATTTTAAGGGATCATATGTTTAATTCATTATTGGAATGTGTTAATAATATTATATTATTGTGGGGGAACTTTCAATGGTTTGGATTCTTTTAGGGACATGTTCATAATCGTATAGTCTTATGGGGAAAAGGTCAGATGATTAAAGTCATGTTGGGAAATTTCACATATTTTCTTATCATGTAACAAAATGTGTATAGTATAGTGTTTCATAGTATGATTGTGGTCTAGTGGGAAACTCATTTTTTGGTGGTAATTTTGTTATCTAAGTAATTGAAACACCTTTGGATCTATTCCAATCATGAGAATGATTAATGGAATTTTTGTGGTTCTGAAATTGAAACATAAGGATGTTTCTTACATACCAAATTAAGAGATAAGGATAAAAACACATTTAATTCAAGTATATTATTTAAGGACATGTATATGGACTCATCCATGTAGTATAACTTTATATGGTTAAAAATATTTTGTCACAAAAGCAGTGAAAAGAAAGTATGGTTTGCGTCTTCTAGGGGTAATCCTACGAGGAGTCAGGGGATTATCTCAATCATATCCATAATCCATCATATGATCTAAACACAAGATAATACTATAGATTCTTGTTGTATTTCCATGATGTTTTTCAAGGTTTATTATCATTTTATTAAATAGTTTCCTTGTAGTTTATGATCATATGGCAAGGATGTGTTCATGCATTTTAACATTAGGTGACATGGACAGAGGCACTATATAGTTTAATTTCTTAATGCTTCAACATCATTTGGAATGAAACATGGTAGATCCTAACTATTGTTGGGGTTGGAGTGGAGGAGGATATTGAAGTCCCACATTCCCTAAATTGGGTAGATGATTTTTTTACCATCGAAACACAACTATTTTGCGGCTTATGTTCCCACTATGATGGTTATTCTTGATATAAAAATGCATAAATATTGAACATTTCATGAAGAAGTTAAGAATTTATATATTTGGGTTCCAATGCCAAGGAAAAATGGCCAAAATGTTATACATACTATTATAGAATAAATGTGTCTCAATATGTTTTTTGATTATACCATTATGATAGGTGATTGAGTAATGAGTAAACCTAACATGGATGTTTTCATGGTACATGGATGCTCAACATTCAGGCAACTACATTTGGTAGAAGAAGACATTGGGTTGGGGATGTAGAGTTAGTGTCATTCTATAGTGGAGTTGTGACATCCTTGGACATTTTTTGATCCACAGGTCTTTCACAAGGATAAGGAAAAGGATCATGGGACATTGTAAAGAAAAAAATTTGGGGTTTCACAATGCATATGGTTTCATAACAGAAATTCATCTTAAAAAAAGCAACCAAGATATTAAGGGATTTTGTGGGAGGAAATCTCTATGATAAAGAAATGTGTATTAAGGACTATTTATGATTTTTCACTCATGTTTTATACCTGTATTAATTCATGTCATTTTGGAGTTCCATGCATTTAAATTGGTAGGTTAGGACAAATGATATTATTTATATTCAATTCCCAAATATCTATCCACAAAATATGTGTGAGGGTGATGCACAATTTATAATAAAATGAAGCATATAGGTTCTTGTTCATTCATCTTAAACCCTGTTTCACAACATTCATTTCTCTTTTGATCTTATGATTTTCAAGACTCTCATGCCTTTTCCATTGGAGGACAACCACATAAGGCCATAATTTAATATTTGGTTTCACATGAATATTATTTGAAATTCTAAATTGGGGTTTCACATAGGTGCACAATGTTTCCTGTTTCCATTTGTCATTTTTGTGCATTGTCATCATCTTCACAGATTAAGTTGTTTGATAAAACCTATCTAACACACATAAATTTCATTCTAAAATTTAGAGTATTATACAGCCAATAAATTATGTGCACACTCATCCCCCTTATCCCATCACAGTCCACTAGGCTGAGTATTTTCTTTGATTTGAGAAAATCATGTTTTTTAATGTTTAAGATGCATTATCATCACCAATAGTACCATTGGTCTATGTTTAATGATTTATGAAATTTTCTACATATTTATTTGGACGATTAGATGTAAATATGTGTATGATCTCTCTGACACATTATATTGACTGTCGTTGAAGTTCAAAAACCTCTAGAATATAAAGATGATCAAATTAGGTATTTAGAACCAAATTTGGTCTGGAAACATTAGAACCAAAATAAGGATTCTATAAAGTAGTATTATGAAATTATTTTTAAATTTTATTAAAATTTATGAAATGTTTGACATCCCGTGTGACTATATATTTTATAATAACAATGATTTTTAGGAAATTTATAATTTTAAACTTTTTTCTTGGATTTGATACATTGTGTTTCTGGAAATATTTAATCTTTATATAGTTTTTGCTCTATAATTATTAATAAATACTATGGGTACCCATGTGTGGGGATATTTCCAGATCATTATGAGAATGCACAGTTTGACCTACATGGGTAGTGAATGGTTTTGGTGACTCTAAATAGTTTTCATGTGACTCATTTTTTTAAGTGTATTAGCTCACAATATCTTCACAGTTAGTGAAACAATTTGATAGGATTATATTGTGGATATATATCTTGATATTTTAGTTTTTCACATTTAGAGAATGAGAAAATGGAATGTGTGAGTTTCTAGGGATAACCCATTTTGAAGGCCTTTTTCTTAAGTATTTTCTAGTACATAGTTAATATATTGTAAAACTAACCATTTTTAAACCAAGAAAGTTACCTAGATTCCTTTTAAAATGAAACTATATAAATGACCATTCAATTTTGAG
Source organism: Viscum album (assembly GCA_963277665.1). Lineage (NCBI taxonomy): Eukaryota > Viridiplantae > Streptophyta > Magnoliopsida > Santalales > Viscaceae > Viscum > Viscum album. The sequence continues at coordinate 1,256,505,217 of OY728134.1, forward strand.
ATCTATAATAGAATCCATTCTTCTCCTTCTCATCTATCTATGATAGGTGTTCATATTATTATGTTCCTCCATCCATTACTTTGGATTTTCATGTTTCAAAATTTCTATTTCTTGTGGATTCCTTGAATGTAAGCCCTTTATTCCTCTTCTTTTCTATCCCCTCCCTTTTCCCTGGGTTTCTATCATCCACATCTACCCTAGGCGATTCCATGCATCATTTTTGTATTATAGGTTTTTGTTTCATGATGGATTAAATTAATACGGATTTCTTGAGTTTATAAATGATTTTTGAAGCATTCATAATTATAGGTGATGATTTATGGCCTAATTACCATTGAAAAGATGTAGGTATTTTGTAATTTTTTTAAATTGACATTCCATTTTATGATTGGTAGTATAAAATTCCCTTTTTTATTTTACAAAATAATTTTTTGAGGTATTGGCACGTGTTTTAATAATTGTTATTTATGTTTAACTACATCAACAAAGTGTTTTAATTGGAATTTCATCAAGTTATTGAAATAAAATATGTTCTTAAATTTTATAAGGATTAATTTTAACTAAAATAAGGATTCCAGGGTTCACTGAACCCATTTGGGTTGTGGGATAAAATGTGATGTGTTGTTTTTAACTTTTTAAGGGGTTTTCAAGGTGATTCAAGTAGATTTTTAAATATTAATCTACTTAAAAATTAACAAAATAATAATTTTCAAAGGTGATTGTTTTTAAAAATTTATTGACCCCATCTAGGCCAAGTCTTAAATTTGAGAAGTGTTTTCTAATCCCATTTGGATTTTTTAATGGAAAATTTGTTTATTAAAAAAATATTTCTCTTAATCATATTTTAATCAGTAATTTTATAGATTCTTTTTAAATTTATTTCATAACATTGATATTAAAAATAGTTTGTAGTGGGACTTCAAGAATTTGAGAAGATTCTTAGCATTTTTAATATTTTGAAAAAGGATCACTTCATACATTGAGTGATTTGAAAACAATGTGGATGGATGTGAGAGCAAAATCATCCCTTTTTTGTATTAAATCATCATGGAGGGATATTTATTTCTACATTATGTGATTTGTGGCCTCAGATAGATGCAATACACTTCATGTGTTATGAGTGAAATGTGATGGGTTGTTGATTGTGAGGGTGTGGGAGGTGAGATTTGTTTTATTGATATGATATATTAAAACATGTGATTTTTCACATATATTTTATATATGTCATGGGATTACTAGTAGATTAAAACATGTTTTAGATAATTAGAAGACATAGTTTGGAGATTTTACATACTATGGATAGTGCTCCATTAGACTGAGTGATCTAGTGAAATTTATTATGGCATGTTAGAACGAGTGAGATTTTGTAGTCCCCTGGACATATAGATCTATTGGATATATATTATGGCCCATTGCAACATTTTCACTTGACGGTATTATCTCTGGATAGATCGATGGTAATACCAATGATGGGAAACATTATTAGTTATGTCCTTAGGATCATGTCTCCCATATAAAAAAAATTATATTAATCCTATAAGGATTCCAAAACATCTAAAATCCATTATATGATGGATTATTTTGTCATAGTGTTAATCAATTGTTCATATCTCCTACCATTGATTGAAATATGGTATCATTATTCTTTTATTTTTGTCGTTGGAGTGTTTTAAAATTCAATGTACCATATGTGACTGCTCTTGTTTATCTACTGAATTTATTCAAATTAAAATATCTAAATGATAATTATTTTTTATGTATTCTTGAAAATAGATGTTTTTTCTTTTGAAATGAGTATTTTGTAATATTTTCTAAAGAGGGGAAATAGTTTCTATTTTTCTAAATATTTTCTCTCAAAATGTTCTCTTTCTAGGTTTTATGGTGTTTAGAAAAAAGACATGATTTAACATACATCATATTATTAGAAAGGGATGAGTGTTATAATGGGTGGTCCTGTCCTAGGAAAATAGGTTTTGATTTCACTATTTTAATTATAGCCAAATAAATAGATTTTTATGAAATGTGTGATTACAATAAGGATTTTTCATACTTGGGCACTGGAAAACTATTTTCAATTGCATTATCAAGGTAGTGTATATTCAAGTTTATTTTTTTCATGGATTACACAAACTATATAGTTCATTCTTTTTGTTTTCAACATCCCTCCATCCTATACAGAGCACTCAAAATATACTGTTCATATGGTGTTGATCTCATGTGACGTGGATTTGGTATCCCTTTTGTAGGGATTTGAGAGTAAATGTTGTTGACTGTGATTGTGGTGAGTGAACATGTATAGCATGGAGGTTTTAGCTATTAGTTGAATTGGGATTTTTTTCTTTCAAGTTGAATATGTACTTTCTTTTAATCCTTTGTGGTTATATTAGTTGATGTTTATTCATTTCTATTATGATTCCTATTTATATTCCATGTTCATATTTATACGATGATACCTTATTTAGTTTAAATGTCCAATTTCCTTCCTTTATCTTTCTACGTACTTTGATGTGGATGTTTTATCATTGATAATAGAGTTTTATCATGGATGAATTCAATCCCATTGATCATATCCAAATACAATCACACATATTTCTATCCTGGAGAAATCAGTAATTTTCATTGAGTATGCACCAGACTACTTCAGGTGTCTAACGGATATATGGACAATGTTACATAATGGGAATTTGGTAAATAAGAAATGGTATATCATTGCGGATTGTTATTGAACATGATCCAATGAGTTGCTAAACCACATATGAGGAAAGTAAAATCTACTGAGGCATACACTATTAGTCTGGGGTTTTAATTAAATATTAGGGTTACATTAAAAACAATGAAGCATTTGATATTTATTTATTTTATATGGTATTTTTAATCTTGGCCTAAGGTAAAATGGGGGATTTTATTCATCTATAATTCCTTGTACATATAAATCACATGATATTCTTATAATTTCACCTATGTCATATTTTTGATATTATATATGGTTGGATCATTTAAAGTGTCAAAAGAAACTTATATAGTGTTGAGTTACATATAGACATAGTGGAACTCCTGTTAACCAATCCATGAGTATTGATTATAAAAATTATATGGTATAACTATTATAAAACCTCCCCCTTAGGAGATTTTAATAGAATTTGGAGTGGGTAGGTTAGTATATAATCAATCATTGGTTTATGGAATTTTTATATCACATTGCATTTGATTAGGGTTGATAATAATGTTCCTTTTGTTTCATATCATAACCTGAATGGCTTGGATCATGCGTATACCCATGCATCCAAAATTGTATTATAAAAAAAATATAAATTTTAGATTAAACCATGAGGTATAAAGGGTTTTTACCAGTAAAAGAATCAATAAAAAGGTATAGTGGAAAGAACAACCTCTAGATCTTCCATACGAGGACATGGGGAGCACTACATGAATGGAAAAAAGACTCGCCAAAGAATCTGCCTATAAGAAAAAATTTCCTACCAGAACTCTCCCACCCTAAAACTCTAATTCATGAACATCTTCTAATCTATTTTCCATAAGGAAAAATTAAGAAATAATGGTCTTTTAGACCAAAAAGTGTCCCAAATCCGTTCCATGAAGAATCCATAGAACAAAAAGAGAGAAATGGTTATTTTATATTCATCATAAACTGTGACAGACCATAGATATTTTTCATGAAAATTCCTTCTCATCACGAAATAAAATAGATGAAATCTCATTATGAGAAGGCATAAAAAATTCTGGAAAGTGTATTAATCAATTCCTTAGTCAAAGAAACTCAATGAACCAGACCAAAATGAATATATCTTTTGAAATTATATAGAAGAGAATTCATAAACATAGACCTCAAGGTGATTGATATCCTCTGCAATGGAAGCACAAACTATCACATCATCCTCTACATGTAAATTCATTCCTTTAAGTTGTTTAGAATCTAAACTGTTTCAACACCAAGACCAAAGAAAAACACAAAAATAGATAAAAGTAAATTTTCTCAATTTGGGAAGCTCCAATATAAGATCCACATGTCATCCTTGAATCACTGAGCCATAATATATTCCTAAGAGAGATGAAGGAAGTCAAACTTCAGGTCTCTTTAAAATCCAAAATAAATTTTATAAAGAATGATCACTCAAATCAGAAAATATTCATGAGTAGTTATCTCCCACATATGATAACAATGTAATGTCAAAGTGTCATTCTCTTTGAACCAAGCATAAATCTCTTATTTGAAGCCCTTCATGACTATATACTACAATATAGTGGATATAGAGTATGAAAACCATATTCTCCCACATTGATACCCCCCAAGTGAGTCCAGTAATGTTTGATGTGTATATACATTGGGGAGTAGGGATGCATTGGTGGAATATTTTGATCTATGAATATTAATGGTTGGGGATGTCCTGGTTGGAATTTTGTTTTACCTTTATATGTTATTATAAAAAACAAACTAGATGTATAACAAGGAAATGGTTTTTATGAAACTATTATAGGGTTATTTTTAGTGAAGGATTATGCCACATATTTTACTGATCTATAATTACTTTCACATGTGATGGTGGGTGACATGATTATCAGTTTTGGGTATTATAAAGATGTCTACATGTACAAAATTTTTATATAGTTGAATAAAATTTGGTTGAAATATTTATTAATGGCCATTAATAATACCTTAATTACAAATTAGATCATGACAAAAGTATTGGATTGTTTGGAAGCGTACTTCATCATTCAAGGATATAAATGTGTCATGGGATAGTAGGAAACTGAGGTTTGAGGAGTTATAACAAATTGATTATAATAATTCTATTTATGGAAGTGTTTTTTCACTTTCCTCAAGAGGGTGAGCCTCGGTTTAGTGTTTCTAGTGTGGCCAGTAGAGACATATTCAGCCTAAATATGATAGAAAACCTAAATATTTCACAACTTATGGGGATATGGGTGAACCAGCAAGGGTATTTTGGTGTTACAACATGATTCATTAACATGAAAGGGTTTGGTTAAACAGATATTTGGGGATGGTTTATGGTTTAATTACGAGTTAGGGTGTTTGGAATATTTTAACGACTTGGATCATTCGGGATGTTATCATCCCCAAATATAGGGGAAGCAGTTCCATCATGGTGATGATCTTAAAGAGAAATGATATTAGAGATAAGGTTGAAACATACATTTTCACTCAAGTATAATCCTACCATGTAGGTAAGGGATCCATACATAGTTCAGTTTATACAATTATTGAATAAAAACTATATTCTAATTTAATCAGTATAGTCTAATTTCAAGAAATAATATATACTCTAGTTGTTAGTGATATGGGGCAGACTATATAGTTTAATTATGGGGTTTTTTCTATAAACACAAGCTTAGGTTTGTTATAAGAGGTTCTTACAAGACATAAAGAGTGACCAATATTAATCAATGGATTCATAATTCTCTAATAATTATTCATATTTAATATGAGAAATTTGTTTGATCATTATGATATATTTGATGACTTAATGTCTTGGAAAATTAAACACTTATAACAAAGCATGTATCATTCACATATACTGAGGGTGACTTTTATACATATGTCGATGATTGATATTTATTGGTAGGAAAGTAAAGATTGTTCATTAATAGTTGGTGGTGATCACATCCATGTTTTCTACCATTTCATTAAGAGACGAGGATATGTGCAGTGTAGACCCTCTCTTATCATCTATAGGCTCTAGTATTTCATTCTTGAGGATATTTTATGATTTCCACCAAAGAAAGAGATTGATTTTATGATCAAACTTATTCTAAAAACGAATCCCATATCTATTCCAACATATAGGATGGATTATTAATATCATTATGAGCTAAGGAATTATGATTTTCATTTAAAAGTAATGAGATTCATTCACCACAGTTTGTCCCAATGGTGTGCTCCTATATTGTTCTCTAAGAAGGTGAATATATTGATGTTTTTTTTATGAATTTACAAAGGCTAAACATTATGATAGTTAAGGACTAGAATCTTATTTATTTTATTGTTGGAATATTTAATACATAGATAGGTACTATGGTGTTCTATAAGATTTATTTTTAGTCACGATAACATTAGTAGGCAGTGAGACTTTATTATATTCAGTGAAACACATTAAATAGTATGTGAAAGAGATATTAGTAGGTTTTGATATTTTTTAGATTAATGAACATAGTGATATTATTCGCGGACCTCGTTATAGTGTCTTAACCAAGCACAAATTACAATAAGTAGATTAGTGTGTCATATAACTGTAGACACAAATCCAAATTTTCTAGTTATTTCTAACTAGAGGTTGGCTTATAAAAGATTTTGTGATACTATAACCCATCAATTTATTAAAAATTAATAATATTTCAACCAATGAAAATATTATCAATAAACAATCCATAATAATATAATATCATATCCAAACAAAAATAAATAAATAGTTCAACCCATTTGATATTAATATGAATTTCTTTGTATGGAATATAAGACACATTTAAAAATAATTAACCCATGTGGTAAATTTGAATACTTAAATAATACAAAAATGAAAAATAATTTTAAATAATTAGAGTTATTTTAAAACACCTTTTGGAGACTTAGCCTAGTCCCACCTCCCATGCTATATCCCAACTACTTTGATTATTCATCAGATATAAGTTTGTTTCAATTATTATGATTTGAAATAATAAAACGCGCTTAACTGTTGATGGCTAACTGAGAAGTGTATCAGTTGAAGTCAGTAGGCGACCAAAAATAGTTTCCCCCCCAAAAAAAATAATTCGAAATATTTCACATTATGTTCCATAATAAATAGGTGAAATATAATATAATACAACCATATCAATCCTTATGCCCTTTGGTGAGACCATATATTGACCATAAATTTTTCAACCTATGCACAATATCCTTTAATGTGTTATGATATATTTACTAATAGAAAGTGGAAGAAGTAACCCACACGTAAATATATCATTTAAGAACACTTCAGGGAAGGATCCACCTATAAAACCTTGAGATTTTGTAACATTATTATTTTTTTCAAATGAATTTATTCATTTAAATATTATATATTTCATGTAACTCTAAGTTTAGATTGAATTACACACAATAATGAGTTTTTATTTTATCACACATAATGATGTGTTTATCATGAATTACAAGACACTCTATTTTTTCCCTATGTTACACAAAATACTGAATTTAGAATTCATTTCACAAAACACCATGTTTAAATGAAATATGCAAAAATATTATAATATTATTATTTAATATGATTTTTAACACATATAAATTTAAATAGAGGGTATGAATATGATAAAAAAAAAATATTAAAATATATATTTTACAGATGTATATATAATTATTTATTTGGTGTCCAAATCATCTTTAATTAAAATAAACACATTTTGAAAATAAAGAAAAACATTTTCTAAAAAACTATTATTGGATAAATAAACATGTTTTTACACAATGAATAAAATGAATCATGTGTGGTGAATTTTATTAATAAACTTTATGTATTATATTTTCAATAAAAATTTTAACATTAATATATTTTTATTTCTATACAAGAGATGACATTAAATCTTATTTTATGGTTAGATTAGAAATTTCTAAAAAATATTTTTGATGGAATTAGAGAAATTATTTAAAAAAAATTATCACATTAAATTTTTTTTTTGAAATAATAAACAAACTTTCTAAAATATTGAAATGAAATTTATCATTGGTGAATTTTATGGATTTTTCGGAAAAATTTCACGTTTTGATGAATAATTAAAAATAATGAATTTTTATTAATAATCAGTTTATTATTTTCTTTATTTATAATGTTAAATAACGTTTAGATAACTTTTTTAAAGTAATATTTATTACATTTTACATCAGTTAGTAAAATTTAAGTCATTCAGACCAATTTTATATTTAATTTTGACATATAAAAAAATAAATTTTTTTGAAATTTTTCCCTTTAAAACACTTCCTTTTCATCACATTTAAAGAATTCATATCAAATGAAAATTATCTAATTATGTGAGTTGAATTTAAAAACATGGATTCCATATTTGGAAATAGCATAATTTATATTTTCTAATAAGTTACACTTAATTTATTACCAAAATAAATATCAAAATCAAGAAATATTAATTAATTTAATTATGGAAAAAATGGATTTACAAGCGGTTAAACTCAGAACCCAATGGTGAAATATTTTCTAAAAACATGTCCAACACCCATTGGATAGAAATATTTAAAAAATTTCTATTTTATGATCAATAATGATCTATTTTTTAGGCTTTTTAGTGGTAAAAATCATTATGATTGAATGTTTTCAAAATATTAAAAGTGTGTCACTCACGTCACTTATAAAATTCCACCCTCTCCTCACTTATTTACTCATTCATAGCCTTTATGATTGGAAAAAACCTACTTAAATAAATTCTTATATTCCCTCCTCTCATAAAAAATTTCTTATTTCCTATATAAAGACTACCTAGAAAAGAGTTTAATGAAAACTTTAGAAGGATAACCATTGAATATAAGATTCAAATGTGTACAAAGGAATCTGAGACGTAAGGTAAGAGATTTTAATTCTCTCTTTAATTTCTTGGAGACATATAAAAATTCACACCTCATTTATATTTTATGGTATATATATTTTTTATTTGAAAAGTTAAATAATTATTCTAAAAATTTTTGATGATATTTAATGTTTCATTTGATGTTTTTATTTATTAGGTCATAAAATTCAAATGACAAGTAAAGTGTTCAGGGATTCTCGTCTCATTTTTATTTTTCATTGAAAAAACATTCCATATTGATCATGGATTTATTTTTTGTTGGGTATATATTTCCAATGAATTTATATTATTATTATTTTATTTAATATTATTGTAATTTAAAAATCAATTATAGGTTCTCTCATTCATGGGGTTTATAGTTTAAATTTTACCAATCTAGAATGGGATTTTTATCTCATATTGCATTCTTTGAGATAAAAGATTATTTTATTCACATATCTTCTTTTAGAGGGTGTGAATACATTTTATTTGATATTTTGGATAGTGAATTTATTTATCATCATGATATTTTATGTTTTAGTTAATGATATTCCTTTATACGGCTGACAATTCAATGTTACCAAAGTCATAAAGATTTTAAGTTACAATATAATCGTTTATAGAGATTGTATATGATTATATTTCCAATGAGAAATCTAATAATTAATCTCTCATGATACTAATGAATCTAATTCCCCTATAGTTATTTGAGGAAGTCATATGGTGTCCATTAATTTTCCACCCTCGGTGTTCCCACTAGATCTGAATATTATTCTAGAAATATTTCTTTATTTGTCATTTCGGTCAAAACCAATATTTATTTCAAAACCATGTTTTTAAAATGAATTAAACAAATATTTTTTAAAATTTATTTTTGTAATGTAATTTCTACTAAATTAATAATTTTTTATAAATTTTTTTTAATGGAATCATTTATTCATTTTAAAAAATGCATGTTTTCATTTTACTAAAAATTTTAACAGAAATTTTATTTTTAGCATGCATGAAATGAATAATATTTCTTATTTTCTTGAAATATCAATCATTTAAATATATCATTACATTTTTAAGCACATTTTTATGTAAATATATTATAAAAATTCTTTAGATGTTTTTTTCAAAGAAAAAATCCTAATTTTATCAATAAATATTTTAAATTATTTTTAGATATCCCCTTATATGTTTTCATGATTTTTTTCAATGAAATGGAATTTCAAAATAATTTAATTTTTAAATATTTATTTTCAAAGAAAAGATATCATCCATATGAAATCATAGATGTTATTTTTCAAAATTATTATTGAGGTAAAATAGAACCTATTGATGTTACGTATTCTTTAATGGGGATATAAACCAAGTATTCCATTATTATTCCTACTCTAAATAGATTATTATGATAAAATGTTTATGAAACACATTATCTTCCCTAGTGAATATCATAGTAGACTTTATATGAATCACATTTCTTTTTCATGGGTTATGTTATTATGAAATGATGAAATGATTACGAAACCTGTCTCTTTTCTATATATTGTAATTTTATGAAATTTTTATGAAGCGCGTATCACATCATTGGTTAAGATATGATTAATGTTTTTTAATATTGTGGATCACATGTTTAATATTTTCATTATATAATGGTTCGGAACTATATATCCCTCTAAGAAATTGGTTATATATAGATAAATCATGATTCAATATGTTATGTGTGTACCTGATTACAAGTTCATATTATTATGTGTGAACCTGATTACATGTTCCAAATATTATCCATGAACCATATTACGTGTTCATATTTTTATTTTTGAACATTATTACATGTTCACAATGTTATATATGGACTTAACTTTCATGTATATAATATCATTAATGGATCATTATTTTATTTCCATAAGGCAATGCTGATAATTGGTTGCATGTCCATATATTTTTTTAAGGGTTTGATTTAATTTTCCTTATTTAATAATCGAACATGTATCTATATATATTTATTTTAAAATGTATTTGAGATGATAAGCATGCCACAAGTCTATTTACTATAATAATGTAATGATGTTATGAATCATGTTATTTTAATTATTTATAATACATGTCTTATAAACTACAAATATTTTTTCTAGGACTCATGATTTTGATCATTTATATATAGGGTATGATCTTAAAATCCTATTATCATGGTCACATATAACCATGATCATTTTATTCTTATATATCTCCATATATTACACTTAATGTGTTTTTGAGATCATTATTTCATATATTTCCTTCCCCCGGGTTATAAAGAATGATTTTTAAATTGTTGTACTAAATGGGATGATCTTTAGTAGACAAATTTTTGATATTTTATGAATTAAGAAGATTTCATTCCAAGTATAAAGAGGAACTAAAATATAATAGTCTGCATGTGTATGTTTATTTAATGTATTGAATATTTATGTAGAGGATTTAATATATTTGTATGAGAATCCTGTGTCACAATATTTGGTATTATAATAAATGGTTATTCAAACATGGGGAACTTTGATGATAAAAGATGAGTGAGATCACTGGAGGATTTTCTAAGGATATGTGTAGGGATGTTTGTAAGGACAATTCTAAGGATGAATCAATGTATCTAAAAAATTCATTGAATTTTGGGAAAGGATAGCTTGAATGGTTTATATAAAATTTCATCCTTTTATGTATACTATAGGTGTATATGGATCTAGAATAGAGGTTCCTTGGGGAAATAACAAAAAAAATGTTTCATTGAGATTGACTTGATTGGTGGATTGTTTAAGAAAATGGGTCTTTCTACACAATGGGTTTTAAATTAGGGGGTATAAAATTTTTAAATTCATAAACTCTTTATGAGCCATCATGAATGATTTAAAAACATGATTTATATTATTGAACCAGAATAAACCTAAGGTGTACTCTCTTAAAAATTAAGGTTTCACAATTTAAACAACCTTAATTGATTTTCATAAATATTTAGACATCCTAAAATTGAACTATAATTATTTTCTGGTTTGAGAAATAGTAGAAACCAAAAGATAATGCGTTAAAATTCAACATGACATCCAATCTTCTGATGAGAACCCAAATTGAATGATGAGTGGAAGTAATGATATTATGATTATTCATACTCAGTTATTACAACACATGATTAAAAACATACACCTTAACTAAAAAAATGACTTAACAAAGGACAAAAGGATAGTGTTCATTGAGAGTATAAGTTGTGGGGATCATAGAGGAAATAATATGTAGTTTCTTATTTGTCAATAATGTGGGAAGAATCACTCAAGGCAATGCATTAGATGAATAGTATGATTTTGAACTTTGGAAAAGGAAACAAATCAAGTAATTAATGGGGAAAATGGAAAACTTCAGTTAATGTTATGGAGTTCAAAATTTGTATCCCTAATGTATTATAAATGGATGGTTGTTTTAAAAGTTGAATGTATGGGAATTATGAGAATTATTTTTCTATGTGAAAGACCATGAAGGTAATCAACAATGTTATAGAAGTAATTTTTATATTACTAATGATGATGATACCAAAAATTAAACATTAAAGCAAGTATATATTAATTAATAAGATAATGAAGCCCAGTTAATGGTCTGAGAGGGATGTGGGATGATTAAAGTGTTTATGTATTGGAATTCAAAAAATTAATAATGAATATATATGTGGATTATTTTTTATATTTTTTCATCACATATTTTGAAGAATATTTTTAATTTCACTGATTTTCTAGAAAATTGATTTAATAGAAAGGTGATAATTTACTAAAAACATATGATTAAGTTAATATAACCCATAATATATTCATTTTCCTGACATATTGTTGTGGGATAATGAGATTATTAGTATGAATAAATTAAAATTGATAATATAAATTTCCTAGGAATTGATTAAGGATTTTTTGACAAATTGGTATATACACTCCTTGGTTGAGTATACAATATAATTGGATTTAAGGAAAATATCAAGTAATCAATGAAGGAAAATAGGATGAATTTCATTATTTAGAAATGTTTTATGAAAATTCAATCCATTAGAATGTTTCCAGAGAATATATAATGATGGTATTCACATGTTTTGTGTATGACAATCATGAGACACTTTATCACATATTGGGGATTAATGTTGAGTTGATTTTGAAAAATTTAGTGACCTTATTTCTAATATTTTCAATTTTAATGTTTTATATGCATCATAATGCGAACCATTTATGAAATGTTTTAAGAAGAACTTTTAGTGATGCCTTAATTATTATTTTATTACATCACCATATAATGATTTATCCATATTGGATAACATTTGATATCCATTATGTTGTGATGAAAACCAAATATAGGCAATATGACTTATGGCTATGAGGCCCTAAACATTCCATTGATAATTCATTTTCTTAAAATCAATGATACCTAGCACTCTCTATAATTACTTTTTCATTTATTCTATTTATAAATCATTACTTCCAGCATATGTTCTAATATGGGGAAATTTAGTTATGAGTTACTTTATTTAACATTTAGGTTCTCAAATATCACTTTTAAGGGTGATTTTTTTTCATATGAATGATGATTGTATATATGATAGAAATATTAAAGGATAAATATTTTAATAATGAGATTAATTTTGAGGTTTCCAATCATTTTATTGGGGTAAAATGTGACACTCTATGATTTTTCAAAATAATTCTTTTTCAATTGAATTTAATATTTTAGTGATTTTGTGTTACACACAAAACTGAGTTTAGATTCCATTACATTAAACACTGAGGTAGTCATACATTACATAAAACATTTATTTTATCTTTAATTACATTCAATTTAGTTTTTTAATTTTTTACCCACTATAATTAATTTATCTTACTCCACACACAATAATGAGTTTTAACCAATTATGACATACTATTAAAATACCATTATTTACTATGATAGCTATGAAACAATAATTGGAAAGATAGGTATGATTAGGATTAACTAAATCATGGAAATATATGATTTAAAAACATAAATATAATGAATTATTTTTCCACCAATTAATTCAAAATTAAAAAAAATTGAAAATAAATTATATCATTTTATTAAAAAAAATTATGATTAGAAAATTATTTAACATAAATAAATTAAATGAATAAATTTTACTAACATATTTTAAAAATATTTATAAATTATATGTTTAATATCAAATTTAACATTCATATTATGTATTTTCCATACAAGAGCTAAGATTAAATCTAATGTTATGCTTAAAACACTATTTTCTATCAAAAATAGTTTTGTTCCGATTAGTAAAATTATTTTAAAATTATTTCTTTTACTAATTTTATAAAATATTTTTGAAAAATAATCAAAATTTTTGAATTAGAAAATTCAAAATAGTCAAAGGTAGAATAATTTAGTTTTTTTAAAATGATTCATTTTTTATGAAAAGTGAAAAATATAGGATTTTTAATCAAAAATTTTATTTTATTTTAATTTATTCACAAATATATATTATATTTTAAATAAGATTTAAATTATAATATGATAATTTACAGACCCATTAATACAATATACTTCATTGTAATCAGTTCCATATTAAATTTTCAAATAAAAACCATATCATAATTTAGACATTTTCTCATTAAAAATCGACATTATTATCACGATTTTAGTATTATTATTAAATTGAAATCTTACATTAATTTAAATTGAATTTGTAAAAATTTATTGCATATTTTAAATCATCATAATTTATATAATCTAAAATGTTTAACATAATTCTAGGCCATAATGAATAGTGAAAACAGTCATAATTAATTATCATGTTTATGGTAAAAACGGATTTACCATGGGGTTAAACATAGAAGATAATCATTACAAATAACCTACCAACATTCCCAACACCCATTGGATGCAGGTAAATCAACCTTATATTCTCAAGGATTGAAAATTACCCATTAAGGAGGAGTTTTCATAGATTAAAATGCGTGTATTATTGAATATTTTTAGAAACATACAAGGGTGCCGCTAACCTCACTTACAAAAGGCCACCACTTTCCAATATTAAATAATGATTCTTAACCTTTTTATTTTGTTATGAACTTCCAAAATCACATAAAATATTACCTTATTTCATCATAATAGCCTTATTTAGTACATTAATCCATCATAGTAAAGATTTTATTGAAAATATTAGAAGGATACCTGAAGAAGAGGAGGTTCAAATATTTATAATGGAATACAAGACTTGATGTAAATGATTTATTTCCCCTATTTAATTTCCTATGGACATAAGAAAATTCATCACAAATTTATTTTTTGTGGATTATAAAATAATCCTTTCTCATTATATATCATGAAACAAATCTGTTTCATGATATTTAATGTTTTTTGATGTTATACATTATTGGGTCTTACGGTTAAAATGATTACCAATGTTGTATGTGATTTTCCCTCACATTTATTTTTCTATGAGACATATTCAATATTCTCCACTTGTTTCTTTAATTTTATGTATAAACAACATATGAATATTGAAAAAGAATCATATACATACAATTGTTGGATTATATATATCTATTTTAGGATCTCTCTTTGATGGGGATTACAGTTTGTATGATACCAAATTTATAATTGTATTTTTTTCATATTTTTTTCTATTTAAGACATATGATTATGTTATCAATCTACCTTTCTTTAAAGGATTACATATATACCATTTTAAATTTAATATCATGAATTTATTTATCATTATGATATTATATTTTTCATTTAATTATATTTCTTAATGGGAATTACATTTCAATATTACCAAATTGGAAAACAAATATGATACAATCAAAATAGGGACTGTTTATGATTATTTTTTTGATGATAAATTCCTTGAATCCATAGCTCAATAAAGTCATGACATTGAATATCCTTTGGTTATGTCCTGATAATATATGTTTTCCCTTATTTTTTCCTCTACCTATGTATCCATGATTTCAAAAAATTATTTTTAAGAAAATTTTCATTATTTCTCATTTCAGTTGATAACTCATTTTCTTTTGAAACCTTGTTTTCATAAAGGTCATGAAAAATATAAATAAAATTAATTATAAATTATTTAGTAAATTCTTTTTAACAAATATTTAATTTTTTAAAAAAATTTGAATGGAATATCCACATAGTATTCCAAAAATTTCTTATTTGACTATAACTAAAAATGTGACATGAATCATTATTATTAAAATGAATGACTTGAATAGTGTTTCCCATTTCCATGACCACTCAAAGAATTCATTAATTAATTACATTTTTTAAAGTCATTTTCATTGAAAAGGGTTTTCATAATGTTTTAAAAATAATTCTGAAAAGTGTAAAATATTTTTTCCTCATGAAATGTTTTAAAAATTTTTTAAATATAATAATATATATATTCTCATGTTTATTATCAAATAATGTAATTTTAAAATTTTTTTATGTTTTAAAATATTATGTTCATAGAATATCAATTTTCTTCAGGAAATATCCAAAGTAATCATTCAAAAAAAATTAATATCGAATATTTCATCTATTGATGTTACCCATTCTTTATTTCATATATAAATCAAGTATACCATTATTATTAATAAATTAATGGTTTATTATGATAAGATTTAAATAAAACCTATCTATCATCTACGGGTTATGCCATGATCAACTTATTTTGAACCCAACATAATTTTTATGGGCTATTCAATGATGAAATGATGAAATGATTATGAATCCTATATCGTTCCTCTAGTTTTGATATGATGAAATATTTATGGAATCCATGTCATTTCAAGGGTTACTATATGATGAATTTTCATTGATTTTATAGAACAGTTCTGTGGGATTTTCATTATGTGACAGGTGGTACATGTTTATTAATCTAATTAATTGGGAAAATATGGATAAATCATGAGTAAATATGTTATATGTGAAGCTTATGACATGTTCAAAATGTTATACCTAAACCATTTCCATGTTCACAACGATGCACAAGAACATGATTACATGTTCCCAATGTTATGTGTGAAACCAATTGCATACTCACAATATTGATTGTTTACTTGTCTTTCATTTCCATAATGTTATGTGTGCACCTTTATTTCATCTCCAAAATGATATTAATAGGCCTGTTTCATGTCCATAAGTTTTTATGATGTCATGATTTCAGGTCTATAACTGAATAAGCTAACCTGTCTATATTTATACATGTTCACAATTTTATAATCTCTTATGTATTACACAAATCTATGTATTATTACATTATTGTTATCCCATAGATATTGTTCATTAATTTCATATGTTTCAGGTGTTATAAAATAAAAAACATTAGTCTTTGACTTAATATCATTTTCTATGATATTCATGGTATATATTTCAAATTTATGCTCATGTACTCATACAATAATTCCCATGTTATGCTTATGATTCCCTTACTGTGAATATTTTCTCCTTATTCCAAATATTTTATTTCCCTTGGTTATGAATAATGGTTATTAATTTAGAGTAAAAAATAAAAAGATATTTGTGGGACAAATTGAAGATATTTCATGAAATAAGAAGTTTGAGTTCCAATATCCCCAAGGAAATATACTATTATTGTCCTCATAGGTGTGTTTTTCTAATTTATAGAATATTTATAAAAAAAATTTCGATTTCCAGGTGTGGGAAGACATGGATTCTATAACACCTTCCTTGAAATATCTCATTTATCATACTCTAGAGGAAGAGAATATAGTATTTCATTTATCACATTGGGGGGATTCCACAAAGAAAAAAATCATTTAAAATAAATTGGTTATAAAATTTAACCACTAAGAAATATACCATCAATAATACTCTTGTTGGAAATAATACAACATATAATCATCTCTTTTACATTACTTGTTTTGTATACATTATAAAATATACATTTCCCTATTTAATATTAAAATAATTAATAGAAATATCCATTCATAAAATTTAATTTATTTCCATCATTTGGTTACACTATCATTTTAGCCACCTCCTTAGATTTCATCATCATTTCATATTTCATTATTTCTATTATTTCTACATTTTCTGGCCACAGTTTTGTTCATTATTGTTATCATCAACTTATTCATGTCATAATGTAATTTATTCACATATGAAAAAAAAATATAATTCCCATTTATTAGGTTAAGAACATATTAGGTCTTTAAGAACACACATCATACATGCATAAATAATGGGAATAAACTATGGTAAAACATAGTTATAGACATCATATGTTTTTTAGAAATTTTTCATTGAATATATGAGGCTGATTCTGGTTCTAGTGGTTGAAATTTTAAGATCTGAAAAAAACAACTAAATATAACAAAAAATATATGACAATTGAAACCATTAAAGAACAAAAATGATCTCATTTGGAAGAAAATAGTTTAGTAGATAAAGTTGTGGGATGATATGCGTGTAAATATAAAATAAGGACACGCTAACTAATTACATTTTGGATATTTAAGTCATTTATTAATTTAATTTATTTACCAAACTAGCCAGGTCATAGGTCATGACATTAACATATAGGTGTATGGTTGATGATCCTATTGGGTGTTCCTTTATAGAATATCCATTATAGTTGTTTTTTGTTTCACCTCTCTCAATCATAATCAATGAAATATCACACCATGTATTGACTACATGTATTTTCAAATAATTATTTTAATTAACTCCCAGGTCTAGCCATGTATCTTGAAAACACATAGAAACAGTCTATATCACCATGGTCTATAAAAATTATTCATTTTTATGTGGCCTGAACAACACTTTCCACCCTTTATATATAATCAAAATTTGTAATTGTAGAATCCCTGACCAGAGTTCCATAAAACAAATTCTCAGAAATGGGTCTCCACATGACCTCAACAGCACATCCCTATACACCCGAGGATGTGTACTAGCATCGAGGGTCTAATTTATCAATTTTGGAGACTATAACCTCTTTATCAGAGTAACCAATATTAGATAACCATATAAATTAATCAAATAAATAACAAATAAAATAAACATGAATTACAAACCATTCCAAAAATAGTGTAAAAAACAACCAAATAGTAAATATGTAATGGAAATCTAACATTACTATTATAAAAAAAACTCAAAGAAAATACAATCAGAAAGGTCCCCCAAACTGGCCCTAACTCCAATCCCAGAACCTCCTCCGTGAACAACATAATCCCAACTCAACCTCTTAGAAAATGTCCTTTTCCCTTGTCCTGACTTGAAACCATGAAATCACATCAGGTACCCAATGACACCTGATAAGGTAGTGAGTACAACAGAGTAGGGAACCACCAAAATATTCTATAAAGTATCCATTCTAAATAATTAATTAATACATGTAATAAATAAATTAAAAGGAACAAAGGCTATATAGGGATCCATTGGTTATCTACCATTACAATAACTTGTTCATATCATTATTACCATTATCATATTATATGATAGCTATATAACATAATCCATTTCCAACATATATTCCATGAGTTTGGAATTTAAATCCTTCACACAAGGGAAAAGTAACTCATCACTATATAGAAAGAAAAAAGTCATGTCCCTATATCACTAGGGACAAACACATCATAATAACACATTATCCTCATCTCAAATCCTTATTCTGGGTGTAATGTAACTGTTAAGGGAATAGAGCTCGGTCCCCTTCCCTAAGCCATGTTTTTTGGGGTTGAGTTTAAAATCTCAATCTAACTAGAACCATCATCATTGAACCTCTATAAATACCACCACAGTATTAATTCATGTTCACAAGATTTTTTATCATTTCACCATCACATAACAAATCACAACCAAAAATAATAAAAATAAATATCTATCAAAATCCATAACAGTCAACCCAGGAATTAATTTATTTCCATAACCCATTGAATTACATTATATTTTCCTTACACAACCCATTTGGAACATTTCCCTTTCTTATGACTAACACACTATGCTTGTTAAAAAATTACCAAAAACAATACCATTTACCATGATCATCGATGAACATTTCATACACATTTAACCCATTCTTCATTTAATGTGCAATAACCCTCTTATAAACTCTACGTATAATTCATAATCCATTTGACACGATCACATTAATCCAATTAACCCATTTAGAATACTTTTAAAATCACCATTCATTATCCCATTTGACACATACAAAATATCCCAATTCATGAACCATTCCCACATTCCCATTTATATATTAGAACACAACTAGCCCATTTATAATTCATAATCCTTAGACCATCACCAATTACTGTTTTTATTTCACAGCTTATATAATCAATTAAAATCTATCCATAAAAATACCTATTTCATTATCAATGTCTGAAAAATAATATATCAATATCCATATTTTAACTCAATTTAACATATGAACATATTCATCTTGTCCCCCTTTTATAATAGATCAATTACAAGTTTAATGTTACCAATATCAAGAATCTAGAATATCGGTGCACCCCACAGGTGGCCCCAAATTATTCTAAACTTCCTACATGCCTTCCATGGGGATCATGATGTGTTAAATTAATTATTTAGACACCCATTCAAAAAAATCTCACCAAAGGCAACAAAATTGAATCAAGAGATAACAAAGAACGCAACCAGACATGAACAAATCAACTTTAAAACTATGGCATATAAATTATAGACCACCGACCTCAAATATAATGACGAGTGAACTTTTAATTGTAGCCTAAATTATGAATTCAAAGTCCCATGAATGTACCAACCTATATTCCATAAGAAAAATAGGGTTTTAGGTCTTCAAAGGAAGATGTGAGGAAATAGAAAAACCTATTTCAAAAGAAAATAAATCCAGAGGGAGATTAAACTTACCTAGTGCTTCAATCCAAAACAAATGGGTCTCCAAATGAACAATATTTGAAAGAGAACTGTCATTGGGAACCTTGGGTTGAATTTGTTCAATGACATGATTAATAGTGTAAGAAATGAAGTAGGAATTGGATGTGGATATAAAAATATTGATATGAAAAAACTGTAATTTTCTATCTTTTAATAGTGCATATGGTTTTCCTGCACAATTTTCCAAATCGAGCACAAACCCTACGCAAGACACTAGCTAAGGGAATCCAGGTTTTATCATAACCTTGGAGGCTCTACATGGATTTACAAACTGTGTTCCTACAATATATAGTCCCACTGTCTAAGGATGGATAGTTTTACTGTGGAGGTTGGATGGTTTACTAAACTGTGCACCAACCGTGTGCCTTTCAAATGTTGGCCTGATTTTCATTCTGTTTCATCCCTAAACCCCTAGAACACCACCAACCACTCATGTTAACTGAGTGAAAATTTAATTTAAAATTTATAATGGAATAAAATAAATTTTTAAAAAAGAAAATACCTCCAGGGAAACTGAAATCTTGCAACCTCCCATCCTTATAATTGCCTATATGTGAGCCGCTCTTCTTGAGTATCACTATGCTTCCAAGGTAAATGATCGGACCATTGAGCCCACATATCAATCTCCCTCTCTCATGTTTCCTCAATAATTTTACTATTCTATAATAAAACATGATCCAACAGAACAATCATTACCGATATGATATTCTCATTGTGACCCAAAAGATAAACTAGATGCTCCTTAAGAACACATCATCTCCAAAGAACACATTAAGAACTAGAACTCCATAGGGGAGCCTAGTAAACACTTCCAAAAACTAAACACAAGGATAATTAGCACATAGCATCATATTATCATGGAATTTCAATTAGGAACCTTCTTGATCCAATAATCTTTTTAACTCATGACCCAAATTACATGGCACCATTTTAATATGTTTTCAAGACTACAACAGTGAATAAAATGTGGCGTCAACCAAAAGGAACACCCCCAACATCAAACCACCATTTTATTAAATACATCAATAAAAAACTCAAGGAAATATAGTCACATTCTAAAATAAAACATCCAAAACACAACCAAACACTCAAAGAAATCAACGAGTCAAACATGTGACAATGCTTGTTACCAAGGAAAGTCACCAGAATGGTACTTTCACGTGTCTCATCAACCTGAGACACCAATCAAAACATCAAAAAACAACCCTCACACTATGGTTGTCCTCATATTCTAATTATTACAGCCTCCTTTCCCAGATCCCACTTTCTCATCAATCTATGCCTCCTGGTATGTCAGGCCCATCAGCCTCAGGGCATCCTAAGAATCTCACCTAGAAACCCAACCATTCACCCATGAAATCCAAACTATGTTATTCACCATCCAAATATGTGGGATGTACATCAAAATTATTAAATTCTTTGAAAAAATCTGTACACCAAAAATAATCACTCATGTTCATGACTCAATGTATGAGTGAACAACCATATCATTTAATAAAACATTATAGTATTGATGATGCATCAATTACACTGTAGGATCATCCCTATGCTTAAATTAAAAGGATCCAATAATAGTAGTATATCCATAAATTTGGAAACTCTCTAATTTTTACAATACAATTACTCCTCATTGCATCTCAATTCGTGTCTTTCCAAAACCATTGACCATATTACATAGCCCTCAAGGATATTTTTCACTTGTCCAAATCAAAAACGTCTATATCTGCATCATGAACCCAAGGGCACTGAAAAAATGGATAAACAACCCCATGAGTCACACTCAAGGATTCAATGATACCAACATCTCAACTGTTGTTAATGTTAACAACTCACTAGGCCATCTCTGTAATGATCCAAAGTTTCATTAACGGAAAATCCCTCTTGATCCAGTTAAATGTTCTTTATGAAAAATGTTTTTATAAGATTTAAACTTTATTAGTTTTACGTTATGATTTGTGACCGTTACTTTTATAGTCGTTGAATAGTGATCATCTGAGTAGTATAAATATAAGGCTTTAACGAACCCATTTCTACTCAGACAAAGGAAGTGATGGCCTCATCCAGTAGAATTGCCCCTTACGAAGCCCATTTGTCAGAGCTCGGAAAAGAGGTGTCGTATTTGGGCTTCGCCCTTGACCAAGCCCAAGCCGAGCTTCATTATGTCACGCTTGAATGGAACCGTCTACGCGAAAAGTGGAAGTTGATAGAGATTACCACTCGAGCAATGTTATCCGAGCCGCCCCAAGAGTCTGTCACCATCGCACACCTTACCCTTAGGTCTTATGCGACTATTTTAAGGGGTTATGTAATAATTAAGTAGCACCATGTTCATGTACATTATTTTTGTATATAATAATCAATATAATTTCTAGTCATTTTTGATACTTTTCAATTTGTTTTTAAAGTACAAATGGTGTTTTTAGTTATTATTTAATTAAGAATTGTATTTTACTAAATTAAAGGATTTTTTAATTAAATAATATTTTAATAAAATATTATTATTAATATTAAATTAATTTTTATTAAATATAAATGATCTTATAATTTTAGGAATGCAATTAAAATTTTTATTAAGGTTTGAAACCCATTTCTGTCAAAACCCATGAATTTATTTATAAATGTCGGTTTTTATTTTAAAAGTGAAAATTCACATATTTAGAAAATTATTTAGATAAAATAAATATTATTTTTGGAATCAGGACGCCGAAATTATCCAATGGTGAATTTTTCATAATTTTCTGAGACAGTCAAATTTTTGGGTAAAAATTAAATACCATTTAAATATATAATGTGTTTTATGACATCATAATGATCCAATGGTGAAGTAATAAAATACCATAATCCTTATTTTCGGCCAATATGTGTTTTGTCATTAAAATAATGAGGTTTTGGTTTTGTTTGACTTTCTTTTCGATGCATTAATGGAGCCCTCAAGACCTATTCAACACTTTTCCTTTTTAAATTAATTTCCATGGGAGTGTGACTCACCTCCACATAAGCAACCATAATTTTTTAATAGGTTCGGACCTTGCCCTTGTAAAATATTGTTTTCCTATTTCCTTTTCCAGAAACCATGGGAAAATACCATGGGATGGTTTGTGGTTGGGATTATTTTAATATAAGGGGTCCCAAACCTAAATAATAAAGAATCCCCTCACCTTTCCTATATAAACCCACCCAAGATCCCACTTCCTCCTCACTCAAAGCCCTTGGAGTTCGTCCAACCTCTGCCCTACTATCTCTAGAATCCTCTCAAGGTGACCCAAGCTCCCAATAAGCCTCTCACAAGCCTCTCTCTAGCCTTTGGAAGCACACTTCCAAGTAAGGGTTTTTTCTTCCTTTCTCATTTTTGTCAATTTTCATTAAGTTGTTTTTCCCTTTTAATTTCAATGATGAATGTTCGGGTATGGTTTCTCACCTCCCAAATACTTCCCTCTTATTGTTTTAATGATGGGAGACCCATTTATCTCTCATTAAATTCCTCCCATATACACCCGTTACTATGCTGAAATTCTGAAAGGAACTTCTCTCTCTTCTTTTACATTCAAGCAATTCTTTTGTATCATGAATCTAAATTCCTTTTAAATTGTTGGGACATGTTTCTATATGACCTCTTTACTATACATTACAAGTAAATATGATGAGGAACTCCTTTAACTCTCATCAACCTTTTTTTTATGAATTCTTATGTCATGCTGTTACGCTGCCGAAATCACACCAATTTTCTAAGCCAATGTCATTGTGTAGTGAATACCATTCCCATTTCTCCATCATGGGTATTCACCTTTATGCACATTTACTTATTGATTATAAACTTTCATGTATGAATTCTACATTCCCTTATCGTGGAATAAATGATTATGTTTTATGAATCCATGTTTTATGATCCATGTGGCACACTTATGCAAGAAATGAAATGTTTAAAGAGGGTGCGCCCTCATAGCGCTCCAATGCATTGGGTAAAGTATAGTATCATGATACGTCATGTGCAATGAGTGTATACTCATGCTAATTCAAGTGCAACGAGGGTTTACTTGTGAATCAAGTGCAATGAGGGTTTACTCATGCCCCATGTGCAATGAGCCTTGGCTCATGCTAATTCAATGTTAAGTGTTGTTGCCACATTTCCATGTTATGAATATCATGCTTTATCATGCCTTTATGTTCATGTTACTCTTATGCTCTATTGATATTCCTATTGCCTAACATGTATTGAACTATTCATGTTATTCATTGTGTACACCCTTACTGGGCTTTATAGCTCACCCATTTTATGAATGTCCTTAGGTTATCCCATGCAATGCTATGTACGAAGGAATGTAGTGGTCATGTAAAGGATGTTTTCAATAAAGATTTTGTAATTCAAGTTTAAAGTTTTTATGTAATGATCCTAATCCCCAAAGACACTAAACCTCTCGATCTTCTTTGTTGTATCAAGTGATGTTATATGTAATAAATCCAGTTTAAGTTGTAATAGAAAGAAGGGTTGTCATAGTTGGTATCAGAGGATGGGTTTAGTTATTTTTGGGATTAGAAAACCCTAGTAAAGCCTTAGATACAAGAATAAGTATAATAAAAACATCCCTATGTTTTGGTAAATACTAAGTAAGTGGTTTATCAAACAAATACATCCCTGTCTGGATACGAGCAGGTAGAGGCGGCTCTGGCACATATGTATCCTAGGGGTAAAACCCAAAAACACCGCTTTGAGCTAGACTTGAACGGGAACTAGTGCACGGCAATGGGCCTTTCTGCACTCTTGGTTACAAAACTCCCGAGGGATATGTTTTGATAAATTCACAATCTTAGTATGAACCCTTATTAAAGGAAAAATTCCCTTAAGAATATATGTTAGAAGGAAGATCATGAAAATCCTGGATTGAATCCTATAGACTCATGAGTTAAAGAGATAAATGTTTATTTATAATAATAAAATTTGGTCTTTGGATTAACCTATATGTGTTACCCCTAACTTTCCTTTTATTCCAGCCAATGGTCGGTAATTGGAGAAATCCGGCTAACAACCGTTGTGAAGATCAGTTTGATGATTGTACTAATGAGATGCCCAATCCAATGGGAGCGGGAATCATGAACTTTGCCACGCTTCTCCCTCAGTTAACTCATGTTTTGAATAGAAACACGGGTCAAGAGGAACGTTCAACCCCCCCTAAGAAAGAACAAGTTGTTGTCGAGAGCTTCATGATACACAGGCCTCCTACTTTTAGTGGATCATCTGATCCCATGATCGCTGAGGAATGGATCAACTCCATTGAAAAGATCTTTTCTATCCTACAATGTTCTGAACAAGAGAAGGTTCTCCTGCCGATTTATCGTATGGAGGGTGAAGCTGATCAATGGTAGACGTGGATCAAAAATATGAAGCTTGAGGAGGAGATCAAGGATTTGGAATGGAAGGAATTCCGGAAGATGTTTTTCGATAAATATTTTCCGCACACCCTCCGTCTTAAGATGGAAAGGGACTTCCTTTCCCTCAAGAAGAAAGATGAAGAATCTACGGGAGCGTACGAGGCAAACATCAAAAGGCTTGAACGATACGCTTCAGGCTTTGTCGTTACCCCCGAATGCATGGTTGACTGCTTCTTTGGTGGGCTGAAGCCTAGCTTGCAGAAAGCATTAGCGATCCGTGACTTCTAAATCTATGAGGAAATTGTCCGATGTGCCCTTAAGGTTGAAATGGAGATCAGAGAATCATAGGGGTATCATGGGGACAAGAAGCATAAGGTGGACTTCAATGCTGGTGGTCCGATGGATAAATCCAACGGTTCTCAGAAGTTCCAGCACCCCACTTGCCAAAAGTGTGGAAAGAAGCACCCTGGAAATTGCCTTAGGGGGACAAGAAAATGCTTCAGGTGTAGAAGAGAAGGGCACCTAGTTGTTAACTGTCAGCAAGAAGGACCCGCGGCTGTGACAGAGGAGAGGAACGCTCTGTTCGAACCTCAACGAATTGTTCAATGATACAAATGCAATGAACCGGGCCATTTTTCAAATCAGTGCCCTAATCCAAGGGTTATCGGAGGCAACCGGCATCCTCCAAGACAGCAAGGAAGAAATTTTTCCATCACTTCTGCCGAAGTGAACCCCAACAACAAAGTGGTTACAGGTACGCTAGTTATTTATTCAATAATAGTGAACGTACTTTTTGATTCCGGTTCTACGCATTCTTTTATATCTCAAAAGTTTAGTAGAACAATCCCTGCACCACCACAAATCAGGGAAGTAAAGATGTCAGTGAGTATGGAAAATGGGGAAATCATTGCATCCTATGAGTATAAGTCCTCCCCTGTTATACTATGTGGATTGAATTTCCCGGAAAACCTCATCATACTCCCTTTGGTGGAATTTGATGCAATTCTTGGCATGGATTGTCTTTCCTTATATAGAGCAAACATAAATTGTCAGGAGAGGGAAATCACACTCCATATGGAGAATCGACCCCTGATTCTTTACAAGTGTCAGGAGGAAGATGAATCTCCTTTAGATCCATCATCTCATGCATGGATATTACTGCCTTATGAGCACGCATATCTGGCTCAGATGATTGAGTCCAAGGAAGAAACCACCCTTGAAGAAATTCCTATTGTGATGGAATTCGCTGAAGTATTTCCCGAGGATCTTCCTGGTCTACCTCCAAGAAGAGATGTTGAGTTCTCAATTGAAATTATACCTGGGGAGCTACCAATATCCAAGACTCTATATAGGATGGCTGTTGTTGAGCTTGAAGAGCTGAAGAAACAACTATAGGAGAATCTGGATAAAGGGTTTATACGCCCAAGTGCATCACCATGGGGTGCACCAGTCCTCTTCGTCAAGAAGAAGGTTGGGTTAATGCGGCTTTGCATCGATTATTGTGAACTTAACAAAATCACGATAAAGAACAAATATCCTCTCCCGAGAATAGATGACTTGTTTGATCAGATGCATGGAGCACAATACGTCTCCAAGGTGGACTTGCGGTCGAGATATTATCAAGTAAGGGTGAAGAAGGAAGATATCCCCAAGACTACTTTTCGTACAAGGTACATGCACTATGAATTCATAGTAATGCCTTTCAGACTCACCAATGCTCCAGAAATATTCATGGACTTGATTAATAGAGTCTTTAGAGATTATCTAGACAAATTTTTGGTAGTCTTTATAGATGATATTATAATATAATCCAAAACCAAGGAGGACCATGAGAAGCATTTAAGATCTATACTGGAGGCTTTGTGCAAGGAGAAGGTCTATGCCAAGTACAACAAGTGTGAGTTCTGGCTGAAGGAGGTCTCATTCTTGGGCTATATCATCACAAGCAATGGGATATCTATGGACCCCTCCAAAACAGATGCAATTGAGGGATGGCCGAGGCCAACATCAGTAACTGATATTCGTAGCTTCTTGGGGTTAGCTGGATATTATCGGCAATTTGTGAGTAATTTCTCATGATTGTCCAACCCTCTTACCAAGCTAACATGAAAGGGCGTAAAGATTTCTTTGAGTGATGAATGCGAAGAAAGATTCAAGGAGTTGAAAAGGAGGCTTATCACTGCACCCGTGCTCACTTTAACCACAAGTGGGGAGCTCTTTGTGGTATTCATTGATGCTTCGAAGAAGGGCTTAGGATGTGTGCTGATGCAGAATGATAAAGTGATATCCAATGCCTCAAGGAAGTTGAAAATCAATGAGCGAAACTATGTAACGCATGATATAGAGTTGGCGGCGGTGATCTTTTCCTTGAAAATCTGGCGGCATTATCTCTATGGAGAGAAATGTGAGATATATACTGACCACAAGAGTCTTAAATATATATTCACACAGAAAGAGCTTAATATGCGCCAAAGAAGATGGATAGAGCTCATCAAGGATTATGAGTGTTCAATACATTACCACCATGGGAAAGCGAACAAGGTGGCAGATGCCATAGTAGAAATGATCCAGCGATTCTATCTATGATGAGAATTGAGAAGGATCCAATCTTCATAGACTTGATGAATATGGATGTGGGAATCATAAAGAAGGGAGCATCATCAATCCTTTCACAAATGATTGCTCAACCATCTCTTTTGGAAAGGTTAAAGGATGCTCAAAAGGATGATGCAGGAATTCAAAGAAAAGTGGAAGCTATCAAAAAGGGAAAATCCTCAGAGTTTAATGTTAATGATGAAAGAAATTGTGCGGTTTGGGAAAATAAAATGTGTTACATCAGGTCCGGAGCTGAAGAAAGAACTTTTGAATGATGCACATAGTTCAAATTTCTCTATTCACCCATGGAGCACAAAGATGTATCGAGATCTTCGAGAAATCTTTTGGTGGGATAATATGAAGAAGGAGATCACTGAATATACATCAAAGTGCCTGGTTTGTCAGCAAGTGAAGGCAAAGAGGCAGAAGTCTAAGGGGATGATGCAACCATTTCCCATACCAGAATGGAAATGGGAGAACATCACCATGTACTTTGTCACCGGACTTCCAAGGACATCCAATGGCAACAATGCAATCTGGGTTGTTGGGGATCGTCTTACAAAGACTGCACACTTCATTTCTATTCGAGAGGATTTCTCTTTGGATCAACTGGCACAGATATATATCAGCGAAGTGGTACGGTTTCATGGAGTACCACTATCTATTGTTTCTGATCGAGATCCATGATTAGTCTCTAAGTTTTGGAAGAGTCTTCAACAAGCTCTGAATACTGAACTGAACTTAAGTACGACCTATCATCCTCAAACTGATTGCCAATCCGAGCGGACTATCCAAAGACTTGAGGATATGTTGAGAGCATGCTGAATGGACTTTAAAGGAGGATGGGATCAACATCTTTCTCTGGTTGAGTTCACTTATAATAATAGTTTCTACTCGAGCATCCAAATGGCACCATATGAAGCCCTGTATGGGAAAAGGTGTATAACACCAGTATGTTGGGATGAGGTTGGTGAACGTAAGCTTCTTGGAACAAAAATGGTCGATGAAATGATGGAGAAGGAGAAAACCATTCAGCAGCATATCAAGGCAGCCCAAAGTCGATAGAAGAGTTATGCAGATAATCGTCGATGAGACCTTGAGTTTAAAGTAAGAGACATGGTGTTTTTATGCATATCTCTGTGGAAGAAGGTCATGTGGTTTGGAAAGAAAGGGAAGTTAAGTCCAAGGTACATCGGCCCCTTCGAGATTCTTGATCGTGTTGGTGTTGTGGCCTATCGACTAGTACTTCCACCTACTATGGCCATGGTGCATGATGTGTTTCATGTATCCCTCTTAACGAAGTACATACCAGACCCTTCACATTTACACCCTTTCGAGGTTGTACAATTGGAAGATGCTCGTTCTTATGAGGAGCAACCAGTGAAGATCTTAGATCGTAGAGAAAAAGTTCTACGAAATAAGACAATGCCCCTCATCAAGGTGTTGTGGAGAAACCACAAGATTGAAGAAGAAACTCGGGAGTCAGAGGATATGATGAAGCTGAGTTACCCACATTTGTTTTAGTGTTGGAAAAGGAAAATATCGAGGTTGAAATTTCTTAAGGGGGGAATATTATAACGACCCAAATATTCATTAATTGAAAATCCCTCTTGATCTAGTTAAATGATTCTTTATGAATAATGTTTTTATAAGATTTCAACTTCTTTAGTTTTACGTTAAGATTTGTGACCGTTACTTTTATAGCCGTTGAACTGTGATCATCTGAGTATTATAAATATAAGGCTTTAACGAACCCATTTCTACTCAGACAAAGGAAGTGATGGCCTCATCCAGTAGAATTGCCCCTTACGAAGCCCATATGTCAGAGCTCGGAAAAGAGGTGGCGTCTTTGGGCTTCGCCCTTGACCAAGCCCAAGCTGAGATTCATTATGTCAATCTTGAACGGGACCGTCTACGAGAAAAGTGGAAGTTGATAGAGATTACCACTCGAGCAATGTTATCCGAGCCACCCCAAGAGTCTGTCACCATCGCAAACCTTACCCTTAGGTCTTATGCGGCTATTTTAAGGGGTTATGTAACAAATAAGTAGCACCATGTTCATGTACATTATTTTTGTATATAATAATGAATATAATTTCTAGTCATTTTTGATACTTTGTAATTAGTTTTTAAACTACAAAGGGTGTTTTTAGTTATTATTTAATTAAGAATTATATTTTATTAAATTAAGGATTTTTGAATTAAATAATATTTTAATAAAATATTATTATTAATATTAAATTAATTTTTATGAAATAATAATGATCTTATAATTTTATGAATGCAATTAAAATTTTTATTAAGGTTTGAAATCCATTTCTGTCAAAACCCGTGAATTTTTTATAAATGTAGGTTTTTATTTTAAAAGTGAAAATTCACATATTTAGAAAATTATTTAAATAAAATAAATATTATTTTTGGAATCAGGACGTCGAAATTATCCAACAGTGAGTTTTTCATAATTTTCTGAGACAGTCAAATATTTGGGTAAAAATTAAATTCGATTTAAATATATAATGTGTTTTATGACATCATAATGACCCAATGGTGATGTAATAAAATACCATAATCCTTATGTTCGGCCAATATGTTTCTTATCATTAAAATAATGAGTTTTTGGGTTTGTTTGACTTACTTTTCAAAGCATTAATGGAGCCCTCAAACCTTATTCCACACTTTGCCTTTTTAAATTAATTTCCATGGGAGTGTGACTCACCTCCACATAAGAAAACCTAATTTTTTAATATGTTAGGACCTTGGCCATGTAAAATTTTGTTTTCCTCTTTCCGTTTCCAGAATCCATGGGCAAATACCGTGGGATGGTTTTTGGTTTGGATTATATTTATATAAGGGGTCCCAAACCAAAATAATAAAGAATCCCCTCATCTTTCTTATATAAACCCACCCAACCTCCCACTTCCTCCTCCCTCAAAGCCCTTGTAGTTCATCCATCCTCTGCCCTACTTTCTATAGAATCCTCTCAAGGTGCCCCATGCTCCCAAGAAGCCTCTCACAAGCCTCTCTCTAGCCTTGGGAAGCACACCTCCAAGTAAGGGGTTTTTCTTCCTTTCTCATTTTTGTCAATTTTCATTATGTTGTTTTTACCTTTTAATTTCAATTATGAATGTTGGGGTATGGTTTCATACCTCCCACATACTTCCCTCTTATTGTTTGAATGATGGGATACCCCTTTATCTCTCATTAAATGCCTCTCATTTACACTCGTTACTATGCCGAAATTCGGAAAGGAACTTCTCTCTCTTCTTTTACATTCAAGCAATACTTTTGTATCATGAATCTAAAATCCTTTTCAATTGTTGGGACATTTATCTATATGACCTCCTCATTGTCCATTACATGTAAATATGATGATGAAACCCTTTCTCTCTCATCAACCGTTTTTTATGAATTCTTATGTCACGCCGTTACGCTGCCGAAATCACACCAATTTTCTAAGCCAATGTCATTGTGTAGTGAATACCATGACCATTTCTCCATCAAGGGTATTCACATTTATGCACATTTACTTATTGATTATAAAGTCTCATGTATGGATTCCACATTCCTTTATCGTGGAATAAATTATTATGTTTTATGAATCCATGTTTTATGATCCATGTGGCACACTTATGCATGAAATGAAATGTTTAAGAATGGTGCACCCTTATAGCGCTCCAATGCATTGGGAAAAGTATAGTATCATGATACTTCATGTGCAATGATTGATGAGTCATGCTAATTCAAGTGCAACTAGGGTTTACTCGTGCTTCATGTGCAATGAGGGTTTACTCATGCCCCATGTGCAATGAGCCTTGGCTCATGCTAATTCAATGTTAAGTGTTGTTGCCACATTTCCATGTTATGATTATCATGCTTTATCATGCCTTTATGTTCATGTTACTCTTATGCTCTATTGATATTCCTATTTTCTAAAATTTATTGAACTCCTCTTGTTATTAATTGTGTACTCCGTTACTGGGCTTTATAGCTCACCCTTTTCTTATGAATGTCCTCAGGTTATCCCATGCAATGCTAAGTATGAAGGAATTTAGTGGTCATGTAAAAGAAGTTTTCAATAAAGATGGTGTAATTCAAGTTTAATGTTTTTATGTAATGATCCTAATCCCCAATGACACTAATCCTCTCGATCTTCTTTGTTTTATCAAGGGAAGTTATATGTAATAAATCATGTTTAAGTTATAATAGAAAGTAGGGTTGTCATAATCTCTCTAGCCCATATTCATAAAAAATCCAACAAGTAGCCTCTCACAGGTG
Organism: Viscum album; assembly: GCA_963277665.1. NCBI lineage: Eukaryota > Viridiplantae > Streptophyta > Magnoliopsida > Santalales > Viscaceae > Viscum > Viscum album. The sequence goes on from OY728134.1 coordinate 1,256,537,908, forward strand.
TCTCTATTTCCCCTATTTCGAGACACTACTTCTAATGAAACATGAAAAAAAATTCACTATATGTATCATGCATGGAATAGTCATATAAAAACATCGACAACACGAGCTAAACCCCCCCCCCCCCCCCGCCACTCTAGGTTCCCAAAACACAACCTGTAATATTCTAACCAAATTGGGTCACCATACCCCCACAAAAACAAAATATCACTAATTATGATTCAACCATGAAAATAAATGTTAATTCAAACATTAATCCAACACTATTACAACCTATAAGGGTCACCACATTCACATTATAAAGAATCATTTCAAAATTTCAAGGTCACTTCCCTACTGAAATCATAACAAGTATTACCCTTTTATCCACCCATCAAGACTCATCGGCATCTCTTGAAATATAATCATGTTAACATCCTAGGGAACCCTCACTACCCAAACCACCCATAAAAACCTTCATATAAAAATCAATAATGATACTCAATACTATTCTTGACCTAAATTTCTATCATTACAAATCCTGTTATGATTCACTTCAATGTTTTTAAAACCCAAAGGATTTCACTGTAAAACACTTTATTTTCCAAACATTTCATAAATCCGTAATTATTATAATTCATATTTTAAATCATTTTTATCAACAAAAATCTCATGGGAAGTCCAATTAGTGTATAATAAAGTGTAAAATACACTACATTCCATACTCAACCCACTCCTCATACACTATCCCAATGGACATGATAACATCTCTAATAATACTCTGAACCATTCTTATCACTGTTTAAGGTAAACATTGGGTATGAAAAATATTATAGATAAAATCCTATCATTATACACCATATTTTAAATCATTTTTAATTTAACAACACAAATCCGTTGTTATTTAGAAACTCATCCCATTTGACAACATTTTACAACCAATATTTAACACATTCTCTACATTCATTAAACACACTTCATTAAAAAACCCACCCTCACAATGTAAATAAATATATTTTAGATACCATTTTATTATTACAATTTTTCACAACCAATATTATTAACTTGGTTATAAAATTTCTTTAAGCACACTATTCTTACAACATTTATTTACATTCATTCTATTTAACCATTTACATCATCTTTATTAGACAGGATTTTCATGAAATTCAATGATGGAAAAATGAATCATACTATTTATGTCTCCAAATCCCTTCCCATGTGTTCATATCATGATGCATCCCCCTATATCCCTAGGTTACTAAAATTATGCAAGAATTCACGATCTCATCACATTCCGGCTACAAGTAAAATATCATAAAACATTCACATTAAACAACATGTGTAAAACCCAATGGTGAAATTTCATTCAGCAGTAACATCACAAACAAAAAACAACAATTCCACACTGGGTGACATGGGTTTCCCCTCATATATTTGTTATCTAATCACAATAAAGATATCATTACCAAGTCATTACACATCATAATCTCACATCTACCACCCTAAAATAATAAGCACTAGAAACTAACTTCTCTAATATAGGTTTCAAACAACCCCTTCCCAGGATCCAATATAATTGTGCTCTATGTCGGGTCAAAACATTACATCATATGTGCCTCCCCGCAAAAGAGATATTTCCTCATATTGGTGACCATGTAATGTTTAATATGGGGAGATTATAGCATCTTTATTATAGTAAGATACCATAGATAGTAATAATAAATAATAGATTAAATAAAAAAATTTCAGAAACATGCATTACCTACCATTCCCTGAAAAGGGTAAAACACATCCAAATAGTAAGTATATCATGTAATGATGTCAGTGAAATTGTGAAGAAAATAAAAATCAATGAAAACAAAAAATGTCCCAAAAATAGGTCCCAAATTCTAGAGTAAAACCTCCTCCAGTAACATCCCATTCACAACTCAGGTACCTTGAAATGTGTCCTTTCCCTTATACTGACATGAAACTATGAAATTTTCTTGGTTTCCCAATTGTACCTGAGTAGGGTGTGAGTTCAACTCTGTAAGACACCACAAACATAGTCTACAAAATATTCATTCTAAATAGAGAGTTTGTTCAAATAAATAATAAATTAAAAGGAATAAAGGACATCTTTTGTTCTATTGATTAACATGGTTACATTAACCCCTTTCTATCATTGTTACCATTACCATATTTTATTCCATCTTTATAACATAATCCACTTCCATCATTGGTTACATGTGTTAGGAATTTACATTTTTCACCCAAGGGTAATGAAATACATCACTATGCATAAGGGAATTAGTAATATCATTATCTAAATAGGGGTAAACACATCACAATAAAATCCGACCCTCACTATGAAGCCTATTTCCGGATGGAATTCAACAGTTAGGGTAATAGAGCTTTGTCCTCATCCCTAACTCATGCATTATGAGGTGGGTCATAGAGCCTGAGTCTAACTCGACCCATGAGAAAAGAACCTCAGTTAATAACCCATACTCCCAAGCCATGGGCACAGGATTCTTTATATATTCATTACATGTTTTTAATATCTTAGAAAAATCAAAAATATACCAATAAGAATCACAATCTATAATAATAAATATGGGAATTAATATTTTTCCATAACCCATTAACACACTTTCCCATTTCTTACATAACCCATTTATCCCATTTCCATTATTATGCCTAAGTCACAAAGAATCTTAAATAATTCTCATTCGCTATCTCATTTATCATATGCATTGATTTCCATTTGTTACCCATTTAACCCATTCCTCATTTCACATGAAATAAACATCTTATTCATTCTGTGTAAAATTCATAAGCCAATTAACACATTGACATTAATCAAATTATCCCATTTCAAATATTTTAAAAAGATCAATTCATTATCCAATTAAAAAAAATCATCATTTCATAATCCTTGATTTATTCTCCCATTCCAATTTACATGTTAAAAAACAACTAACCCATTTATCATTCATAAGCCTTAGAACAATATGAAGTACCCTTATTATTTCATATCTCATGTCTCCCATTAACATGTTTACAAAGGACCCCTTATGAAATTATCAATGTCTGTAAACATCTATCAATATTAACATATAAACTCAATTTATCATGCCAACATGTTCATTGTGTCTCCCATTTATCACACTTCAATTCTAGGTTTACCATTACTATTATAATGGCTAGGGAATTTCGGAAAACCCCATAGGTGGCCCCAAAATGGTCTAATAATTCCCTATTCCCCACAAGGGGATCATGAGGGGTTAAAATCACTATTTAGACACCCATTTTACCAAATCTCATAAAAGGATCCAAAAGAAATATATATATATAACTAAGAACACAACCAAACATGCAAAAATCCACATTAAAACTGTGGGATATAACATGTAGACCACATAAAATCAATCAAGAAATGGAAAAAATCATAATTTAATTAGATCTAGATTGAATCACCCTTTTAAGAAAAAACTTATATTCAAAAGGAATGAGGTGGGATTTATAGATTTTGAAGAAGATAGGATAAATTTGAAATCCTAAGCTGAAAAACGAAATCAAGAGGGAGATTAGACATACCAGGATCTTTGATCCCCATCAAACATCTCTCCAATAAGACATGAATCAAAAGAGAACCACCCTATATAAGCCTGGGTCGATTAGTTTCATCCATATGATTGAGATGGGGAAGAAATGAAGGAGTAATAAGGTGGGGATCTAAAAATCCCATGATGTCAAAACTTTATTTTTTTTAACATTTAATTGGTTGCATGTTTCATCTACACATTTTTTCAAAATGTATATAAATCGTGCACAATACACTACCTAAAAGAATCTTGGTTTCACAATTACATGGAATATCTGAATATTTTTACTAACCATGTTCCATTTATGCTGATTTTCACTGTCCAATGTTGTACAGTTTTCCTAGGGAGGCCACACTGTTATCTTAACAATGTACCTAAAAATGATTTCCCCATTTTTCCTTCAATTCAAGCCCCAAACCCCTGGAATACCCCCATTATTCCTCATACACCTAGTGAACATTTAATTAATATGTTCTAAAGCAATAAAATCCAAATTTAAACCATTATATACATATATGAATATTGCGATGTAACATAATCATATATGAATTTTATGTAGAGAAATCAATCAAACATACTTTATCTAACTATGATACCCTAACGTATCGCCCATAGAGACTCATTGATATCATCCCATCTTGAATTATCTAATTATGAAACAATTACTTTTTTTAGAGGTTATATTTATGTATTCTCTAATTTACTCTTAATATTCATTGGGAAACTCCACACATAAATAATTTTCACGAAGATGAATGTCCTTATGCTTCAAATGACAATAATTTAATACTTTGTTGAATAAAATAAACCTAAATATTATGTAATTTATATTTATTTATCTAGTTTTATACCCTTACATATCATAGTGATACCCGATACATAACTGATTTCTCAAATCATCTCTGGTGACACATACATGTCATTAAAAATAATTTTATATGTTAAATGGTGGACCCAATTTAATTTTACATATCTGTATAAAAAATTACATATCAAAATGCCACTTAGAGATATAGTATCATATGAAAGATTTTTTCTATCGTATTAGGGGTTTAAGTTTATGTATTCAAAGTTACTATTTTATGACACTATATATCTCGTGGATTCACAAACATAATCTAATATTCAATTAACATATAGGGTACACATATGAAAGGGTTACTCATACATAAATGTAATATGTCATTATGTGAATTTTCCCTATAGTACCCCCACATATGATTAATATTTTTTTTATATTTTTCAAATTAAAAAAAACTATTTCTAGTCAAAAAATAAACTAGGGTTGTTCCAAATGAGCTTTTAATAAATATGAACTCCATAAATCCCCCATCCAAACAAACATACTACTGAAATATTTCCATGAAATTGCATCAACCTTAAAATATTTGATATTCATTTCAATATATTTAATTAAACCTTTAAAAACCCATCGTGGTGCTAATATAGATTTTCGAAATGCATTGCAACCCAAATTGTAATTTTTCATTACCCAACAACTCATAAAAATTCAAGAAACTCAAATAAAATGATTGAAAATAATATTAAAAAAGTTCGGGTTATGGTAGAATTTAAACATGGGTTATATCGAAATAAGTTCATGGTATTAAATCCCACCCACCATATTGCCTCTTATTAACAAACCACATTTCAAAATTTCACTAAGCCTCATCAAGAAAGTACACTAGTAACATATCATACATGTTAGAGTACATCTACCATATCTTCAACATGATACACATATACTATCACTACACTCATATTTTTGTAAATATCTCTCATTTAACATTATTTTCACTCCAAATCTCATTTTATAAAACACCCTCATTAAAAAATGAATCAAATTTATGATCGAGATTATCAATATTGATCACATGGGGAATGTTGGTACAATATCACCAATGTTACATCATACAAAACAGTTCATTCATTCCTCTAAAACAACATGTTAGAACCAACCAATACATTTTTTTCAAATCATACTTACATTTGAAAAAAAAAACAATGTACCTAGTTGAGAACTTACCCTTTCTATGAATATAGTTCAGTCACAGTATAGGTGACACAAGTAATAATACTCAAATTAAACCCTCATATTAAATATTTCAGCATCTCCAATTGACATAAGACCTATCACTATAAAATGTGATTTCTAACCACTTCTATATCTGCAAGATGATCTCTGATGTCTATTATAGGAGACTTGTCCTGATAGCCACTAACTCACCAAAATCTAACTAATCTAATATTTATTTATATAGATGACAATAAAATGTCACTAAAGGTTATATATAAATAACATTCCATATGATTCAATAAAGAACCACTAAAATATATGACACATTCAGACAATATGACATCTATTATTTTGTTAATTTTTATAGACTACCCTTATATTCATGGATGATAAGAAGTGATTAGATTAACATATGTATCAAGTGCCTCAAAAAACCTCTCTAAAAGTATCCACTGACATTATTCTGGAACCATGTCTTTCATAAAGCCCCAATGCATAGTTAAAATTATTAGTCTCTTGCTGGTTAAGATCATAGAAATACTGACCAAAATTCATTTACTACTCAAAACACTTTGAACATCCCACCCCATCTCCTTATAATGTTGACCAATCCGTGAAATATTTATTTTGACTATGTGTAAACAATCACATTCAATCAAGAATAAACACCAAAATCATTACCCTATAAAAAACCATATATGAAACATGTTTATCTTCCAAACATGGAACTAATAATTTCCAAAATATCCCTGATGATTCAAAAATCATAGGAACGTTCATTAATTCTCAACCCATACGGATAATATAAAATTATTTGACATTACTGGTATAAATTATACAATAAATATCCAATATAATCCATAAGACTATATCTAAAATATGAGGCCCTACTATAAAACCAACCATCATACATCTCCATTAGTCCTGATGTACTGAACTAGACATTTATAAATGAAATTACCTTATTGAATTAATTAACACATTATTATGTAATAGTTCTATAAAAAATGAAATTTAAAATTTGAGGACATTTATAATTTATTTCATGTTATATTTAAAATAATATTATGTTTCGTAACCATTGATAATATATCGATTTTATAGTGACCATTAATGTTTTTTTATATATAGTGTCATGATAAATCTATTATACAATGAAAAAGAAAGGGACGGCCTTTACTAGTAGGATCATAATCTATGAATCATATCAATTAGAGAATCTATGTGAGATAGATCCACTAGGTTTTTCTCTGGAGCTATGCTAAGCAATCATTAAAAAAATTAAATAACAACTATTTTTTGGAGAAGTTCAAGATCATCGAGATCATGACCAAACCCAGTTCGTAGAACCACCCTAAAAAATTTCCATATCCCAAACCTTTCCATAAGGGAATTAATTGGCACCAAATAAGGATATGTATCTCAACTCTAACATTTTGAATTTAAATATTTATTTTTTTTAAAAAATAATGACTATATTTATCTTTTCGTACATTCTAATGACTAAATAATATGTTCCATAAATATTTGATATGGATAATTGGAATAAAAAATATCAATTTTTGGGAAATATTTAATTTCAATAAAAATAATCTATTTTAATGAATTCTTGAATTTAGGAAATAAATTAAATTTAAATAAAATATAATTATTAAATAATTTTTATGAAATATTAATGATAATATAATTTTTTGAAGTGAAAAAATAATGTTTTTATTTCTTAAATGAAATTTATTTTCAAAAAACTATTATTTTGAAATAAATATTCATTTTTTATCAAAATAATAAATTTTCATATATAGTGTTATTTTCATATAATAAATATTATTTCTAAAATTAACATATTGAAATTATCAAATATTTATATTTTCATAATGTTTTCAGATAGACAAACATTTGGGACAAAATTAAATATAGTATAAATTTATGACATGTATTATGACTCCATAAAAGACCTAATGTGTTGAAATAAATAATCTAGTGTATCCATGACCAAAATTACTTTTCAGTTTATAAAAACATTGTTTTCACTACAATTTTTTATTTTAATAAACGCTTAATTAGTCCTAAAAAATTTATATTTTATATTTTAAAAATAAATTATATCTAATAATTACTCACTTCCACATAACCAATATTAATATTTTCTTGAGTTTGGTTATTGGAAATATATGATAATGATATGCACTCCACGTTGGAAAAATCCTTGGGAAATCATGGTATGGATTTTATATTGGATTAATTTATCATATAGAGACCAAAACCTAATTTTAGAAAATAATACATTTTTCCCATCTCTTTTTGTATAAAAACCCTCACAAATTTCAACTCTTCTTCCTTAAAAACCCTTTGACCCTAATGTAACAATTTACATAACTTTTATTTGCCTCTATCATAATCCCTTTTAGACACTTAATATGATTCATAAATTATACATTCATTATCCATAACAAACAATTTTTTATTTAATATTCCAATAAATATCCACTCATGGGTACTCACCTAGTCATACTAATTATTTAGTTATTGTGGAAATCCCTGTATATAAACTTCACTCCACAATTCTGGGTTTAATAGTTATGAATTGTTTTTATGTTTTATGATATATGTTGAACACTTATGCATTCACCTGATACGAAAGTTATAGGTGGGTGTAGAATTATATATCCCTCTAATATAGTGGTTAATGATTATATCTCATGGTATTATATGTATGTTTCTTGGGAGGTTATCTTAAGAATACTATTTTTTGATTTTTTTGTGTAAATTTATGACATATGACTATGATGTCATGTTATATAATTTTCCACATTCCAATGTTTATTTTATTATCATGCTTCAATATGTTTTTTTATCATTCTCGACCAATTTTTTCTTATTGATATCCCTATTAACTCAAATTTATTGAATCCAGCATGTTATGCCTTTATTATTTCCATACTATGATTTATAGATCAGTATTTTCATTGTACATCCCCATCTTATCCAATTATGTTTTATAAGATCATAGAAATTTATTGACATGTAATGGTGTTCTATTTTATTATTTTGTGCTTTTGTTTCATATTTATAATAAATTCCCCTAACTTACAAAAGACACTATTTATCATGTTCTTTTTAGTTTTTATTAAATTTATCTTTATGATAGTATTCATGAATAAAGGTATATTGAAGATATCGGATGGCTTAACTGTTGTTCTACAGCCTCAGTCACCCTATCAGTCTATTACCCAAAAAACTCATGACCATACCACCAAACCATAATCACACATCTAGAGATTATGAGTTTCCAAATTTACTAATTTAACATGATTTACATATTCCAAAACCACTGTTGGGAAAAAAATCCCTCAAGGTATCTCCTCAGAATTTTTTTTGTGTGGTTTTGTTTGTTGACAAATCCATATGACCACAAATGAGAATGATTGGTGTTTTCTGAAGATAGGTTTTTAAGGTTGCGTAGTTTCCCAGTGTTTTCCAAATATTGGGGGCTCCAAATCGGGAATTTGTGTGAATGATGATGAATTAAATTAGAAAAGGCAGAGGAATTAGGACCCTAGGACATGGTTCGCGTAACATTTCCAGGAAGGGTATGTGGCCTCATTCGAGGCAGCGAGAATGTAATGTGGATGTGGTTCACAAAACAAAAAAATGGTTTATGTTGGATGATGGTGTGGCTCATAGATGCCCTAAAATCGATGGAGGAGGTTGACTGTGCAGGAGAAAAGGAAATACGCAGAGTGCGTAAGAAAGTGGTTCGTTGAAGGCTTCTAGTCTATAATGGGGGCTATATCGAATCAAGATTTAGTAAATCTTAACATAGAAGATTAAGATATAATCTTTGCCTATATAAGAAACAGTAATCCCTATGATTACAATTGAGATTTAACTTCACTAGAAAGTGAATTTTTCTCCGATATTTTGCCAAAGTCTGAAGGAATTTTGTGAAGGCCGAAGTGGATCATGAAGGATGATGGTTGTTCACAAAGCCTAAAGTGGTTAGCGAAGGCTGAAATTGTTCTCACATAGGGAATTAATTAGAAGGACATTGTAGGGTTTCATAACCTGTGAAGTAATTATGGTACGTGGAGAAGGAAATCATGTATGCTGAGGAGAAGATGATCCACGAACATCGAATAGTTCATGGATATATAATTATTTGCAAAAGATCCCAGGAATCAGTACGCGGTAGCGTACACGATCGGGAAGGTGGAGGTAGTCTACGAATGAAGGATGGTTCACGATAGTGGTTGTGGTACGCGAAAAAGGTGTCTTGCATACCAAACATGGTACTTCATACGTGGGAGTGTAAAGTGGTTCACTATTTGCACACAGAAGCTTGTTTGAGCTACAAATCAGTTTATGAATGTATTTTCTTGTACCTCATAGTACCTATGATGGTGGAATTCATCTAAGGGTGAAACGGAACATCAATAGATCATTTATCTATTGTTGAGGATGTAGGAATTGATTCCAATGAAGGGATATACATGTCCATAAAATGTGTTCGACCAAAAAGTTGATAAACTATGAGTGGATTCCTTTCCAAGAGTAAAGAGAGAATGAAGAGGAAGATAGTGAACCCTTCCACCGACAAAGAAACATATAAATAATAATAGGCATTTACTCTTGGGAATTCAATGAAAAGACCCTAAACCTTGTAATGGAAGTGAGCCTGGTCATTGAAGATCTAGACCTAACATTGTACTCACTATTGGTAGTGAGCCTTAAGGAATTTGGTACATCGGAACATTGTCATTGTAAGCTCCTTGGATGTATCATAGTGAGGGTGAAACATGTAAAACATTTTTTGTCCTATGAATGATTTCATATCTATTCATATATTGCTATGGGAGGAAGATATATCTATGTTTTTCTAACAACAAAACAAGAGTATAATGGGAGAAAGCTTCAATCTATCATACCCTGATTTACCCCCCCCCCCCCGCCCTCTCAGAATATTCAGCCTAGTGAACCTAACAATTAGTATCAGAGGCTCAAGAAGAATAAATGGAGGTGGCCAATCATAAGGTAATTCCGATCATTGACGGAAATAATTTTCAATTGTGGAATAATCGAATGAAGCACTACATTCGATCAGCAGGAATGGATTTCTTCACAGCATAAATGCTTGGAATATCAACTAACATTAATAGTGGTGATTTATTAGAATCTTAAAGAATAAAATTAGATGTTGATTCTGAATTGATCAATGCTTTAGGGGGATCCCAATCAAATTCAATTTATACGAAGGTGACATCTTGTAAAACATCACCTAACATGTTGGAAAAATTGTTAAACATTTTTAAGGGAAACACTAATGTATGAAAAGAAAAGCTTCATGTTTTGTGGAACCAACATAAGAATCTCAGAATAAATCCCAATGAGACTGTTGATGCATTATTTGAAAGGATAAATAAAATTTTGGATGACATGTGAGGTCTCAGAGAATATATTAAAGATATATAGATTGTAAAACGTATCTTGAAGATACTTCCACCACGGTTTGATCTAAATATTTTAGTGTTTCAAGACAAAGACCCAAAATTGTTGACATTAGATAACCTGTATAGTACCCTTGTAGCATATGAAATGAGAAATGATGACAATGATGCTATGGAAAAGGGGAAGTAAAAGGATGTGGTGTTCATGGACATGAAGAATCTCTCAGATGAAGATAGTCCATAGGAAGATAATATGGATGATGTAATGTAATTTCTATCCTCTAATATACAATGAGGAAAACGAAATTTTAAAGTAAAGCATTTTTTTGCATGCTTTCTATGTGGAAGGATTGTGCATTTTGCATCAAATTATCCTAAGAAAATGATGATATTCCCAAAAATAAGAATTCATCAAATAAAAAGGAAGGATAAATACTAGTAGAATGTTCTTGAAAAATAGTAATCCACTATCAAGAGAAGATGAAGGTTTAGAAGATTCTAAGGAAGAAGATTTGGAGGATTGCATAGATCATAATGTAGAGGCTTTGGTGGTAGTTTCTAGAAATTATTGAATAATAGAATAAAGTGACATTGAAGAAGGGGAAATTGAATGAAGAGTTTATATTCATGCTGAATTAGAAGATACCCTTGAAGTGATAGATATTATGATATCCAATAAAAAGAAAGATAACAAAGTTGTTTATGAAGCCTAACTATTTATGTAGCAGTAAGAGGAAGAAAATTCTATGATGATTTAAGAAATTGAAAAGATGAGGTCTTCAATGCCAGAAAGCTCAAAACAGGTGGTTGAGTACAAATCCAAAATTGAAGAACAAAAAATATAAATTGATGTTTTGAATGAAACAGGATAAGATCAAATCAAATGTATCGAACAACTAGAAGAAGAATTCTTCAATCTGTGACAAACAATTAAAGATCATAAGAATCTATTAACTCTTAGTTCAACATCAGGAATGATGATCTTACAGTCAAAAGAGAAGATGAGATCTAAGTAGAGTGGTTCATCATAACAGAAGCAACAATCAATTCTGAATGACAAGGCTGGTATGTGGAATGAACTAAAATAAAACATAGTTATGGATCAATTCACAGCACAAACACACACTCTATGATTGAAGATTGATTTGGGTACAAATCAAAATTAGAATATTCATAGAACAAATGTGACATCTAATGGTGAATCATTTTCACAAATGAGTGTACCTCACATAAGATTCTATTGTTGTGGTATGATCAAACACTCTCAAAATGTATGTTCCATTGTAAAGAGGTACCAATGGAAACAAGACCAAAAGAGGTGGTCATACAAAGCTCAAAATGTCATATCATTATTTGATGGTCATTAATTTAGGTGTAAAGGACTCGTACATATGGAAAAATATTTCACATCAACCATGAACAGAAATTTACCAAGGAAGACTAAATTTATTCATAAGGATCCTCCAAATGAGCTGAAAATTCAAAATCAATTTTTAGCACCACAAGATAATGTTTTTCCATCATATATTTAGGATGATCAAGATTATAATTCCATGATGGGTATGAATTCAAAGACATGGATCAAAAATAAAACGGTCAAGCATGCAGTGGTTAAGTAAATTTCATTCAAGGTATCAGATCACACTGGGATATGGATCATGGAAAGTTCATGCACTTATCACATGACAAGAAATAATGATCTTGTGACCAGAATCTTTTACGATAAAAAAGGTATTGTAAGATTGGATAATGATGAGTTATTGAAAATTATTGGTTCACAAATAGCCATGTTTTCAGGAAAATCCATGAGATGAGCATATTTCTTGGTTGTTAAAGGGCTTAGTCACAATCTACTTAGTGATAGTCAATTGTGTGACTCAGGACGTGCCATAAGATTTTCCATGAAATTTTGTATCATTAAAGAAAATTATAGTGCTATTGTGTTGCAAGGAAATCATATGAAATGGAATATCTACCTCATGGGTGTAGAAGATGATATTTGATTTCTATCCAAGGATGAAGAAAACAAATTATGGAATAAGCATCTGGGCCACATAAGACAAGGTTAGTTGGAATATCTGGTGAAATATGATACAGATCTAAATCACCCTAGATTTCCATGTGATTGTACTCATACATGCTATTCAGCAAGCAGGGGAAGAACATTTTGAAGACATATACGAAAAAGGAACACAAGTCAACAATATTGCTTGATTTGGTTCTTATTGATGTTTGTGGGCCAATTTCCCTGAGGGATATTTACTAGAGGAGATATTATGTTATCTTCATTGATCACTATTGCAGAATGGAGTGGGTTACAATAATCACCCACAAATCTGACGTGTTCGGTATCATTATAAGATATCCACGGGAAAGTGAAAATATGCTTGGTCGGAAAATACGAATGATTCAAACAGATAATGGACATAATTCACCCACATCCAACTGGAGTATTATCTCAAGAAACATGGGATAAGGCATAATTTTTCATCAATAATAACTCCCCAGTATAATGGAGTGGTTGAGAGATTAAATAAAATTTTGAATAACATGGCTAGAACAATGATCATTGATAAAGATCTTCCAAAGATGTTTCGGAAATATGTAGTGAGGAAAGAAGTATACACATCAAATAGTGCCTTATTATGTCCATAAGAAGAGAAGACTATATATGAGTTATGGTATGGAAAGAATCCATCATTGAAATACTTTCGAATTTTTGGATGTAAATGTTTCATTCTCAATAAGAAGAAACATATAAAATTTGAATATTGTGGGGATGAAGGGATATTTCTTTGATACTCAAAGAAAAGAAAATTTTATAATTTCTTCAATAAGTGACTGGGAATGATAGTTGAATGTCATGATGTGATTATTGAATAAAATGAACAGAATATTTAGCAAATACATTATCAAACTCTGGAGGATAGTGATAATGAAATTAGAAGATTAAGAGACGCTCTAGCTCAAGATGATGATTAATAAAAGACTCGGATGATGAGAAAAAAATCAGTGTCTTCCCAGAGACCATCAAGAAGAGATGAAATTGATAGGAAAACATAATTGGTGATCTAACAGCACCAATGCAGACAAGAAGGATGAATTGTCTACGAAAATATTTATACTTATCACAAGTGGATCTTAAAATCTTTGGTTATATAGCGTAAGATGAGAATTGGGTTCCAGAAATGAATGAAGAGATTGACTAGTTAGAGAAGAATCAGACAAGGGAAATTTTTTTGAGGCTAGTATATATTAATGTTATCGGGACAAAGTGGGTCTTTCGCCACAAAATTGAATAAATATAGTGTTTTCATTCGAAAAAAATCACTACTGGTGGGAAAATTGTACTCCCAGATATAGGGTATAGATGTTTATGATACATTTTCACTCGTTTCAAGTTTGGAGACAATCTCATTATTCTTGGCCATAACTGTTCAATGAAAATTTAATGTTTTTTATATTGAAATTAAGTCAGCATTTTTTAATGGAGTTCTGGAAGAAGATGTTTACATTGAGAATCATGACGGTTTTCTCATTCATGAATATGAGGATAGAGTCTTTCAACTGAAGAAGGCTTTATATTGTATTAATCAAGCACTAAGAGAATGGTATTCAAGTCTTGATCAGTTTCTAAAGAAGCTCTGTTTTCAGCGTGGTGGAGTTGATTACAATCCGTATTTCAAAAATGGAAGTAGTCAATGAATGACGGTGTTGGTCTATATCGATGACATAATCTTTGGTGGATCAGATGAAGCATAATGCAGATATTTTCCTGAATTCATGAAAAGAGAGTTTTAAATGTTGTTTACTACTAAGAAGAAATTTTTCCTTAGTTTAAATGTGACGCATTGAAATAATGGAACTTTTATCTCTCAGTATAAATATTCCAAGGAGGTTTTAAGAATATTTGGAATGGATAATTCCAAAGATATGAAGACTTTGGTTGTTACCTGGCAAGAACTGTCATGGGATGATGTAGGTGAGGTAGTTAATATTACAGAATATAGGAAAATCATTGGAATTCTGTTGTCTCTAACAACGACAAGGCCTGATGTTGTATTTTCCAGATTTCAAGAAGTGAGGTATCAAAGTAATCCTAAAGAGATCCACATGATTAAAGTAAAAAATATTTCTTCAGTATATTGAGGGAACAATGGATTTTGGACTAAGGTATAATGAAAAATCTCAGCCAATGTTATTGGGACATATAGATGCAGATTGGGCTGGTTCAACAGATGATAGGAAATCAGCTTCAGGAGGTGCCTTTTTATCTTGGAGGATTGTGTATTTCTTGATCAAGTAAGAAACAATATTTAATTTCATTGAGCACCATCGAATCTAAATACATTATAGCTACTCAAGCTTCTACACAACTGTTGTGGATAAATAAGCAACATGATGATAAGGGAATTGAAGTGATGTATTCTATTGGATTCCATTCTGATAATTCAAGTTATTCAACTATAAGAAAAAATATAGTCCAAAAGTTAAGGTAAAGGAACATTGAAATAAAATATCATTCTATCAAATAGAAGGTTGGTCAAGGGAATGTGAAGTTAGAGTATGTGCCTATGGAACAATAAGTTGGAGATATTTTTATGAAGCCCTTACCCAAAGAAGAATTTCAAAGGAATCGACTTTCTTTGGGAGTTCAGTTGACTTCCCACACTTGAAAAGTGTAGATGTGGGTCCGCTACTCCCTGAAGCATGATGTGTCTTTCCCTAATGTACAATTATGTGTTCTTTACCCTGTTTTAGACAATATTGGATTGTCCTTCAGGTTCCTTGACAAAAGTGTAGAATGTAGGAATATTCCCGGGGGATAAAAGACACTGGGTGAATTTATTAAGTGGATCAGTGGGATACTAAGAGTTGATGCTAAGCTGAAGCTATTGGAGGATTTGTGACATAGAGGGAGCATTAAATATGATGATGATAGAAGTGATCGATCATAGAATAAATATCATGATATCTGATGATTGTGATAAAATAAGAATATTTATGTTGGAATTATTTGAGAAGGTTTCCTGCAATCAAAAATTTGTATCAGTTTAAGCAATTGGTATCAGTTTGGTGTAAAAAGTTTGTGTTTGAAATGAATTTATTCATTGATGATATTTTAATTTACTCTTATTTATCACAGAGATCATTGCTCATCTGGGCATAGAGTATTTGTGTATTGAATCCTAGATTTCTATCAGAATCATAAGAGGTGAATTGTGGTTACGATTTGAAGAAGATTTAATGAGATATGAAAATACAAACTGATTCCTTGATGATCTTTTAATTTAATATTGTTTCTCATGGTGACCATTTCTCATGTGGTCTTATAGTATGTGTTGAGTGAATCCTTTATTTCTATAGGAAAAGAAGGAGGTGAAGTGTGGTAGTGGTTGTAAAAATATTTAATGATATTGGAAAATACAAAAAATTGTTTTGAGTAGAGTTTTCAACAAACACAACAGGGGTATTGTTGGGGAAAATACCTCAATGTGTCTCATTATAATTTTTTGGGTGTGGTTGTGATTATTGACAAATCCAGATGACTGCAAATGAAGATTTGTTGGGGTTTTCTAAAGACAATTTTTTAAGGTGGCATAGTTTCCCTGTGTTTTCTAAATTTTGGGGAGTCAAAATCAAGAATTTTTGTGAATAATTGAGAATGAAATCAGAAAAGGAAGAGTAATGAGGTGATTGGTACATGGTTTGCGTACCATGTCATAGAAGGGTACACGACCGCATACCAGGCAATGGGAATGATACAATAATGCAGTTTGTGAAACCAAAAATGGTTCTTGGTGGATGACTGTGCGGTTCACGAATGCCCTGACGTAGGCGGAGGAGGTCGACCTTGTAGGAGAAAATGAAACATGTGGAGCACATAGAAAAGTGGTCCACAGATGGCTTGTGGTTCACAGTGGGTGCTGTATCGAATTAATATTTATTAAATCATGATTTAGAGGATTAAGCAGGTATCTTTTCCAACATATGAAATCCTATTCACACCAATTTCAATAGAGATTGAACTTCATTAGAAAGTTTATTTTTCTCTGGTATTTCAACAAAGGATGAAGGAAGTTTATGATGGATGAAGTGGTTCGCGAAGGCTGAAGGATATTTGTGAATCCTAAAGTGGTTTGCAAAGGTAAAAGTGGTTCACATGGAAGGACTTCTACTGAAGGTGTTTGCGGGGTTTAATAACCCATAAAGGGAGTCTGGTATGTGGATAATGAATTCTGGCACTTGGAGGAAATGAAAATACCCAAACATTGAACAGTTTTGCAGACAGAGAGTGATCCTTAGAGTAGGTTCGTGGAATCGGTACGTAGTAGCGGTATGTGATCGCAAAGGTGTAGGATTTCTGCAGACGAAGGGCGGTTCATGGCCATAGTTGTGGTACGCGAAGAAGGTGTCCCTCATACTAAACCTTGTAATCAATACGTGGGAGAGGAAAGTAGTTCACTTTTTTAACAAGGAAACTTTTTAGAGCTTTAAATCCGTGTAAAAAAGTATCATATAGTACCTAACAGTACCCAGGAAGAAGGAATTCATCTATAAGTAAAAACATAACATCAACAGAGCATCTATCCATAGTTGACGATGTTGGAATTCTTGAAAATGAAGGGACATTCATGTATATAAACTGTGTTTGACCTACATTTCGATTAACTATGAGTGGATTCCTTTCCAAGATCAATGAGAAAAGGAATAGAAAGTCGGTGACCCTTTCCACTAGTAGTGATCCATAGAAAGAGACATAGGGAGTGACCCTTGGGAATGTTGTGATCAGACAATAAACCTTGTAAAGGCAGTGAACCTAGGCATAGAAGATCTAGCCTGAACATTGTACTCATTATTGATAGTGAACCTTAGTGAATTTGGAAAATCGGAACATTTCCATTTTATGCTCCTTGTATTTAGCCCAGTGAGAGTAAACCAAGTAAAAATAGTTGTTTCATTTGCATTATTTAATATATATTCACATATTTCTACTGGGGTAAGAGAGAACTACGTTTTTCAAACAAGAAAACATGATCTGGATGGGAGAAATTATGAATCTATCATACCCTAATTCTGCCCCCTCTCAGGGTATTTTTCCTAGTAGACCTAACAATCCCCATTTTATTATATAGTATTTTTTATATATAACTCAACCACCTATATCCCAAAACATATAAAAAACTGAAACCTCCTCCATGTTGGGTCCATTAACATGTCACCACCAATTTTTATATAAATTTACTCATAATGGTTCTAATCATAGAGAAAATCCATGTTATTCTCCCCATCATAGAATTTCACAATTCTTCACTGACCCACAAGCATTATCCATCCAGATATCCACCACCAAACGAGTACTAACAATCATGATACTTACTCATACTTTTTTAATAATTCCACTACAAAACCTAACTACAGATTTCAATGATAATGTATTGCCCCATATAATCATTTTCCACTACTACTGATATTTTTTCATAGTAATCTGGGTCCCAATAGTTTTAAATCAAGGTCCACAACCATTCAAAACATCATAAATATCCTACATTCGAACCCAATATGGTCAATTGGAATTCCCTCTAGTAACTAAAACACACAAGGTCACCCACCACATTATAGTTACAATGTTATCATTATTACGTACCAATTATACTAATCCACTTGAAACCTCATAATTTAAAAAATATAAAAATGAAAAATCACCACATTTCACATATTTCTTAATATTTCAAAACTAGTCTCTCATATGATATGAACATATCTTCATATCTACCCTCTAATGATTGTTCAAATTTTATTTCCTAATTTCAATGAAATGTCATTTCACGCATCAATCATATTCAAATGAGTTAAAATTTATAAGCTAAACTACAACCTCCTATACGAAATAGAATCCCTTTCTCAGATGTCAGAACATGATGGTTCGACATCATATATTTTTTATTAATTAATCAAAATACAGTATCCAACCCCTCTATATTATCATCTAATATGTTGTCACCATCCTAGTGTGATATTTCATCCACTCCATCGACAACCAATGAATTTTTCTTATTCATCCCGGAAACTATGTTTTCTTGGAAACCATCAAATCATATGGATCCCTCTCAAAGCCTTATACCTCATATAAGTCTTAAGAAACTGATTATGTTCATTTATAAATATCTTAACTCACACATTAATAAGTTATCATACTAAACCACCATTCCTATCCATTAGTAATAATATCATCACTCTAGGATTCATTGACTTATTTAACTCATTTTCCCTTTCAAAAAATGTTCCCTAAAATACACAAATCGGCATGTCCAACATGTCACCCATGCATAATCTAATATAATTGACAACCAAGATCACATATCACTAGATAACCAATGGTTACACCAATCCACCTACAATGTAGGTTATGAAAAATTTCACTCTCTTGACCAAATATAAGATATTTTCCCTATATATATATAATTTCGCAATAATTCTCAATAGCCCTGGTTAGCAAAAAATTATTACCATGTGTAGGAATACACCCATGTGTTGATTTATTATAAAATATGAGTCATTTAATAATTTAAATCAAAATATTAGTATCAAGATAACATGAATATTCCACTAGACATTCAAACAAAATATTCTCATTCATCTCATCATTCCAATGATTTCTATAATAAATAAAAACAAAAAATGTATCATGTGCTTGTTGAAAATATCAAAATGCAAGAAATTGAAATTTTTCAACCCCCATAATACCTAAGGAATCTATATACCTCTATAAAATTCTCATTATCACCTCTCATTTTTAAATCTCTTTAATAACTCATCATCCTAATTATTATATACTTGAATGCTCTGATATACATTAGATTACCCTCTATTTTTAGTCACCTTCACTAATCACAACTCATAATAACAAAAAAGGACGCCTCCTTACCAACAACCATTATAATGAGTTTTAAATATCCTAACATGCATCTAAATGTCACAAGCCATTTTGACCTTGACCAAATGATTCCTCACCTTAAGGTTACTACACATAGAGAAATGTCTATATCCGTATCTCAGATATAACATAGATACTCACATACTGATATATATATATATATATACACTAGGATTCTAACATTTCTATGTTCCTATATATATTAGGAATCTCAAACGTATACCATATACTCAGCCAATGTCTATATTTAACTCATATTCATGCATGATAGAGGAAAATAAGTGGTATAAAACACACCTCACCACTCATCAGACACCTTTTGATATAATGTTTAATCAAAGAGACTCACGTATAGCCTAACCTACATATTATCAAGTCAAGTAGAAACACAAAAAGTTCATGTACAATAATAATATATCACAGTTCTAGACTACATTGTTTTGAATAAGAAATAATTACGGATATAATACCACCATCATATACAAAACCAATTTTATTTTATCCAAACAATGTAATTCACTCTTTCCCTCTAGAACCTCCTACACCATGTCATGGTTAAAAACATAAACTTGGGATTGAAATAATTCCTTTTCTTTTTAAATTAATTAATAGTACCATAAACATTATTTAGTTATAAAATATAGAATCATAATTTTATAAAGAAAATTTAATTATAAGATAATATTAATTTTTTGTAAATGAAAGAATTAATAAATGATGTCATTAATTACAGGTAACAATATTCAATCCATATCATAAATCAATAAGTTAAAATTACAATATCAAGTTATAAAGGAAAAAATATATAAGTTACTGAAGAAACATTGAAAAACTAACCATGACATCATAATCAATGAAACAAATCACATGCTATATTATGAATGTCATGTAAAACCAATATTCCTCATATGTTTCATGGAAACAAAAACTCTATTCCACCATGGGATTAGAGTAAAATGGAAAAAGAATTAAAATTAAAAATTTATTAAATTTAGTATTTTAATACAACTATAATATTTAAATCTAATATAAACAGTAAAATTTTCAAGGACTTGGAATTACCTCATGCTTGGGATAGCTATATCAAAGACAAGATCCATACCATGCACTAATCGGTGTGCCACCTGATCTTATGGCTTCATCCCTAAACTCTATAGGAAACAAATTACCATTTGGGGTTATTTAATGATACTGGTAGACTATACCCTCTTCCTCATATTAGATAACAATAATTAAAAACCTAAATAATGAATATACTATCAACTCAACAATTCTAAAAACTAATATCACAACCAAACATAAAAAAAATAAAACCCTAATTTATATCCATATGAATGTACTACATGTTTTACAATTCATATAGAGAAACTAGATATATACAATATAATAATCTGGCCACTTTGGGTGTTTCTTACCCACAATGCTAGCTTCAAACTTGAGGCCAACTAAAGGAGGGAGGTGGGGGGTTAATTCTCCCATTATTTACCATTATAAAAGAGGTACTAGTATGGGGTTCATTGAACCCCAAAATTTTTAAGCTATACATTTGATTGATTTTTTGATTAAAATTATATATTTGTATTCTAATTATGTTTTTTGGGGACATAGGTGGTATGGTATTGTGTTTCTAGAAATTTTTTTGGTGAAAGTGAAAATTTCTTAATTGTAAATTCCCCATTGAAATTCCAAGGAGCCTATTTGATTTGATTTGAGTGTGGATGTTGTTGTAGATATTATAACTAGGAGTCATTTAGGCGATAATTGAAACCAAAATTAGGCCAAGGATCCATTAATAAATATTTAAACCTATCTATATATAGGAGTGTAGGATTTCATTTATTGAACTATTAATTGAATGAATTTTACATCTTTCCTCTCACCCCCCCATATTGTATAGAGTGATGAAACTGGTCAAAGTGATCAATCTACATTATACATCCGTGATAAAAGGATTGATATTTTAGTGATCATCTAGATGTATAAGGCAAGGTCTCACCTCTAGGATAACACACATATATCATCCATAAACCTTCCCAAAAAAACATCCAAAACTTGTGGATGATCTAAAGGGAACTGACATTGGTTCCTTAAAAGTAATGGTCACGGGTGATGAGCTATTGTTGAATGCACCTTCACATAAAATGAGTTAATATATCTTTGTATGTTTAATTTTAAATTCCATCACATGAGATTCCATGCATTCTTAAAGTTGTTATGTAATCATAGATGACATAATTACATCATAGAATTGATAAAACATTTAAATTTCTATCCCATATACATCAATTTCTTACCCTGCTACCTTCAATTATTATCGAAGGGATTGCGTGATAGTTAACATAATGTGGAAAAAAATCTCCATCAAATTCCCTTATTAGTCATCATCAAACTCCCATCACATCAAACACTATTTCAATCTGTTCTTGGATGACCTTGTTAGGACCATTTGATTTCTTAAATTAGATCAAAACCATTTTATTTCAGGTATAAAAATAATGAACATATATATAAATATATACTGATTGTTTTTTTGTGGAAGAAATATTTAGTTACTCAAGTGTCTTCACCATGTTTGTAGCTATATTCAGTTGTCCAAAAGTAATCATGAACAAAAATTTAGTTTCCAAAATATTATAGATTTTTTAAAACCCATTTTTTATAAAAATTTTAATAATAGTCTTTGGAAAGATAAAATATATTCAGGATTGTGTGTAAAGTGTATCTAAACAAATCAAATTAAAATTCAAGTGGGTTTTTGGGGATGAGTGAAAAGAACCATGAAATAAAGAGAATAAATGGGATTATCAATGACCCTAAAAGTTTCCTTGGATACCTCATCATTTTGGTGTTATTTTTAATTAACCCAACCACCTAAGAAGTATATTGTATTCAATTTTTATATTTTTTATAATGGGTATGGGTTATCGACAAAAAACCCATTCCCCATCCATCCCTATATGAAACTCTTTTAGGGTACTTTTATCATCTAACTCAACTGCCAAGCAAAGACGGTCCAACCTGAGCCAGGCCAGGTTGGGCCGTACCTGACCCACCTACCCATTATGGTGCTAGAAGCATCTCAAAAACCTTTTTATGGGGATACTGAGCCACCAGGTGTTCTGAGTTTTTTATTTTTTTTAACAAATTAGTATTTTTTGGAATATATTAAAAAATTTGATGATTCTGTAATTTAATTTTTCATAAATTAAATTTACATAAAATTATTTTAAATCATTTAAAATTAAATATAAATTAATTTATATAATAATTAAATTAATATCACATGTTTAATTCAAATTGAATGACCAATAGAGTTGACTATCCAATGAAATTAAACAATTAAATTTAAATATTAGAAAGAGTGTAATTTATTTAATAGTTAATTATTTTCTTATTATCCTAGCATTGTCCTTTCATGTTTAATGTGTATGATGGCTGACACATCCACCAAAATAATTATGAATGTATATTTTTAATTCTAGTGTATTTATATATAATTTCTTGGATATTATATATTGTTGACCATGTCGATATTAGGAAATAATCCTGACAATACAAGTTAATATTGGACAATGTTTGAGATGTAATATGTGTGAAAAATAAATCTTGTATTCAATCCATAGGGTCACAATTAATCCATATACATCAAATGGATCAACTAATAGTAAATTATCATGATCAGTCACATTTTTTATTTACATTACATATCATTTATTATTATTTTGTGAATATTCATTTTAAAATAAACACATAAAATGTTAAACTAAACTGCACTGATTTATTCCCAATGAATGAATTGTATTTAATTCATTGTAACTATTTTTGTTTTATTACATGTTAAATAAAAACAAATTTAAAACTGTTTCATTTATTATGAAATAAAAAAACAATTAAATAGTAAGTTGTAATTCCTTCATTATTTATATATGAAGTAATCATGTTGTACGAGGTGATCATCAACACTAATTGAGGTACTTCATACTAAACCGGAGTTCTTATAGAAGTGATGGGTTGACATAAATAATGATAATAGTAAATAATATTCCATATCTATTTTGTTGTGTCATTAGAATAAAATAGGTGAGTAAATCATATTCATAATTCCTAGAATCTAGTACATCACTCAAGATTTTATGTAGCTATGAGTCAATGAGGTTGGCCAATAAAACTCTTATGTTAAGAACCTATGAGTACAATATTGTCCAACACATGGACTATGAGGATATGATTCAATGAAAAATTCAACAAGAAAACTATAGATATTGGGTATTTTAATCCAAATTAGTGATAACTATTAGGGTTTGATAAAATAGTGGGAGACATAAAATCATTTCTTTAGTAGGTAATGTTTATCTTTCAACAAATATAACATTAAAATTATCTAAAAATTTATTTTTCCCATTAATGGATAGTAATATTCCAATTTTAGTACAATTAATTTTGGAAAATGAAAATATCATTATTATTATTATTTTCAAAGTATTCAATAGGCTCATGCATAAAGTACTCTGATGAGAATGGAATTTCAATATCTAATGTACCTACTACATATTTATCAACCCCAAAAAGTGAGGGATAAAATGGTTCTTATAGAAGACTCGCGAATAAGTAAATTTAGGTATATATCATTATGAAATCATTAATTTATAAGAGTATTAATTATAACAGCAAAATATGAATGGTTTTATACTATAATCTCATCAATGAGAAGTATTTGAGGAAAATGTTAATCTTGGTATGTATGAGGTTTCTATTGCATTGAATACATGTAAATTGAAAATATTTACCATGATCTTCCAATACATAAAATTAATTTATCCTTATAACCAAGTTACATTATTTTTTTAAGATGAAAAAGTGAATAATAAATAAATAAAAAATAATTACATTTTTTCGTAATGATCTCCAAGATAAAAATTCATAATGAATTATTAATTATTATTCTATATAGTGAACAATTTTAAATATAAGGACCAAAGGCCAATTGAATTAGTTATATAAAAGGAACTTTCACAAAAATCTTTATAAAAATAGGAAGATCATCAATTTTTAGTTGGTTTTCATTATATGTAATGAGAGTATTATATGGAATATAATTTGAAATTAATTGAAGTTGAATCACGAAATTACATTAATTTACAGTATAATTATAATTGTATGTGATTTAATTATTTTACATTTTTGGTATTACATAATGAATGTGATTCAAAAAAAATCATCAAAATATAATATCTTAGTAAATATAGAAATGTTACAAGAAGTAATGTGAATTTTCTAAGAAACTGGTAAGGGGAACCTCTTATGTCAGTGGTCAGAAGTACATATCGTCGAATATCCAAGACTACTATTAATTATTGATATTTTGAAAATTATTTCCCTAAAATCTAACTGTCATGTCGATTTTCCATAATGAGTTATTACTCTAGATATGGAATATATTTTGTTTGTGGTGTCTAATTCTCATTTAATATTTTAATAATGCTTCATTCATTTTCAACAAATGATGATTAAAAAATATAAGACATAGTTATACCTAATTTTTTATGATTATCCTTTTCTAGTAAAACAATTTAGTATACATGGATATACCTAGTATAGATTTTAGAGTTATTATTGTTAAATATCTTATCTATTTTCAAAACATTTACGTATCTATTTATGGACAAATTAAACATAAGAAATAAATATCAAAAAAGTCATCTTAAATTAGTTTAGAAAGATAGAAAGAACTATTTAATGATTAAATTATGATAAAAATCCAAATACATAATTATATTTCTTAATTATTTTAAGGGAATATTATATAAAAGTGTTGATTATGCATGTTTAAAGATATATGTTTCTTCATGCCAATGTGTTGAAGAATATCATGAACAAGAAATCATAAATAATTAAAGATAGAGTGGATTTTTTCCAAAACTCACATTTTTATATACATATAGAAGGTATGATTTTTTTAAGAAGGACATATATTGAGAATTACAGGAAAACATTGATCATTAAAATATTGCATGGATTAACTTATAAATGAAAATTTCCTTATACACATCACTGTCATGAGGTATGTAGAAGGATCATAATCCTTGAGGCTTATATTTAGTTCAGATTCATCAATTATTTTTTGAGACATTATTCAAAAATAAGGGAATTATCTAATAAAAATATCTTCTCCATGATGAAAAATGGAAAGCATGTGACTTATAGTATGATATAAGTCCATTATATCATAATAAATTGTGCATAGATACAAAAACATTTAAAGGATAATTCCTCTACTAAAATGAAATAAGATAAATATATTTTTTATAAAAATTAATTATCATAATGTTTACAATTGATATTACAAAAATCATTAATATATTATTGTTAAAGTCATATTCTAGACTATTTTTCTGTAAAATGGTGGACATATCTATTTTATGTAGTTGGAGAATGAATTATTTGAAATTATTCTGTGATAATGATCCAAATGTGGTTTGTCTCCGACACTTTCTCCAGGGACGTGCACATCCGTCACATAGAGGACATGCTACTGTTGCCCTGCATTCTCGCTTTCTAAAGGTGGGAGGCATCTGTTTCTTATTCAGGGATGTCTGCTCCATGATCGAAATGGGATGATGGGATTCCAGTTCTTCCATCTATGGATTCATCCTCGGAGCTCGTCACCATGTCCAGGTCTCCCTCACAGATTTAAGATGTAGTTCGTGAAGCTCTTTCCGACGCCATATATTCATGGACACCAGTTAATTACGCTGCTTCTGTCAGAACCTTCCAATGGGTCCATTTAAGGCATCAACCTTCGGTTAAGAGATTAGTCACATAGGGAATCTCTGACATGTCTTGACGATGGTTAATTGTCTTTTCTGTCTTTTGTACCTTATTATAGGGCTTCTCGAGGGCGCCGAAGCCCGAGGCATCCCACATCGAATGCAGGGAATTGTATTCCATAGGAATGTATTTGTGGTTTTCCTCATATTCCCACATTTAACACAGGGTATGTCGCAGGTTTAATATCCAGCAGAGATATATCTGATTGATCAGGACACTAGCTAGAGTGGATCAGATTAAGGATCCCCCTGGAGTGAACACCGATGTTGGGGCCAGAACGTGGACGGCTTCACGAATGCTCTGACAGGGAATAGGGAATGAAGTGGCATGATCCCTCTGGGGTGTGGCGTCCCGAGTAAGGATCAATATGGATGATGGATTTTGTCTTGCGTCTCTAAGAGACTTCCTACGAATCCTCGTGGCAGGGAATCAATGTCCACGTAGTTCGATGGATTGATGGGACAACTGAAGGGGAGACCCATGAGAATGGACGCATGGATAGGACCCATAGGAAGTGGAACCTCCGAGTTAGTGTGTGAGCATCCCGAGACACGTGGGCTCGAGGGAGAGATTGGGATGAGACATGAGTGATGGGCTTGAACCTCATGGAGGATTCTTGCGTATCATTGTGAAAGGGAATCAAAGACCACATAGTTCCGGTGGTGAATACAGTTTTACGTCATGGGGGACAGGGGCATTTGGGGCTTATGCTCTGAGACAAACAAGGGATATGGGGTTGGTGAACCGACGTGAAGAGGGACCTGAGGTCCAGATGTATTGGGGCTTACACTCTATGGCGGCCCACATTGGAAATGGGTCTTGGCACACTGACACGGAGATGGTTGGGGCCAATGGTTTGATGGGATTAAAACTCATGGAGGCTTCCGACTTACTATTCTATAGAACGTCTCATAGTCCCTATAGTTCAGGTGGAATGGGGCTTACGCTCTCAGACGACCCAAGGGGGTATGGTGATTACACTCTGAGGAGGCCCATGGTGGTGGGGCTTAAACCTTGTGGAGACTTCCTACGTACCATTCCTTAGCATGGATCAATGTCCCCGTAGTAAGGGTTAGTGGGTGCTTATGCTCCTAGGCGGCCAAAGGTGTGGCTATGGGTCTTACACTCTGAGGATGCTGATAGTGGGTATGGGGATTACACTCTGAGGGGGCCCATGGTGGTGGGGCTTGAACTACGTGGAGGATTCCTACGTACCATGCCCTAGCATAGATCAAATTCCACATAGTTCGGGTTGGTTGGGGCTTACGCTCTAAGACAGCCCAAGGTGGGTATGGGTCTTACACTCTAAGGAGGCCCATGGTGGTAGGGATTGAACCTATAGGACGATTCCTACGTACCGGCCTTTTGACGGATCAATGTCCCCATAGATTGGGTGGAATGGGGCTTACGCTATGATATGACCTATGGTATGGTATGGGGATTACACTCTAAGAAGGCCCATTTTGGTGGGGCTTGAACCTCGTGGAGGCTTCCTATATACCATGCCTTAGCATAGATCAATGTCTGTGTAGTTACGGTGGGTTGGGGCTTATGCTCTAAGATGGACCAAGGTGGGTATGGGGCTTACACTCCTAGGAGGCCCTTGTTGGGGGGGAATGAACCTCATGGAGACTTCCTACGTATCCCTATGGTCCCTATGATAGGGAATAAACGACCACGTAGTTCAGGTGGTGAATACAGTTTAACATCATGATGGACTGGGGAATTTGGGGGTTACGCATTGAGATGGCCCAAGGATATGGGGTTGCTGAACCGACGTGAAGAGGGACTTGGGGACCAGATGGATTGGGGCTTACAATCTGAGGTGGCCCAAGGTGGAAATGGGTCTTGGCACACTGACACAAATATGGTTGGGGAAAATTGTTTGTTGGGATTGAACCTCATGGAGGATTCCTTCATAGCATGCCTTAGCACGGATCAAAGTCCCTGTAGTTCGGGTTGGTTGGGTCTTATGCTCTAAGATGGCCAAAGGTGTGGGTATGGGGATTACTCTATGTGGATGACCATGGTGTGTATAGGGATTACACTCTGAGGTGGCCCATGGTGGTGGGGATTAAACCTCATGGAGGCTTTCTACGTACCCTGCCTTAGCACAGATCAAAGTCCCCGTAGTTCAGGTGGAATGGGCCTTACACTCTGAGAAGGCCAAAGAATGCGTATGGGGATTACACTCTGAGAAGGCCCATGGTGGTGGGGCATGAACCTCATGGAGGCTTCCTACATTCCATGCCTTAGCACAGATCAATGTCCCCATAGTTCAGGTGGGTTGGGGCTTACACTCTGAGACGACCAAAGGTGTGGGTATGGAGTTTACACTTTGAGGAGGCCCATGGTGGTGGGGCATGAACCTCATGGAGGCTTCCTACATACCATGCCTTATCATAGGTCAAAGTCCTCGTAGTTCGGGTAGAATGGGGCTTATGATCGGAGACGACCCGAGGTTTGGTATGGGGATTACACTCTGAGGAGGCCCATGGTGGTGGGGCTTGAAGCTCATGGAGGTATCCTACATACCATGCCTTAGCACAGATCAAAGTCCCCGTAGTTCAGGTTGGTTGGGGCTTACGCTCTAAGATGGTTCAAGGTTGTCATGGTCGGTTCTTACTCTATGCTCACGTGAGTCATGCTCGGAGTGAGAAACAAGAGGTAGCTGAGACCTGATGATGACGATGCGAAGGGTGCATCCGTGAGAAGTGAAGAGGGTCTTATGCATTGAGCGGCCCATATTGCTAGGACTTACTCCAGGATGGAGGCCCGAGGGAGATAAAGTGCAAAGGGAGAAGGATTTGGCACCCAGGAAGAGAGGAGGAGCGTCGTTCCCTATCACGCCCTCTGTTGGCCTTAGGACCAAAGAATGGAGGAGTAGGGATACTGCCTCCTGGAAGGAAGGCTAGGGGCTTACACCATGGTGGCTTCCCTTCTGTGCGAAAAAATGCATCTCCAATAAGGATGATATCATCCACTGTGATGGGTTATCCCATCACCGTGGAGAAGAGTGGGCTTGGAGAATTTCCAAGGTGGGGGGACCCTGCATGCAAGGCACGGGGTCAGGTCAAGTTTAACGTCATGTGCGGAGGACGAGGTGCTCGGTAGTTTAATGTCCTACTGCTCGGATGAGGTGGGATTTCTCTTCACCCCTAGGACTTACATAACTAGTAAACTCTGCTCCTTGTGGGAGGGAAGGCATCGGCAAGGCCGTAGCGAGGGGGTGTCGTAGGGAGAACCATTAAGGGGTCCACGTTAGCGTGGCTATGCGATGAACCAATAGCCATTAGCATGCCTATGTGAAAAAGCGTGAGACAAAGAAACTAAATAGGAAGGATTTTCCAAGAGACTTTGATGTTACTTCGTTTGAGCCAAGAAGTTCTCATGGGAAAACCATGTATGATATGGATGCCCGGGCTGCACAAGACTCCTGCGAATGTCACCCGGAAGGAGGACATCGGGCGCTCGCACAAGGTGGCACTTGGGAAGCACCGAGGTGAATGCCCCTGGGGGATTATGATCAACCTTTGAGGTTCTCACGAAACAAATGGTCCTGGTGCGAAAAACCCTAGGTTAGCATGAAATAAGTGTTGCTTTCATGAAATAGGGGGGGGGGGGCTGGTGTTTTTTTCATGACTTAAAGGGATCACATTAATTATAAGGGAGCCTATGCATAAAAGAGATAGTTTACACGCGACTCGGAGAGATTTCTCACAATGGAAGGAATTGCATGAAAGGGAAGGGGTGTGTGCACAAATGAAGGAATGCGCAAAACTGGGCTGGACTACATGCAAAAGAAGGAATTTCCTGCAAGGGGAGGACCCCGAAGGGGTTGGAATTTAGTCTATGATATGGGGGTCTCGCATAAAAGTGGACCCTGGGGTGATTTGGTGCGAAAAAGAACCATACCTGAAGGCCATATTGCGCATGTGAGAAATTCCCATTACGCGCAAGAGAGGCGATTTCAATTCTATAGCCCTGAAATTTATGGTGGTCAGCTTCTATTTATAGGAACCCGGTGGTGCAGAATTTAGGGCTCTGCAAAATTATTACGTGACTGAGGCAATGGTGCAAAAGGTCAACTACGTGGGGCATGGGCATTAAATTATTCCACACATTCATTGGGACTCTTTGCGAATCCTGGTACTTTTCGCATGGGGAAACTTTTTTTCACGCACTACATGGTTTTTTTCGCACACCACTTCCGGGCCCTACGGACTGGGTCTCCGGGTCCGAATATGACATTGATTTTTTCCTTTCATAATGTTCTCCAGCACATAAGAACATTTTAGCATCTACAAATTCCCCCCATCGGAATTGAATTGTCGAGGGTCGCAACGATTGGATTCTGAGGTAAACACCGAAATGCATATCTTCATGGGCCCCCTATATGCAAAAATTTCGAGCGACACGTAATAATTAGCTATTTGCGGAATCTGCCTTTCATGCGGTGTAGATCCCACTTTTCACATGATGCGGAACCCAGGATTAGCCTATAAATGTAGCCGAGGGTCCCATGCTCATATGACTTTTCTCGCGTTATAAGATATAAGCTCCTGAGCATGAAATTTCATCCACTCCTTTGTGAAAAAATTCTTCGCAACGCGTAATTCCTCTGAGATTTGGCGACATTTTATGCGCAAACCCAGGGCTTTTCTGGCCATGCGTTGAAATATCATGAAGCACACTGATTTTACGCACCGAACTCCCAGATTTTGTGCTAACCTTCCATTTTACATGCCAACTCTTGAAACACTTGGTCCGACGAAGATGGCCAAAAACCGGGCTGATGAGGGGGAGGATGCTGCTCGTAGAGCTGAGATGGTTGTGAATACAAAGGTTTATGGGGAATATATGGTTGCTTCCAATAACTACACCCTTTTTAACTTGCTCACCCCCGCCCAGAAAGAGTATGCCTTATTTAAAAATCTTCCATTGTGTGACTTCGGAATTCTAGTGGAGGTCCCTCTGCTGGGTTTTGAGGTTGATACCCAGCGGTCAGGGGTGAACCCCGAAGACGACCTTCCCCAATACAACATCACCAATAACGGTCATCCATCTTGAAAACTAGGAACATGGAGGACTATGTCATCAACCCTAGGACCAGGACCATCACTAGTGGTGACCTTGTTGTGGAGAGCTCACTGACCCTCTACACGAGCAATTTTCGTCAGTCTCAAGGGAGCAAGAGAAGATTCTACAGGAGGATCCTGGAGGAGGGGCAATATCAATCATGGGGCTATAGCATCAATGAGGCCCGGGACCCAAATTTCTAGTATGTTGGATTACTCTCCGCATTCCTGAGAAGATGGCTCCTACCGGTGCAGGATGCAAGGACGGGTGTCCGTCTATCGACTCTGGTAATGGCTAGCATCATGGTGGCCAACAAGAGGTTCAACCTGTGGGTTCCCATGCCGGCTCGGATGTACGCCATCCTAGGATGCATATCAAGAGGGGGATTTCCTTAGAGATTATGAAGTCCCTTCCAGATCATCCATGGATGGGTCGCAGCTCACTACGGTGGCTACACCTTCCCAAATCCCATCGGTCCTACAGGAAATGGCCTGTGACCCTCTCTACTGAATATTGCTAGGGCCATTCCAATGAAACTCAATGAGGAGGGTGTATGGATCAGGATTGGTAACCACACCAACTACAGCTTCAGCCCATTCCCCACCACCACTGGCCAATTGGGAGACGATGTTCAATGCCCACGTGAGCAGATGGAGTACTTACAAAGCATCAAAGGTGGGGTGCGTGTGGCCCGGATTGATGGGAAGGTCATCTGAGAGCCTTACGTGCCATCCAAGTTCTCCAAGAAATTTTGATGACTCCAGGGAATGCTGAAGAATGTGTTCACAGATTTCTGGGAGGAGAGGAATCCCTGCATTCTTCGTCAGTTGTGGTTGATGTTCTTGACTTATGGCTCTGGCGATATCATCACTTTCCTTCCTAGCGAAGTCGAAGAAGGCCTCTCAACTAAGTATTCTGAACATTGGACCATAGCATACCCTAAGGGGCTTCTTTGGAAATTAGTTTAGTATCTCAAAGTTTCTAGTGCATAACCTCAGCGGCAAGAGGGTAGGCAGGGTGCTGCTTGAGGGGAGGGGAGGAAGCTCCTCAGGTAGCGGGGCCTGCATAGGCCGAGACCTCAAGAGTGGGGGCATCTCATGGCATGGCCGTACCCGCGTCTCCTGAAGGAGGGGTCTCATATAGGGTCCATAGAACTTCATGGTAAGCAAAAAAAGATACATGCTTCAACCATCCCAGGATGTCATTTTCCATGCACTGTTGTCAGCATGGATAACCCTGCGGCAGTCACTAAGTATTGAATCCCTCTGGCAGAGGATAGTGTGAGACATGATCTAGTTACTGGAAGTCAAGCTTGTCTGAGTTGCTGATAGAGTGAAATTTCAATGATGGCATGAATACCAAATATCCATGGACATGTACGCGTGCCAACAAGGTTGGCATGTGGAGCCACCTCTCTTGGTGAAGGTGCTTCTCGGTCCGGATCATGATACACAATGGATGCTGTCGGGGGAAGATGACAGTGATGTGGAGTCGGAGGGCGGTGAAACAAGAGAGGATGCAGAAGGAGAAGGGGAAGGTGAAGGAGAAGGGGAAGGGGAAGGGGAGCCCGAAGGTGAAGCGTCACAGGGGGTGTTCTTCCAAGGGAGTCTCTAGGAGAGCGATGAGATCATCGGCTCTGAAGTTGATGTAACCGAGATACTAGAGGTATGATTCAACCCTTGTATATCCTTTTCCTTTCATTCTCTATCCTTTCATCCCTTAATCTCCACTTTCTCTCTCTTTTGAAGTAGCATACCAGTGTTGGGACTGATCAAGAGTCCCCAATCGGAGGAGGAGGAGCTCTAATGGAACAAGGCGGGGCACCAAAGCTCATTATCGAGCTGACAAGTGCTGAGGGATGCCCCACCATGACAGCTCCTGTAGTGACCAGAGCAATATAGGCTGATTCCTTGGGTTCCTCTAAGTCCCTTGCTTCGATACTAGTATTCATTGTTGGGGGACCCAACTGATCAGGGTACTCCTTGACTGTATAGTGATCAAGGCACTGGAGGCTCATCGGGATCCTGAGTGCAGACCATCCGGGTGCATGCCGATGGAAAACGTGTCACCTCATCGAAAACATGCCTCCCAAAATGAGTGGGCCCCAGTAATTGGCGAGAAAGGAGTAGAAGACACAAGTGGCGCTGCTGTCGGGGTAGGGCTGGAAGTCGACGAGGGTGCCACCAGGACCGAGGTGAGAGATGAAGGTCACCCAGATTCTGAGGAGCCCATTCCCCTGGGAGGAATCTATGAAGAAGACCATGTTGTCACCCTGTTGGCTGTCTTCCTTTTCTATTGGCCCACTGATCTCGATGAATTTGACGATTCAGATTCAGAAGCGGTCGAGGAGAGTCATATGACACAACCCAAGGGATGGACGTGCATCCGTCATTTTCTCAATCAGACCAAGGTATAATGGCTGAAGTGGATGGGGTCACTCCACACCTGGTAGCACTTCCTGTGTTCTGGAGGGACGGATGCTCAACGCCTTCACCTGAAGGTCTGTGAATACATGTCCGAGAACATGCATGATATTAGACGGTGTGCCGACATCATCTGATGCCAGAAGGAGTTGGGGAGTACCCAATCATTTCTAATGGTGGATCAGGAGGTCCAACACCACCAGGAACAGGCGAAAGAGCAGTAGGTGTTCATCGCAAACTACTCTCAGCTCGTGGAGCTGTTGAGGGCTCAGCTGGAGGATGCTCAAGATCAAATCATAGAAGCGAGTCACCAGATAACCGAGCTCCAAGGTGAACTGGAGCGGACAAAGGCTAGAGTCGGCGAGATGTTCTCCGTGGCTGTCAATGAAGAAAGGGTCCTCAGGGGACGGGAGGTAGTTCTGGAGGCCACTAGCCAGATGGTGGCAGTATTGGAGAGATCTATCCAGCAATCCAACCCATAGGGGCCCTGTTTTGGCCTATCCAAACATATCCCGCTTTACTGCTGCTTGGTCTTTTGAACTGTATGTATAGAAAAATCTACTTACTTTTACCTTTTCTTAACATACTTTGCCCTTTCATTTAACATGCTCAACCTTAATACCGAAGTAAATATAAATCCATCACTAAGCTCATGAGGACCATGAGAATCAAAGGAGGCTCGTACTTTCACTCTGTTAGATCGTGTGTGCGTTAACCATGATTTGGGCCTTCAAAATTCAAACCTAGTTTTCCGAGGAGAAGAGGGAGGCCCAGTCAATGACAGAGGACCTTATACCAATCAATGTATCATGTTCTCAATGTGATCTATCACATGATCACGGCACTTCCAAGGGGATTGGAATCAGTCCAAACATAGGGAGATGAAAAATTTGAATCACGTTACCAAATTTGGAACACTATGAGAGGGGCGTGGAAATAATGGATGACTGTTAACCGTGTTCGAAACACAGCATCCCCATTACACTATCCTAGAATGGGGACAACAAATGAGGGCCGACCACTGAACATGTTAGCAACACGGGGCCTAACTCAAATATCGTAGATCAGTCTTCCGGAATGATGGCCAAGGACAGCAGGCAGACCATAGTTCGAGCATCCATACTGTTAGGGGGTCCCTCCAAATTTGATCAGTCATCCGGGATGTTGGCCCAGGATAGCATGCAGACCATAGGTCCAGCATGCAAACTATTAAGGGGTACCTTCAAACGTGAAAGAGGATGAAGATCCGAATAAAGGGTAATGCAAAGCATGGAAGGTGAAGTGGTTGTTTGTTCAAACCGAATCCAACAATCCCATGATTACACCACCATGGTGGAATCACATTAGGCGGAGGCATTAACCTGATAATGGATCATCGTTATTTCTAGACAGGACCTCTCTGGTTAGGTAACTGTCGCTTCCCAATGTCATCATGGGGCATTCCGAATGTTTTTGGGGAAAATGTTTTAGTTACACAATTCCCCGAGTAGTCAGGCCAAGCGGCTGACAGAGAGGAGGGATGAGATTTGGTAATCCACGTGGCTGGACTCCAGAAAAAATGTCTTGGTGTTCATATGATTCCCATAAGGATGGGAATCAAGCAGCACGTAGTTCTAGAAAGGGTCTTAGTTTATGGTCTTGTAACTCGGACAAAGGATCCGTGAGGAGGGTAGAGACACATGGTAAGGGGATTACAAACCCAACATGAATAAGCACGAGGTCCATATTACCATGTGTTCCTTGGAAAAGTGTTTAGGTCAAGAGACCGAATAGGAAAGTTAGGCTGGTCCTGTGGGGAAGTTCCCGGGAATTCATATATATCTCATAAGGATGAGAATAAAGCCACACGTAGTTCTTGGATAGTGGCACGACATGGTAAGGTACTTGTGAAATGGATGAGAGGAGTGTGCGGGTCTATCCCTCACACCAAAATAAGCAGCATTTGATGTATCTTGTTTGTCCTTTAATGTGAATGGTTTTTCTTTTGTGGAGCGACCGGCCTAGGTTAGAAACTCCTGGAATCTCCACAATAATCAAGTTGTATACATGCATTGACAAATGGTATGGTAAATGACAGATAGTCAATGTGATGTCCTCTATGACGAGATCACCATAATGTAGTGTCATTTTTCATTGTGCAGTCGGGACGATATCATTACAATTTATGGTCATGTGGTAGGAACAACCAGCACAGTTTAAGGTCATATGTCTTGGACCTGGGGTAATGAGCAAGGAGCGATAATGAATACCCGACGTGAATGAGGACGAGGTCCACATCATCACCGTGCGTGATTCCGAGAGAGGAACCTCGGGCCATGAGGCCGGTGAAGGTCATAGGATAACGGGCAAGAGACACTAGCTTCCAATTGAGCTGGACCCGACATGCAATGTCTGGGTGATGACACATATCCCATGGGGATGATGATCAAGCTGCACATGGATCTTAGAGAATATCCCGGCTCGTAGTCTTAGCGCGCGGATCTTGGGAGCCCTGAGAGACGCCGTATTGCATCTTTGTCTACCTGACATGCGAGGGTGCACTGAGGGTTAGTGAGAAGAGTGTCGAGATTCCACCTGGACACGATGGGGGTGGATCATAATGTGAATCATGCATCTAACATTCAAGGCCTGAAGGAGCTGGTGTGACGATGGAGGATTACTGCTTACCATGTTTTCATCACATCATCCTGTTGTGTTAGCTTGAAATGGGGACAAATAAATGAGTATCGACCAATGACCATGTTTGCAACGTGGGATTTGTATCAATTTGTTGTCTAAAACACTTGGGGGGTGTTGGACCGTAACGGTAGGAGATCCCTTAGTCATGGTATCCATGTCGTTTTTGGGGCTCCCTTTGGGTGTGAAAGATAACGAGGGCCAGAATGAAGGGGACCACAAAGTTTGAAATGTATAAGGAACTTTCCTATGTTGAATCTGACACTCCAGGTCCTAGACCAGAGTACTCTGAACACATCGGCGAAAAACTGCAAGGGGTCGAGGGACATAACTTGAGGGTGTCCAAGAGATATAGAATTCCTGGAAGGAGGGGGCATGGCACCAAAAACCCTGTACCATACCTATATACCCCACTCGTGGAGAGGGATAGTCCAAGGGGCCTAGGTGACCAAGAGATTGGGAGATCTCTGAAGAGATGGGGCTGGACATGAAATCTAGATGTTCAGGCGGTCCAACGTATCCCATAAGTATGGGAATCAAGCCACATGTAGTTCTTGAAGCACAGTTTAACATCATGTAGGACGATGAGAGGCATCTCTTCTGGGGATGTATACAGAATGGAAAATAACCTGACATGAATGAGGACATAATCCCACACCACACCATACAATCCCACAAGAGAGAACCTGGGTTCGGGGGCCAGAAAAGGCCAAGGTGCCCAAGGCTAGGCCTTGGTTAGAAAGGAATGACCAGTTTGTAGTTTAACATCTTGCAGTTAGGACGAGCGTGCATTTCAGGGTCTTGCGGGACCATAATCTAGTTTAAGGTCACGGAGGACCAAATGAGGCCAGAATGTAAGACCCAAAGCATTTTAAGGTCATGGAGGACCACAATCCAGTTTAAGGTCTTGGAGGACCAAATGTAGTTTAAGGTCGTTCAAGACCCAATGTAGTTTTAGTTCATGTTGGACCCAATCCATCAGGCATAGTTTTTCTTGACGAACTTCGCATTGGTGGGAGGAGTTATACGCTCACCTTCCATAGTCACTAGGGAGTATGCTCCATTGGGATAAACCACAGGAACAACAAAAGTTCCTTCCCATTTCGGCACCAACTTGGGTGGTTTCCTGCCAGGGATCATTGGTTCCCTAAGAGCTAATACCAAATCGCCTTGCAGGAAAGAGTAGAGGTGAACGTTCTTGTTGAAATCTCGAGACATCCTGCTCTGATGCCTTTCTAGGTTGTGTAGGGCACGAAGCATATTCTTGTCCAGCACTTCCAATTCATCTAGAAGGATCTCTAACACCTCATTTGGTGCCTGCTGGTCATAGAACACTATGCACAATGTGGGAAATCGAATCTTGATGGGCCGGACAGCCTCCGTTCTGTACACCAGGGAATATGGGGTCACCTGGGTTGAATTACGGGTCATCGTCCGATAATCCCAAAGGATGTTGGGAAGTTTATCCAGGAAACTCTTCTTTTTATGACTAACCATTTTCTGTAGAATGTTAGAGAGGGTTTTATTGAACTCCTCAATTTGTCCATTTGCTTGCGCGTGATAGTGGGACATATGGTTGGAGAGAATTTTGTACATGGCGTACAACTTCTACAACTCGGCTGCTCGAATGTTGGTGCTGTTATCGATGAGGATAGCATAAGGAACCCAAAACCGATGGATGATATTGGAACTCACAATGTCAAAGATAGAATGGACCTTGACTTCTTTGAGAAGAATCACCACATCCCACTTGGAAATGAAATCTGTAACGGTCATAATGAATCGGCATTGGGGAGCTGTTGTTGGTTCATATGGTCCCACAACATCTAATCTCCAGACTACAAAGGTCCAAGAGTACATGGTAGTGTGGAGAGGATTCGATGGCCGATGCATAAGGTTATCAAGAACATGGCACGTATGGAACCTCTTGGTGAACAATATTCAGTCATGGATCATGGAGGGCCAAAAATAACCTAGTCTCAAAATCTGGTGAGATAATTTTGGCCTGGCCAGATGGGCTCCATAGGAACCGGCGTGAACCTCTTGCATGACCTGTGGAATCTCAACCCCCAAAATGCAACAGAGGAGAAAAACATCAAATCCGCATTTATAGAGGATATGCTCGAGGCTACGACCACTCTGGAGAGTAAACTATAGCATGCGACGTCGAATTAGCTCGTGCTCGGCCCGATCTGCCCAGAGGCAACCATTTTGGATTTAATCAACAAAAGGGGATCTTCATTCGGGAGTTGCTTCGACCACTACATCTGAAGAACCTGGGGTTCCTAATGCGTATGCTCTGAAGGTATGATGGATTACCTGTGGGTGGTCATCATACTCTAGGGTGACGGGGGCAATGACTCTCCGATGGGCCATGTGTATGATTATACTATCCTATTCGGGCTCTGTAAGTGATGCATCCAGGCTGACCAAAGCATCTACTCAACCATTCTATGACTGAGGGACATGGATAACCTCTATCCAAGAATGGAACTGGGCCACTATCTAGAATTTTTTTTCTAACAATGGTACAAGCTATTCCTTCCTAACAATATATTCGCCTTTGACCTACTTGATGACTAGCTCAGAATACCTTTTCATATGCAAATGGGGCACATCGATCTCAAGGGCTAGCGTGAGACCAGTAATGAGGGCCTCATACTCCATGTTGTGGTTGGTGCATCCTTCCGATAAAAAGAATGAGTGCGGTAGGATGGCCTATACCAGGGTGATAAAGAAGATACCCAGGCCTACTTTGTTGAGCCTAGGATCATTGAGCCTCTTACTGGTGAATCTTGGGGAGGCACTTTCGAAGTGAATCTGCCAACAAAGGGTGGCTTGATTAACCAAGATGATTTAATCATCGGGAAAATCCATGTCTAGATACCAGTCTTTGGGGGTTGGATGGGTAGCTTGTAATTATTCCAATGTCTATCCCTTGATATCCTTCTAAGGCATGAACCTGATGTCAAACTACTGCTGGATTACCGCCCACCGCACTACTTGGCCAATCAACATGGGGCAGCTCATAATTAATTCAGTGGGTCCACCAGGGATACCAACTATACCCTATGGTGCTGAAGGTAATGACTCAAATTATGCATAGAAAACACGAGCGCAAGGAATCTTTTCTAGATGGGGTAGTATCGGGTCTCCGTATCGAGGAGCATACGGCTGAGGTAGTAGAGGCAATTCTCCACCCCCTCATTGTTCTTCTAGGTGAGAAGGGAACCGAGGGACCATTCAAGGATGGTCACGTATAGGATTAGTGGATTCCTGGAGACTAGTGGCATCAAGATCGGAGGTTGTAGAAAATATTGCTTGGTCTCCTCAAAGGCGGTCTGGCACTCTTCGTCCCACTCATAAGCGGTGCCTTTCTATATGACCCGATAAAAGGTATTACACATGCCGAATTGATTTGAAATGAATCGTTTTATGTTGTATAAGTGGCCTTGGAAGCCTCTAAGCTCCTGAATATTGCTCGGGGGAGGCCTCTGGCTGATGTCCTTGTTCTTTTCAGAGCTAATCTCGATGCCCCTATACCCGACAACAAACCCAAGGAACTTCCCAGTGGTGACCCCGAAGGTACACTTCAACGGGTTCATCTTCAGGTGGCATGAATGGAGTAAACAAAAAACTTTCTCAAGGTCACTATGATGGTCTTGGTGCTGGCGACATTTGACCACCAGGTAATCCACATAGCATTCCACCAATGTTCCCAGGATTGGATTAAATATGTGGTGCATGGCCCGCTGATAGGCGGCACTTGCATTCTTCTGGCCAAAGGGCCTAACCTGGTAACAGAAAGTACCTTGAGGAACCCTGAAAGTGGTAAACTCCTCATCCTCGGAGGACATCCAAATTTGATTATATCCAGAGTAACCATCCATGATAATGAGGGCTTGGAACATGGTGGTCGTATCGATCCACAATTCATCCACTGGAAGGGGAAAAACATCTTTCAGACAATGGCGGTTCAGATCACGGAAGTCGATGCAGACCCTGATCTGTCTGTTCTTCTTTATGAATGGCATGATGTTGGCTAACCACTTGGGGTACTGGACCTCCTTGACAATGTTGGCCCCGATTATCTTGTCAACTTCGGAATCCACCATGGTATCGTTATACGAGTGAATCTTTCTGGGAGGCTGCTTAAACCCGAGATGATTCGTTGGGAGACCGAGGCGGTGGATGACTACCTGAGGATCTAGTCATGGAATCAAGTCGTAACACCAGGAAAACACATCACGGTGCTATTTGAGGAAGACTACATACCACTGCTACACTTCGAGGGACGTAGAGGCACAAATCATTGTAGGTTTTCGATCCATCTTGCTACCAAGGTTAACATGTACCAACTCGTTGACCATGGAAGAGATTCCTTCTTCAAAGGCAAGGGAGCATCTTCTATATCTTCTTCTCCACTTATAGAGGGATCCTACATGGTGGGATGCTGATTATGAGCGACCACATCCGGATGGGAGGCTGCTACCAGCTTGAGCAGAAGTGGTTATTGCATCAGAGAAATCTGGCGATACTAAGACCATGGCTATAAAGGTTGTCGACCCGATCCCATCTGGTCTTAAGCCTATGGGGTTGCACTTGATGATATTAATGCAGTAGTGGAGCATCGTCCAGAGCCAACTTATTCTTGCCCGGTGAAATATATAGGTATGACACACTTCCATTTCCAGGAGCCAGACATCTCGATACCTAATGGGAGTGGGCGGCTCTGGGAACACTGGAGCCTAGTTCGTATAAGAATACAAAGTGATCATCTGAAGCCACTTCGATCTGGGAGTATGGTTTCCTCTTTTCCTAGATATGAAAAAACACTACCCCATGTCGGGGCTTGTGGCCTCCAACTGATGGATCAGGAAGATGTAGGCGTCATTCAGGCATGTCCAAGGGACAGTCGCAGCAGCGACGGGCTCAATTTTGCTTTCATAGATTTGTTTATCCTTACTCTTGTAGTAATCAGCATCCATGTAGTGAGCTTCACAAGAAGCGAAAGGATATGAATCACCATGGAGTACGACTACTCGACCAATAAAGGAGTTCTTGAGTCATTGGTGATACGAAGAGGGGACTGTCATGTGCAGGTGGATCCATGGCCAACCCATCAATGCATTATACGCGGTGTCCTGGGAGACAACCATGAATTCGGTGCTGGAAACTAGGTCGCAGAACTGGGTCTTCCAGAGGATCTTGTCGACTGGGGTCTACTATGTCCTACCATATCACTGGATCCATAAATCATAGGGATTTAGGTCAAGAACAATAAGCCATAGATTCTGTAGCGTCCGTGTCAGGATAAGGTTGATCCCGGATCTAGTGTTAATGAGACAGCGGCAAACCTCCACACCATTGAATTGGTCGGTGATGTACAGTGGGTGGATGTGCCGCTATATGGGAGAGCCTTCATCGTCTCCTGAGAATGAAATGATGGCCTAAAATTCAGCATTATCAACTGCATCAGCATGGAAGGCTTCTGCAGCTTCTACAACCGTCTCAAATTAGAGGGGGATTCATAAAGCCTCAGCGACATCTTCACGTAAATCTGGTTAATGGAGAAGGGATTAAAGGATGGAGAGCCTCACTGGGTTGACGAAGATATGCTCGAGAGAATCGTACTTCTACTCCAATCATGAACTTCTGCTTGCGGGAGGCCATTCTGTAACTGGAGGCATTGCAGACCCTACCTGCTGGACCAATGGCTGACTTCTGCTAGGTATTTCCCGCGGATCACTTGTCGAAGATTGGAGAATAGCTGCTGGATGGGAACCGGATGGCAAGGATCAGCCTGAGGCTGGGCGAAGTTGGTCATGACATGGCCAAGGTGGCTCTGCCAGATCCAGTAGCA
The DNA here is from genome assembly GCA_963277665.1 of Viscum album. NCBI lineage: Eukaryota > Viridiplantae > Streptophyta > Magnoliopsida > Santalales > Viscaceae > Viscum > Viscum album. The sequence goes on from OY728134.1 coordinate 1,256,580,742, forward strand.
CAAACGGTGGTAGATGTGGGCCTGTCGATGCCAGATGAAAAGGCTACGCGTGCTGAGTTCTACACAAGGCCTGTTGTCTGGACTCAGCAGCATGCATGGCCTAGAAGGAGGTGGCAACTGACATACCCCAACAACACATATGGTCGCGGTTCCACCAATGTTGTCATCATCTAGGGACATTTGGGAGGTTCACCTGGCGCTCCCCCTCATCGGGAGTTATATAGTGATTTACCAACTCGACGGTGTTAACCGAAGCGTACCCCTGACTGTAGCTTGACGAATCATCCACCACTGGGAAGATTATGGGATGGATTCCAATCTCCAGGGGAATTAATTCACTGAGAGTGTGGGATGATGATGGAAATGGAGAAGAACATTGATTCTTCTTGATCCATCGATGATTTCTCTTCTGGGAAGAGGTAGACTGAGATGATGACACAGAAGTGTTGGCTGTAACTTCTGAGAGATCCGGCTGATTTAGGAATTCCTGAATGATTACATAGGTGCGGGTGACCATTTTTCTATCCATCCAGTCATTGTACTTCTGGGATCCGTGGTCGGAAACATGCTGCCACTCACCCTCATCATTGCTACCGCTATCTGATCACACAAAGACACCTACCACTTGTGGCGGGGCAAGGCCCAACTGGACTATGTTGTTGTCAATCTAGGCTTGGATCTAGTCCTTGAACACATATAATTGCTTGATTATGTTCCCTAGGATCTGGTGATAAGGGCAGTAGTCATGGCGATCAATGATTTGTACCTCTTATGGTTTTTGACACTCATGCTGTCACACAATTCTCTACTCTAAGGCGCTATGGAAGTAAACGGGGATCCTAGCCTCATTGTATGAGTAAGCCTGATTACTTCTGTCTGGGAAGGGGGCTCTAGGAGCCTGACCCTGAGAAGGGTGTGAAGGAGCCTGTCGAGGAGGAGGAACTTGATTATCCTACCTAAGCGGTGGCAATGCATTACGTGGGTGTGCCTGCCGATTCTGGTGCGAGTTCTGCTGGGCTAGAAACTGTGCCCGCAGTGGTGGACCTCTATGGGGATGTGGAGATGGTCCTACTGGTAGAAATTCTAGCTGCCTAGTGGACTCTACCTGGGCCATAAAGGTGGTCTTAGCTCTGGAATCTCTCCGTGTTAGGATTGCTGGAGGAAACGATCGTGCCCACCTGGCTTGTAGCAGGTCTTCCTCGAGGTGTTGGGCCTTATCTAAGAAGTCTCAGAACCCTTCGGAATAATTCTAAGGTATCAGTGATAGAACCAGTTCCATTTTGACATTCTCCATGCACATTGTCAGTAATTTCTCCTGAGTCAGTGGCATGTCAAGGGAGTATGTGAGCCCCTTCCACCGGGCGATGAAGTCTGCGACTCGCTCATCGGGACTTTGCCTGCACCTAAAGAGGTCTGCGATGTTCGTCTTTCGAGTGGTAGTTCTGAACTGGTAAAGGAACTTCCTGTGAAGGTCCTCCCAGCTTGCCACAAATCCAACAGGGAGCTGGCTGTACCAAACGAATGTTGGCCCATCCAGTGTCTGAACAAAACAGTGGAGCTTGGAAGCCTCCTGCTGCGATGGGGTCCCTAACATAGTCTCACACCTCGAATTGAAGTGGGATAGGTGTTGCGGTGGGTCCCCCATCCCATTGAATGGGGAGAAGGTGGGATTCTTGAATCTCACGGGTGACGGAATGTCAACCACCCACACCGGGTATGGCTTTCCATCAGGTGGGAAGGCCACCTGTCATGTCTCCAATGCTTCTAGGTGGGCGATAAGTGCCTCCATTGTATCATTCAGACGGGGGGTCCTGGTTCTAATGGATCTCCCGAATCACGAGTGTGTTACGGGGCTATTCAATGCGGTAGGTAAGCTTAGAGGATCGTGGAGATGCTATTGGAGCGACCCTTGGGGTAGTAGGATGAGCCAGGCTGGGGTTCCCTGGGTGGTCACGCCGTTCAGCAGGGTTCGGTGAGACATACTCTGCCCTCCTTCCATGGGCTTTGGCATCCGCTCTGTCAGCGAATACTACATGATGAAGGTTTCTTGGGGGAATCTCACTGAGGGGTAGCTGTTCTTGCCCCTGCTACCCCAGCCTAGGATCACCGTAGTCAGGTCATCCCTCTATAATGCGTTCAGCCAGAAGTTCATTGACTAACTTCTTCTTCTCAGCAAGCTGTTGGCAAAGTGTGGTCTTCTCAGGTTCCTCTCCCGTCTTTGGCACCGAGGCAGATGGGTTGGAGTGCTTGGCTACTCCAACGTTCTCTTTTCCATTACTAACATTCTGGCTTAGTACCAATGCATTAGTGGTTGGAGGGAGACCTAGGAGGATCCTCTATTGACGGGTAACCCATCCTGATGGGTCTAGTGGTGGCACGTCCTCAGGGGGACGTTCCCATCAAGATGTCCCAGCTCGTTCTCTTCTCCCGACAGATCGATCATGTTGACATCCACACTTTTTGGTGGCATTTCCTAAATGTCGCCTAATGAGTTAGGCTACCAGTGAATCACATTGAAGAAGATGGAAGCATACTACCCCCAACCATGGACTTTCGTGTGGGGGGTATCCTCCTCGATAACATTGTAATGTACATGAAAACTCTGAACACATTGCTCTAGGAGGGCCCTGTGGTGGCCATGTGAATTAGGGTGCCAGACCACAGGGAGTGTGGCCAGGTCAACCATATGGAATTGTTCATTGATATATTCGAGGTGCACTTGGCTCATGGGATAAGTCACTCACCGGTGGTGAAGACAGAAGGGATTCACCGAAAGGGTTCGGTAGAAACATTCAATCTCTTCCGGGGTGAGAGATTCTGGCAAACAAAAAATCAATCCTGTGAATGGTGAAAAATCTCAGGGAAGTGGCCTGCTACGAGGATGGTTCAGAATTTCATTGGATCAGATTCAGAGTTTGGCCCTTGATTTCCCCAATCGGAATCAGGGGTGGTTGAGAGACTGGTGGCGGCACCGAGGCAGACTGCTAGGATGACAGGCTAGTCGGTGGAGAATACGGTGAGTGGGACGATTGGCCGCCGAACCATGGGTCGTCCTCTCATGGTTTCAGTGACCTAGCCTCCATATCATGATAGGATGGACCGACGATCGGGGATCTAGAATTAGCATCAGCGTCTATGAAGTGTGGTTTTTGTTGCAGCTCTTCCACCATTGACCCCCAAAATAGCTCCGTGGTAGAGGGCGCTTCCTGCGATGATGGCGATGACTGTGCGATCGGCCCCAGGGAACATGCCCGGGCCATGTACTCCTGAATATACCTTTTTAGTGAGAAATGGATCTTACATGATTCAGATTTCGAGATCACGAGGCTGATGCTCCTTGTTCCTACACCAGCCCTTGACTCAAAGGGGTTATCGGAGGACTCCTGAGATGAATCATACTCGACCTCAGAGACTGAGAAGCAGACTGTGGTGATTCTCGTCTGGCCTTCCCCAGAATTCCTTTGTCAGAGAAGGAGACCTGCCTTCTTGCCCATGATTGGTTCTTCAGCGCAGGTCTGATTTCCCACATGGGGTCCTCTGGCTGCACTAGTCCTAGGGCAGAGATGATTTCCACCCGAGGAGGCTAGGGTACGAGGAGCACCATTAAAAATGTCGAAAGGAACACGGGTAAGACTTCCGTGCAGGGGGTTGGTGAAGTGGGGTTGGCTTCCACCTCTCTGATTGATGGGGCGTGGAGGACCTTCACCAATCGTCATGGGGACATGGGGTGGACCTCTATGTTGGCGAGTTACCGGGAATGCAATGTCTCCATGCTCATGGTCCGTGGTGGGGGGATTGCCCTCATACCTAGTGTAGTGAACATAGGAGAAACCCCCAAATGGAGTGTTTCTATCACGGGGAAGACCCTCGCCTGGGTTGAAGGTAGCACGGGGAAGACCTCCAAGTTGAGGTGGGAAGGATGGAGGACCCGCACTTTCATTATTAGTGGTGCGGAGTGAGCCCCCGCACTGGGTGGCACTGCTGCAGATTGGTCTATAGCGTCCAGCACCTGCGTCACCGATCAAGAGAGTCGACCAAGCCTTCTCATGGGGCAGTTGGGGCCTCGATCTAGGTCGGGCGTGGAACTTCCCCTGCTCAATGTATAAAGGGACATGGAGGTATGAGTCAGCGATGGCTTGGGCCACAATAGTCGCGGATGCTGACTCCCCATGGTGAGCTTCCTCTTCTGCTCATGCCCAAAAATGGCATCAGGTTAGATGGATAGGAGTCAGTGGTGTAGGTGTGTGGACTACCTGCTCCACGGCTCGGGGAACCGGGCGGCGACGCTGACGTGGCCTGGTGGGGGCCCTCTCCGGGATCCCTTGAAGTGGGAATCCGATCGGGCCAGCCTGGATATCCCCTACTTCATCGGTGTAGGGGAGGGAGCTATCAAGGAACTCATAGGATAAGCTCCCAAAGTTATTTAATGTTGGGGTGGGGAGCTGCAACTCCCTACTCGGCCCTCCGGGGCGGCATTGACAGTGAGGCGTGGATGCCTCAAGATCCATGCAGGACATATCCCTTGTGGGTATTACCCCCTCCTCCTCATACCTGCGAACAAGGTCATTGATTACCGTTCATTGGATAATTTTTTATGGGGAAAGGGGCATGGGAACCCAGTAGTTGTGGCGGTTGAGGCCGTCATGGAAGTGGTAGAGTTTTGCGGGGTAGTCGCGTCGATATTTCCCATGCACCTGCACCAGTGGGCAGGTGATCGAGTTCCAAATGCAATGACATGATTCCTGAAGTAGGTAGATGAACTCATTAATACTTCAAGGAAAAGGAATAAAAAAATAGTTCCCCTATGTCATTCCATCTTCCATTGTAGGAAAGTGGGATCCACATGGACAACGTCGCAGAACGGATTGCTCAACTTCTTGATTGTCCCAACTTCTGGTGAGTATCACGTCAGGCCTGTTTGGTTAGACCTGGTATCAGATGACGGGGTCAGATGACATGCTAAACCACCAATTCCTATAATGTTACTAGACTTCCTTCTGAGGAGAAGCGATTCACGTCGGGTTCACCATTTTTTATGACTCTTCTTTTGTGGACTTTCACAACCGTCACGTAGATGAAGCGCTACTGTAGCCCCACATTCTCGCTTTCCAAAGGAAGGCGGCATCTGTTCCTTATTCATGGATGTCTGCTCCTTGATCAAAACAGGATGATGGGATTTCATTTCTTCCATTCGTGGTTTCCTCCTCAGATATCGTCACCTAGTTCGGATCTCCCTCATAGATTTAAGACGTAGTTCGTGCATCTCTTCCCAGCGTCATATCTTTATGGACAACAGTTAATTACCACACTTCTATCAAGACATTCCAAGGGGTATGGTCAGGGAATCAACCTTATGTTAAGAGAGTAGTCACATTGGGCATCTCTGGCATGTCTTGACATTGAGGTATTAGCATGTCTATGTTATGTCCCTTATTATAGGGCTTCTCGAGGGTGAAAAAGCCCAAGAAATCCCACATCGAAAATGAGGAATTGTATTCCATTGACATATATATGAGGTTTTTCTTGACCTCCCATGTTTAACATAGGCTATGCCGTAGGTTTAACATCCAGTGGAGATGGATCGGACTGATCGGAACACTAGCTAGAGTGGATCAGATTGAGGAACCCCTTAGTGGGAACACCGATGTTGGGGCCAACATGTGGGAGTCTTCCCGAATGCTCAGAAGGGGAATGGGAAATGAAGTGGCATGATCCCACTGGGATGTGGCAGCCTAGGTAAGGATTAGGATAGATGATGGCTTTGGGCTTGGGTATCAAAGAGACTTCCTACATATCCCCATGGGAGGGAATCCAAGTATGCGTAGTTCAATGGATCAATGGGACACCTGAAGAGGCGACCCGTGAGAATGGACTCATGGATAAGACTCGGAGGAAGTGGAACCTATGGGTTAGGGCATGCACTTCCCAAGACACATGGGCTCGAGGGAGAGATCTGAATGTGACATGAGTGATGGGATTGAACCTCATTAAGGCTTCTTACATATCCCTATGGTAGGGAATCAAAGTCCACGTAGTTCAGGTGTAGAATACAGTTTAACGTCATGCGGGATGGGGGAATTTGTGGCTTACGCTCTAAGACGGCCCAAGGATATGCGGTTGGTGAACCAATGTGAAGAGGGACCTGGGGTCCAGATGGATTGGGGATTACTCTAAGGCGGCCCAAGGTTGAAATGGAGCATGGCACACCGACACAGAGATGGTCGGGGCCAATGGTTTGTTGGTATTGAACCTGATAGAGGCTTCATATGTACCATGCCTTAACACGGATCAACGTCCCCATAGTTTGGGTGGAATGGGGATTACGCTCTGAGACGGCCCAAGGTGGGTATGGGGCTTACACTCTGAGGAGGCCCATGGTGGTGGAGTTTGAACCTCATGGAGGCTACCTACGTACCATGCCTTAGCACGGATAAAAGTCACCATAGTTTGGGTTGGTTGGGGATTATGCATTGATACGGCCCAAGGTGTGGGTATGGGGCTTGCACTATGAGGAGGAACATGGTGGGTATGGGGCTTACTCTCTGAGGTGGCCCATGGTGGTGCGTATTGAATATCGTGGAGACTTCATACGTACCATGCCTTAGCATGGATCAAAGTCCCTATAGTTTGGGTTGGTTTGGGATTACGCTCTGAGACGGGCCAAGGTGGGTATGGAGCATACACTCCGCAGAGGCCCATCGTGGTGGGGATTGAACCTTGTGGAGGCTTCAAATGTACCATTCCTTAGCATGGGTCAAGTTCTTCATAGTTCGGGTGGAATGGGGCTTATGCTATGAGATGGCCCAAGGTTGGGTATGGGGATTACACTCCGAGGAGTCCCATGGTGGTGGGGCTTGATCCTCATAGAGGCTTCCTGCATACCATGCCTTAGCATAGATCAATGTCCCCGTAGTTCGGGTGGGTTGGGGCTTAAGCTCTGAGACGGACCAAGGTGGGTATGGGTCATACACTCCGAGGAGGTCCATGGTGGTGGGGCCTGAACCTCATGGAGGCTTCCTACGTATCACCGTGGTAGGGAATCAAGGAACACATAGTTCTGGTGGTGAATACAGTTTAACGTCATGAGGGACAGGGGAATTTGGGGATTTTGCTTTGAGACGGCCCAAGGATATGGGGTCAGTGAACTGATGTGAAGAGGGACCTGGGGTCCTGATGGATTGGGGGTTAGGCTCTGAGGAGGCCCAAGGTGGAAATGGGGATTGGCACAATGACACTGAGATGGTTGGGGAAATGGTTTGTTGGGATTGAACCTCATGGAGGCTTCCTACGTACCATCCCTTAGAAGGGATCAAAGTCCCTATAGTTCAGGTTGGTTGGGGATTATGCTCTGAGATGGCCCAAGGTGTGGGTATGGGGCTTACACTCTGAGGAGGCCCATGGTGAGTATGAGGCTTACACTCTGAGGCAGCCCATGGTGGTGGGGCTCGAACCTCGTGGAGGCTTCCTACAAACCATGCCTTATCACGGATCAAATTCCTCGAAGTTCGGGTAGAATGGGGCTTACGCTCTGAGATGGCCCAAGGTAGGGTATGGGGCTTACACTCTGAGGAGGCCAATGGTGGTGGGGCTTGAACCTCATGGAGGCTTCTTATGTACCATGACTTAGCATGAATCAATGTCCTCATAGTTCGGGTGGGTTGTGGATTATGCTCTAAGACAACCCAAGGTGTGGGTATGGGGATTACACTCTGAGGAGGCCCATTGTGGTGGGGATTGAACATCATGGAAGCATCCTACATACCATGCCTTAGCATGGATCAAAGTCCTCGTAGTTCAGGTGGAATGGGGCTTACGCTCTAAGACGGCCCAAGGTTGGGTATGTGGCTTACACTCTGAGGAGGCCCATGGTGTTGGGGCTTGAACCTCATGGATGCTTCCTATGTACTATGCCTTAGCATGGATCAAAGTCCATGTAGTTCGGGTTGGTTACGGCTTATGATCTGAGATGGCCCTAGGTTGTCATGGCCGGTGCTTACTCTAAGCTCATGTGAGTCATGCTCGATATGAGAAACAAGAGGTAGCAGAGACCAGATGATCACGTCGCGAAGGGTGTGTCCATGAGAAGTGAAGTGGGGCTTACACATTGAGTGGCCCATTGTGCTGGTACTTACTCCAGGATGGAGGCATGAGGGCGAAAAAGTGCAGTGGGAGAGGGATTTGGCACCCATGAAGAGAGGAGGAGCCCTGTTCCCTATCACGCCCTCCTCTGGCATTGGGACCAATGAAAGGAGGAGCAGGGATGCTACCTCCTAGAAGGAAGTCTAGGGGATTACACCAAGCTGGATACCCTTCCCCGCGGACAAACTCCACTACAATAAGGAGGATATCATCCCTTGTGAGGGGTGATGCCATCCCCGTGGAGACGAGTGGGCATCGAGAATGTCCACGGTGGGGGGACCCTATGTGCGAAGCACAGGGCCAGGTCACAGTTTAACGTAATGTTCTAAGGACGAGGTTCTCAGCAGCTTAACATCCTGCAGCTCAAACGAGGCAGGATTTCTCCCCATCCTAGTACATACATTACCGTTACCCACTACTCCTTGTGGGTGGGAAATCATCGATAAGGCCATAGCGAGGGGGTGTCGCTGGGTGAACCATCGAGGGGTCCATGTTAGCATGGTGTTGCGAAAAATCAATATCCATTAGTGTGCATATGCAAAGAAGCATGAGTCAAAGCAACGCAATGGGAATGATTGTCCAAGGGATTTTGAAGTTAATTTGTACGATCCTAGAAGGTCACACGGGAAAACCATGTATGATGCAGATGCCTGGGGTACACAAGACACCTGCGAATGGCACCCGGAAGGAGGACATCAGGCACATTCACAAGGGGGGTTCCCGGGAACAACCAATGCGAAGTCCCTCAAGGGATTGCACGAAACCTTTGAGGCTCACACGAAACAAATTGTCCTGGCATGAATACCCCAGGGATGGCGCGCAATCAGTGTTGCTTGCGCGAAATATTGGGGGATAAGGTTTTTCATGTGACTTAAAGGGATCACGCGAAATAGAAGGGTTCCTGCACATAAATGAGAGAGTTTACGTGTGACTCAGAGGTATTTCATGCAATAGAAGGAATTGTGTGCAAGGTAAGGGGTGTGTGTGCAAATGAAGGAATGAGCGCACCTTGGTCGGCATGTGTGCAAAAAAAGTAATTGTGTGCAAGGGGTAGACCCCAAAGGGGTTGGAATTTAGTCTAATCCATGGGGATCTCATGTGAAGGCGGGCCCTGGGGCGAGTTTCTGTGAAAAAGAACCATACCTGAAGTCCATATTGCGCGCGCGTGGAATGCCAATTACGCGCATGAGAGGCGGTTTGAATTCTTCATCCTCAAAACTGAAGGGGTCTACTTCTATTTATAGGCACCCAGTTGCGTGGAATTCGGGGCTGTGCGAAATTTTTATGTGACCTAGGTGGTAGCATGAAAGGTCAACTATACAGGGACCAGGTGTGAAATTATTTTGCGCCAGCACTGGGACTCTTCGCGAATCCTGCTACTTTCATTGCGGGAGAACTTTTTTCTGTTCACTTCATGGTTTTTTTCGTGCTCCACTTCCGGGCCCTTCAGACCGGGTCTCCGGGATAGAATATGACTTCTCTTTTTTCATTTCATAACTTTCTCCAGCACTAGAAACTCATTGGAATCTACATGGATGTTATAGGAACAAGGAATAAAAGAGCTTGTGGAAAAGGAATTTTTTGCAACACACATTGTGTATGAAGTAAAATACCATAGTGGAAGTTTTAAATTCACTGTAGTGGGTGATCCATGATTTGTTAATAATAATTAATCATATAATTAATCTATAAAATGAAACAAGATAATATTTTTATGTTCAATTAAATTAAAATTATTCATTTCATCTATCATTATATGGACGATTTTTTTTGGAATGTTTCAAATCTTGACATAGCTATGGTATTCAATAGAAAAAATACATGGGTTATCGAGTTTGGAAAAATTTCTCATGATTAATGGTTGAAATGTTTGATAATTGATGTAAATTTACTATCATGGGTGAGTAATTTAAACTAATTACCCTTCTCATTCTGTCTGAATTATAATTTCAATAGAGAATTCCTATGATCATTATATTTTGGAATTGGAATCAAGACCACATTTCATGGAACATATCTTTTTGATAAAACCACAATGATTATTTGATACCTTAGAATTCCAATAAGAAGTTAAAGTTGATGAAATATTTTTTTGTATTGATTTAGCCTGAAAGATCATATAATAATCATTTAGAATGATTTTTTTAATATTTATACAATGGATTAGTGGGATCGCCATTATTTTATATTTATAATATGTCAACATGAATTAGAAGATAGATTTTTAGACATTTAATTATTAAAGGCAATAATGGAAGTAACTTTTCATATATTAACATAATTTAGAAAACAATGTTATATGTATTGAAATCTAATAATGTATATCTAGTTTTATTCTTAAAATAATTAAAAAATCATAACATATAATGGTATTGAAAAATAAATGTTAAAACTGTTGGTGATATAATTTTTTCCAATTTAACATGGAATAAATAACTCTTTAAAGGCAGGTATGAGACATAGAAGATGATTAATGTGGTGAGAAAAATATTCAATCAACAACCACTAATATTTTTCATATTTCATTCTATTTGATAAAAATTTCATTTCCAAAATTTAAATTATAGTTATAAAAAATTAGTAAAATCAAGGATAACTCCATGGGATTCAATCTAAACAATCCATTTATACTTGGGAGAGTAAAATGAATATAATCGTTGTAATTATAGAGGACCATCCATCTATTTATAGTGGAAAAAAATATTATTCCTCTTAAACAATTAGATATAATATCATAGTTTGTCTAATATAAGGAGAAATGTAATTTCATTAAAACTATTTGTATCCATACCTGTAATTACTCAGGGCGCTTCAACATTTGATGTAGATGAAGAAGCTATGTAAAATATACAGTGATTTGTTTCTAGTTCATGGGATCATATATCATATGTATGGAATTATATTAATTTAAATTATTAAAATCACACAATAATTGTACTAAAAATATAAAAATTTTAGAGATATGGAAAAAATGGATAGACAAGGGTATATCATCTCTTAAGGAATGATGAACAAGTAGATGAGGTCATAGATTATATAGTAACCAAATATGTAATTTTTACATTTTTTAATGACTAAATCCATAATTCATAATAATCATGATCGTGGCATCTAATATCTAACAAGGATAGTAATCATTTTTTATCTCATGCAAGTGGGAGAGTTATAAAAGTTGGTTCCCATGACCCAACTAGAATAGAACTTTTTCAACACCAAATTATGTTTATAATAAATTATGTTTCATTAAAACTTACCATTATAGTGTTGATATTTTTCTATCATATTTTAACATGGTGATTTCTATTGATTATTTAATATATGAAATTGTCATTGTAGATCATATTTATAATGATAACCAAAATATAATATGAAAAAAAATTAAACATATGTTTTATGGTATAGGAAAATAAGTTGATAGATACACAATTGATGTTTTTCAGGTGTTGGGGGATCATAAACATTAATATGTATTCTCATGAAGTTCACACTTAGTGATATTGGGGAAATTCTATTAATAGGACTCACTCGAAATTAGTAACAATACATTTTTTTAGAATCAATGGATGTTTCTTTTTATGAGAACATGATTTCTCCTATTGAAATAAAATTATTACCAATTTATCCCATTTTTTTATGTACATCAACATAACATGGAAACCAAGGAATTTCCATCATGGAGATATAGATTATACTTTGTGCTCTATTAGTGGAATTAAATTTATTAAATGACTGAGAGAGTATTGGTCACTTCTGAAAGGAAATTATAGCCTGGAACTATATGATTATTAAGGTATTATTTTTCCCAAATCAATGTCTATGGTGAAAGAATGTGAGACCATCAGCTAGTTCAATAAAAAATAATGTAAGAAATTATGAGGACTAGATATATGCTCCTTTTTTATGAGTTCTCTTGAGAAAAAGATATTATATATCACAATGTGTTTTTATTGAATGTTATCATTACTAAAAATATTCAATGTCTCCTTAGGGGAATTAAGGGGTTAATAAATTCATTTTTGGTATGATAGTAGTACTCATTACAATCTGGATAATGAATTAAAGTGGTAACAAACTTATCATATTAAAAAATTATAGTTTATTCTTATTCAAAATGTGTACTAGACACGGTGGTACCAACCATGAGGTCTAGTAAATGCCTGAGTTTTAATGATTTTATAGGTATTAAATAAATTCGTAATTATTTTATTATTGAATTATAGGACTGTTATTTATTTATTTTGTGTATTCTATAATTATTATGAGAAATTTTTGAATATTTTAAATAATTTCTTTTATATTCATGAATCATTTAACATTTTTAGTAATATATTGTAAATTTATTGGCTCATTTTGATATTGAAATATATTTAATAAATTATTTTTATTTTAAATAATTTAACTGATGTTTGTGACATTACTAATTTTTTATAACATGTATGTTAAAATCATTTAGTGGCTAATTAATGATCGGTGGTCAAGAGCCATTTTTTGGTATTTTATACTTCATTTTATAATTTATAGTTGGTTATCATATAATGAAATATTAATTTAATTAACCTGATATTCAATATCTCATCTCTCCCACATTATATATAGAGAAACATCTGATCCAAGGCATCAACCTAAGGTCTTATTCATGGATTGAAGGATCAAAATTTTAGTGATCGTCTAGACATCAATGGCACTGTCAGATATTTTTTCTTTCACTCGAATATTGATGCTCAATGTTTTCATATATTATTGAATCATGTGTGGATGATCTATAATGACTTCATTTCGTTTACTTATATGTAATATTCATCGGTGTTGAGTAGGTTTCAAACACACCTTTTTCTCAAATGAGGAAATTACAAGATTTATTTTTCGACATTAATACCTTAAAATAAGATTCTATGCTTTCATACTAGGTTTTGTATCATTTAATCTAATGTAGTTCATCGGTTTTGGGATAAAAATTATAATTTCATGACAAATATTTCTCTACTATATTCCCTAGTACATTCAATGAATCTTATAAATATATTAGATATACAAGTTTCCAATATCATCCACATTTTTCATCTCCTTGATATGGATAAAATTGGTTGACTTCATAAACTGTTCAATAATCACCCAAAAATAGTCCTCTCCGCTAGTAGATTTAGGTAAAACCATAATAATATATATATAATTTTGGTTCACTTCCATACAATAATGGAAATAGTTTTCAATAAACCTCAATACTTCAGATATTTTTCTTTTGTCTTCTATCAATTGAATAATAATGTAAACAATAATAAACCTCTTTATTCTGGCCTATCAACACTACAATTTTAAATAATAATGCAACATTAAAATTTTTAGTTACAAATACAAACTGTATGGTTTAAATTTATTACAACTACCTACCGTAATGATGAAGGCAAATCCATCATATTTATGAATAAAATGACACACTCTATAGATCAAGACCAATCACCTATGCTCTATATACTATTTAAAATTTTTCTAATACAATAATAACATGTATCCGCTATAATATTATGTTAATTTTAATCATCAAATGAGTTTTTTTGTTACAATATAACCATAAATAAAAAATCCTCTTATTACTTCACATCTATATGAATATCAGAGAATAGACCTATCAAATGAATCTAATCCTTTAATTCCTACACAACATGATCTATAAAATTATATCACAAGGAACCCACCATAACATTTCCATTTATATGTATTTTTTATATATGTATGTCAAATTCCAATAGGTGATCCATCAATATTATTTTTTTATTATTTACATTCCTCATGGTGTTGATATACTCAAAAATATTATTGTAATAATTAATAGTATTCCTTCCACATAAAAGGTAGAATTTCCATGTTTTTCAGTAATGCATCACAATATCCAACTAATTTTCTAAGATGGGGTATTATCCCTAATGAGAGAATAACTGATTATAGTGATATGGATCTAAAATTTATTATTCCATCAATACACACCCTGAAAATATACTTTAAGAATTAAAAAATAGTTTATAATAGTTTCGATAACGTGGGATAGTAATAAAAGGTGTCTATTAAAATCGATATTTCTACACCTTGAAGGATATATAGGATTTATAAACCCAATAAAATTTCACTCCCTTTTAGGTTCAACTCCATAAAGTGTAATCCCATCCTAGAGAAATTGTATGAATACTACATGTATATCTTACAAGGATAAAAATATGTTGATCTCAAACAAATTAATTTTTTTTCTGAAAATATTGTTTCTTGGGAATTATTTGGATCCTAAAAGGGATCACTTAGATACTATATGATCCAAAAATGCCTCATCTATGATCCAGAAAAGTTATTTCGAAAATATTCCTTTGACCATGCTCTTTTTTATCGTTACTAAAATAAAATAAAGATGGTTATATTAGTCTTATTTTTTCTTATAATAAACATTGATATCCCCTTTAAAAACCAAAAAAAAGTTGTTGACATATAGAGGAATGATTGAGTTTATAATATCCCTTAAATATACATGTGAATGAGTAAGAACAATTTTAATTACAAGATAATCATAATTTATATGTCTTATCAAAAAAGTGGTCTTATTAATATATGCTTTCACCAACGAAAACTAATGGTATAAAAATCTAATTTTGACATTTTAATGCATAATAACCCCCTTGAGTTGTTTAAATAAATCATGGATTCCAGGATACATGTACATATTATTTATCATCACATTAATGAGATTTTAGAAATCAATACACTATCAATGAAATTTTATGTGTTTCTTTACAAAGAAAACAGGTGATTCCCATGGTAACATAATAACATGAATAACACCCTTGATCTCATTGTCCCAAAAATAAACCTTAAATTCCTTTATATTGGTGGGATAAATGAAATAATATGTTAATATAGTGGAATCATTCCATGGTATTAGATCAGAGTATAATTAAATATATTTTAGGGTTGGCAACCTAATTAAATAGTATAAGAAAATCAGAGGATATTCATTAACCACATTGAAAACTGGCCATAAAAATTATTCTAAATAAAAGTTAAAAGGTAATTGAATATTTAAAATTATATCTAAGTCATATATGTAAGATTATGCATGGCCTTACCAAATCATTGATCCCACTAACCTAGAAATATATGTGCTTTCCTTTGGTATGTAGGAACAAAACCTTATAGTGAATTTGATCAATCCAATCCATTTATATATTTATCTATTCTATAAAAAAGATATGTTCAAAGATATATAGATAAAGAACATAAAAAAACTAATAGGATTACCACATAATTAATAAACACTTAAAAATTAGGGGCCTTTAAAAGCATGTTCCTTTTTATTTCTTAAAGGCATAAAAATATCTAGAATATAGAAAATCAACACAACTTTAACTGAAGAATAATATATAAACCTAAAAGATATAAATGTATGGGATACAACTATGTCAAAAAAATATAGGGTTATCGGAGATGTAATAATCATTGTTCCTATCAGAATCATAGTCCTAAAATTTGAATCCACTAATACAAGCTCTGCAACATATAAATACATAGATTCGAATCCACTCTGTGAATTATTTGAAGGATTTTAATCTCTATTAAAGTTATTATAAAAAATTTATCCATTTAATGATTCTAATTTCACATTGTATACATTGTTAAGAGAAGTACCAACCATAATAGTATGTGAAGGTCATCTATAGAAGTTATTTATATTTCCCAATAACTCACAATAGTGAAAAGTCCTTTGAGATTCCCAATAATAACTCTTAGAGTTACATTTATTCATATCATTTAAGAACACTTATAGATTACATATTAGAGATTCCATTGGAAAAACATTTTATGAATTGTGATAAATCCAAACAAAAACTCAACGTAATTCCTCAAACTACCACTTATTACAAGAAGAGGAACTCTATCTTCCACCTTGAGCATAAGGTGAACATATAAAGTTAGTTTACCCTATTATGTCTATATCGAAAATTAATACCATTTCATCCACTTCCACATTCATTGGATTAAATGTAAGAATAATCCTCAATCTAATTATTATATTCAGTGATATCATGAAGAATTTATTTTTAAGGTAATAATTCAAGTGGAACTAAGTTTAAGATGGATGATCATAAAATATTTAGTGGAATATTTCATCTCTAAATGATTCCCCTAATTCAATTTCATGAACCCCTTAAGCCATTTCACCATTAAAGTCCATGGTTAAAACACCTAATTGAACTCCATTTCAAACTCGTCATAAATGTATTTCTAGTGAAACCTCACCTACACAATGGATCCCCATCACATATATATTGGACCCTCTAAGAAATTGATTATATGAAAATAAATGTTTCAGAGACTTAAAAAATTATGGGCATTCTCAATATTCTCTACCCATTAAATGGGTTCCTGAGGTCCTCATATATCTGGAAAAACATATAGGTATGGCTCAGTGAATGTAATCCTAAGATACACCACTTCATATTGATCTATCCTAACATCCTGATTTATATATTAGATATCTCTGATAAGTGACATTAATATCATATTGTTTATTGAAGGGTTATCCTATTATTTATTCTCTGTTCCTCCCCCACTATGATTCATAGGATCCTTTTTAGGTGGCAAGATCTATAAAAAAAGAATCAATTAATATATTAAATATATAGATAAAATCCAAATAATATTTTATGAATCATAAATTGTCACTCAATTACTCATAAATAAGTACATTCAATAGGGACAAAAATTCAAAAAACAGATGGGGTGTAAACATCATAATTTTAAAAAAATTCTCATTGTATAGAGTTTGGCCATACGGTTTGGATAACAATGCACACACCATGAGAGTTAGATTGGAATGGTGTCTAACCTAGGTCATGTGGATTCTATTATGTTTTCTAAATAATGAATATGAACCATGAAACTCGGGTTTTCATCCACACTACACATTGAAAATTGAAAATTAAAATTTCAAAATCAAAAAGTTGATCCCTGGGAACTCCTAATAGAAATAAATATCATTTAAATTATTTATTACAATGTTCTTATTAATGGAAAACTTTTATACCACCTATCCTAGAATATGGATAAATATAAAGAAGATATGGATAGGAATATACCTATACTTATCTATTGATATATGATGGACCTATCCCTACACTACATTTACTCCACCAAAAATAAAAGGACTTAGATAGAATATATTAATAAAAATTCCAATTTCAAGTTAATAAATTACTCTTCCAGACTCTCCCATGAACCCATCGAGTGTTCTCGATTATCATGGGATAGAGACAAGCACCAAGGTATCCAAACACAATCATTTTAAATGATTTCACTCTCAAAATTTAAAACACTATAACCATGATTACACCATCAAATTATTCATCAAACATCATATATATGATTTCAATGCACATAAATAATTATTTTTTATAATAATATAAAAATATTGAACAATACAATTGAAATAACTAAATAAAACTAAAATTTTTATCACATTATAAATTAATGGTAACGTGATCAGTCAAACACAAAATATGCCTAATATTCAAAAAAATAATTTCAATAATTGAATAATTGATACATAAGTATCCCCGAAATAAAAAAACATCATTATGATCTACAAAATTTTCCAAAATCCAACAAATTAAATATTTTATTCATCACTATACATCAATTCATAATGAATCATGAAGGAATTAATAAGTTCCACCATATTGTGTTACTTATTTTCCTTTAAGTATTTCATCCATAACCATGTATATATACAAAAAAGGGTTATTATGGATTTGAAGAAAATCAATAAAGGATAAAAAATGAATCTATATAATAACATTGACAATGAAAACCAATTAATATATTTTAACAATATTTAGTTTTGGAAATAACATTTTTATTTCATTAAAAAGGTGTAGTAACTATGTTACATTAAAATTGAAATCCATTGGATTTATAAAAAATGATCCATGTTCCAAAAATAACATTAATTGGTATGTATAAGTCATAACCATTCAACATGGAGTAATAGACATCTAAATGTAATATGAAGTAGATAGATAAAAAAAGAGAACACCACTACACAATATTAACATATGCGACATACATTTTAAACCCTTCGTCAATCAGTAAATAGGACACACTCGTGGACCAATTTTCATCATATGTGAACCAAAAATATAAATTCATCCTAGTATCTAAATAGATCATACTAGGTTGAAATTATCCATCTAGTGTAATGACCACATATAGGGGAACAATCTAGTTCACTGATCACATCTTGGGGCACTATCTTGTGCATTAATGTAGACTACTATAACACTTGTATACTGACCAATACAAAAACACATGTAATCATATTTGTAACCCACCAACAGTCATCATAACATAAGAAAACCCATATAATAATTCCAATAATAACCAAAACTTCATATAATGTCATAAAAAAGAGAATTTAGAAAAAAACAAGGGATTATAAATCAAAAAGATATCATTCATAAGGAAATTATATTTCGAAATCTTATTTGAAAATTAATTTAAGGCTAAAAACACCTTCAAATAATCCTATCAAACACCAATTGTTTACACAACTACTTTTAAATAAACCATAATTTGAGATCTGAGTAAAATATAACTTTTTTCAAAATAATGCAATGAAAAAATAAATAAAAGTATAAATTATCCTTCAATCACACATTTTTAACATAATATAATAGGTAATGAAAAGTAATCCAAACCACTATATGTATTCAAATGGTAATATACATTTTAGAGACACATTCCTCAAATTTAGTGTAATATCTCAAAATTCATTTTATACAATAAGAGGATAAAATGGATCATCAAAACCAAAATAACCATGAAATTAATCATATAGAGTATCCCTATCCATCGATAAATACCAAATGGTCAATCAAGAGAGAGGAATATAGTAAAACTATATGAATAAATAATTTGATAGAGGATGGAGGAGAAATATTTATGTAATCATAAATTAAGATAAAAACGTCAGATGAAGTATGAAAAATCCATAAGTACGAAAATGATATACCCAAGATAGGATGTCTGTGTAGAGTGAATTGTGAAAGAAGTTAGAATAGTTTGGATAAATTCATTGATGATTAAATGTTTAATTTATTTTAATATGTAAATATGGTAGACCATATTATTTGTAATGGAATTTTTGGAAACCATATGCTTATGGAAAAGATTATACCTATGAAAACATACTTTTAAAAGATACATATGAATATTTTGGTAACATAATCTATCTGATTCATGCACTAACAATGAAGTAAATCTTATAATTCAACCCAATCAAAAAATATATTCCAATAACACACAAAATTTTCTGAACCATGCACAAAAAATATAACCCCCCCCCCCATAAATAACTCTTATATTATACATATTGTGTAGGTATGTCTTGATCTAACTACACACTTTCCATGAACCCTAACATGTATCTCCATTGTTTCAAAATTACATCATAACACCACATAAATTTTGAATAGTTATAATATATATATATAACAATAAAAATAAATACATACTGGTGATCCAATGGTGTAATATTATACCTTTTATCTTTTTTCCAACCCCATGGTTCCATGTTGTTTCTGCAAGAATCATCTCCCAAGACCTAATTTATAGGCATTTGTTTGTTTATTTTTTTTTGATTTTAACAGATTAATACATCAAAATGTGACTAGAAGGACCCTTCTTGTCCCTATTATGTGGTCCCTTGAATTCTTAATGATTTCAAGTCATTTTTCACACAACATAATAAATATGGGAAATGAAATTTTTTTTACAACTCTAAATTAAAATTAAATTTTCTTTAATTGTTTTTTTGGTAATAGTGGAAACCAAAAGCTAATTAGTTTCCAATATGAAGTTTGTATTGAAATTATTAATTTTATATGACCAATTCCATCAAGAGTTATGTTATAAAACTATTACATTTTACACCTAATTGTTTTCTATGAATGAGAAACTACCCTAGGAGACTAGTATACAACCATAGATTAATCTATCATGATAATTGGCTTCAATACATTTTTGAAATGAGTTGATATGGACCAAAATTAGGAATAAGAGATGTGTTGATGGATTTTGACAATGAAAATGTACAATTTTAATCATTATAAAATTTTAATATTGACATAAGATGATTAATTGTTCAGATTAATGGATATTGGATACGTGGTGGTACCCCATCCACATAGAATTCACTTATGGTTGTGGATTTTCCACCATTGTTACATTGGTTGTACTTAACCCACTTGAATTGGGAAAATGATCGATCATTTACATTGTATAATTTGAAATTGAGAAGTCTCATTCAACTTATAATGTTATGTGAGATTCATTTCATCAACATGAGATTTCATATTTTCAAAGCATCATCCACCTACAAGATCTATCCAAATGGTGCATCATATATTTAAATGATTCTTGTGGAAGTATACCATTTGTATAAGATTCAATTTGAATGAATTATCAAACAGTTATGACTAGATATTATCGGTACATCATCCAGTTATTGGATAATATTTTTGTTGCATCATCCAACAATCGATGTCATCTCAGTGGAGTATCTTCCTTAGGGGGGGGGGGGTTAAGATTATGGCGTGCCATCTACCCCAAGGGTAATTTTGATGGAACATTATCCACCAAACATATTGTATAGTGATAGATTATTCACAGTTTCTTTTATACGGGGAGTGATGTATCATTTTATCCTGAGGTGTGTGTACAAATTATATGTATATAATCTCTTTATAGAACTGGCTATAATAGGTTTAATTACTCATTGTTTATAGAGATAACTATACATGGTGAAATTATATTTATTTATTATTGTTGATATAAAAGAATTTCATATCAATTTTTCACATGTATTTAGTAGACTAGTTATGAACACCATTTTATGTAACCTACTGAGTTGTGCACTTAACTAGCCTAGGCTCCTTGGTACATTAAAATAAATTATGATTCATGACATTCTTCAGACAAAGGGGCTTGTATATTTTGATGGAAGTGAGGATGAATATTTTCCAAATAACCATGGATTAAAAATGATGAACATCAGAATGATTCTCTTTTTTTGGAAGTTTCTAAATTATTTACTAATTTAATGGATGAAAATTTGGGTAGTTTCCAGTAATATTTTTAATTTTAATGGAAATATATTACTACCCTACATAATCTCATTCCACTATTGTATTTCTATTCAGTGACCATGATTGGATTCTCATAATGATTCAATACACTCAAAACAAACATTAAAATAATGGAAAATAATGAAACTTGGAGTGAAAAGAAGTTCCTAGTAGGAGATCTCAAAATCCTCCAAAACACCACTTGTGGGAATAATCATGCTCATTCAATGTTCTTCCTTTAGAATCACCTATACTATATTTATGAATAATCTCTATTTAGTTTATTTCAGTCTCCTTATCTATGTTCTACTCTTGATTCAGTTCTAAATTAATCTCCACTATTAATAATAATGTGGGTGCTAAATCTCCTTGATGAGGAAATCATCAAATCCCCTAACATTACATACAGAATATACATGGATCATTTACTGTAGGAAATCCTTCCTTTAAGTGATTCTAGTTTACTTTACCTAAACAAATGTTTTTCTCCATGGAATTTAATACTAACAATGACTATAGTCATGATTATAGATGATCAAAATGTGGAAATTTCAATGGTCAGTATCAACAACAGGGGGTTCTTGAATTATTGCATTTGTGATTTATTACCCATGATCACATTATCTTTGATAGAATTTTCAATACTCAATAAGACAGAGACAGAATATGTGAACTAGAAATTGATGTGATTTTGCTCAATCTAAGAAACACTACTACAAATTTGTCCTCTAACAGCCCATGTAATGGGTTTTTGTTAGTGGTAAACAAGTGATGATATTTCAAGTGATATTAAGGGAAATCCAAAATCAGTTGTTAATAATGAATTTATAATTGGTTTCAGTAATAGCACTAAATATTGAGGCTTATGAAACCTATTATCATCTCTTTTTTTAGAAATGTTAAAGGGTTGCATTATCAGTGTTTTTTTAGTACAATTAAAAATGATTTATTACATTATATTTCTCCTTCAACCACACCCAATTTATCTAATATATCATTTCCCATTTCATAGCACTTCACTCTGATCAATGACCATAATACACCCCCACCCCCATCCTCCACTCTAGAATGTACCCCCAAAATAATCGTGTGCACCTAGATTAGGTTCCAAAACGTCCCTTATGTCACTAGAAGCATTTACCACTCTTCCATGATTTTTTGTTCTATATTTTACCACATTTTATTTTTTTGAATATAATTATATATTTGATATATATATATATAATTCTAATTATTTAAATATATTATATATTAATATTGATCTATATCTATATCTATTTGATTATAAATATAAGTTTAAATATTTATTTATTAACACACAATATTATATATATACACTATATATACATATTAATTTATTTAATTAATGTAATAAATTTGATCAATTTTATACCTTCAATAAAATGATTAATAAATATTTATTTAAATTTTATAATATATTTCGAAATACATTTTTATTTAAATATGTTTAAAAGTTATTTACATAAATGATTATTGATATGTAAATATATGAAAATATGAATATATTTAATTATGAATAATACTACATTAATAAAAATTATAATACATCAAAACAATAATATAAATATTCACATAATCCCTTGGAATAAGTTCACTCTCCATAAAAAAAGAAAATAAAATCCACTTAAACAAGGATAAAATTCCATCAAATGTTAACCAATTGAGATACCGTAACTAAACACTCAGTTTTGGAGGAATTTTGGGCATTATCATTCAAGAAAAAAGTTGTAGTGGGTTTTCTTTGTCACCATAGTGTAGAGATCATTTCATGCAATTATTAGATATGTGGTAGAGCCCAAACGGGTTCCCATATCAAAATTTATAGAAATTCAATGTTCATGTCATAATTTCAACTTATCTTAGATCATTCATTAAATCAATTAATTTTATTTCATATATTTTTTATTAAATTATGATTAATATATAATAATTATAAAATTATTAACAAATATTTTTTTATTTTTTAAGATGTTTTTTGATAAATATTTTATATATTAATTATAGATGCATATTTCTCTTTATCAAAAACATATTTTTATAAAATATAATATATTTTTATGAATATACGTATAATAATATATTAATATAATATTTTTAATGAAATATAATTATGTTATTACATATACCCTTTATTATCAGTAGCAAAAAAACCATCACAAAGGAGGTCCTTTGTCTGGGCCAGTAAAAAGCTGTAACAAAACCCCTATTAGTTCTTCTTATTCTAGTGCTGAGAGGGGGGATTTATCAATTTTGTTTCTACACAAATAAAATCCCCCTTTATTATAACTTTTTTTTCTTGTAATGATAAATGGGGTCCATTATAAATTCTATTTACAAGCGCTAATAATGTACCCCTTTGTTAGTGATCTTTTCTAATGCTGATAAAGGAGACCTTTTTGAGATTATTTTAGAACATATAAAGAGCCTTCTATATCAGTTATTCTTTTATAGTTGATAATGATCCCCCTTTATTAACACTTTTTTTAGTACTAATAATGTGCTCCATTATCATATCTTTTTTCTAAAGTTTATAAATCCAACTATAGTCAATGGTTGAATATTTTTTAGTGTATATAAACCATTAATCAAATGGGCCCTGGTGCCTTTGATAAAAATTAAGGTGATACATATAATTTATTGGGAATAAATCTTGTACATTTTCATGAATGTGATTTCTCATTTCTTCAATGTCAGGTATTATTATTTTCATCCACTTTATATATGAAAAAAATAAAACTGGAAAAATAGATTTTTTCTTACATGGTATGGATGAATTTTTTTCATGAATTAAGAATACTTAGAGTGGATCTCATGTATTATTTCCATGTTACTAGATGGAATGATTTTGAATCATGACAACTGTTTTTTTCTTAGTGACATATATTGATTTCATTCAAAGATTAATATTTTTTCTATTATCTACTATTCTCATATCCAACTCATGTGGATTGAAGGTCTTTGTCAATTTGGTGGTAACTCAAAATTGGTGATACACTCATGTTTTCATGTTGTTTCATGGATAAGAAACTTCCTTCTCATTGTAATTTAATCATGAACCTATAGTGTAGTAAATTTTAAACAAGTAACCACAAAATTTTGGATCATACGCCCCTTCATCTTCATAATTTCAATCCAATACATAGAAAAAACACATTATTGAAAATTATAAAATCTTAATATTATGTTGAATTATGAGTGAATAATGGACTCCTATATTCTAGACTCACAAACTCTAACCATCCTGGATCTTGATCAGATTCACTCCAATTCAAAATGAGGCTTCCCATTGTTTCATTGGTTCAAAATCTATTGTTTTGGATATATTCAAGTTATCTTCATTCAGTGAACCATGATATTAATTTTAATCAAAACTCAGGGAATCATTTATGTGAATGTTGGAATGAAACAATTGATTTTATTTGGGTTTAAAAATCCTCATATTTTACTAGTTTTTGGTCATTATAGCACATGTTTTGTACATTGAAGACACCCAGTACTTATCCTCCTTCATTAAAGAATTTCACAACTTTTTGGATTTTCATTTTTCATCTAAAATTCATCAATTATCAGGTTATTCAGTATTGAAATCCGAAAATTTACTTCTTATTCATCATTTAATAAGGAACATAAAAAACTATGAATCATAAAAGCCCAATATTGATATGAGGACACCCCTATGTTGATTTATTTTTCAATTCCAATGGAGGTCATTGACTCATCATCACAAATTCAAACACCCAATTTGATCAGCATGAAGACCAAAATTTACAAATATCTTTAGTTGAATTAGATATTTATTTGTACAATAGTTGGCTCAAATTTTATTTTCATCACCTGATACCTCTTCTAGATTTGAACACTCCCTATTTCAATTAGCTCAGTGAATCTTTCACTATTAGATAATGAACATAACTTATATTGGTGTAATGAAGAAAATCATATTCAATTGATCTTGGATTACAATAAATTGTGTCTTATAATACACAACTAATATATATATACATGTATTCCAAGGTTGTTTGGTGTTATCTTTCTTTATCCAACCAATGATTTAGTCTTGGTTGATATCCCTACAATTTATTGTCCATCCACATATTATGTTCTTATTTTGAGTTTTTCAATCCACTTCATTGAATGGTAAAATCAACTATATTCTTGGAGTTATTTTTATTTATATTTTTTGTAGGTGTTCTTCTGTAACAATCATGGGATTTGTAGTTTTAAAAATAGGTGATGAATGATTAGTATAGTTGATTGAATAATGAATCTAGTCTATAGGATTATGGAGTGTAGTTAGTTTATCACTTCGGTTTTGATCTCATTGTATTCCATGACATTATGGTATAGGTTCCACACTTTTCCAAAAAAAACAATAGTGGATTAAGTAAGATCAGAATGATAGATTGAGCCCATGTGGGAATTTGTGGATTCAATTCAATTTTTTCCCAACAACAAATCTTTCTATTTTCCAATTTTTTGTGTATATTTTAAGTAATTATTTTTTCTGTCAACATGGAATCATCTTCTGTAGTTAATTTTCCATTGTTTTATTTCAATAGGGTTTGAATATTTTTCATGGAATGTTTAGATTTACCTTCTACTCCTTATATAATATTACTATTTATCATAAATGAGTGGAACCTTTGATATAATGATGATAATTTTGATAGTTTTTCAAATTTTCATTGAAGGTCCTAAAAAATTATAAGATAATTTAAATTTATAATTTTATAGAAAAGTACATCAAGACAGATGTGACATTAATCTTTTTAGTGAAAATACTTATTCCAATAAAAAATATTGAAAGGAAAATATTTTTAAAAATTAAATAATTAATTCTAAAAAGGAAAAATCACATTAAAATAAGAAAAAAGATATTGAAAAATTATAAATTTCCGAAGTATATAAAAAATAAATTTTCAAACTTTTTTATAATCACTTTTAAAAAATTTCTATAATTTTATAGTAAATCTTTAATCCTGGAATAATGAACTAATTAACATTCTAATACCAACCTCATTAAAAATTACATGAAAAAAAATATTTTCAATGAATATTATATTAATATAAGTTCTTTAAGAAAAATTAAAAAATGAAATCAAATATATTTTAGAATTTAGTTCACCAAAAAAATTATTTTTACTATATTTTTAAGGAATGAAAATGTCACCCATTTTACCATGTACTCAATAATTCTCATTAAATACATCTTATTCCCTTTTAAAACACAATAAGTTCCAAAAAATGGATGTAAAAACGGTAATAAAATAATTTAATTTATCTGTTTCTGAAGTGCCCAGATCAGTGTGAATCACTGAGAGGGGGAGGGGGTGAATCAGTGATCCCTTAAAACTTTTTACTAATTGATTCTTATCAATTAAACCTCTATGTCTTGTTAAGGCCTCGATCCACTCTTCTTGTATCTCTCACCTTTCCACGAATGATGCAGTAAATTTAAAGGCACTGGACACAAGGATTTACAAGGTTCGGCACCAAAGGCCTACATCCTTGCCATGCTCTACCAGCATGGATTCTCCCATTATAATCTGTTAGTATTACAATGGTCGATACAGCTTCCCACCATATCTCTCCTGAGTCCCACAGGAGGGTCTTTATACTGCTTCACACAGTGTTACCAGAGTCCCACTGGCCTGCTCCAGAATCCCACTGAAGACTTCTTCTCCCTGAGTCCCACAGGGTCTTCTCCTGGCTGCTCGAGTCACACGAGTAGCTCTTCTTCTTGTTCAGCTCTTCAAGTATCTTCAGCAGTCTAGGATAAAGACTGCTGGCCTTGCTCTGTACCTCTGATCACTTGTGATGATCAGGTCTTCTCGTCTTGCTCAGGATTTATCTCCTTCTTCTCAGGATGACCTGGCCTCTCTCTTCAAGAATCTTCTAACAGCCTCTGAAAAGGTCTGTTGGTCTTGCTCAGCAATCTTCTGATCACTTCACTTGATCAGGCTCTTCTCAATTACTGAATACTCAGACAACTGATGTCTTTAACTTCAGTCTGGTCCAGTCTCACTTCACATCAACTTCATGCACTGAGTGCATGGCAACTCTGAATCCTCATGCACTGACTGCATGGTCTTCTCAATTTCTTCAAGATCCTCTGGTCTTGGTCAACTCAAATGCACACAAGCTGGTTTGGCTTTGTTCACGTGTTCTTGTGCATGCATGCAAGCTTGCACTTCCCTTTCTTTTCTCTTGGTGAAATAAACCCACAAAGGGTGTAATTCGTTTTATCACACACACCACTTCTCATCTTCCTTCACATACTTAATTCAATTTGTATACACACACTTGAATGTATGTTCTACTTTGGTGTGGGGTGTCTCCTCTTCTTCTTAGTGTGTACACACTTTGCACACACTAGTCACAACCCTCGGCCTCTTCAAATTCACACACTTAAAGTGTGTTCTTCTTTGTTCAAATGCACAACCAAGGCTATGGCTTATTTAATTCTTACACACACACAAAGTGTGATCTTCCACTTCACTTGGCACACACCACTTGGTGTTGTTCTTTGTGCACACACATGGCCTCGGGTCTTCCTCTTGTTTTGCACACACACAAATGTGGTGGCCTTCCACTCCTTGCACACAACCCGTAGGTGTGCACTCACTTGGC
Organism: Viscum album; assembly: GCA_963277665.1. Classification (NCBI taxonomy): domain Eukaryota; kingdom Viridiplantae; phylum Streptophyta; class Magnoliopsida; order Santalales; family Viscaceae; genus Viscum; species Viscum album. Next base: position 1,256,608,692 of record OY728134.1, read on the forward strand.
TAGGGTGTATTATCCTTAAGCACACACACACAAGGTCTGTAATTCACATCACCCGAACCTCCTGCCAATATGAAGGCGCGCAAGGTGTGCGGCCTATCTTTCTCAATACTGCCGCACAAGCCACAACAAACCTCGAGGGCGCGCAAGGTACTTGCGGCCTCGGGTACTTCCTGTCGCGCAAAAGAAAGACGCGCAGGGGACTTCACCCAAACTTCTTGTCACGCAAAGAATTTGCGCGCAAGGAACTCTAGCCGCACAAGTAAACTTGTGCGGGGCTTCGACATCGCGAGGCAGAGCCTCACGGAACACAGTTTTTCAATAAATCTTCAGTAAGCAAAAACGAGAGCTCAGCCTCTCTTTTTATGGGCAGTGGTGAGGCAGTGCATCCGCGTGAGAAATATTTGATCTCCCGGAGATTTCAGATCTTCAAAATCTTCCAAATCTTGATTTCCTCTCTGTTCAAATGCGGGTTCTTTTATTTTCCCTTTCTTCACGTGCATGCAACTTAGAACGCATGCACGACTTTCTTTAAGCACTGCCCATGCAAATCATAAACCATTCATAGCCTCGGCAGATTCTCTTGCCTCAGCCGAACAGGAATATCTCCATTACTGGAATGCATGCCCATTTCTACGCATGGATGTGTTCGTTATGGCCAGACGATCACAATGGTGGCTTTATCTTGATCGGAGGTGGCCGGGAGCTCACATTCTGTCGTCGGGAGGTGCATGGTTCGAAGGTGGACTCGCGGGTGGCCTCGTGCGAGCTCGGGGAAGAAGACGGATGCTGGGCCGTTGGATGCGGTGATCAAAAAACTTCGACGGCTTGGATCAGATCGGGAGCGCGACAGATTAGATGAGCGGCGCCGATCGTCCGCGAGATCAGATGAGCGGCTGGGATTCGCTCCGTGGAAAAATTCCGCATCCCACATCGAAGCCGCGGCCAGTTTTTCCGCGGTTTATCAAAGTTCCTCTCCCATCCTCACTTCAGTTGAACTTCTCCCCTCCCGGTGCTGCCCCGCACCGGGTTCTCTCTGCGGGCGCGCTCTTACGCCCACCTCTGCTCCCTGCGGGCGCGCTCCTAGCACCCACCATGAACGCTGACACTCTTGGGGGCGCGCTCCTACACCCCTGCCGCGCTCCTCCGGGCGTGCCCCAGGCGCCCATGCGGTGTCTTGGGTGTGCGCCCTGCCGCCCTGGGCTCGCCCCACGGGTTCCCCCATGTGTGTGGATGCCTAGCGCCCATGCCTTGTGGTTGAACCCTCAAGGTGTCCATGGCTGGCCAAATTTTTGGCTAAGGACAATATTAAGACTTTGTTAAAAACAAAGTTCTCCTCCATATAAAACATGCCAATTGCCAAGTGCCACTTCACTAAGCCATCTTCCTTCTTCTTTTTAAGAATTCCTTCATTTCTCCTCTCATATGATCTCTACTTAGGATATGGAATTCCCAAGGTTTCTTCTTAATCTTCTTCATCTCCTCTTCCATATGTGTTCAATACTTAGGAGGGACTTCTTCAACTGAATCTCATAAATCACACATGTTCTTCAACATTCTTCATTGATCTAATCAGAGATCATGTTGGATCTTCTTCATGTTCACATGCACTAAGTGATAGTGCATGGACTTCTTTAGCTCACTTCATCCACTTAGAGATTGTGGATGGATACTTTCAACTCCTCATTCATTGTCACTACCATTCATGGTCTTCTAATCATGTTGTGACTTTGTATCCACTTGATACGAGTTCTTGGAACTTAAAGATCAGATCATCAATCGTCAGATGTTACTAGAGAATGTTTCAACCACATCTCCTATGGCACTTAGTGAATCTCCTAAGTGACATGCATCATAGTACCAAGTCCATTCTCCTTCATCACCAACACCATCACATCCTTTGTCATTCACATATTGAAATGCCTTTACATCCATCCATTCATTCCTTGACAACAACATACCTCATTGACAACAAATGAAATACAGTGCACTTCAATCTCCCCCTTTGTATTTGTTGTCAATACACTTCTTCAGCACATATGAATGGGTCAATATGTGTGCCAATATTTTCTCCCCCTTATTGGCAATCACATGCAAAGATGTGGTGTGGTTCACTTTGGAGAATATCTTCCTCCCTTTGAAAAGTATTTTCTTGAAAAACACTGAGAGATGGATGATGTCACATGTTCTCTTTAGCAAAGAACCTTTAGTAAATCAACTCTAAGTCTACTTGGGCTAACCCGGTGTAGAAAACAAGAGTGATGTAACCAAGGAACTCAATGCTGTCCATCATTCACTGTACATGTGAGATCATGCTTCGGGGGTTTGAAATTTTTCAGATATATCAATGAATTGCTAAATCCTGCACATACTCCACAAAACTCATTAGAAAGTTCAGTGCAAAGATAAGGCTCCCCCATTCATCCATTTTCTTAAGATGATATTAATCTCAGAACATCATCTTCTTCAGATTTTCTCCCCCTCAAGGGGTGCACTCCATTCTGTCCAAACCACTCTCCAGATGAGAATGATCATCATCTTCAATTCCCTGCAATGTTAGCACATGTAAATACCAAAATTATAAGGGAATAAAATGGAACCTCCTTGGTTCATCAATGTGAACAACAAGGTTGAGAATATTCTCTCAACCGAGATGTCCCATTTTCACCATTCTTCACACTTGCACATCTGATCTTCTTTGATGTTTGTGCTGGTGTGGATCTCAACACATCTTCATGTGAAATCTTCTTCTTCCCTTTTGCCTTAGCAATTTCTAGAACTTCATCTTCAGCTCTTTTTAGATCTTTGGCAAGTTGCAACTGATTTGGCCATATGACAAGTAAGTCACTTGGGAGTGTGGCCTCAGTTCTGGAAGTTCCACATGGTTCTTTTGATGCTTTCAAGCTACCTTTCTTAGGCAACTTGTTTTCAATCAATCCCTTCTGCTTCTTCTGGATTGATTGTCTTTTTGAGTTCAGTCTTCTTCTATTCAGTTCCATGGCTTGTTCACAAAGATCCATGGTATGGCGTTTCTTTCCACAGTAGAAGCATGTTTTCTTGGTGGTCCTTCTGGATGCATCACCCTTCTTGGATTTAGATTCCAAGGACTTCTTTTCCTTTTTCAAAACCTTCTTGGGAGCATCTTCAACTTTCTTCTTGCTTCCCAAGGATTCTTTCTGAGCTAGGTTCTGTGATCTTTTCTTCTTTTGAGCTCTGGATACAGTTGGAGACTGACATGTATCATTTTGACCACTTTTGCAATCATCCCAGATGTTGTCAAGTAATCCAAATCAATTTGCAGTAAACAGATGTCTCTGGACCTGTGGATGTTGCTTCCTTCCTTCTGGCTTGCTCCCCCTTGGCATGGGCTTCCTCTGTGCTTTGGCATTCAGTGGATTGTACCAACAATCCTTTGCACAATGCCCATACTTGTTACAACACCAGTATTGTCCCACAAATCTTGACCTCTTCAGTCCTTCTAATTGTAGGGTACTTTTCTTGACCTGTTGTGCTGTTTCAGGAGAGCTCTGCTTCTTTACTGTCTTCATCCATATTTTTTTGGAATTATTCTTCCATCCTTCACTTTTTGTGGAAACGCAATTAGAAGCATCATTACAAGATGGTATGGATGGTACCTTCTTTCTAGAAGAAGTTGCACTTTTATTAGAGGATGTCTTTCTCTTAGAATCATCCTGCTCAAAGCATACTTGAGTAGCAACATGTCTTCTTCCAGCTGACTGGGAGGATTCAGCTTTAAGTGATTGCAGATGTTTCAATATCACCTCCAGTTCTAAGTATTTCATGTTGAGGGAGTTCTTCTCATCCTCAACAGTTCTTAGCTTTCCTTCCCAATTCTCCACCAGTTGTTTCATCTGGTCTTCATGCACCTTCTTCAATTCTTGCAATGAATTGTCCAGCTCCTTCACCAATTTGACTTTTTCTTCGAGTTGAGCATCTCTGACATTCATTGACACTTTGTGCCTCTTTTCCAGTGCATGGAAAACATCTCTGACCATTATTTTAAAGAAATATTTCTCAGAAAGTCTTCTTTGCAATTCTTCAGCAGTGTCTTCATATCTTTCATTGCAAAGAGAAACGGTTTCATGTTTAGCCTTCACCAGCTTTCTGAGAGTGTTGGTTATGCCAACCCTTTTTGCCAATTGATCTTCCATTGCATTGGCTTCTTCTTCTAACTGTGATTTTTCTTCATGAAGATCATGGATGCCTGTAGCTATACACTTTTCCACTTCCATGGGAACTATCTTCTGAAGATATTTGAGTGCACTCTGAAGATCATTCATTGTTTCAACTTCATCACAGCTAGGACAGGCTTTCTTCATCTTCTTGGCCTGTTTCTTCTTTCTATTTTTCTGAGTCTTGGCAGATATCTCCATTTGAGGCTGGTCGCTCGTTTCCTCAAATCTACACTTCATAAAGACTCCCTTGGATCTTTTAGAGGTAACCTTCGCCCTGATACCAATTTAAGTGCCCAGATCAGTGTGAATCACTGAGAGGGGGAGGGGGTGAATCAGTGATCCCTTAAAACTTTTTACTAATTGATTATTATCAATTAAACCTCTATGGCTTGTTAAGGCCTCGATCCACTCTTCTTGTATCTCTCACCTTTCCACGAATGATGCAGTAAATGTAAAGGCACTGGACACAAGGATTTACAAGGTTCGGCACCAAAGGCCTACATCCTTGCCATGCTCTCCCAGCATGGATTCTCCCATTATAATCTGTTAGTATTACAATGGTCGATACAGCTTCCCACCGTATCTCTCCTGAGTCCCACATGAGGGTCTTTATACTGCTTCACACAATGTTACCAGAGTCCCACTGGGCTGCTCCAGAATCCCACTGAAGACTTCTTCTCCCTGAGTCCCACAGGGTCTTCTCCTGGCTGCTCGAGTCACACGAGTAGCTCTTCTTCTTGTTCAGCTCTTCAAGTATCTTCAGCAGTCTGGGATAAAGACTGCTGGCCTTGCTCTGTACCTCTGATCACTTGTGATGATCAGGTCTTCTCGTCTTGCTCAGGATTTATCTCCTTCTTCTCAGGATGACCTGGCCTCTCTCTTCAAGAATCTTCAACAGCCTCTGAAAAGGTCTGTTGGTCTTGCTCAGCAATCTTCTGATCACTTCACTTGATCAGGCTCTTCTCAATTACTGAATACTCAGACAACTGATGTCTTTAACTTTAGTCTGGTCCAGTCTCACTTCACATCAACTTCATGCACTGAGTGCATGGAAACTCTGAATCCTCATGCACTGACTGCATGGTCTTCTCAATTTCTTCAAGATCCTCTGGGCTTGGTCAACTCAAATGCACACAAGCTGGTTTGGCTTGGTTCACGTGTGCATGTGCATGCATGCAAGCATGCACTTCCCTTTCTTTTCTCTTGGTGCAATAAACCCACAAAGGGTGTAATTCGTTTTATCACACACACCACTTCTCAACTTCCTTCACACACTTAATTCAATTTGTATACACACACTTGAATGTATGTTCTACTTTGGTGTGGGGTGTCTCCTCTTCTTCTTAGTGTGTACACACTTTGCACACACTAGTCACAACCCTCGGCCTCTTCAAATGCACACACTTAAAGTGTGTTCTTCTTTGGTCAAATGCACAACCAAGGCTATGGCTTATTTAATTCTTACACACACACAAAGTGTGATCTTCCACTTCACTTGGCACACACCACTTGGTGTTGTTCTTTGTGCACACACATGGCCTCGGGTCTTCCTCTTGTTTTTCACACACACAAATGTGGTGGCCTTCCACTCCTTGCACACAACCCGTAGGTGTGCACTCACTTGGCTAGGGTGTATTATCCTTAAGCACACACACACAAGGTGTGTAATTCACATCACTCGAACCTCCTGCCAATATGAAGGCGTGCAAGGTGTGCGGCCTATCTTTATCAATACTGCTGCGCAAGCCACAACAAACCTCAAGGGCGCGCAAGGTACTTGCGGCCTCGGGTACTTCCTGTCGCACAAAAGAAAGACGCGCAGGGGACTTCACCCAACCTTCTTGTCGCACAAATAAGTTGCGCGCAAGGAACTCCAGCCGCACAAGTAAACTTGCGCGGGGCTTCGACTTCGCGAGGCAGAGCCTCACGGAACACAGTTTTTCAATAAATCTTTAGCAAGCAAAAACGAGAGCTCAGCCTCTCTTTTTATAGGCAGTGGTGAGGCGGTGCATCCGCGTGATAAATATTTGATCTCCCGAAGATTTCGGATCTTCAAAATCTTCCAAATCTTGATTTCCTCTCTGTTCGAACGTGGGTTCTTTTATTTTCCCTTTCTTCACGTGCATGCAACTTAGAACGCATGCACGATCTTCTTTAAGCACTGCCCATGCAAATCATAAACCATTCATAGCCTCGGCAGATTCTCTTGCCTCGGCCGAACACGAATATCTTCATTACTGGCATGCATGCCCATTTCTACGCATGGATGTGTTCGTTATGGCCAGACGATCACAATGGTGGCTGTAGCTTGATCGGAGGTGGCCGGGAGCTCACATTCTGTCGTCGGGAGGTGCCTGGTTCGAAGGTGGACTCACGGGTGGCCTCGTGCGAGCTCGGGGAAGAAGACGGATGCTGGGCCGTTGGATGCGGTGATCAAAAACCTTCGACGTCTTGGATCAGATCGGGAGCGCGGCGGATTAGATGAGCGGCGCCGATCGTCTGCGAGATCAGATGAGCGGCTGGGATTCGCTCCGCGGAAAAATTCCGCATCCCACATCGAAGCCGCGGCCAGTTTTTCAGCGGTTTATCAAAGTTCCGCTCCCATCCTCACTTCAGTTGAACTTCTCCCCTCCCGGTGCCGCCCCGCACCGGGTTCTCTCTGCGGGCGCGCTCTTGCGCCCACCTCTTCTCCCTGCGGGCGCGCTCCTAGCGCCCACCATGCACGCTGACACTCTTGGGGGCGTGCTCCTACGCCCCTACCGCGCTCCTCCGGGCATGCCCCAGGCGCCCATGCGGTGTCTTGGGTGTGCGCCCAGCCGCCCTGGGCCCGCCCCACGGGTTCCCCCATGTGTGTGGGTGCCTAGCGCCCATGCCTTGGGGTTGAACCCTCAAGGTGTCCATGGCTGGCCAAATTTTTGGCTAAGGCAAATATTAAGACTTTGTTAAAAACAAATTTCTCCTCCATATAAAACATGCCAATTTCCAAGTGCCACTTCTCTAAGCCATCTTCCTTCTTCTTCTTAAGAATTCCATCATTTCTCCTCTCATATGATCTCTACTTAGGATATGGAATTCCCAAGGTTTCTTCTTAATCTTCTTCATCTCCTCTTCCATATGTGTTCAATACTTAGGAGGGACTTCTTCAACTGAATCTCATAAATCACACATGTTCTTCAACATTCTTCATTGATCTAATCAGAGATCAAGTTGGATCTTCTTCATGTTCACATGCACTAAGTGATAGTGCATGGACTTCTTTAGCTCACTTCATCCACTTAGAGATTGTGGATGGATACTTTCAACTCCTCATGCATTGTCACTACCATGCATGGTCTTCTAATCATGTTGTGACTTTGTATCCACTTGATACGAGTTCTTGGAACTTAAAGATCAGCTCATCAATCGTCAGATGTTACTAGAGAATGTTTCAACCACATCTCCTATGCCACTTAGTGAATCTCCTAAGTGACATGCATCTTAGTACCATGGCCATTCTCCTTCATCACCAAAACCATCACATCCTTTGTCATTCACATATTGAAACGCCTTGACATCCATCCATTCATTCCTTGACAACAACATACCTCATTGACAACAAATGCAACACAGTGCACTTCAGTTTCTTTAAATATTACTATCACCTCCATCTTTTGAAAGTATATGAATAATATATTGTTCTCAATTGCCATAATATATAAGGTGGTAGGATCATTTTTAATCAGTGCATCTGCCACTTTTTTCACCATCTGATAAAGGTATTGTTGTGCGAAGTAATTAATCCTTGATTAGATTGAATATTATTTGTTGGTACATATTGACGTTCTTCTATTTGAATATATATTCAAGATAATATAAATCATACATATCTTCAATTTAAAATTTTTGAAATCTTTGTATCTTGAATATGATAACTTCTCCCAAACACTATCAATTATCTTAAGGAATAGCATGTCACCTTATAATTCTACAAGAGTAAATATCCTAAACCCTTATAGAATAATTATTATAAAAAAATACCATTCAATACTTGTTGGAAGTGTGAGTGCATGTGTAGTAGATAACCTCTTATATATCTCTACAAATCTCTTAATACATTCATCATTTTAGAAATACTTCATTCCCATAGTATATTTCTTATTGGGGTTGGAAAACTAGTGGTGTTTCACAGAATGGGTCAAATGTGTCTAAAATATCCATGAAAATATGGATTTATATAATAGTTATTATTCTAGTAAAATCCTCAATAACATTAGTCTTAAAATGGTATAAAATATCCCTTCACATCTGGTAATATGCCTCATCAATGAATCTTATTCCATATAGAAATAATAATATTTTTTTTATTCAGATAAATTCTCCTTCCTCGAATTATTCATCATAATAGTAAGATCACCCTTGTGTTCCACATTTATTCTGGAATATATAAGAGTATTATATACAAATACTAATAAAATTTTTTATAGATAATATCTATAAACATAATTAATTAAAACCATGATCATTGTCGGAGAATTTTTTGGTCCAAATGGCATGTCTATGTACTCATTGTTTACACCATCATACATAAGATGGTCATAAAAATATCCACATTTATCACCAATACTTGATCATATCTCGGTCGATGGTCATCTCAAGATATTTTGTTTTCTCCTAGAAACAATTCAAACAAGTAATCAATAATTGGGGGGTCATACATGTTCTTCATCATGTTCTTTCTGAGATAACTATAAACATTAAATAGATGCGTTAAACCATCAATCTTCTAAAAAATGTCAACATGGGAACCTCATCATGAAGAACCTAGGAGAATAAAACACTTTTTCATATTCTCTTGTATTTACATTTTTAGTAGGACTAGTTCAATGGGGGTATTATATAAGGTATCTTAGATACCAATAAAGATCTAGATATAAGTTTAATTGTGATCCTAACAAATGAATCTATACATTCTAATCTACACTATCCAGGGTGACTTTCCTATTATGTTACCTAATGTAATTATATTTGGAAAAAAAGTTTCAAAATATTCATAATTGTTTTTAAAGACAATATAAATTATCCAAATAATATCTCCAATGTGTTTATATACATTTTTAGAGTATTAGAACAACTAAACATGAATAAGAGAAATGATTCATTCAATAGTCAACCAACCCTTTTAAGTGTGATTATAGTTAGATGAATATATTCAACATTCACATCCACCAACGTATATCTAGAGAGGAATTTAATTACTAGGAAATCTACATACTCAAAACAATTTACTGAATTTTAACATGTTATCATATAAATAGGAGTATCCCCTAGGGAAGTCAATAGTTTCTATTTATCATAATCTCCAGTAATAAGTAGACATCTCTTTGATACCAAATATAGAATCTCAATCCTTAAACACACTTTATTTCATATTTTTAAACAAATATTTCAAACATGTAAAAACCAAGGATATAAGGGTGTAGTTTATTTGGAATATTAGACACAAAAATACATCTACTTAAATGTAAATAATCAGAATTTTTTAAAACTTCATGTTGCTCTAATAATTTACGCAGTTCATCTAAAAATGAATATTTTACCCCGGAGAAAAAACATTAGGAATTAGGTGATCTTGAAATCCCAATTAGATAATAAAAATGGAAAAAACTCAAACCAATAGAGGCCATGGGTATATCATGACGTCAAAAATAGAATTATCATGATTAGGAAAACATTTTATGATAAAATGAAATCAGAGGAGTGTGTAGTTTGTGGAAAAAACTTAAGACATGAAATAAATAATGATAAGTGGTATTTTTATTTAATGCATACATTTTAGAGTATTATATAATATAAATGTATGTATTTAATTGAATATTATATCAAATTTGTGTGGGATTTGAATTATTTTTTGTTTTATGGCATTCAAAAATAAATATTTGAAATAGTAATGAAACAGTGATGATAGAAGAGTTTAAAGATATGATTCACAATAACATTTTCTTATAGTGTGATACAATATTTTTGAATATAATATAGATCTAGAAAACTGGAGTACAATGATTACACATCATGTAATTCAATTACACATTGTGACATTATCTAAAGAAGTTGCTGCTTAGGAAAAGTTGTGAAGAGGTTACATGCTATGAAAAGCCATTACAAATCATCTAATGAAATAAAAGTCATGAAAGTTTGAGATGGAATGATCATAGAAAATCATTACTAATATGGATTACTTGATGTGAAAAGACATAACATATCATTGTAATATATGGAATCAAAAAATCAAAGAGGATATTTGTGAGATCTACTACACAGCTTGGGGTTTGACCAAAACCCTTAAAAATAACACCTTTGGATTTTCCTTGGATGGTGATAGGGATATAATACCACCAATAGACACCTACATATATGCATCCACCTTCAATGGATCCATGAATCACCATTATATTTTGGGTTTTCTTTCATTATTTTTCTACACCCTTTCATGACAAGCACGAGAGGGTGATTTCTTTAGGACATGGTGTTCATGATAAATGAGGATTAAATATATAATGTATTTTATTTTTGTTTTCCAATTTATTTTAGTATTTCATATTTATTATTTATTTATATACCTTTCTTTATTCTTTTTTGCATTACGATTTTAATAAGGGTTATTCATTGTGTATTATTTCATTTTCATTCCTTGTGCATGAACGTTTTCTAGATTGATTTAATTCATTTTTTTAATATAAAATATAGGGTTTATATGTCAAAAATGACTATTGGGTGTGTATTTCTCCTCTATTTAAACTAGAGTTTACGTTAACCATTCCTTGGAATCATAAGTACCTCATCATGAGAAATTGAATGTTTGGGAAGGAGTGCATTTATCATGACCATTATATTAACTTGGACCTAATTCTAACAACTACATTACTGTTAATTAATTATTTTATACCCTATAATCCAATGAAACTGGATTCATTGTTTCCTGACACCTGTTAATTACATTCTAATTCCACCTTCTTCACCAAATCACATGCTTTATAGTTTCGATTTTATTTCTGAAAATCTAAATTAGTTGAGGATAATTTTTTTAAATTATTATTTTCCCCAATCCTCTATTTGTGGGTTCATCCACAAACCTACATTTCCCAATATATCATGTAGTTAAGATATTTAATGTTTCTAAATATAAAATTATAAATTCAATAACCCATACATGGATCGACCATTATGAGCGAGATTTGGGATTGTGTTTAGTTTAATTCCTTAATTGTGTGTGACCATTTATTAGATTGGTTGAATAAATTTTTCTAATATGTTATATTGGGTTTAAACATCTACCATGAACATTTATATTTCCTTTTAGCTATGTTTAAGCATGGTTTTGGGTTACCCATTCCTTGAAATCCGAATTAACTAGTTGCGATAAATTGATAGTTTGGTATGGAGTGAGATTATCATGACCATTGGATTATTTGGACATGAATTTGACTACTGCATGATTATTAATTAATTACATTATACCTTTTGTTCACGTGAACCTTTATTCTTTGCTATCCATCACGCATTTTATATTTTATTCTCCCATGATTTTCCCCAAATCACATGCTCTATAGTTTAGATTTTATTTTTGAAAAAAAATCGTTTATATTACATCACTAATATTTTCTCCAATCCTTTTTTGGTTCGAAATTTGACTTTAAATTCCTATACTAGACTATAGTTTTGTTCTTTTTTTGTTTCATGTCATAAATTTCTAAATTGGTTATCTTGATGGGAATTAATGATGCCCACAATGCTATCAATAAGTAATAGATAACTCAAAAAAACATCATTGTAAAGATAAAAAAGTATAGTGGTAGTTCATGTCCATTCCTAATTCCCATTAAAATTATAGATGAAATTCCATGGTTGAATAGGTTCCCCACCCATTCCAAAATAAATAGTTTAAATTATCAATGATGGGTTAGGTTCACCCCCCACCCATTCCATATATATCATTTCGTGAGATATAAATAATTATTAAATGTATTGGAGGTATATATAATTATGATACACAAATAACATAATGGAAACCATAATATGTTCATGAATATATGTGCATCATGGGTAAAAGAAACCATACAAAAAGAACAATCATTATAAAACCCGTATAATGTAGTGGGTTTCATAATTTTGAGTTATAACCAAGGTCTTAATAAAAATAATTACCAAGAGAAAATGTAATTAAATAATTTCTAATAATAATATTTGAAAGAGGTACATAGTCCATGACCATGGAGTACCAATATAGAAAATTAATGAGAAGGATATTGGAAACAAAAAAATAAAAAACAAACACTTTCTTGTTGTTTTGTGAAATAATTATAGTACATTTTTAATGATAGGAAGAGTTGATTTTTTCCAAAAATCCATAATTGAACCAAGATGTCATGAACTAAATCTTGTCACCACGAAAACTGGCACCAAAATGGTCTGCAACATGGCCTGAAGGGCCTTCACAGTCCCCATGGTCTGGCATAACTGCCCATGTATCAAAAAATGAGGATTGGGAATAATTTCCCCTAGTTTTTAAACATAAACCAACAATCAAAATCAATACAAAAAATATGAATTACTCAAACAAAACAATCAGTTAAAAAATTATGATTTGAATTACATAATTTAGAAAAATTATAATAGACTATAAAAATTAATAAACCTTAAATGGATAGCCCAAGAACCACCTCATAGAAATAGTCACTACCCTCATGCCATCTTCATGACACTGCATCATGATGGATCGCTAAAAACCCAAATCATTGGCACAAAAGTTGTACCCCAGTCCTGAGACAAAAAATAACTGAGTATACTTACACCCAAAGGTGTATGTTGGGTGTAGGTCAAATCACAATTAGATACCACCACTATGAGATTAAATGTAATAAACATTCAAATACTAAAAGATTGCAATATTTATAAACATGAAATGTTATTCATAATTTTTAAGAGATAAATCATTTAATAAAAATAGTTTTCAGGTGGGATAATTTCATGAATAAACACTTTTCAATATAATACCAAAGCTTCTGAATTTTCTTGAAAAACATAACATATGCCGATGGTGAGAATAAATTATTTAATGAGCACATTCAATGGGAAATAACCCCTCGGCACTGGATCACTATGGGTCCTAGGTACCTCATATCTCTGTGAAAGTAACAATCACAATATTCGTTCTCATGCACATGAGCCACAAGTAGGAAGCATACCCATCTCCTAGTGCTTCCCCAACATCATCATAATCATAATAGTTTAGTTAATGTTGTCATTTTAAAACTCTCTACGTGGAACTGAGGACAAAGACAACATGATCACTATCTTACTAGTACACGTCCTCCCACCAAGATACCCGTGTTCTCCCTGTTGTACTCAAACTAGTTCCACAATAAATGAAGAATAATATCCACATGAGAATGAATCTTCTATGTCACACACACCATAAATCCCACTTGTATATCACACAATCCACATAATCCACTTTTCATTCAAATTCATTTTTAAATCATACTCACACCAAAACAACCCACAACACATTTCATATCTCATTCACACTTCACTGAATCCTTTAAACTATTTTATAAAACCTTTCCAAAATATTACAAATCATATAGTATCCCACACAAATGTCCCATAATACTTCTTTCATAAAGATAAATCATTTTCACATAATAATCAAACAAACATCCCACAACCATGTTTCAAACCTTTCTTGCAATTTGGTAAAACATTTTAGCAACATATAAAACATTCTGAAAATGTTTGACACCTTAAATAACCACGTTACCATTTCAAAAATTAATCTTCAGTGAACACACTCACACAAATTGTACATTTACATCCTTTTCCCACTTTTTTACCCAATAAATCATTAACAATTTTCATAAAACAATCACAAGGGGTAAAAACATGTTTTGCATACAAACCCCATTTCAAAACCCTCTTTCAAGGCCAAAATCACACTAATTAAAATACAAAATAGAATTGGCAGCCCTAAAAACATTTATTAAACCACTCACTTGTGATGTAAAATTACCTCAAATAATACAACAAAAGATACACATGAAAAACATCCATTTTCAAACAAATATCCAACTTTGAAATTAAAATCTTAATCAAAACTACCAAAAATAGTCCCGACACCATAAAATTGTAATATGAAAATGATAAAAATATAAATGAAGCTATGATAACTCATCTTAAGATACTGACACATGGAACCACCTACAAATTCTGTCAAAACCCTTGAATATTGGGGTGAAACTTCAATCGCACTATTGTCACACCACAAGGGACTGAAAATAAATCCCAAACCACAAGATTACACCAAAAAGACAATAGGTTAAACCCTAGGTACAAGCCCTAGATGTTTGAAACTTTATAAATTAATGAAATGGTGAATGAAACCCTAAGGAAAGGGAAATAATCAAAGAGAGAAATACTTACTTGCATAATTTTGATGTTTCCCCCATAAAATCTCCCATCAAAATTGAGTTCCAATGGTATGTGACGATCTTGGAGGATTTCCATGGTGGTAGGGCATGATATGAGGAAAAATAAGTAGATTAAGGATTATTTTTGAAGGTAAAAATTGTAATTTCCTAAATATTTTTAATGACCTGGACACCCTTGCATGGTTTGGTTGCACGGTATAGTAAATTGTGCGGCCAAACAGTGTGGCATGTTCTGTCCACATAGAATGTAATTTGTTTAATCTACTTTAATGGGGTTACATGGTTTAAACCAAGGAGGAGATATAGTCCATGGATATGGGAGAAAATTTCACAAAACAAATAACTCCTTTCACCAAAAACACATCCAACTCATGGGTACAAACCACAAAAACAACATACCCCACATGTGGTGCCACTAGGAGTGCCACGAATCCAACTCCAAAACACCACAACCCCATACCATCTCATTTGACAAAAGAGGAATTCAGGTAACCAACAAGACCCCCAAGACTAAATTCGTTAATCAAGAACATAGGAGACACCAAAATTTTAAACCTGGAGCAACCAGAGACCCAGAGAAAGATAAGTACCAAAACTGGATTTGAAAAAAATCATGAATTGAAAATTCGGATGTGATAATTCTCACCACAATAAAGCTTTCCTCCCTCAAAAATAAAAAAAAGGCCAAAATGAAAGCCAAACAAAACTGACAAACCATGATGTACTCCATTTCCAGGTTTCTCCCCAAAGGAAAAAACACCTCCGGTGATTAATTAAGGAATGAATAATCTCAAAATACAAAACATTCACCACATTCCTAAAGCGATCAAGCACATTTAGACTTTTTCCTAAAATAAAACTCCTAAAAACTATCTACAAAATACTCAATCAATTAACCTAAATGATCAAAATACCCGAATAGGTTTACCACTACCTTATCGTAATTAAACTATTGGTTGCTTTCAAATCCAAATGTTTACCCAAAGAACATGTTGGTATTTAGATATCTATGAATGAGAATACCTAAAGCAAAGCCAAGACAAAGGAAAAATATGATTTACTAGTATGGGGAGATGAAAATGGTCTCCCCACCATAAGTGAAAAATTAAATTATCCCATGACAAAATCATGACACTAATAGTGGGAGGCCCGAATAGACTCCTCAGTACACTGTGTATAATTCAATTAGACCTTTCCAAAATAACATACATAAAAATAATAGTGGGTCTCCCCACTATAAGATCCATACATTTTAATCAACCAGCACTGTCCATCCCAGAAAGTCCCCAAAATTTAATGATTTGGGACGGATGCACGGTTAGTCCGCACGGTTTGGGAAATCGTGCACTAACCCTGGGGATCCTTCTATCTGAACAATTTCATAGGCAGACAATCACTACTAATCATGCACAAATAATGTTGTCATCCTGTCTAGAAACATTCCAAACCATTTTAACAAAAACACAATGGAAACCAAAGGGGATTTATGTACATTGCGCGATAACATGTACATGAGGTCCTCCCACCTATTTCCATTGCGGACCATATCGGGTGTTGGTTTTGGTGGTGACCTTTTCGGTTTGTTACAAAATGGAATCAAAGGTCATTCCCAATACCCAAGAGATGGAACAAATTAATGAGTACCAAAAAAATGAATTTTGGGAACGATTTACCTGTGTTTATAAACAAATCCAACAAAAAAACCTAAACAACAAATCTATATTTTTCAAATCTATCCATCTTTTAAAAAATTTAGAGTTGAATTAAATACTTTAGATCAATTATAAAAGGATAACAAATGGGGAATCCCAAATTAGAGATCCCAAGAACCTCCTCCTATCAAGATTCATAGCCCTCAAGCCATATCCACAACACTGCATCATCGAAGGACCGCTAAAAACCCGAACTGTTGGCACAAAACCTATAACCCAAACATGCGACAAAAAATAAATATGTCTACTTACTCCCAAATGTGTATGTAGGCTCTTACCCAAATCCCGATAGGATACCACCACTAATAGATTCATTTTGAGAAACATTAAAATATGAAAAGCATTCATGTTTTCATAAACATGAAATGATATACATAATTTTAATGAGATGAAACATTAAATAAAAATAGTGTTCAGGTGGGATAATTTCATGAATCAACACTTTTATATATAACTCCTAATCTACTTAATTTTCTAGATAAACATAACGTATGATGATGTTGAGAATAAAATATCTAATTAGCACAATCAATGAGAAATAATACATGGGAACTAGCTCGTTGTGGGTCCCAGATACCTCATATCTTGTTGAAAGTAACCATCGCAATATATATTCTCATTCACATGAGCCACTAGTAGGGAACATACCCATAACCTAGTGGTTCCACATCATCATCATCATAGTTTCGTTTTTTTCATCATCAATATTTCTATGCGAAACTGAGGCCAAACCCCACGGGATCACTAGAATACTAGTACACATCCACCCTCGTAGATACTCGGGTTTTCCATCTTTTTCTAAAACTAGTTATACAAGACATGAAGTATAATTTGCAGATGAAAATTCAACATCCATGTCACAGACACACCAAACAGACCACATGTATGTCAAATGAATCACATAATCCACTTTTCCTTCAAATTCATTTTGAAATCATACTCACACCAAAACAACCAACAACACTTTTCGCATCTCATTCATACATCACCAAATTTCATGAAATGTTTTATAATACCGTTTAAAATATTAAAAATCCAATAATTTCCCACACACATGAAACCGAATACTTATTTCATAAAAAAAGTTTCACATCATACTCTCACAAATATCTTACAACCATCTTTCACACCATTCTTGAAATTTGTTAAATCATTTCACTAGTTTATAAAAAATTCTAAATATGTTTTAAATCTTAAATCACCACTTTACCATTTCAAAAACGAATCTTAAGTGAACACACTCAAAAAATAGTACATTTACATCCTTTTACCACATTTTAAACCTGATAAATAATTTACAATTTTCATAAAACAATCCCAATGGGTATGAACATTTTTTGCATACAAAACCCATTTCAAAACCCTCTTTAATGGCTAAAATCACAAAAAAACCAATCCAAAACAGAATTATCATACCTAAAAACATTTATTAAACCACTCCAAAGTTCTATAAAATTAACTAAGATAATACCACAAAAGATAGACATGAAAAACACAGATTTTAAAACAAATGTGAATCTTTGAAATTAAACGCTTAATCAACACTACCAGAAATGGTCCCCACAAAATCATAATGTAAGAATAACATGATAAAAATATAAATGAAGAAAATATAACTCATCATAGTATGATTTCACATAGAACCAACAAAAAATGTGTCAAACCCATTGAATCTTGGTGTGAAGCATCAACCGCACCACCGCCACACCAAAAGGGAGTGAAAATAAACCATGAATCACAAGATTACACCCAATATACATTAGTTTAAACCCTTTTTACGAACCTTAGATGCTGGAAACTTTAGAATATATTGAAATGGTGAAAGAAACTCTAAGGAAAGGGAAGAAATCAAGGAGAGAATGACTAACTTGTATGATTTTGAGGTTTCCCCATCAAACATCCCTAAAACATTGAGTAAAAAGGGATGGTGAGGGAGAATGGTGGATTTCCATGGAGGAAGGGAACTAAATGGAGAAAAAATGGTCAGATTTGGGTTTATTCCAAAAGGGAAAAATTGGAATTTTGAAAATATTTTTAATGAGTTGGACAACCTTGCACGGTTTGGCAGCACGGTTTAGTAAACTATGCGGCCAAACTGTGTGGTCTATTCTGGCCAAACAAAATGAAATTATTTTCCTCAAATTTTAGGGTTTACAAGGGGGAAACCAAGGTGGAATTATTGGCCAAGTATAGGGGAGAAAATTTCCCAAAACAGAGCACTCATTTCACTTTAAAACTCATCCAACTCATAGTTAAAAACAACCTCAACAACTTATCCCACAAGTGGTGTAACTAGGTGTGGCACTAATATAACTACAAAACACCAGAACCTCATACCAGACCATTGAAAAAAGAGGAGTCCAAGTACCATACAAGACCCAAAAGTCAAAATTCATAGATCAAGAACACATGAGACACAAAAATTTCATACTTGGAACATCGAGAAACCAAAAGAAAGCTAAGAACCAAAAGAAGATTTCATAAAAACATGGAATTGAAAATATGGGTGTGGCGCAAGATAATACTCATTTTCATAATAATTTTTCTTAGAATATATTTACGTTTAAAACCATGTGATGAGGGAAATTATTTTCCTGATACAAAAAAATATGAATTTTCTCTTAAATCATGTTTACATTAAAAATGGAACTTAAAAGGGAAGATAAAACATTTATAAAACCAAAAAATTAAAAGGAAAACGTGGAATTTATGTAAGGTAAATATATAATATCATATAATAAATATACTATAATATGATTTTAGAAAATGGAGAAATATAAAAATATTTTTTAACTTAAATGTAATGTGGTTTGAATGGAATATTTCATACACAATGTATAAATAAACTATGACCTCATTTTTAACATACTTTATAAGTAAATTAAATGCATTAAATTTAATCGTAATAACCACATTTCTATAAAAATAAATTTTTTTAATTTCCATTTATTATATTTTGTTATTTATATTTAATTTAGGTTTCTCTAACATCATATACATGGTGTTTTTTAGTTAATTTTCATGAAAATATATTAGTTTTTTTACCATGGCCAAAGGTGTTGTAAAACTACATCATTTTATGTAAACTTTTGAGGGTTTATTTAATTTCTTATGAAATTATAAAAATAATTATGCATTTTCAAATTTTATCCCTATGTAGTGAAAAAATCTTAATGTTATACTGATAAGTCCATTTAATGTGGTTAATGTTACTAAAACAATTTCATATCAACCGCACATATAGAATGAACAATATTATACATATAGAATACCAATAGTGTTGAAATTATAATTTTTATAAAATTAATAAATTTTTTAATGTTATCCATATTTTGTTGTCATGTAAAGTAAATAATGTCATCAATGGATGTGGTATTTCACACCCATACATGAAGACATTTTTTTCTCATTCATTTCAGAGAAATATGTAAAACGTTTATTCAATTATTAATAAAAAAACATAATCATATTAATTTTTTATTATCACATATTCTTGAATAAAGGGTAATTAATGGGTTCATAAGAAAAAAATAACATAGAAATGTTTATTTTAATTTATTACCCTTCCCATTTATGTTCATCATTGGGTAACAAATTATGGATCCATAGATTGGAATTCTTTTGCAATAAAGTCTTCCAGGTAATTGGGATGGTATTTTAGAGAGTCCATTGTATAATTATGGTTGATAAATTTGATTTAAATGTCTTAAAAGTATATTTTACATGAATTAAATTATCCCCTCAATACATATTTGATTAATTAAGATCATTTTTAAAATTAAACGTGTTTATTATATACTGATTAATTAATAAATGATATCATTATTCAAAAAAAAAAAATTCCCACTAAAAATTACCTATTTTTAAAAAAACCCATTAATAAATAATGTTCTATTTTTAACATCAATAATATATAAATATAATTAATTTTATAACATAAAAAATATATAAATGGTAAAAATTAGCCATATATATGAGGGATTAATACACAATGAATGAATTTTTTGAAAATTCGTTTAAAATATTGAAATATATATATAATCATGTTATGTTTTCATTTAGTGATACATTGATTTTCATTATAATCATCTATAAGACATTTTTTGAAATTTATATAAATTAATAAGGTAAAAGTTGTATATATAACTTTTGTGTCATTACTCCTAACACTATGTATCCTTTCATCCTTATATATAAAACAAATCTACTTCTCGATGATAAATGAGAATCATATCTTGTCCACATAATATATAAAAATAAAATTCCTATTTATAATGAAATTAAAATAATTTTTTCCAATTATAATAGTAATGAATTGATTTAATGAGATCCTAGGTTTCAACCTTTATGGAAATAACTCATGATTCATTATCGATGTGAAGATTTATGTTACCATTTAAAAATTATCTTATGTATATGACTTTATGTCAATCAAAAACAAAAAATATGATGCACTTATAGTAGCATTCACCCATGAGTCAGATATTTTGTAATAGATCTCAATAAAATTAACATTCATGGACTCTGAATGGTTCACGTTAAGAATACTTCTAAATCATATATACCAATTTTTTTATGTTTTATAGGTTTTAAAAAATAGTGATAATAAAAAGATTATAATTATGTATGCCATAATCAAAAATAATGATATATTAGTGGGTGAGTATTATCTATTCCATCATTTGACTAAGGTATTTAATTGAATATTCTCCCCTGAAAAATGATGGCCCGATACATTATTTCAATGATGAGAAAAATTATTTTCATTTCACTAATAAATGATTCCACATAGGAATTCCTATCATAACAAAAATGTTTAGGTAGGTAATGATCAAAATTAAAATAGTTTTTACTCATGGAAAATGTATTATATAAATTATTATGAAAATCAATAATTTGGATTCAATAGAATATATTCCATATGTTTCCCTCATAATTGATTCCCAACTAAGTATAACTCACACAAAACACCATGAAACGACAGAAAAATACTTTTCCAAGCCACCCTTTTGGGATAGAACATTCAAATGATGATTAAATTAACATACTTCATTATTTACATACCCAAAATAATTGAGGGGAACACTTATATGGAATAACCAAATTAATATATTGGTCAATGTATGGAAAATTTGTACATTATAAGGGGTCCCTCACTTATTATTTGAGATATTTTATTTTATGGTTTCATAAATTTAATATAAAATTTATTCAAATTACATCCATAATGATTATATCATATTTAATTTTTATATTCTCATGTTTCGCTCTATTTTGGCTATGTAATCATCTAAGGATTTAGTTCTGTAACCAATATATGAACAACAAAATTAATGGGTTTACACCACATTAATGTGTAACTCTTCTTAAAACTCAAAAGTATGTGTTACTCACCCAAAAATAGATTTATATTCATACATATCCAAATGAATCAAATATATATATATATATAACATGAGACTGAATGTAAATCCATGTAGTTTTTTGAGATTGGATAAATCCAAATGATTACACAGGAATGAAAAAATATTTAACCCCGGTTAGTTTGCTTTCTCAGGAATAGAACTCATAGAATGTACACAATCCAACTCTACATCCCACTTCTTGTCGATACATTTACAAACAGAGAATTTAATTTATAATAATTATATCACATAATATGAATAAACTACATTAAAAAAATATTCTTAATGTCATATCATTAAAATCAATCCTATTTCTAGGTAAATAAAAACTATATCATAAGGATCCATATATTGCAAGTAATACATGGATATAATTCCTAAAATTAGTTTAATATACAAGACCCACAGTTCATAAGAGAATTAACATACATGATTATTATTGGAATTTATTTATTAAATAATCATTTATTTACTTTCCAAATCATATAATATTAAGGATAATTTGACTAATAAAATATAATTATAAACATTAAATAAATAATCTAGAATATGAAACCATTGAAATAAAATATAAAATCATCTCATTTAGATTTAAATTATTCATAAACAAAAATATTATTTAATCCTTTAATCATAATAATCATCAATTTTTTTTATGTTGTCTGAATAATACTATTAAATAATGATATCCTTTTTACATGAAAATTTAAAATTAATTAGATGTGAAAAATTAATAATTATAAATATAAAATCCTTCACATTTTACCCTTATTTAATAATTTTCAACCATTTATAAATAATTTTTGTTATTTCAAAAATAGATATACTTATTTTATAGATCATAATAAATTTTAATATAATTACAGTAGTTATTTTAAATAATAACTATTAAAAATTGGAAATAAAGTTGTTCTTAAATATTCATTATGTAATTATAAACTATTCCAAAATAATTAATTTAAACAATCATCACAAATTAAAATTTCCCAAAATACCTATAACATTTATTTATAATAAATCAAACATAAAAAATAATTGAAATGATAAAAACAATTTCTATCAAACTTTTGATTATATATAAGAATGTACCCATACCTGTGATAGGTAACTCCACTATTACATTCACACAAGATTCTACATAAAGGTAACATAGTTGCTAACATTACATTGCTCCACTACATATAGGTAATATTATAGAAAAACATTTAGCCACATTATGTGAATGGAAAACTATAATTACCTTAATATAGTTCTAAATCTGTATAAACTATATTGAAATATTAATTTTTGATTCCAATATTAAAATTCATAAAATATAGAATTAAAAACACATTTGGTTCTTGATTAATATTGTTGTGATACCATTGATGTGTTTTTTATGATCATCTAATGACTGTCGGTAGTGGGACAATACCAAGTATAGGGTAAACTATCTTCAAAAACTAAATCATATATAATTAATAAAAAACAAAGAATATAGAATTGAAGAAAAATAACAACATCCATTTTATGCATAAATATAATATTTTTGATGTAAATCATTGAAGAAGTAATGTTATGTTTATGACTATTGAGGGAGTACATAGAGCAATAGATCTTTGATCATATCAAACTTTATGGAAGAATATATTTTGAACAACATCACATGAAACTGATGATCATTGTTAATTTTAATGAACACGACCAGCACCAGCACAATAATAAAGGAGAAAACTTATATTTATATTGGTGAAACCCATCACTCTCCCATCATAACCTATCTCATTCATTGATTTTAATTGATAATTATTTACTAATCCTATTTTAATTAATAAATTTATATCATTAAAGAACCACCCTCAATTCATAAAAATAAATTAATCAATTTTGGAGATTGTTACATCACATATGAATCTTAAATATACATATCATGTTTATTTAGTAATAATAGGATATGTGTTATATAAATTCATCACATGAATTAAAAAATTCCTGTTATATGTTCATATAATAATTTTACATCATATATATATATATAATAATATTTCATATATATATATATATATATTTCATGCATCAAATTCATTAGAAAATGCAACTCAAATATGTATATTTTTGTCCCTATTGAACAGAGGTACCATCCCAAATTATTGAAAAAATACCTCATTTTTTTTCTATGCTTCTAGACCATTATATTCTACCTTCAACAAGTACACCACAACTGATAAAAAATTATTAGCAGTTATTTTTTTATTTGAATAATTTTCAATCATATTTACTTGGGACTAAGGTTACTATATTTTATAACCATGAAACTCTATGATAATTGATAATGAATATAGGAGATAATACAAGGAAGATTATTTTGATGTTATTGAAACAAAAGATGAATATTGAGATAAAAAAATAAGTAGAGAGACGATAACTAGAAATAATTTTGTTTGAATTGACTATTTCACACAAAAAATGTAATTTTTCAGTATAATGGGTCATTCAAGGACTACAAACTCGGAGAGTAGATGTATCTATCTGAATGAGAGGTCTATTGCAAAGAATATATGCTAAAATTATTGGTGACTTCTTTAATTTATACGAACAAAAAAACCCCAATTAGTTTTTATACTAAAATCATCATCAATATTATATATTAGTAAAGATTAAATATTTATAAAATATGTAATGATCAAATTGTGACATGTTTTCTAGAAGAAATCATGGTACAATCTGTTATTCTGTTTTTATATACTACATATTGTGGTGGAAAATTTGAGAATCAATATAACGATAGAAAGGATTTATAATATTTTATATACTAGAAAAGTCTATATAAATGTAATAATATATTGTATGAAAGGTGAAAATAATGTAAATTTCATGGTATCATTTCTGTGAAACAAGATATACCATAGAAAAAAATAATATGTTTTGAAATTTGTTTTTTTGCTAAATTTACTTCATTGGAAAATTAACTAGGTATTTTCAAAAATATTACAATCAATTGGTAGTTTATTGTGATTTCAAATGGGTGGAATTTAAAGGCACCATTATTCATGATGATGTTTTTTTATTTTTTTAGAACTGGCTGTTTTTAAGGGCTATATTACCAAGATCAGTTATTAATAAGAAATGAAATAATTTCAATATCATGGGAATATATAAATTGATAAGAAAATATAGTTTTCATAAAAATATATTAACACTCTACAATATATAAACAAATGGCCATTATTATGTTTCAAATACACAAATCATGGGAATATTAGAGAAAACTATCAAATGAAAGAGAAAATACTACATCCAAATGGGAGAAGTATTCTATAAATCACCGTTTATAATTTTTCAAAGTGAATATATTTATAGAAGGCGTTATAACCTACCTATGGAGGTATAACATAAATCCTACTATACATTTAAGGTGATAAATGTTGATTTGGAAGCAGCTAGAAAAGAGAGGTGTTTGTGACATTAATAACATGAATAAATATGAAAAGATTCTTTTAAGAATAATTGAATTTAAAAATATAGGAATTGATGACCCATGGAAGATAGATTTAGTAGAAAACATTCTTCAAGGTAAATATGTTCTTCTATAAACCACTAGATTGAATCTTGTTATTGTTAAACATTGTTCTGAAAGGATGGTTCCTTATACTATTACGAATGTGTACTATTTTGAGGGTATGTATATTTTTATTAAAGGATAGAAGACCAAATTTACATTAAATTAGAATAGTATTAAATAATATCTTGTAAATTTTTATAGCATCCACTGTAGGATGTCACACACCTCTAACCTTTCAACTAATATATCCAAAAAGTTATAAATATTTTTAATAATTTATTGCTTGATATTCCTATATAAAACTATTCTAAACTGTTATCTATCATTAGAATGCACCATTTAAATTTATCTATTCAAGTGGATGAGAGGATAATTCAAGCTCCCCATACCACCACTCATATGTATGATGAGATATAAACATTATATGAAAATAGTATTGATACCATGTGTAACAATTTGTTCATTCAAGTCCTATCACTATTCCTGTTTTAGAGTTTAGGATTACGAAGGAATATTTTTTAGGTTTCAATGGATCAAGGAGAATAAATTCTACTATAGTTGTTTTCTTAAATCTTTAGTCCATTTTTGATATGGTATTTTTTTCATGACATGAGGGCTGGTGATTCATGGGAATAATTTTCAAAAGGGAATTATGTTCTTAATTAACTCATGTGATAGAGAATTATTCATATCATTAGTGAGTTTGTGTCTATGGTTCAAATAAATTTAGTAGATAATATTTTTTATTTTTTATGTGAAATTAATGTCTCAAAATTATTTCATGGAATGAATTTATGATCATCATGAATAGTCATGGTTTGAATTGGTGTTTCGTGAAATGAATGTGATGAGTTCCATCATGTTAATAATTTCTTTTTCTAGATTTTCAACTCATTCCTCTCTCATTATGATCATTTTCTAGATGAAGACTACATTATTTTCAAGGATCATCCAACCCCCCTGTATAGATCAAATTCATCTTGATTTCTATCATTAGTGACCCGTAGTGATAATATCCACTTTCCACCTTAATTTCAATTTCCCCTCTTTCTGTGAATTCTCAATAGTG
The DNA here is from genome assembly GCA_963277665.1 of Viscum album. Lineage (NCBI taxonomy): Eukaryota > Viridiplantae > Streptophyta > Magnoliopsida > Santalales > Viscaceae > Viscum > Viscum album. Next base: position 1,256,635,075 of record OY728134.1, read on the forward strand.
ATGTTTTTTTTATTTTAGAGTGTCTTAGAAATGATTTATATTTTCCCATTATGTGATCTTGGATGATCCACAATTTTTTTACTTTTCAACCTATTCTATTTGTTTCTTCTTCTCAATGTTGTGCGTAGTGATTTAGAGAGATTCATTGAATTAGGGGATTATTCTACTCTCCATATTTAAGTCCATGTGTGGGGAATACATTAATTTTATTCCATTGGAATGATGTTTGAGTTTTTTTATGATGTTAATTAATTGTATTTAACAAAAATTAAATGTTAATAAGAGTACTCACATATTTTTTCATCTTTAGATGATATCGTTGTGTGAAATATAGAAACTGCATTCCATTATAGAAAATCAAATCTAGTAGGAACCTTGAATATATTTTAGTTTATAGTATTGTGAAACCATTGTTTCATTGACTAATTTATATCAAACATTATAACAGGTTATGAACTTATATATGGATAATTAAATTGTTTCCCAAGTAAATAAATAATTTTTGTTAGAATAAACCTTCAACGTAACCATGTAAAGAAAAAAACCCTTCCATAAAATCTTATATGTGGTTCTATAAAATATTGACTATTATGATATGTGATGGTGGTATTTCATTGAATATTTTTTGGTTATGAAAAAAATGTCCGTGCATTTGAGGTGACGGTGGTAACCATATTTATTATGGAATATATCAGGTAGAAAAGCGATAGTTTGTTGGAATTTCATCTGATACTGGCCAATGTAAAGTTGTTCAGATGAGTGTTTATTGTTGTGAGATGAATTTGAATAAAATAAATTTTTGATAAGTGTGACGAAGGTTGGATGAGTTGTTATGTGTTGTGGTTTTGTTATTTACCATTTAATACTGAAATGAATTCCAATGAGGAAACTATAATAACAAGGGCTGGTATATGATTTGGCATGGGGAATAAGTTGGTATAAGAATAATCTTGAAATTATGAGTTTTCATTAGCATAAATGAAATGAATTATAAATTAATGTGTTGTTCTAATGTTAATTAATGTTATTAGTAAAATAGATTTTGTTGTAACCTAATAATTTTGAGTGTAGTGGAACCTACAATTGATCATTGGAATCATGTTGTTATGTTTGGTTGTCGTTCAACATGAGAAAATTGGTGGTACACGTGGTTATGATGGATGTAGTTTGGTACAGTTGTGGTGTTCTATATAATTCTATTAAAATGGATGTTACCTCAAATTTTTTTTATTGTATTCAATCTATATATATTCTATGGTCTTGTTATTTTTATCCACACCACAACTTTGTTAGATAGCATTAAAGGATGCCAATGATTTGGTTTCGAGGTTTTTTAGACAATATCCAGGAGAGATGTGAATTGGATGGTTGGTAACACCCTCTTCCCCATCATTCCATTATAATTAGTGATGTTGATATGGGTTTATGTTAGATATCATAAAATGATGTTGGGTTGGTGTTGGAGATCACCCAATTTTGATAGGTTGGTGTTAAATATCATCTAATATTTATGAGGATGTTCTATTTTATGGAATCCATGCATGGTTAGGGGAGGGAATGAGTTTTATTTCTTTCAAGTTCATTATAAAATTCTGAAAATGTTATTATAAGTTATTTTATAATAGGATTTTGATGTTTATATAGAATAAATCTAGTGAAAAATGCTAGACCACGTTGTTCATGGAGATATGTAGGGATTAATCGTGACTCATAGTATTGATGGATTTATATGTGATAAGATATGCATGCAAGTGATGAGATAACATGATGACCAACATTGGCGTGTGAGAATGAAAGTTTATTTTGGAAGTGATTAAGGGGTGTCTTTTCTTGATAATCATTTCATACATTGTTTCTATATTACAAGTGTTATTTGGTGGAATGCTACATTGATGTTCAGATTATGTAGATGGCATATTTCTGTTCATTTGGGTTCTATTATTTATTCATTGGTGAATTAGTATGATCATTTCAAATGTGCACATGGGACAATGGGTGTGATTGTATAGAGTATATAGTTTATGATCATAATTAGTATATAAAAAGTTTTCCATGTTTCTAGGAATAATTTAGTTATATGTCCAAAAATTACTAGATATGATACTAGTTATATTATTTACTTGATATTATTATAATTTTACTTGGTATTTACATGGTGACAACTATTTTTATTTGTTATAATTTTTTATGCATTATGGGAATGATTGGATTTTAATTTATATTAAGTGATTCTGTTAATTTTTTTGATTTATCTTATTTTCATATCATTATTATTTAGGTTAATTTCTTTTATAAGTGAGATATTTGTACCCTTAGTTCTAGTCACCAACCAAGGACCCACAGAAGGTGGTACTCAGGGGTTCATTATCTCAATTACTTCATTTCCATCCTAGGAGTGGTACCATTGAAATGGGGGGTCGTGAAATATTTGATCAATGGTTTTTATTAATATATATGCTGATGTATAGATTTTATAGCATTTAGGATTTCATGAGTTTGAAAGGAAAGTAATCTATTTGATCGTTGTTTTTTAAAAAGGCCATAAAAACTAGCTAGGACATGGGGTTTTAGCTCCCTGTGATCTGATGTACGGATAATGATTCCTCTGAATGACAATGTGAGGTGGTCCAAGATGTAGGGTAGAAGCCTAGTAATTTAAATTCATAATGATTGAATATATTCATTTTTAAAATTGGGTTCTTTTTTGGAATTTGATTAATATTAATTAAATTAACCTTGTAAAAATTTCATGCTACAATGATTACGATTTATAAATTATTTATATAAATGGATACTATTATTTATCCATATGGAGCTCAGAAAGTTGGGGTTTAGCAGATTTATCCATATGACCAATATAGGATCAACTTGATAGAGGCAGATGAGGCATCTAAGTGGGCCTTTCAACCATTTTTAAATAATTTATTTTGAATGTATGAGGGGATCATCTCTGATATAGAAAGGGATAATTGGTTTGAAGATATTTAGAATGATTTTAGTTTGATTTAAGCTCATCATATGATTTGGGTGCCATCATAGTATATCCAGATGTTGTGAGTTGTTCATTGGTGGTGGATGTTATATCAGTATGATCCTGAGGATGATGCTTCATGGTGAAATTTATTAAAGGATTTATGATTATCATTGTTGAAATTAAAAATGAAGGAAGAAAATATAAAGGATTTACTCTCCATTTAACATGGGAGATTGAGTGTGTGGGAGAATGTGATCAATTTTATGTACATAACACAACTTCCCCTAGTATCTTTCTAGATGATGATTCTAGATCGAGGATTCTTGAAGAGGAATTGTGCCTAAAAATCAATACCATAGTCACATAATTTAATCTTTATATATATATGGATGTGTTGATGAAGAAAATTTTTATCAAGAGGATACATTCATTTTATAGTGATCAAATATAGTGTTTAATGTAGTGCATTGTAATTAATAGGTGATCAATAAGTAGATCATGGAAATCTAGATAATTGGGGTTTTGATTGGTATAAAATAGTCATATTCTAACCTTTTTGCACCATTCTAGGTATTCTAGATCCTAAATGTCCACATATATATTTCTCTTAAAATTTTAAATATGTGGTTACCATTTAAAATATCATTATTAGTGTCAAAAATCATAGGAAGTTCAGCATAATAGGGGAGATCAAATCCATTTTTAGTAGCACCAACATCTGCCCTTGAGTAATTATCAATTATTGGGACCACATTGAAATGTTTGGTATCTAGGGTAATATAATTATATTTAAATCAATTGAAGATGTATTAATTATAGATAAAAATCATGGTTTTCCTCATTCTCAAGAATCAAGAATAGTACATGGTTTTTAATTTCCTGACCCAGGTTCCACATAACCAATTCTCTAAGACATTGGGTTACATGGCCTCATGTGCACCTCCCCATACACCATAGGCTTTCAACTATAAGTGAGGTTCTATGGTGGTATGATGGGATGACTAGAAAATCATATCATATTATCACAATAGAAAAAAAAATTGATCAAGAAAAGTAGATACATGAATTTTAATAATAACAAACCTCATAGCAGAAACATCCATTATAACAACCTAACAAAAAACCCTCTATAGAAGAATCCAAATATAAAAAATTAAAAAGTAATAAATAAATATGACAAATCATTGTAGAAACATAAATAACTTAAAACTATAACACTATTCAAAATCTAATTTTCTAAGTCATGTACAAGATGATTTCAATGCATGTTGATATACTAAAAAGGGGAAACATGTGACATGAATATACAACATGCTATAAAAATTTAAAAAGACAAAAAGATAACTACAATTGAATCTTGATTATATGATCAATCCTCTTCACTAAGGATCCATACTATACATGAATCAAACAAATCATGTGTAACTGGTATCCTATCCTAATATATTCCTACAGAACAGCATTTCACTTGGGTACCAATGGCTGTATAAGTAGGGTTTGAGATAATATCCATGTTTTCCACCACCAAAAAAGTCTAGAAATAATCTATCAAGTAAATATTGAAACAAAAATGTTCTTCTGTAACAATAATAATCATCGTAGAAATAATAAATACAAGTATTATTAGGATTCTATAGGGCACCGGAGTGGCTCTACCTGGACTAGAATTGGCCGAAATGATTGTCTAATCAGTAACCATATATATATATATATGACCATAATTATATGTAAATTTATATATCATAAACACATATATTCACTATGTATGCAAGTATTTAATTATGTCTATACATGGATTATTGGTTCTAGTTGGACATGGGGTGCAACTCGAGAATCCATAAATAGATTAACATGCTATAGGCTACAACATTGGTTTAAGCCCATATGCCATAATGAATGAGAGAAATCATAATCAAAACGTTAGATAGGTTTTTTGAGATTTTATTCCCAATGAATGAAATATATGAAAATCAAATGTCATACACATTACACAAATATAATTACAATGGTGTTATACATCATGCACAACACCTGATGTAAGGTAGAGTGAAATGTCATGATCAAAAAATCTCGTAACCATTATTATACAACCAATATCTATGGTATTATCAGAGTTATAATAATTTAATAAATTTTCACCTCTAAATCATAACAATTATCATTACCAATATAGAAATTAGTTTCATAGTTGATATAACCCAAACAATACTGCATTCATCCCCTAGCCTGGCTTTTCCACCCATATTCATTCATTATAATTAATCACTTTAATTTTTTAAAATATAAATACAATATCTATTCAATATAAACCTTTCATTTAATTAATTTAGTTAAACCATTCACATAGAAGTTTAATTTATCAACTATGTTATGACCCACAATCGGAAATACCATTTACAAGCCATGTTGAACACTTAGGTGGTGTTTAGTTCATTTAATCATTTATTTTAAAAGTGGAAATGAATCCACCATACGGAAATAGGTTTCTATGATTGAGTTCTTCATCATCTAATCATTTTCAACGGGTCAACAAGGGTATTAAATTATACCACAATCGATTTAATGAATATGAACACATTTTAAGGAAACTCATGGTTATAGACAACATGTGGAATAATGTCTAGTCTACAAAAACAAATAATCTTTTAGGAAAACAAATAGAAAACCTACCATGGGGATGTAGACAGCACCACATCCAATATTGAAGTCATATTCGAAGTAGAAAAGAAGGAAACGGGGAAAAGGTCTAATGACCTAAAAATAGAATGAATTATATCACAGAAACACAACAAAATATATGTAATGTGAAAATGAAAAAGGAATCAAGATGGTTTGATTTCTTACCAATGCAGATCCAGTTATTTTGATGATTCTTGATTTGAACTTCATTTATTGTATAAAATGAAATACATAGATTATGAATGGTGAGAAATAAATTTGAAATGTAGGATGCCCCATCTAGTAGAAATGAGAAGAGAATGAGGAGGGTTTAGATAATAATATCATTAATTGAAATGATTAATTTTTTAAAAAATATTTGGTTCGCTAGGTTTGGTTATATAGTTGGACAAACTGTGCATCAACCATGACACTAAAATTATCCAACAGGGATCCTCACATGGTTTCAAGAGAATGGTTTTACTAAAAATTCTCAAACCATGGTTCCACACCTCTCCTACATTTTTCTAATATACCCTAACATGCATGTAGCCTTAGGAACAAGGTAAAGGAATGCATTGTGCCTTTCATGGCCCTCTAAAATTCTATACATGGGCATGAAGATCAGGAAGAACAATTTTTTCAAGTTTTATGGCCTCCTTATGACTACTAAAAGGCCTTGCATGATTATAGGAAACTGAAAACCCACCCCACTAGGTTTCTTCTAACCATATGATCTATCTATTTTATGAAATATTGGGTCTTTAAAAAAGTCCCAGAATCCCATAATATAACCTTGCCCTCAAATTGTACTCACACTAGTCTATAAATAATCATCTACATCAAAAAACCAATGAGTCTTACATTTTATAATATTCATGTCATTACAACCTTCCATCTTTAAAGTAACTCATCCTTGATTTTTCCTTATGGGGGTAAAGATATATTTTCAATGAATATCTCCAGCCACTAAGCTAATTTTTCTAATTATCACTACTAGGTATCATCATGTACTCGGTTTTTCTACTATATCACCCCCTACAAAAGGAATTTACCTTCCTTGGGGTGTAATCATGCTCTGATCCCTGATACGTATTGGGTACTACTCGAGTGATGCATCCACATCAAAAAAAATCTAATTAGGTTAGAAAAAAATAGAATGGTCTGGGTAATACTAATGAAGATGATATATGTGATAGACATCATGCATATATTCATGACTATGTGGAATTTCTATATGGTAAGATCCTGGTCGGATTCATTTTAGAATGTCAAATGGATGAACAAATCAAGGTGGAATATTACCCCATCTTCGAAATCATCGATATCCTAGAGTGGGTGATACTCACAATAAAACCATATCACCAACCTCAAACTAAAGAGGTATTTGGGTTCATTTGGAATATGTCCACTATCTGGAATGAGTTTCAAACATGTCCATTCTATTCAACAATACTGACTTTGAAGTCTCCTGGATGATCCACGGTCCAAGATAATTTTTCTCTCCTTAATCTAGCCAGTACATAAGTGATCAGTAAGCCTTATAATTTAAGGATTCATAAGGATCCATCATTATGGTATTCTAAAAAAACATTATTTTCAATGAAATCATCAAGGGGTTTTTGTTTCTCTTAAGGACCCCTAAAGACAATGACACATTTAAAAAGAACATCCTTTAATACAAGAATTGTGTGCTCCATTTTTTCATTAGTTTTAGGGTGACTGGTCGTGATAAGAAGAACATATGTACCCAAGGCTCTCTATAACACCATTTATAAACCCTATGTAAATATAGTGTCTCTATAATATATGGTATATTGTGGATATCCATGAATATGTATGAAATCACCAATGTATACTCTATATAGCTCATTTACTGATAAGATCTCTATAAAAGCTATGAAATATAGGATCTTTTTCAAACAATCAACCAAAACCCAAAATATATTATTGTCGTTAGTTTATCTACATAAATTATTCATGAAATCTATATAAATATTGTCCCATTTATTCTATGGATTGAAAAATAGCTATAAAATTCATGTCAACCTCTATTCTTTCACATTCACCCATTGAGAAGTTGGATACTAAGTGATAAAATGATATACTTCATGATTCATACTAGGCCACCAATACTAACAATATATGTCTCGATACATCATGGTGACACCAATATATACTTCCCAAACCAAGGAAAGAATATCAAGAATCATCTCTTCTCTGATATCTAATGGAACCAAATCAGTCACTTAAAAATGAAAGGAAATATCCAAATCCACTATCCAACCAGAAGATGAATGATCATTTTAGTACTCTCCCTCTGAACAAATCCATCATGGTTAAATTAATTTTATCATTATCAACCATTCTATAATGGTATTGATCACTACTATGGATATCTGGATATTCCACCCATGAACCCTTTGAAAATAAACATAAATTTCTAAAATCCATGGAATGAGATTACACTCTCCATTTACTATCTTAACTTCCTGAGTTTGAGTATTCATATATAGAACATCAACTACATCATTTTTCTAAAGCGTATAAGAAAACTAAAAATAAAAGGATTGTAGGTAATCAACCCATATAAGTTTCTTCATATTGAGATCATGTTGTGTAAATATACACTTGAGGATTTTTTGACTTTTGTATACCAAAAAAATATCTCTATGAATGTAGTGTCTCAAACAACATAATGAAATAAAAACAACGGTTAGCTCAAGGTAATGAATTGCGTAATTTTCTTGTGATGCCTTAAATAATGATACATGTATGCTACAAATCACTCATCTTGTATTAGAAAAAATGTCATTCACAAGACATGATGCATTATAGTAAATATTATAACTCATTGATAGCTCAAAAATAAATAGGTTTATAACATGATATTCCATTAACCTCCTAAAAGGAAGATTCAAAAGAATTTGACTATATGAATCTCACACCCTTATTATTCAGACTAGTATGAGTTGATGTATGGATTGATAAATCATGGTTTATGTATCAATAATTACTATATATCTCAATGAAACATCTTATATAAAATTCATTCACGGGTACCTACAAGGAAACAAATCATATCAATTTATCTGGGTCTACCAAAACGCCTAACACAAAGATGATATGATCTAGGGAGTGGACTTGGTTAATCCAAATGTGGAATTTTTTTCGAATAGAATAATCTTAATTCTCCCTCAGTGTATTCCATATAATATAATTATTATTGGTATGGTCGTGTCAAGAACATGAATACACTAATATTTTGGCCAAAAATAATACCAAGAATGAAACCAGATATAGGTTGAAATCCCAATTCATCAAATCAATAAAAACATATGGTCTGGTCATTAGACTAAATGACATTACCAGGTACTCATAAACACCATATCAGGTCTGAAAAGCTATATGAGTTATGTTTTAATATTAGACACTTACTTAATGAAATCCTAGCCAAAAAGCTATCTTTTAAAACACATTATCTCCTTGGATTAATTAAATGAGGTTTCATTTTCAAGGTAAGGGACACCGTATCATAACAGTAAGCTAGTTGAACCATCATTAATCCATGAAAAGCCTAGGGAAATATTCTACCTTTTCAGAAAAAGTGATTGGTGAACCCCTAGATGTAGTGTGGGGTTGTATAAACTATTTATCCTCTAGATACTCCAATATTTACTGATCATTTAAATCAACATAGGTTCCATCTTGTATAAAGGAATATTCACTAGATTTAATCTTAGTACGAGATCATTAATGATTTCTTCCTATAATATGGGAGGTATCCTCAAAATGATTCTTAGAAGATATCCCTGAAATAATACAATACTAGAGGGAAATAACGGGTCATAACAAATATCAATAAATAAAATATTGTAAATCAAGTATTTCAGTATACCCCACTATTTATGTTCGGGTCATTATTTCATAGCTTGGATGTCCCATTTTCCCATATTTATATTTCTATTTTCATATGGTGATATAAACATCACCCTCAAACTATAGTAGTCAATATGATATCGATAAGGAAAGTAACCAATCCATCTATATGATTACATCAAACCACATCTTGTGGATGATGAAATGATTCCACATGAATAGATATATGCCTTTCTCAAGGGGATAAAATTTTAAATAGTTAACACTCATAGATCAGATACCTAATAGGGTATCTAATATCATTGTGCCAAAAAAGCACACATTTTTGAGACCCAGACTGTCAATTGTATTGTCAGATATAAAAGGGTGATATGCACATGTGTCAAAAAACGTAGACACTAGGGTAAATGCTTGAAGAATAGTACCTCAATGGAATATGTTCTGGCACTCTCCTAATCCAAAATCAATTTTACTATATGTAAATAGCATGTGTGTAGTCTATGATTCATAACATAACTTATGTACATAGGCAGGCTCTATTGGCACTATGAATCATTAGTATGACTGTCTCTATCTCAACAACCACCTCATCCTAGGAATATGGTGTAATTCTAACTTTTTTCCTAACATATGGAATCCCACCTTTTTATTACACAACTTTTCATTACATTTCACAAACATAAGATCTTTATAGTCTAGTGTCTTGGAAATCAGGAACAATAAAACATGAATACATAAAACACACTTATAATACCCTAGAAAATATTCTTGAATATTTTACCCTATGTACAACTACTGAATTTCATAACCTAGAGATGTACATTCAAAGGAAATGGTAAGCAGAAGGCCCAGTAAAGAAATCAAGTGAAACAGTTTATATATGATCTTGAACGATATCAATAAGAACTTGAGGGATATAATAAAAGAATGATAAAGAGGCATATTGTATAATTAATAAATTTAATAATATCTTGAAAATATGGACACAACATCTAATTTATACATTCATGAACATATCTCCAAGGTTCATCCACAAGGTGTCATAAAAATTACCAAGGTTATTAACCAAGGTGTAGTAAAACTTGTCATCTATATAGATTAATTATATACCCAATGCATTGGATATATATCATGTAGAACCCAAAATATGTCTTTATTTTCATGTTATCCAAGTATATCATAATCAAACCATTCATTAATAACCCATATAGAATTAATGAATTGGGTTTCATATCAAAATAATAATGTTTAAAAAGTGTTTAAAAATAAGATCATTATGTCATTTATAACCCATGGAAAGAGAGTGAGGGTTATATGTATGTCAATTCCAGAATAAAATATATCAATATCATGTCTTTATGAATAAACCTAGATATGAAATTGGTTTTGTGTATTCACATAAATAAAATAAGATAATTTCTTGAGAAAAGGAGAACGATTTTGAGACGAAAATTTTGCAGCATAACATCTATATAATATGGATTGAGAAAACATTAAAAAGAGAGGGTACTGGGTTAAATCACTAATAAATAACATATAATAAATTATAAATACATAAAAACATGGAGATAATAACATGTTATGGAAATTGCAATGAAATACTACATTAAAAGGAAACTTGATAGGAAAGAAAATATGTGATTTCCTTTACAAAAAATTCAGCTGCATAAAGGCATCTCTTAAAAATACAGAATATAAATTGATGATAGTGGAAAGGGTATCTAATAATTTGGACATACAATTTAAATAAATAATAACATATAAGAACATAACCACATATAATAATATGAAAACTTGAAGGCATAACATAAAGGAAGTCAAGACTTTAAAGAGAAGGGTGAAAGGATCCCTAACCTTGAAGAGTAACTTTGAAAGCTCAAAGGTCAGGACATTGGGAGGCTTGAGGGAACCTTGGGAGGCCTCATTGGGAGGAAAAAAGATTATAAAATAGTTTAGGAGGATTTTGGATTCATAGGAATGAGGGAATGTCTTGGTATTTATACCAAAAAATAGGGATTATTTAATTAATTTCCAAGGGACACCTCATCGGTGGTATTTGAAAAACCGTGAGATTGACCATTGTATTTTCCCATAGTTTTTCCCCATGGGACACCACATAACATATCTTACTATTAACAGGTCTACCATATTTATAAAATCATGATTACATCATCAATGATATCATTAATCACCTGAAACTCAAAACTGTATTGTTACTTTTCACCGATTATTCAACTGTTTCAGAAAAATTCCAAAAATCTGCCCTAACCTAATATCTATGATATGAATTCAAAAAGTAACTCCATTTTATATAAATATTTTTCAACATATTGTTAATTTTATTATAAAAAAAATTAAATATTTATTCCAAAAATACAACTTTAAAACTATAACTCATTTTGTAACACCTTAAGAAAGTAATCATGGTCCCATAAAATTATCATATAACCATAAGAAAATAAAGTAAAAATATATGATCACACTTTAAATAAATAAAGTTCTATTTTAAATTATTAAATTAATTATAAAAATTTAAATAAAAAATTTATGACATACAAAAATACCAGCAATTATCTTATGATATTTTTTTCACTTTTATGATGTCAAAATTATGTTTATACATTAATGGGTGAAGTTTATATTTTTTGGCCGATTTAATATTCATTACTATTCATAAGTGTATGTTACTATTCATAATTTACTATTCACTAAAAATTATGTTGATCTTATTAGAGTCTAAATTTATTACTATTCACAACTTTAGAAGACCATTTTTTGAAAATCATTTAACATTATTAATTATTTAATGTTTACATAAATATTTTAAAATACCCTTTTTTCTAAAATTCATCAATAATATATATCATATATTTATCCGATCATTTGAAATTCCCAAACATTAGCATAATAAGAAATAAAAATTTTATTTATATAATAGGATTATGAAAAGTAACAAAGAATTCATTACATAGCCCCTTGTAACTCTTTCATAGGACTTAAGTGTAAGGTGTGCTATGATGATAGAATCTTGGGGTGGCTTGGACAACATATCCCGAGTGGTGATTTTAATTATCTTGAACCTATCCCATAGGTGATCAAGCTTCACATGTTGAAGTTCATCTTTGGGTTGGTCCAGAGAAATGCCCAGTGATGCTACCTCATTCTCAAGCTTCGACAGATGGGATTCATACAAACCAAGTCTACTGGATGAGGCCATTCAATCTTTTTTCTATATTAATTAACCAATATTACTTTTATTAATAAAGAATAATCACAACATTAAGTGTTTAGTTTCCAATGGTCATATTTTCCAACGGCCATATTGACCGACGGTCAAATAATAGTCTAAAACCAACGTTGTCATTTTAAATTATACTCACATCATTAATTAATGGATATAGTTTTGTTGAGTATAAAATAAAATAATAAACAAAAATTAGGAAACATTTACTATTCATAATTTTGGGTCGTTACATTCTTCCCCCCTTGAAAAATTCCGTCCCCAAAATTTTAACTCATACCATATGAAGTGAAAAGGTGTGGGTACTTCTTCTTCATAGACTCCTCTAGTTTACAAGTGGCTTATTCAGATTTGTATTTCCTCCACAACACCTTAACTAGGCGGGTAGTCTTTTAGTGTAGAACCTTGTCCCTATGATCCAAGATCTCCACAAGGTTCTCCTCATAAGAGAGTTCATTCTCTAGTTGTACCACCTCTAGGTTTAGTACATGTGAAAAATAATGTATGTACTTAATCTAGAGGGATATGTGGAAAAAATCCCGAACTTGTGCTAGATTTCTGGGGAGTGTAAGATGATAATCCACTACTCCTACGTGATAAAGGATTTCATAGGGGCGAATGTAATTAGGGTTTACTTTATTTTTCTTCCTAAACCTCATGACTCTCTTCTAAGGTGAAATGCAAAGAAATACTTTTTCACTAACATCAAACTCCATGTCCCTTCGACAGTTGTCGTCATAGATCTTTTTCTGACTCTAGGATCTTTAATGTGTTGTTGGAGGGAGTGGATTGTTTCTATCATATCTTGAACAATTTTAGGACCAATAATCTTTCTCTCACAAACTTCATCCCAACAAGTAGAAGTTCTACATCCATTCCCATAGAGACCATCATAGGGTGCCATTTTAATGATAGAGTGGAAGCCGTTGTTATAAGATAACTCAACTAAAGGGATATGTTGACCCCATACACCTTTAAATTCCATTGAGCAAGTTATTAGAATGTCCTCAAGTGTTTGAATAGTCCTTTGAGGTTGGACATTAGTTTGGGGGTGATAGGTAGTACTGAAATTAAAATCAGTGCATAGAGCATGTTGAATACCATTCCAAAGATTTGATGTGAACCTTGGATCAAGATTAGATACAATAGAAATTGGAACTCCATGTAGCCTTACCACATCCTTCACGTAAATCCTGGAAAGTGGATCTAGAGAAAAATCATCATGAATAGAGATAAAATGGGCAGTCTTGGTGAGACAGTCCACCATAACCCATCTCGCATTGTTTTATATGGAAGTTATCAGGTGTCTAGTGACGAATTCTATAATGATATTTTCCCACATCCATGCTGGTATGGGTAGTGGTTGCAATACCCCTTTATAAAGTTATCACTCTGCCTTCACTTGCTGACATACCAAGAACCTTGAAGTGTACCCAGATGTATAGAGAAAGAAGAGCTATGAGATTCATCCATCAGATCCTTCCTTATTTCCGAAATAGATGGAACACAAAGTCGAGTACAAAATTTCATTACACCTTCTTAATCAATATCGAACTAAATAAAACATCCATCCTTCACAGCCTCAAACTTCATCTATAACAAAGGATCTACTTTCTAAGCTTTCTTGATATTCTCTAGTAATGTAGGTTGAGAAATAATTTGTGTTAGGTTTGATGATGTCCCTTTCCATATAAATTATATGTCGTTCTTTACTAGGTCATTAATCAAAGGATCTCTTTGAATCCACATCATGGAATGAAAAACTGAGTCTTTCCTACTAAATGCATCAACGATATCGTTTACTCTTCCAGGATGATAATGAATTGAACAATAATAGTCTTGAAGAAGTTCCAACCATACCCTTTGTCTAGTGTTCAATTCCTTTTGTGTGAAAATATACTTCAAACTTTGATGGTCTATGTACATATCACATTTCTCCCTATAAATATAATGATTCCATATCTTCAGAGAAAAAACGACTACTGCCCGCTCTAGATCATGCTTAGGATAGTTCTTCTCATGAATCTTCAACTATCATGATGCATAAGAAACGACTTTGTAATTTTCCATGAGGATGCACCCAAGACCTTTAAGATAAGCATTGCTAAAAAAATCCTTCTCCACTTGAGGGAAAAGTTAACATTGGTGTAGTAACCAATCTCTTCTTCATCTCTTGGAAACATTCCACACACTCATTTTCCCAGATGAACTTGACACCTTTTCAAGTTAACCTGGTTAATGGATTTTAGATTCATGAATGGTTTCTCAAAAACCTTCTATAATATCCGACTAATTCAAGTAAACTACTAATATTAGTTATTATTGTGAGATGAGGCCACTCCTCTACAACTTTGGTCTTTGTAGGGTCAATTGTGATTCCTTCATTGGTTACAATGTTCCCCAAGAAGAAACTTGTTGCAACCATAATTAAAATTTGTTGAACATTACAAAAATCCTCTCCTTCCGCGGAGTTTTCAAAATAACCCTTAGATGATCCTCATTCTCCTCACGACTTTTTGAATATATCATAATATCATCAATAAAAACTACCACAAAGTTATCAATGTACTCCTTAAATACAATATTATAAAATCAATAAAAATAGCACGTGCATTAGTCAGTCTGAAGGTCATAACAACAAACTCATAATGCCCATATCTTGATCAGAAGGGTTTTTTTGGAATATATTCTTTCTTCACCCTCAATTGATGATAACATGATTTAATATCAATCGTAGATAATAATTGATCTACACGATGTTGGTCAAATAATTCATAAATTCTTGGAAGATGGTATTTGTTATTTACTATGATACAATTAAGTTCTCTATAATAAATGCATAGATGCATCGATCCATCCTTCTTCTTCACAAAGTGAATAGGTTCTCCCCAAGGAGAGAAACTCGGTCAGATAAACCCCTTCTCCAAAAGATCTTGGAGTTGTATCTTTAATTCCACCAACGTTAAATTTTCCATCCTATACAGTGTATTTGATATCAGATGATATCTAGGTATGACTTCAATGGAGAACTCTGCCTCTCTTTCGGGGGGAGGTCTAGGAAACTCCACAGGAAATACGTCAATGTATTCCTGGATGATGGGGACATTATATATACTTATACTCTCATATCCTTTTTCTTGTTCACCAATCACCCCCATCAAGCAGGATAAATTAGGTTCTTCTAGACAAAGATCAGGATGAGATATCTCTCCTTGGAATATAACTATTGGTTTTCCATTCAAGACTACTGATAATTCCTTTCTTCTATATTTGATCTTAGGATTATACATTGAGTGCCAGACCATCCCTATTATAATGTCAAATTCCATCAAGGGAATGACTACTATATTTGCGATAATATTGTTCTAACTAATGTATATACTAGAGTTTCTAAACATTAATGATGTTTGCATAATCTCGCCAGGAGTCTTGAAAGATAACTCTACTTTTAGAAATTCAGGGGTTGATTCAAAATTATTTTCAAACATGGAGGAAATAAAGTAATTCATAGAACTAGAATAAAAAAAGTACTTGATAGCTTTCACTGAACAACAAGAGTGCCTGCTACCACATCATTCGGAGTGTCAACATTAGTTTTCATCATAGAAAAAGCATGGCATTGCTCCATTGGCCTTTGTGGAGGCTGATGGTGTTTCCCATCCACTTCCCTCAGATTTTGAAAATGATTGGAAAATTTCCCAAGTTGTCCACACATATATCATTGGACAATAGGTAGGGCATACACCATCTCCCCATTTTCAGTAGTGTTTGGGAGTTGAGGCTTTTCCTTACTATGACAATTCCACAAAATATGGCTTTATCTTCCACACGTCTAGCATTTCCCACTCCCAAGCAGACAGTTCCTCAAATGCTTCTTCCCACATTTATTACACGTGAGATGTTGAAATTTCATTCCTTCTATAACCTAATCAAAATTCCACCCTAATATAGGGTTCATATATCTTTTCTTATTGTTGGATTTATGAGATAACTAGATCTCACCAAACTCTATCTCATCATTTATCGCACTCCGCACGATATTCCCTTAGCTATCACAGTCTTGGATGGTTAGATTCTTCCATATATGACGTCTCAGTCCACCAAATAATATATCAAACTTCACATTTGGATCCATGAAAATCCTAGGGGTGTAATGTGAAATCCTTGTGATGTTCACCTCCTATCTTCCCACAGATTCATTCTCCTTCTATATCAGCTCGAGAATCTCTTTCTCCATTCTTGTTCTCATTGAACGAGGGAAATACTTACTAAAGATGATCACACTTAACTCTTCCCACTCCATATCTTCAACCTAAACTCTTGGACTCGTGTTTTTAATCATTTCACACCACTGATCTGCTTCTCCCTCAGAGTGATAGATAGCCAGGGTGACCATCTCTTTATATGAACAACGAAGCACCGAAAATATCTTCTCGATAGAGCTAATCCATTGTTCAGCAATCAATGGTTCGGTTGATCCACTAAATGTTGGTGCTCATTGATGCATAAAGGATTCAAAAATATTTTGTTCCATTAATGTTGATATTATTCTCTCATCTTGATTCAAGTTATTTCCCATAACTTGAGTTAGTTGGTTCATCATTCACATGAAAGATTCCATTCCAGCTTCCATCGGAGGGTCGTCATCACATGGTCCATTTCGGTAACCATTTACACGGTTCTTTATATTTCCTTCCATTTTATAAAAGAATAAAACATTACGGATAATATTATTTCATTTAAGAATCTTTTAAAACTAACGTATTTTATGTCTTAAAACTTCATGCTTAAACAATTTCATTTCTCGATAATTCCATCATGATGGTCATAAAATGTTTTGTAAATAACCAAAAATATCCCCTAGGAGCTTCATAACCAAAAGTGAAGAATGTGCCACTTTTTTTTTAACTATTTCCCATTTCATCCAAGCTCATAGATTAGTTTTCGGGTTTTAATCCTATGTATATCTGTTCCAGAACCACCTCTACATGCTTGTATCTAGACAAGGATGTATTTTCTTCATAAACCACTTACTCAATACTCAAAAAAATACCACGAAGCTTTCCTATATTTAACATTCTTTATAGGGTTATTGCTAACATTATCATAGCCTCTTTTCCATAAATAAATAAACTATCCTTTGATCCAACTATGGAATCCCTCCTTTTTATTAAATAACATTTCATTACATTTCACAAATAGGGGATCTTTAAAATCTAGTGTCTTGGAAATTAGGAACAATAAAACATGAAAACATAAAACACTATTCTAATAACCTTAAAAATATTCTTGAAAAGTTTATCCTATGTAAAAATACTGCATTTCATAACCTTGTGACATACATTCAAAAGAAAGGGTGAGCAGAAGGCCTAGTATGAAAAACCAGTGAAACAGTTTAAATATGATCTTGAGTGATATCAATAAGAACATGGGGGATGTCCCAAAAAAATAATAAATAGGCATATAATAGAATTAATAACATGAATAATATCTTAAAAATGTGGCTAAAAAATTTAATTTATACATTCATGAACATATCAACAAGGTCCATCCCCAAGGTGTCATAAAAATTACTAAGGTTATTAACCATGGTATCGTGAAACTTGACATCTCTAGAGATTAATTCTTTACCCAATTTATTAGAGATCTATCAGGGAGCACCCATAATATGACTTTATTTTCATGTGAGACACATATATCATTATCAAAACATTCATAAATAACCCATATAGAATAAAAAATGGGTTTCATATCAGAATCATGATTTTTAAACAGTGCTTAAAAATAAGATCATTATGTCATTTACAACCCATGGAAAGGGAGCGAGGGTTATAAGTATTTAAATTCCAGAATAAAATATATCAATATTATGTTTTGATGAATAAACCTATAAATTAAATTGTTTTTTGGTATTCACAAAAATAAAATAAAATAATTTCATGAGAAAAATAGAGAGATTTTGAGATAAAAATTCTACAGCATAAAGGCTATATAGCATAGTTTTAGAAAACATAAAAAAGAGAGGGTACAAGGGTAACATAATGATAAATAACTTATAATACGGTATAAATACTGAATAAAATGTATATAAGAACATGGTATGGAAATTTTAATGGCATACCACATGAAAAAGAAACTTGAGAGGAAAGGAATATGCGATTTCTTTTACAAAAAACTGTGCAGCTTAACGACGTCACTTAAAAAGACAGAAAATAAATTAACGGGATTGGAAAGGGTCTCATATCTTTTGGACCTATAAATGAATTAAATAATAACATATATAAACATACCACAACATAATAAAATGAAAACTATCAGGCATAACATAAAGGAATTCATGACTTAAAAGAGGAGGGTGAAAGGTTCAATTACCTTGAAAAGTAACATTGAAAGATCGAAGGATAGGACCTTGGGAGGCTTGAGAGAACCTTGGTATGATTCATTTGGAGGTAAAAAGATGATAACATCATTGGGGAGGATTTTAGAATCAGAGGATTGGGGGAATGGCTTTGTATTTGTAGCAAAAAAAGAGGGAATATTTAATTAATTTCCATGGGACACCTCATTAGTGGTATTTGCAAAACCATGGGCTTCAACATGGTATATTATCATGGTTTTGGCCACTTGGGACACCTCATAACATATATTACCATTCATAAGTCGACCAGATTTATTACATCATTATTACATCATTAATGATGTCATTAAAGACTCGAAACTTAAAACTGTAATTCTACTATTCACCGAAAATTCAACTATTTCAGAAAAATACCAAAAATTCACCCTAACTTAATATCAATTCTATGAATTCAAAAATTAACTCAATTTTATGAAGAAAAAATTCTAAATATTTTTAATTTAATTTTTAAATATAATCATTATTTATTCCAAAAAAACATCTTTAAAGCTATAACTCATTTTGTAACATGATAAGAAAGTAATCAATGTCCCATAAAATTATCGTATAACCTTAAGAAAATAAATTAACAATATATGATTACATTTTATGAAAATTAATTTCTATTTTAAATTATTAAATTAATTATAAAATTTTAAATAAAATATTTATGACATTCAAAAATACCAAAACTTATATTATGATTGTTTTTTCACTTTTAAGATGTCTAAATTATATTTATACATTCATGGGTGAAGATTCAATTTTTTTGTCCAATTTACTATTCATTACTATCCATAAGGGTATTTTACTATTCAATCTTTACTATCTACTAAAAATTAAGTTGATCTTATTAGAATCTAAATTTCTTACTGGTGAAAAGTGTCGAAGAACATTTTTTGAAAATCATATCACATTATTAATTATTTAATGTTTAAATAAAAATTTTAAAATACCCTTTTTTCCAAAATTCATCAATAATATGCATCCTATACATATCTGGTCATTTAAAATTCAAAAAATTACCATAATTAGAAATAAATATTTTATTTATATAAATGTGTTCCAAAATATAACTAAGGGTTCTTTACATAGCCCCTTATAACACCTGAATAGGACCTAAGGGTAAGGTGTGCTATGGTGATAGAATCTTGGGGAGGCTTGGACAACATTTCTCATGTGGTGGATTATATTTGCTTAAAATTCTCATATATTCGATTCTGTTCAAGCTTTACATGTTAATGTTTGGCTTGGGCTTGTTCCAGAGCAAAGACCCGTGATGCTACCTCTTCCCAAGCTCCAACATATGGTCTTTGTATGGACCAAGTCTACAGGATGAGGCCATTCAATATTCTTTCGGCATAATTAACCAAGATCACTGGTATTTATAAACAACAATCATAATATTAAGAGTATATCTTCCAACATTCATATTGAACAACGGTCATATAATAGTCGAAACCCAACAGTATCATTTTTAATTATACTCACTTCGTTATTTAAGGGATATAGTTTTATTGAGTATTAAATAAAATAACAAAGAAAAACTAAGAAAAATTATTGTTGAAAACATTCAGGTCGTTTCATAACATGATTCTATTGGCCTCACTCTAATATTTTCTTTAAGTGTAGATCATCTCTCCCTAGACACTGATGAGAAATTTTTAAAAAAGTGATGGATATTCCTCATCCTATAGTAGACTCTCCATTCAACTAGATCTTATAATCATTGGGGTTTCTTTTTTCCATAATTTCTATACATGTTAAAGATATTAATGAATTTTGTAAGATCTTTCTCACTACTTCTAAGCCTGATACAATCCATAATGTGATATTTGTTTCTGATATAAGAACCACTGATAGATCTTAGTACTACACATCTTTGACCCACACTATCTTCTTACATCAAACTTCCCATAGTGATGATGGCCTAGATGAATATCCTAGTCATAGTAGCCATCCTGAATACATGGATTTTT
This sequence comes from Viscum album, assembly GCA_963277665.1. Classification (NCBI taxonomy): domain Eukaryota; kingdom Viridiplantae; phylum Streptophyta; class Magnoliopsida; order Santalales; family Viscaceae; genus Viscum; species Viscum album. Next base: position 1,256,656,203 of record OY728134.1, read on the forward strand.
GAATGGGGAACATATGGAATCCAAGCCATAAATCTCTTTATAGTCATAGGATCATCGTCAAATAATGTAGATGTGAAATAATTCATCTCTGTGAAGAAAGATAAAAACTCCTTGAAAAACATGGATACATGTTAGAGGTTCATAAACTATCTATCTTGTAAACCCTCATAATCCATGGAATAAAGTCATCCTAAAATCTCATCGGTAAATCCACCTAGATCATATAACGTTATTGTTCATCCCATGAAATTACATCCCATTATCTTCTAGTTGAATCACATCCCATATAAATAAAAAGAATGTCCTTCCTCTCGCGATGCATCTCCATGTGATGTATTGTCGTAAGAATAACATTGATCTACAACTCTATATCATGTTTTCCTCCATACCCTTAAAAGGTGGTATGATGCTATTTCAAGAACTCATGGTTAAACTATTACATAGTATGGGCATGTAATGTGACACATCACATAGTCTTTAAAATATGAAATTTTCCTACATGAAACAGTGTGACACGTTCCTTATTAGGAATGATAATGGGTTCCACATGTGGAACTGTAGGATATATCATTGGTGGATCAATTTAATCCACCTCGGTTGCATGGTAATCACTTCATAATAGGTGTACGACTCCAATCTATCATGGTTTCATGACTCTATACTTCCAAATTCACACCCCAAAATAATGTTTCACCATTCAGATATTTACAGAGAGATTAACATGGACTTGTATATAGCCTTCCTATAGTCCATATCACACCGCTCTGCCTTCTCTAAAACCTATGTATATGTGGTATAAATACCATATCATTATATATAAACGTAAGAGACACACCCCATATAGACACACAAAATATTTATTTTAGTACTAGGTATCATAAAAGATGATAGAGGTTCCTGTATAAGGAGTCTCAACTACAATATATAGAGAATAAACCATTTCCATTTCAATTTTATTCTAATTTAAGGGTAAAAATTTCAATTATAAAAATTTCAATTCATTTTATCATAGAATATTACATATTTATTAGTTTATATCATGTTCTAAAACCATTAGTTCCAAAACCCACAACATGGTATAATTGGATAATTAAGGTTTTATCAATAATCTATATGGGAAGACACAAATTATATTCATGTTGGAACTTTAATTAATTTAGTTATACGTTCCCTATAAGAAAATTTAGCACATTTAAATATAATAATTAAGGCACTCACTTTATGAAATATAAAAATGTAAATGGAAATTATACTTGGCATAGAAAAATTGATGGAATATTTTTACTAACATTCATATAATGATTCATGATGTACAACACCCTAAATTAATAGTTCCATGTTAAATGTAACATAATTGTATAATTAACAAAAATAATAACATCATAAGTCATGTGTGTTACGTGACTGTGAAAACGTATCAACCATAATAGGAAAAATCAAAATAGAAATAATCCATCCAAAGTAATTTGATCTCCCCCTATACGTGGGTTAACTACTCTAGGAATGAGCTCCTTAAAAAATTTCATTAACTCATAGTCTATTCTATAATATGAAAATATTAAGACAAAGTAAAAAAAGAACATTATGATACCACATCGTAATTTCCTAACCTCTGATCCACTTAACCTGTGTCCCTTGAACTGGTGTGTCACATGGCTTGAGAAATTCCTCCCCACACACAAATGACTTCTGACTAATAGTGAGGGTCTCAATTGGTATAGTGGGTAGACTATTCCCCAATATCAGGGTGAAACAAAATTTAACAATTTATATGGTGATATTAGATAGTTTAAGCATAAGAATAAAAAATGTCATATAAAAAACATGCACTATATCAACTTGACTAGAAACTCATCATAGTATTAACATGATATAACAAAAATGAAACAAATAAAAAATGATAAAAAACATATAATAATAAATAATTAAGGACTATATCAATAATAAAAATTAAATACGATGAGCAATATAAATGAGGATGTCATTGTGAGCTGAAATACAAAAACAATAGAAATATGGGACACGCATATACATCATGATATACAAAAATAAAATAGGTAAAAAGACTACATCACTATAATATTATTAATATTCTTTATACTCTTCTACCATGATTCTGACTGTATAGGAAAAAAATCAAGAATGAATAATTGTGTCCATTCCCTTATCTATACATGTTGACTAGTAATCGACTTGGGTACCAAAGTTATCCTGAGTAGGGTTCGAGATAAAATTGCAGTTGGACACCAACAATGGTGTTTACAAATACACCATCCAGTGAACATAGTAATAACAGTGTGAATGTATAAAATTAAAAAACCCATAAATAAAACATACGAGTCATCTCATGTTCCTAAAGGACACCCGGAAGGCTCTATCAACATCAATATATGTCAATATGATAATCTAATTGATAATTATATATATATATATATATGTGTGTGTGTAACCATAAAAACATATATTTTTATGTATTATAAAAACCTATGTAAACTAACTACGTGATGACATATGTAGAATTATACATCGATACTAGTAGATATTTGCACTTGGGGAATACCTCATACGTTTATAACTACTCTAACATGCTATAGGCTCAAATATGGGTACAAGCCCTAATCTCATAATAAATGAGATAAATCAAGTTCAACAATTGATATTGGTGGGTTGAGATGTCTTACCCAACACCCAAAATTGGTGAATGTGTAACATCATTCTCATCACAAAAATATGAATGTAATAGTGTGATATTTTATCCCCAATATCTGATGTAAGGGGGAGTGAAACATTATGATCATAACGTCTCATTACCACCATTCCTCTTCCAATATCTATGGAGTAATAATAATAATAATAATAATAATATCATTATGTGTCATCTATTTATCATTGTCATCATCAATTCAAATAAAAAAATGCGTGTCATTGTTTATATAAGCCACACTATATGGTATTCATCACTTGGTATGGTTGTGCTACCCATAATCATTCATTATAAATAATAAAATTAAATAATTTATTGGAAAAAATAATTTTTAATCAATATAAACAAACCATTTAGTTAATCTTGGTAAACCACACACTTATAAGTTATGTTAATGATATAGGAAATTAATCACTATGGTGAGTTCCATTTACAATCCAAAATGAACACATAGACATGTTTTGGAACATTCAATCAATTATTTTAAATAGTGTTATTAAGCTATCACAACTAAAGGTGTGGATATGATTGAGTTCAATATCCTATAGACATATAGAATGGTTCAACGTGAGTATAATATTGGGCAACAATTAATTTAATGAATAATGGTTATTTTTATCGAAACACACAAAAATTGATGGCACGAGATATAAAAAACAAAGATGTTAAAACAACTCGAATTTCATTGAAATCAACTAGAAAAACTATCTTATGGTTGTAGATGACTCCTCGTCTAATACTGGTTTCACATTTGATATTGAATAGGTAAAATGATGAAATGGCCAAATTCCCTAAAAATATGGAGTGAGAGATAGCACCGAAATAGGATAAGATATGGTAATAGTTATTATGAAATTAAGTAGGAGGATTTTATTGCTTTCCAATACAGAACAAATGATACTAAAGATGCTGTATTTGGGGTATAGATGCAAGATAAAACAAAATTCATATATGAGGCAAGGGTAGATCTCAACGTGAGAAGTATGATGTCCAATATCATGTAAATGAGAGGAGAAAATTAAAGATTTTGATATTATGTTCGATAATTAAATTTTATAAATTTTTCCCACAAATATTGGTAACATAATTTTTCTGCATGGTCAGAAAACCATATTTCATCCATGATACTCTAATTAAAAAATGATAGAACCCACATGGATTCCTATGTAATATTTTACTAACCATGTGAAAACCATGATGAACACTTTTGATACGTATTTCTAAGAAACATTCATGTGCATGAAACCCTGGGATCAAGGAATGGTCATGTCATGGGATCTTATTGACCCAATGAAATTCATTAAAGAAGTGTGTGCATTAGGAGGCACATTTTATTGAAACAATGCGACCTAATTCAGTCCACTGTCAAGCCTCGTGTGCTTATAGGTAACCATGCATCCTTCTCTTCATTGTTTCTACTAACCGTATATCATATTAGTTCCTTCCAAAATTGATGATCTATCATCTAAACAATCCCCAAAAAGACCTGATATAACCATTATAACATCCTGACCTGGCTTACCCTCAAATCGATAGCCATACCCATCACCACATGACCTCAAGTGTGTCCCCCTATACACCCAAGGCTTCTAACAAGTAATGATGGTCTATGGAAAGTTAGTGGGGATACTATAACCTCATATTCAAAATATACCTAGGAAAAAGATAATAAACTCATATAATTGTAGAAGCATATGTAAAGCAATAATAAATGGAATGATGAAAATGTCCAATACCATTTTATACAATGCATTCATTTCATGGTCATACATATCAAACATATGTATAAAAACATGCTTCAGATTCCAATATAGAAAAAAAGAAAACTCAATTCCCCTAGGGTGATCTCCACGAGCATCCCGATCTCCTGCTCGGTCCTTTGATTTTAGCTCCCAAGTACAAGAAAATAGCAACATGCAAGATCCACAGTCCTATAATCAAGTAGATTCTACTCAGGTACACAGTGAAATGGAGGCTTGAGTAGGGTGTGGGATATAAATCTCAGTAGGCTGGGACCATAGGTGTCAAGCTCAATCTATAAAATTCAATATAATTAAATAGTTAAGAAGTATAATTAATAAATAAATGAATTGAATAAGTAAACTACAACCCTTCTAGGTTTCTAATGGACACCTGACAGAGAAACCTACATCAGATCGTTGCTAGAAATAAGTGTCTAAACTAGATATATATATATATATATAGAATGAAAAGATGAACTGTTTAACACATTATTTCATATTCTTTATTTAACAGCAAAAAACTTCGTGTTATCCTAGACACCCGTATATCAACAACTATCTCGGCTATTCTAGATTATGAATCATTTATCTTATTTAATTTTCAATTCATTACATCGCATTGGATTTCATTAACAATTTCATTCAATTCATGTATGACAAATTAGACCCACAGTCCAATGTCAATTATTGGGTACAAAACATCATGTATAGCACCATCGTAAGTATTTAGATCATTAGTCCTTATCTCACAACCCATTGGTATTTGGAGAATGGATCTCTGTCCCATAAAAAAATTCATGAATTCTGGGTGTAGAACGTCATGTCTTGCACCTTGTTAGTATTAGAAAATTCAGTACCTATCTCACAACCCTTTTATCAATCATACATATATATATATCATGGATTTATAATGTCATGTCTAGCTCCCCGTGAGTGTTTGGAGCAGAAGTCCCTCTCTCGCAACCTATTTATAAAACATACATATATATATATATCAAGTGTACAACTTCATGTCGATCACCCTAAGATCCCATCCATTAATTATTTCATAAATTAATTAATTGAGTTCATTAATTAATTTGATAACTAATTAACAACATCACATTCACTACTAAATCATCAAGTATTAAAACACATCATTTCAATTAGTTTACTTGACAATTAACTAATAATAACCATAACATTAATTATTATATTCATTAATTAATCTCCTCAATTTCTCTTGTTAATTTAGTTATTAACTAATAAAAATTGAACCATCTCAATATCACATAATTAATTCTAAAATTAGTTATCACGCAACAATAATCTCAGTATTACATAATTAATTCAAAAAATAATTACCTCAAGGAAACCATCCCAATATCATATAATTAGATCCAAAATTAATTATATCTAAAGAAACAATTTCAATATGACATAATTAATTCACAATTAATTATCTTAAGGTAGTCATTTTAAAATAACATAATTAATTTAGAAATTAATTACCTCAAGGTATATGTTTCAATATAAAATAATTAATTCAAAAATCAATTATCTCAACTTAGAAAAAATCAATATCTGATAATTAACCCCCCCTGATTAATTATCTATCTAATAGTATCATAACACATTATTAATTAACAATTAATAATTTGAACTTATCCAGACTAATATCTCACAATTAATCCCTCAATTAATTATAATCTCAAAGAACATAATTAATTATGAATTAATTATTTCAAATTAACCAAAGTAATATCAAATAATTAATTCCACAAATAATTATTATCTCAAAACAGATAATAAATTATTAATTAATTATCTCAAATTAACAAAAATAATGTTGAATTATTAATTATAAACTCAAATCACATAATTAATTAATAATTAATTATCTAAAATTAATAAAAATAATATCTCATAATTGATTCCTCAATTAAATATCATCTCAAAGAACATAATTAATTCATAAATAATTATGTCAACTAAAAAAATTTGATTAATTATAATTAATAACTCAATTAATTATCATTTAAAATCACATAATTAATTCATTAGTAATCATCTCATTCCGCAGATAAAAAAATTAATCCAACATTTTAATTAAAATTATCAAAATAAATAAATCAACAAAACTTCATTTTAAAAATTAGGCAATGTTTAAAACCCTAACTCAACATATTTCACCAATCCAAAGCTTCCTAACTCAAACTATGACCCAATCTCATACACTCACCTCAAAAAATGCACACATGGACATGCAATTTATGGTTGCATCTAGCAACAATTAAACAACACCCACAATTAGTGCGGATGGGACCAACGCACACCCAAAGCATTCACCACAACACAAAACAACCATAAGAATCATATTAAAGTGGTGTGAAACCAATTATTGGGTCTATATAATTAACCAAAAATGATGGTGGAAAATAGAATCGAGCCAAAATGCATTAACTTTAATGGTGTTCAGTGGAATATAGACCAAAGGGTCATGAGACATCTTCCACAACTCCTAGAATCAGAATAAAGAAGAAACTCAACTAAACCTGAATATAGGTGTTCATCCTAAAGGAGAAGTGATGTAGGAGAGATGCGATGGCCGATGCGAATAATGAATCATGTGGAGAATGAAATACCATGATGAGATGAAAAACTTTTGTGAAGTAACTACCAAGACCTACTGAGTATAGAGGGAGCCAAGAGAGCAGCGTGAGGGGCCACCCATGGGGGATGCACCATGGGTGTGGTGTGGCTCATGTAGGAGAAGGGAGAGGTGCACCACCCACATATTTTCTCCTCTAAATAAATTTAATTTATAATTTAAAATATAAAAATTAATATAATAATAATAATATGCATCATATTATTATTATTGTCCTATAATAATACACCCCTTAGATAAACTCCAAACTCCAATTTAATCATTATTTAATTATATTCTCCTCAACTGAAATTAATTAAATGAATTCCCCAACTCATACTATTTAATTAAAATATCTCCAAATTTAATTTAGTTAAATTGAAACCCCAGTTTCACATCAATTAATTAAATTTTTCTTAACCTTTCTTTTAATTAAAAATACCCACATTTCATGTCATTTAATATAATTACTTCTTACTTAATTTAATTATTTACAACTCTCTACATCACCACATATAATTAAATTCATCAAAATTAATTTAATTAATTAAAACTTCCATAAATATAACTTTTAATATTATTATCATTTAGTAAAACACATATTTGATAAAACCCAAAACTCACCAATTTAAACATCATTTAATTTAATTTTTATCAAAAAATTTAATTATATAATTTCTCCAACACATGATTATTTATTTAAATTCTCTCAATAAAATTTTCTTTTATAAAACCCCCCATTTTATCAAATAATTAAACTCATGTTAACAATGAATTTAATTAGATAAAACTCCAACTCCACATTTAACACATCATTTAATTAATTTCTACTCAGATGAATTTATTTACGTAAATTCATTAACACGTCATTATTAAATTAAATTCTCTCTATGAAATTTTATTAAATAAAACCCCTATTATTCATCAAATAAATAAATTCATCTTAGCCATGAATTTATTTTGATAAAACACCAACTTCACATTTAACGCATAATTTAATTAAATTATATACAATCTGAATTTAATTAATTAAATTTACATACTCATTATTTTTTAATTAAATTATTTCAACAAAAATTAATTAAAAATCCCTTCAACACATCATTATTAATCATTTTATAAAATTTATTCCAACTGAATTTAATTAAATAATCTCTCTAATTCAATTTTTTTAATTAGATTCCCTGAAATATTTTTAATTAAATTAAAAAATCCAACTCATCAACATTATTAAGATTAATGACCTCATTATCAATTTAATTAAATAATAATCCCCCATTTCTCAATAACAAATTAAATTTTCTTAACCTTGAATTTAATTAAATAAAACCTCCATTTCACATTAACTAATTTAATTCTTATTTTCCTTTAATTTAATTAAATGATACCCCAACTCCTCATTTACCAATAATTTAATTAAATTCCCATCATATCAATTTAATTAGACAAAGACTCTATCTCATCATCATTCAAAATAAATATAATTATTTTTATCTCAATTTATATAAATAACTTCTCCATCTCAATGTGATTTAATTAAATTAAATTAACATTAATTTAATTAAAATAATTCCCAACAACCATTTAATTAAATTTAATTCAACCATTAATTTAACTAAATAAATTTTACCTGAAACTCAAAACTCAGTAGACCAAATATTTTGACTTTCACAATCTGAAAACCATGCGTAGACCATTCATACACTACCCAACACCTAATTTATTATTCACGGCTGACCTGCATGGTTTTGACTAACTGTTCTTAGCTCATGAAAACGTCGCTACCAAGTTTGGTTCTCCCGAAACCCATCCTATCATCCAAGAAACTCCTCAACCCTTTTCCTAATCCTGTTATGAACATTATAAAAAAATAAAACACACTAAACACAGTTCTAAAGATTGGTTTTAAAAAAATTGTGTATTAAATGAAGGAGTTCAAAAACTATTGTATTTTATCGCAGTTCAAAAACATGGGAATTTATAATTTACCATCCATAAGAACTTCGTGTCCCTGAGAATCCATCAGGAGCTACTACAATACTACCCAACCCACCAAGATCATGAATACTATTTTTAATGATTGTTTTGTGTTCTTAAATTTCCCACATGTCTTTAAGGTGCCCAAACACTTTACCGCTGGAATTTGGCTCCAATTTATCACACCTACTTATCATTTAATCTTTTACCTTTATCATCCCTTTTTCAATTGTCTGAAAACACGAGTTACCCTTTTATTAGTTATAAGGGTCCCATGCACCATACAACTGAAACTAGGTCTCGTTATAAATGAAACAAATCAATGTTCCACTCATGCATCCATTTATATATAAAAACATATCTAGCATGTTTTAATCAGCAGTAACATAACAACATTTTATAACACTAAATCTGTGAACAATAGGAAGGCATTATGATAAATTTTTATCATGGAATATAAACACCCAATCATTTTGTATCTATAAAAGAAACATTCTATCTAAAATTGGAATTAAAAACAAGTCAAAACAAGGCACTTAAACCAAGACACACTATCCAAATTAGTCGGAATCCTATTAATGCAACAACATGGCATGTCATATGCATGGCATGTGAATATCTAGGTGCCTAATATGATGTATGTAATTAAATTTTCTTTTCATATCAGGAAAATGAATATTTTCTAAATTCTCAAAGTTCTAAGTAGTGGAAAATACATCATTCACTAGAGGTGAAATAATATCAACCATAAACACGAACAGTATAAAAATCAATTATAATCCCTGGACACCTAGTAATTTCTTGTACGTGGGGTGATCAGACCCATGCATGACTATTAAACAAGCACTAAAACCTTTTTATTCTTCTATAAAAACCCAAAAAAGACAATGAAAAATAAAGAAACCAGATCCTATGATACCACTTTGTAACATCCCAGCCTGGCTTACCGACGAATCAGTAGCAAGACTGGTCACCACATTACCACATTCGTGTATCCCCATACGCTCTTGGATTCATACTAGTATCCATGGTCTATATATTTCTAGTGGGGAGATTATGCCCTCATATATAGAGTGCATAATAGAAATAGATAATAAACCAAGACAACAAAAGAAGCGAATATAAAGCAATAATCAACTAAATAAACAAAATTTCCCATTCCATTTTATACAATGCATGCATGTCATGGTGATACATATTGGATAGAATTAATCAAAATATCATTCATTCAATTCCAATATAGAAATAAATAAATACTCAAATCCCCAAGGGAGATCTCTATGAGAATCATGAACTCCCGCTCGGTCATTTCCCCCTAACCCCCATGTTCAAGAAAACAACAATAAGCAACATCCACGACCCTTAAAACATGTAGAGTCTACACAGGTACCCTGTGTAATGGAGGCCCAAGTAGGGTGTGAGATGAAAATATTAGTAATCCATGCCCATAAGTGTCTAGCTCAATCTAGAAATTTAAATATAATTAAATTGAGTGGAGGTATAATAATGTAATAACATGTAATAACCTAGATTTATCAAGACCCTTCTTTCATGGAAATCTATTGTTTTAGGTGTTTTGGGAGTCAAGGGTTGATCATTTCAAGAGTTTTCCAATTTTTAGTTGTCCATCATCCTGTTAGAGTGTTTTCAGGTTAGTGCATCAGCATGTTAGTTTGTCGGCATGTCAGTGTGTTAGTAAGCCAGGGACATTGGAATCACCGAGTCAGGGGAATCATCATAGGTGATTCATGGGCATCGTCATCAGTGATTTAGGGGCATTGAAATTAGTGAGTCAGGGGTGTCGGCATCGGTGAGTTATGGGGTCAGTATGTTATGGTGTCAGTAGGTCATGGTGTTGGTAGGTCAGGGCATCAGTAGGTCATGTCATTGGTAGGTCATTGCGTCAGTGGGTCAGGGTCAGTGGCTCACCATCGGTAGGTCGAGTTAGTAGCTAAACCATTGCTGGCTCTACATTGGTGACTCACCCATCGGTGAAAATTTTTCTGTTTTCCCCAAATTTTCCTACTTTTCTAGTTTCACCCTTCTTACGTATTATTTGACATAAAATATGTTTAAATTCTCTTTGGGAGTTTTTAAGAGAATTTTTTATGATATTAAGTAAAAATGTAATTTCATAATGATCCAGGGGATTTTAGATACTCAAACCATGTATTCTTGACCATGACCCCATGATTAATGAATTCTGGAAACAGTTCATTCGTGAAAATATGATATGGATATTCAAATATTGGATCATCCCTTGCATACGTGTTTTTTTCCATTGGTTCTCTTAGATCCTTCCTATCTAGTAGAGTTGTATTCCTATTCTAGGGCTCTCTGTCTTATCTTTCTTGGAGTTCCTTCCTACTACTTGTGTGATCCCTTATTCTTGGATCATGAAGGAACTTTGATACTTTGATCATCCTGTAGGGATTTCATCTATCTTTCTTTATATTTGTATCATTCATGGTGGGTGTACTAACGATTCCTTCTGAATACAGCTGAATACATTTCATTAAAAAAGAAATAAACAAGAAATAAATATGATAAAAATATAATAGGGGTAAATCAAATAACGGGTAGGGAGTGAATGGGGGTTTGACAACCTGTTATATTTTTGATGTCTTTGTTTCTTTAGGGATTGATGGTGGCTGCATGTATTCATAAAATCATGGTTTTTCATTTTCTTTTCTTGTACACTAGTGGTGTCCCATTTTTTTTTGATGTTTGATAATCAGACATAACATGAAAACAGCTTATGCATGTACACATGGTTAATTAAAACAGATGTCCCGGGATGTAAACCCTTGTATGATCACCCTTGTTCATCAAGTGGACTAAAGAATGGTGTTTACCAAATCTATATATATATATATATATAAACATCTTGTTTATAGGTGTGGTTGAGTGTTGTGTTCTGTTGAATTGTGTGACCGTGTGTGAGTTCTGTGCTGATATTATTGGGAGAATAGTTGTGGGTACCAGGCTGGATAGATGAGTTGGTTCTGTGAGAAGGGTTTTGTATGTCCATACATTAGGGTTGTGGGTTAATGGTAGTTGATTTGTGCTTGTGTCAAGTGGTATGGGGGGTGTGATGGTATCCCGGTTTGAGAGACGGATTGATTATCAAATGGATGGACTTGTGGAAACTTGATTTCATTTTTTGTGTCATGGTCGTTGAATGACATTATGAAGAAATACTGTGATGTATTTATAAACATTTATGAAGTGGGACGTCATCATGGAATTTTTGGGTTTTGGGGATGCAGAGGTGGGTTTTTAGAGAAGGTTTGTGCAGAAAAACTATAAAGAATGAAAGTTGGCAGTGGTTGAATGGGGTTGGACAGTGGGACTGCAAATCAGTTTTGTTTGTTTTTTTGATATGGCTATAGTAGGTAGCTTCTTGGTAGTGCTACAATATATTATAGTGAATCACCACTTAAAAAAATAAATGGAATTTTGTTAAATGAAATGGGTTTTGTCTTATTCTTTGTAGTGGGTGTTGTGTGGTTATGCATGTAGGGGTAGAAAAAAACCAGTACTGGTGGGCTCATTTGTTTGATTTTATGAAACCCATAGGTTGGGATGATTGTTTTCTTCGATATTCATAAATAAATAGTTGTTTCTTGTTATTTTTATATGCACCCCTCCCATGATGATCACTATGTGCCGAACACCTCCATCTCATTGGGGAGGGTTTCTTTCCTAACATCACGGTGGGAGGATAGATGGCTAGTTACTGACTTTCTTCCCCACACCCTATTCCAGGTTCATACTACTCAAACGTATTCAGTCAGGATGTAATGTCTTGAGGCTTACCATAGTCTAAGATCCTTCAGTAAATGGTTTTTTTTAAATTATAGGATTAGTTGTTTTCTGGCTAGGATTTTTTTCCCATGTATCTTTGGGATAAGGCCCATGTCTCTTCGGGTGAGAGGTGTGGTTTTTGTGGCCCATGTGTCTGTAGGTGGTATGGTGTGTGGTTTGAGGCCAAATTGTTTTCAGGCTGGTTTTCATAGTGGGAGTGTGTATGGGAAGGGTGGTAGCATCAATACTTTATCTATTAGGGATGATAAGTTATCTAGTGGGAATGTGGGGAGGGGTAACCAAATATCGATGATCTTCTATGACTACTTTACTTGACTTGTGTTATTTGGTGAGTGTGCCTTTGTGAGGCTGGTCTGGTTAGTATTCCTTGGTATGTGCTTTGAGGTTCCATTGGTTTCTCACATGGGACATTAGTATGTTCCCTCACATTATCATTTGTGTCTTTATTTACCCTACCGAGTATACTCATATGCTAACCCTACATATATAATCTATTTTTAGGATTCCAAGAGGACATTGAGGACCATTTTGGACTTTATTAGCTTGGGTGTCAGGATTAGTTGTTTTTTTACTTAGTCTCTTTTATATTTGAAATTTTTTTTGTAATTTTTCTTTAATTTGAATTAGCTGAACTTTTTAAAATGAAAATATGAATGTATTTTGGAATTAATTTTACTTTTGGTATTTGTAGTTTCATTGGATTTACCATCATATCTCCCCATAATGTTCTACAAAAAGGTTAATACATTCAATATTATGTGAAATTTTATATCCTTGGTTCCAGTCACCACTGCATGTGTTTTTGAAGGGAGGACTCAGGGGGTCATTATCTCTCCTTCATCTCGAGGAAGGATGGATGTGCCACTTTTTGTCCCTTCCCTCATCTTGAAGAAGCCGTGTCATGACAAAATCGTATGACAGGGTGTTTTTGGGAGTTGAGGGATAGGATGGAGTTTAGAGTTATGAACAATGAAAATTTCAGGGTATGGTAGGGAAACCATGTTAGGTGAACATAATATATGGAATAGGCAAGGGAATATAGGATATGAAATGGTATTTTATCCACCCCCATTGATCCAATTCAATGACTAAAGATATAGTGAATGACTAAGTGATGCTACAATTATTTCAGGGGATAGAACCTAGTAAGGACACATGAATCATAATGCCTTGTTTTTTCATGTGTCTGATGGAGGATTTAGTAGTTGAGAGATAGGATGGATTTTGGAGTAAGTCACAGTGTCAATTTTATGATATGGTAGGGAAAACGTGTTAGGAGACCTTGGCATGTGGAATACGCTAGGGAAGACAAGCTAAGGAATGAGATTTTTGGGCCCCTTGTGATCTGATGGAAGGACTCGATACATACTAAATCACCAAGTAAAGCTACACCATTTGTAGGTTATAGACCCTAGGACGGGTACATGAATCATAATGACTTGTGTTTTCATCTGTCATTGGTATTTTGGGATATTAAAATAAATGAAGAGTTAAAAAATTGAGAAATAAAATTACACACTACTCGGGCTTAGGGGTTCCTTGTTTACTTTTTCATTTTTGGAACACAGATGTCATCCATGTGTGGTACGAGAATTTGAGGCTGAGTAGGTTAACATGGTTCATTAGTGGAGGGCTAGCAATAGGAAGATGATGACAAGTTGAATAATATGATTCGTTCCTTCCAGTAGTAATCACTTCGGAGGAATAAGGGAAGTGTCTGATACAAGGATATGGAGGGTTATATTGAGGAGATTTTGATCACTTAAATCTTTATCTGATCTCGGACAGAGTGCCAGATTCATCTAGATGTGATCTATATTCAATAATAAGCACATCAGTGTTAGATCATTTACCTTGAGGATAGGAAATATACTAATGTTTTGTTGGCTGACCTTGAGAAGGAGTTCCATGAAGAATTATTTTCTTCCACAATAAAGGCCAAGAAGAGGTAGGATATATTATCCCTATGGTAGATGATTATTTTAGTGACTGAACTAGGGATCAAGTTAATGTATCTCCAAAGATTTGCAATATATCTCTTCCCAGATGAGGAGTCTTGATCCAGAAACATGAAGGAGGCACTCTGTCCTTCTCTTCAGTATGATATTACTCCTTTCACTCTAATGACATACATAGAGGTTCATAAGAAGCCAGAGGTAGTTGAAAGGATACCCTCACTGGGAGGTGTGCCATGAGAAGGGAGGCAGTCGATTTCACTAAAGGGGAAATCAATCATTAGTGGGTCTCTAGTGTCAGGGCCATCTAGGTTACAGCTAGAGGGAAGTATGCCTCATCCGTTCCAATTTTGATCTCATAGTCCTCCCTCTTTCCCTATGGTCCTAGGAACAAGTTTCACTATTAGTATAGGTTACAAGCATCTTTCGAACTGGTGCCCAAATCGAGCGCCATACACTAGGGGTGGGCAGAGTCATCTCCCACATCAGCAGTAGTAGTTTCTTGTCAGTCCCTTCCAATAGCAGGGGCTATGAGCTCCCACTCAACCATGGGTAGAAATTGTTGGGGGAGGTTGACCATAGAGTTATCCTTAGTGACCTTTACCAGGGGTGGTCAAGGAGTTTTTCGATAGTAGAGAGGCAGAGTAGCTGGGTGTGGGCAGTTGCACACTGCAGATGTAGTAGTTCCCGCAGGGATAGAGTTTGTTTGAGGTAGGATCAATCTTTTTTTACTCTAACATGTGCTATGTTTTGTTCAAGATATTCCCATACCATGGTTACACTTGGACTAGCCCATGCTCTGGGACTAGATATAGAGAGGCTTACCATGAACCCGGTGTTTAGTACGACAGTTGGAGGTCAAAAAAATCTGTTTGATGTTTTTCAAGGATGTAGACTGATGTTTGGACCAAATCAGTATAAAGGGGATATTTTTCTGCTAAAAATAATAACATATGATTTCATCCTAGTCATTGAATGTACATTTTCTATTCAAATTATTATTTAATACTTCTGGAGAAGGGACGGGTTCCCAGATATGGGAGGCCAGTGTGTAGCTTTCATTGGAGAGCCGAGTTTTAAGATGGAAGCTGGAGTGTTGAGTTAATTCATTATATGTTAGCCAAGATATTAGTTGAATTATAAGATATAGAGATGGTGTTTGTTTTAGGGGTTCTCATTGAGTTCCTGGATTTATTCTTCAATGTGGTTGTGACTCTACCCCCTTGATGTGATGTTTAGTTCAGGGAATACATGCAACACAAGTTCTATCCAATTTCGATGGATCCCTATTTAATGGCACCATATGATTTTTTAGAGTTGAGGATTTAAGCTAACAACCTGATGAATAAGGGTTTTATTTGGTCATGTGTTTCACCTTGGGGTGCTCCAGTCTTTTATAGGAAGAAGGTGGAAAGTGGTCTAAAACTACGCATAGAATACCAGAGACTGAATCACGTGAATGTCAAGAACTGTTACCCCATTATGAGGATCGATGTCGTTTTTCAATAGTTTAAGGGAGAAGGTTGTTTTTCTAAGATTGATCTATGGTCTTTATATCACCAGTTGAGGGCGAAGAAGGGTGACATACCTAAGACTTATTTTAGGTGAAGATATGGGGACATTAATTTTGTGATCATGTTGTTTGGCGTTATGAATGTGCCGGTTCTATTAATCGGGATCTTGAACATTGTTTCCCATGAGTACCTAGATAGGTTCTTTTTCATGTTCATCAAAAACATCATAGTCTACTCAATGTTAGAAGAGGAGCACTTCAGGCCTCTATGGACTATATTGGAGGCCCTTTACACCAACATAAATGTGTAAATTTGTACAATTTTATGTTTTGGACATCATACGTAAACCCCCAATGACATGTTGTGTCACAAAAAGGGAAATCAGTGGACCCATAAAATTATGAATCAATTATTTCATTAGAAACTCTCAAGAATGTGGTGGAGGTTTGTAAATTCTTGGCTACAGTGGGATTTTATCATAGGTTCTTACATGACTTCTCTCGAGTTTCATCACCATTGAAATCTTTAACTTGAAAAGACCAGGACTTCTTGTGGAATGATATGTGTCAAGAATCTTTTATCTATCGGAAGGGGAAGATGGTCAGTGCCCTAGTGCTTCGGTTTCTGGAGGAAGGGGTGATGCTCGAGGTGTAATGCGACACTACTTGACTAGGATTGGTATTTTTGGTGATGTATTAGTGAGGAGTAATATCTTATGGGTCTAGGAAGATATTTCCTCACAAAATTGAATGTCCCATTAATGATATAGAGATTCCAGTAGTCGTTTTACAACTGATGTTGTGGTGGCGTTACCTCATTGGGGATCACATTGTGGTCTTCACATGTCATAAGAGTTTGAGGTTTATCTTATCCCAATGAGACCAGAATGTGAGCCAGGTAAGATGGATGGAGTTCCTATAGGATTATGACTTTGAAATATTTTACACCCTATGAAAGGATAACATGGTGGCCAATGCATTGTGTTGGAAGTCACAGAAAGAGGTAGTATAAGAATACATGAATGCTTTGAAGGGAATGGAGGAGTTGGCCATTTTGTGCCAGGATGAGGGGTAGGAAAGTGGAAAAGGATATCTATTTTATATTAAACTACAGTATTCATTGGTGTAGTAGGTGGAAGAGTTTGAGAGGGGAGAATCAAAGACTACTATGATGCGTGAATGTATTGTCCAGCGTGATGCTCAGGAATGATGGTCAGAGGATAGTCAGAATTGGTTGTTATTTCATGAGATGTTTTTTGTCCCAATAGAAATGCACAATAAAATTATCTGTGAGTTCCATATCTCACCCATGGTGGTTCAACCAAGAGTTTCCACGATGTACAGGGTATTGAGGGAACATTTTTGAGGACCTGGGATAAAGAGGGCAGTGAATGAGTTTGTGGAAAAGTGCCTAGTGTATCGGCGGGTGAGGGTTGAGCACCATGTTCCTAGCAGCCTATTGATGCCCTTATATGTTACTTTGTGGAAGTGGGATTACATCTCGTTGGATATCATCAGAGGATTACCAAGGTCATAGGGTTAATGAAATAATGTTTCTGTAGCAGTTGACCATTTTATGAAATCGGCTCACTTCATAGCAATCAAGGAGTCAAGCACTGTGGATTCCTTAGCACTGTGGTTTGTGGATGAGGTGGTGCAGCTTCAAGGTGTTACAAGAACCATTATCTTAGATCGGGACACATTTTTAACATATTGAGTCTGGAGGGTATTGCAGCACGCCTTTGGAACCCAGTTAAACCTTATCACTACTTTACACCCTCAGACAAATGTTCATACAGAGAGGACTATCCAAACATTGTAGGATATGCTAATATTGTGTGTTCTGGACCATGTAAGATTTTGGGTATGACACATTTCCATGGTAGAGTTTTCCTACAATAATATCTATCACTCTACCATTAGCATATAACCGTTTGAGACATTGTATGGAAGATTGTGTCTTTCACCCGTATGATGTACAGAGGTAGGGAAAGAAATTCTTCTTGAACAATAGGTGCTGAAGAGCACATCAGTTAATGTTCAACTTCTGGGTGATAGGAAGAAGGTGTCTTAGGACCGGAAGAAGTCATATGACTATCAAAGGAGGATACCCTAGGAGTTTGAGGTTGGAGACTATGTCTTCTCAATGGTCTCCACACAACATGGTCAGTAGAGTCTTGGAAGAGGAATAAATCTTTCTCCTAGGTTACTTGGACATTTCAAGGTGTTGGGATGAGTTTTTGATGTCGCATATCAGCCAGCGTTGCCACCATAGTTGAAGAGCATCCACGACATCTTTCGTGTCTCTCTACTCTATCAGTATCTACATGATGACTCAAATGTACAAGACTGGGGAGAGTGGGATGTTGAGGGTGATGTTAATTTCATAGAGAGACCAGTAATAATCAAAGATCATAAGGATATGTTGATTCATGTGTAGAGAATTATTATGGTTCATGTGTTATAGGGTAATCGTGTCCTTGAGGATAGTACTTGGGAGAGAGAAGCACAAATGAATGCCCAGTACCCAAAGTTGCTCTCAGTTTTCTCTTGTATTTTTATTTGTAACTTTATCATAATTAAATGTATGTACTCTCTAGCTTTATGATAAGTTCTTCCCATGTTCTCTAATTTTTTGTGAAGAGTCTTAACTATGGGGCAATGATATGATCCTTATTCAAGATTCATTAATACAAATGTGATTAATCCCTTGCGGGTGAGACAGTTCCACTTAAAGAAGATAGTATCTTGTCATAGATGAAGGATCTCCAAATTCCATTTGTTTGGATTGTGTGTCCTTTGGTTATTGTGTGGGTGTTTGGGTTAGTATGGCCTTATGGTTTTTAGTGTTTTTCAGAATGTATATGTAGAGGAGGTGTCTTTGGAAGTCACGGTTTTCACTCTAGCTTTAGAAATAACACAAGGTGGTATCCTCTAGAGAGGTATATTAAGGGGTGTTTGTATGGACCCTCTTCATTCTAGGTTAGTTTTAAATTATTAAGGATGACAATATTTTTAGAGGTATCCGATGTAATAACAAGGATATCCATGGACTAGTCCTTTTTTGGAAATCCTGTGTTTTAGGTGTTCTAGGAGGCAATCGTGCCTCCCTTCAAAATTTTCCCAATTTCTAGTTTTCCATCTGCATGGGAGTGTACCTACATGCCAGTGCATTAGCATTTTAGTGTTTCTGTGAGTTAGGGGCACCAACATCGATGATTCATGGGTTTCGTCATCAGCGAGTCAGGGGCATCTTCATCGATGAGTTAGGGGTGTCGATAATGGTGAGTCATGGCATTGGTTTGTCAGGATGTCGGTAGGTTGTGGTGTCGGTAGGTCAGAGCATTGGTAGTTCATGGAATCCGTAGGTAGTTCTATCAATGGTTTGGAATTATTGGCTCAGTGTTGGTAGGTTGCATTGGTATCTCACATGTCGGTGGCTCTTCTTCGATGACTCACCCATCGGTGACTCACATCCAGTTTTCCCAATTTTTCCCATTTTTACAGTTTCACCCTTATTACATATTATATGAAATAAAATGAGTTTAAAGATTTATATGGGTATTTTTAATATATTTTTTAAGGATGTTAAGTATAAAATTAGTGTCCTACTATTCCAGGGGATTTGTGATACTCAAACTGTGTAATCTTAACCATGATCCCATAATTAATGACATTTAGAAAATTGTTCTTCATTAAAAATAGTATCTAGAACATTAAAGATAGGATCTTCACTTCCTTATGTGTTTTAAATTTCCTCATAGTGTGATTTGATTAATTCTCCATAGACGAGTCGTGCACCTATGCTAGGGCTCTCCGGATAATCTTTCTTGGATTTTCAGCCTGCTACTCGTGTGATCCCTTATTCTTGGCACAAGGGGGAACTTCGATCCTTTGGTCACCCTGTCGAGATTTCTTTTTTATCTATTTATTTTTTCATCAAAAGTGGTGTGTGTAATAATGATTCTCTATGAAAAACGGTTGAATAATTGTCTTAATGAAATAATTAAACATTAAGTAAATATGATCAAAAGAAAACATGGCTAAATAAAATAATAGGAAGGGAGTGGATTGATGTTTGACCCCCTATTTAATTTTTTTCTTTGATTCTTTATGGATTGATGGTGGTTGTATGTCTTCTAAAAATCATGGTCATTGGTGATCATTTTGTGCACACTGGAAGTGTCCTGTTTTTTTTGTTATGATGTTTGATAATAGTCCATAACATGAAAACTTCTTAAACACGTACAATTTATTTATTGAAATAGATTCCTGAGGATGAAAACCCTTTTTTGATCACCTATATTTATCAAGTTGACTAAATAAAAGTGATTTACAAATACAAATTAATAAACGTGTTATTTTCATAGGTCTATATGAGTGTTGTGTTATGTTGAATTCTGTGACCTTGTGTGAGTTGTTTGGTGCTATCGTTGGGAGCACAGTTGTGGGTATAGGGGTGGACAGAGGAGTTTATTCCATGATAATGATATGGTATGTCTTTAAAACAGGGATATGGGCTAATGGTAGTTGATGTTGGCTTGTGTGGGGTAGTATAGGGGAGTTGTGGTATCCCATTTTGGGAGACTGATTGATTGTGGAATGGATGGACTTATAGGTAGCTAGACATCTTTTTTATGTCATGGCCCTCAAATGGCAATGGGAAGTGGGGTCGCAGTGTGGTTATTAACTTGTATACAATGGGACTACATCTGGTAATTGTTTGTAAGTGGGGTTGTGGATCTAGGTTTTGATAGAAGGATTGTGTTGTATAATATTGAATAATGATAGTCGGAAATGGTTGAAGGAGGTTTAGTAGTGGGATAGAAAATCTAGTTTTATGATTGTTTGGATGTGGTTGTGGTTGTTAGTTTCCCAGTAGAGCTGGAATAAATTTTGATTAATCCCCCCTTAATTAAAAAAATCAAAGTGGTTAAATGAAAAAGGGTTTGGCTTATTCTGGAAAATGGGTGTTGTGTTGTTATGCATATAGGGGTAGCAACAAAAGTGGTACTGGTGGGATCCTTTGTTTGAATTTTTGAAACCCACAGGTTTGAATGACTGTTTTGTTACCTATACATAAATAAATTTTATATTCTTGTGATTTCTATATGCACTCAACACCTGTTGAGATCTATATGATGAACACCTCCATATAATGTGGGATGGTGTCTTTCCTACCATCCTGGTGGGAGGATAGATGGCTGGTCACTGACTTTCTTCCTCACACCCACTTATGGGTTCTTACTGCTCGAGCATATTTGGGCATACTGTAATAGCTTGAGGATTACCATATTCCAAGATCCTTCCGTCAAGGGTTTGTTTTAAATGATAGGCCTAGGTATTTTCAATTTATATCTATTTCCCATGTGTCATTGGGATGAGGCCTAGGTGTCTTCGGGCAAGAGGCGTGGCTATTGTAGCCTAGGTGTCTGCGGTCCGGATTGTGTGTCATTAGAGGCCAATGTGTTTACAGGTGGGTGGTGGCAATGGGACTAAATTTGAAAATAGTAGTAGCATCAAGACATTATCTGTTAGGTTTGAGAATTTTACTAGTGGTAATGTCATGCGGGGTACCCAATATTTATGTTCTTATACTTGAAATTTACTTGACATGGGTTATTTAGTGAGTCAGCCATTCTAACGGTGGGTAGGTTAGAATTCCTTGGTAGGTTCATTGAGGTTATACTATTTTCTCACAGGGACATTAGTATGTTCCCATAATTATGCATAGGTTGATTTAGATTATTTACTGAGAATATTCATATGCTCACCCAATGAATATAAACTGTTTTTTGGTTTTTAGGAGGACTTTGAGAAACGTGATGGACTTTATAAGCTCAGACATCGGGATTAGCTGTTGTTGCTTCTTAGCCTCTTATATTTTGGTAATTTATTTGGCAATTTTGATGTACTTTTCATCATCTTCACTTTTGAACATGCATGTGGGAATGGATTTTTTATTTACTTTAAATTTTATTATTTGGTGTTGCTTGGGATTTACCATATTATCTCCCGATATTGTCCTACAAAAAGGGTAATGACATATATATTATGTGAGATACTATACCCATGGTGCTATTTTATGCTCCAGGGCCTATTGAAGGTGGGACTAGGGGTCATTATCTCTCCTTTATCATGAGGAATGAAGGCCATGCCACTTTCTATCCTTCCCCTCATCTTGAAGAATGGGTGTCGCAACATAACGGAATTGAATAAGTAAACTACAACTCATCCATGTTTATAAGGGAAACCTGATAGAGACACCTACTTCACCTCGTAGCTTTAAATAAGAGTCTAAACATGAACTATATATATAGAATGCATAAATAAACTATTCAACACATTGTTTGATGTTATTTATTTAACTGTAAAAATCCCAGGGTTCCCCTGGAAACTCGTATCCCAATACCTATCTCAACCATACTAGATTTTGAAACATTTATCATATTCAATTTACAAATCATTACATCAAATTGGTGTTCATTAACCATTTAATTCAATTCATGAATGACCAATTGGACCCATATTCCAATGTCAATTAGTAGGTGTAGAATGTCACATCTAACACCCTCATGAGTCTTTGGAGAATCAGTCCTTATCTCACAAACCAAGGGTATTTTAAGCATCATTCCATATCCCATAAAAGACAATTTTCATGCATTTGGGGTGTAGAACACCATGTCTATCACCCTATGAGTATTTGGAGCACTAGTCCCTACCCAAAAACCCATTTATCAATTATATATATATCGTGGTTCTAGAATTTCGAGTATAGAACCCTGTGAGTATATGGAGCATTAGTCCCCATCTCCCAACTTATTTATCAAACATACAGACATACATACATACATATATACATATATATATATACATATCACGTGTAGAACATCATGACTAGCACCCCAAGACCTCATCCATTAATTAATTCATCAATTAGTTAATTGAGTTTTTTATTTAATTAAATAACTAATTAACAACATCACATTCACTATTAACTCAATAATTAGTTAAATGCATCAATTTCATTATTTATTCAATAATTAACTAATCATAACTATAACATTACTTAATTTAACCATTAATTATTCTCATCAAATTCACTACTTAATTTAAAAATTATCTAATCAAAAAAAACCATATCAATATCACATAATTAATTAATCAATTAATTATCACACCAACCATCTCAATATTACACAATTAATTCAAAAAATAATTATCTCAAGGTATCCATCCCAATATCATGTAATTAATTCAAAAATTAATTATCTCTAATGAAACTGTTTCAATATCACATAATTAATTAAAAAATAAATTTTCTCAAGGTATCTATTTCAATATAACATAATGAATTTACAAATTAATTATCTTAAGGTAGATGTTTCAATATAACATAATTAATTCACAAATAAATTATCTCAAATTAGCCCAAAACAATATCTCATAATTAACCCCCGACTAATTATATGTATTATAATCCCATAACTAATAATTAGTTCAAAATTATTTATCTCAAATTAACCAATTTAATATCTCATAATTAATCCCTCAATTAATTATCTTCTCAAAGCACATAATTAAACCATAATTAAATACTTCAACTTAACCAAAATAGTATCTCATAATTAATTCCTCAATTATTTATCATCTACAAACTCATAATTAAATCATAATAATTTATCTCATCTTAACCAAAATAATTTATCATAATTAATTATCATCTCAAAGAATATATTTAATTCATAATTAATTTTCTCAACATCCCCAAAATAATAACTCATAATTAATTTCATGATTATTTATCATATCAAATTACATAATTACTTTATAATTAATTATCTCAAATTAATCAAATTAATTACTAATAATTAATACCTTGATTAATTAACATTTCAAATCACATAATTAATTCATAATTAATCAGATCATTCCCTTGATAAACAATTTAACCCAACATTTCAGTCACCTTTATCAAAAAGCAATAAAACAAAAAAAACTGCATTTTATTAATTTGGAAATGTTTAAAAACCTACCTCAGATTATTTGTTCAACCCAAATCATCCTAACTCAAACCGAGACCCGCTTGTATACACACACCTCAAAAAAGAGCACACGCACTCATAATTTATCATTGCACCTAACAACCATTAACTGACACCCACAATTTCTGTGGCTAGGACAAACGTACACCCAAAACATTAACTGTAATAATAAAAAAACCATATGCATTAAATTAAAGGGGTTCAAAACAAATTATTGGGTATATTTTATTACCCAAAAATTATGGCAGAGAACCCAATCAAGCTGAACTGCATTACCTTCGGAGTAAGTCATTGGAATACGAACCAATAGTTCCTGAGATATCTTCCCCACCACGTAGAATCAGAAAACAAATAAGAAACTGAATTAAACCTAAATATAGGGTATCAACCTAAGGAGACCAAACAAAGGAGAGATGAGATGGCCAATGTGAGGAATGAAACATGTGGTGAAATACTTACCTCAATGAGACGAACAACTTCCTTGAAGGAACCATCACGATCCAGTTCACAGAGAGGGAGCATGGAGAAAAGGGTGGTGCACCAACCATGGGGGTTGCACCCTAGGTGGGTCACACCTCATGTAGGAGAAGGGAGAGGTGTGCCTCCCTCTTCTCTTCTCCCATAAATAAATTAATATTATAATTTAAAATATAATAATTAATATAATAATAATAATAACCATCGTATTATTATATTCTATTTTAATATTATACCCCATTGATAAACTCCAAACTCCCATTTACACATTATTTAATTAAATTCACCTCAACTGAATTTAATTAAATTAATTATCCAACACATGTTATTTAATTAAATTCTCTCAATTTTTAATTAAATTAAATTAAATCCAGTTTTTCATATCAATAAATTAAATTTTCTTAACCTTGAATTTACTTAAATAAAAATCTCATTTCACATCATTTAACTAAATTATATTTAAATAAATTTAATTAAATAAGTCTATCAATCTCACTTAATTTAATGAATTTCTACAACCTAAATATAATTAAATAAAAATATTATAAAAACTACCATTACGGTTATTATCAATTAATAAAACACTTCTTTGATAAAACCCAAAACTCCCCAATTAAACATCATTTAATTAAATTATTCACAATAATTTGAATTTACTAAATCCTCCAACACATAATTATTTAATTAATTTTTCTCAATAAAATTTATTTAAATAAATCCAACATTTTTCCTCAAAAAATTAAATTCAATATAATAATGAATTTTATTAGATAAAACACAAAAGTATCATTTAATACATAATTATCTTACATTTTCTTCAATAAATTTAATTAAATAAATTCTCCAACCCATATTTATTTAATTAAATTCTCTCAATACAATTTCATAAAATAAAATCCCCATTTTTCATCAAATAATTATAATCATCTTCACCTTCAATTAAATTAGATAAAATCCCAATTCCATATTTAATACATCATTAAATAAAATTCATTTCCAACTGAATTTAATTAAATAAATTTTCCAACTCATTATTATCTAATTAAATTATCTCAGCATAATTTAATTAAAAAAACCTTGAAACCTCATTAATCATAATTTTAATAAATTCTTTCCCACTGAATTTAATTAAATAATTTCTATTAATAATGTTGTTTAATTAAATTATCAAAACACAATTTAATTAAATTAAAAACATAAACTCATCAACATTATTTAGTTAAATTTTTCTATCATCAATTTAATTAAATAATATTCCCCCGTTTTTCAATGAAAAATTAAATTCTTCTTTTCATTGATTTTAATTAAATAAAAATTTTATTTCGCATAAATTAATTAAATTCCTATTTGCATTTAATTTAATAAAAGAACCCCAACTCATAATTTACTATTCATTTAGTGAAATTCCTCTCATATAAATTTAATAAAATAAAGACTCTATCTCATCATCATTTAAAATAAATTTAATTCTTTTCATCTCAATTTAATCAAATAACTTCTCTATCTTTGTGTAATTCAATAAAATTCTCACAACACTAATTTATTTAAAAGAAACCCCCAATAACTTATTTGATTAAATTTCTATAAACCATAATTTTAATTAATATAATTTAACTAGAAACTAGAAACTAGGTAGACCAAATGTTTTGACTTGCATGGTCTTACAGATTGTGTGGAGATCATGCGTCTACTACAATACACCTTCATTATTATGCATGATAGTCCTGCATAGTTTTGACTAACCATGCACATCATGTGCGAACAACACTACCTAGTTCGATTCTCCTGAAACTTATCCGGAAATCAAGGAAACTCCTTGATCCATTACCCAATCCAATTATCAATACATTAAAAAAAACCCAACTCATGAACCTTCTCTCTGAAGCATGTTTTGAAAACCAAACCATGTAGTAAACAAAAAAGTTCAAAACATGTTTATTTTATACTGGTCCAAACACGTTGGACTTTACCCCAATGCATTTAATTGGTACTCACATTAAGCCATAAAAAATAATTTTAATCTATAAAAAATGATTTTTATCATTTATAAACGTCTATCATTAAATGCTCATAGTTCTTATTAATAGAGAGGTAGAGAGGTGGGTAAAGGGTGGATTCATGTGGTATAGGTGTTAACCCCATCCGAGCTAGAGATTGTTTGAGATACGATCTATTTATTATCTAAAATAGAGTGTTCCATATATTATTCGATATCCTCGTAATAAATTATTTAACATAGTTTGGTATATTATTTTGGATTGGAGGTGGAGAGAGTTCCATTTCCCACGTTTTTATCCCCCCAATTGGTGGATAGACTTTTTTTTGAGTTACTTATGAATTTTATATTAGTGATGGATCATCATCATTCAGTGGGATATTTCTTCTTACTAAGGAGAAGTTCATATGATTCTATTATTTTAATTATTTGGTTATACTCTATGAATTCATTAATCTAATGATTTCTGGGGAAGGTTTTATTTTTGAATGTGGAGTCCAATGAATGGAGTTTGTTGACGAGTGGTGTTATTAGATTGTTTGAAAGTATGTGGAACATCTATTATCATAGTAATCGGACATATAACCACATTTTTAGAATGAGTATATTCCATGGTTTATGGTGGTGTCCATTAATGTATTCTAGTATGGGGTTATGATACTACCATATCGTTGTGACATCATGTTTGAGATACAATTGCACTCAACTAAATCTATGATTTATATTCATCTTTATTCAATGAATCCTAGTGTTATCCATGTGTTCAGGCTATGATTTGATTGTCTAATGTAACATAGTTTCATCCATCCTTTTGTATCTCTTTAGGATGATCCAATTTTTGTCTCTATAAAGGCGAATGGATGTATATGGTTGTGTATTGTTTACCATATGTCAAATTTATTTATGTTCTATAATTATTACTATAGATCATTTGTATTGAGGTACTCTATAATTTTATGGGTTTTATATTATTCCTATAGTCATGGATTAATTGATCTAGAAGTGTAAAAAGCTGAAAAGATTGATTCTATATGATGGAAAACCCCATAGAATAAATACACATCATGTAACTTTTAAATTATGTTGATGTGTTAGGGAAATACACTGTGAATATTTTCTATAGAATGAAACCAATTCACAGCTTGTATGATATTCATGAAATGCAGATTGTTTTTAAATAAAATTAAAATAATGGCAATTTGAAATTTATAATTTATGTCCACACACAAATATAGACATGAATGAGGGTTACATCTCATGTTAATCCCATGAATCCACAAAATTTAGATATATCCATCATGTATTTTTTTCTCACATTTCCTATTCTTCTCATTCTCCACTACTCAGGTTTCCATAGCTGAATTCTATAGAATTTAGAAATCTGATGACTATTGACATCAAATCATTGGGAAATTGTTTTTTGAATATAAGGATAGGATTTTATTCTCCCTTCATGAGTTGGATCTCCTTTTTATGGATTTATTAGAACTATAGATATGTGTTTTAGAACCATATACTTAGGTTTTTATTTGTGATAATGAGATATTATTGGTTTTTAGTGAAGTAAAAAATGGAAAATAGATTAATCTATGAAATAATCTTGGATCCTTTGAACTAATCAGATCATGCTAGATGGATTATCACCCAATATATGGTTCAAGAAACTATCATCTTGGCTTTTTCAAATCATATTAATATTGTACTAGAAATCCCTTTTCAAATGAATCGGAAATACCCTGTTGATGTGGTTTCAATAGGATGTGATATAAAATATGTATTTTTTTTAAAAAATTAATGTTTTCATGGAAACATTAAAATTATTGTGATTACATGTATATTTGGGACATGTAATGGTAGGATACAACACCATCAAATAATAATGATTTGGGATGGGAAATGGGAGGAAGAAACACCTTCAAATTATAAATATTTTGGATGGGTAAATGTCAGAAGTACCAATATCAAATAATGATAATTCTTGATGGATAAAGGTCAAATGTACCAAAATTAGGTTAGTCACCAAGAGATATCTTGGGGTTAGGTTAACTCACAACTCACATGTTTAGGTAGGTCCATGGTTTCATGTATTATTCATTTGTTTTGGGTGTGAATTTTTTAAATATGAAATTTTATATGAAATAGTTTTATGCAATTTTCCTTGGTGATATATTAAATACATCTTTATAAACTCAAATATATTTTTGTGATGAAAAATGGAATACATAATTTCCGAGAGGCGGTTGTCAGCATATACAAATAATAGACACATTAATTTTTTATAGAATTTGAGTAAGGTAGGAAATTTTTTTATCAAAATAGAAAATTTATAAAGTTATATATATCATATTAATCAATTATGAATATGTTTTAACTCTTATTGTATGGTGTTAATGAAAAAGAAAACATATCATTCATGAAGGCCATATTCTACATGCAACATGAAAGATGTTATAGTTTTTACAAAAATTTAGAAAGGTATAGAATAGTTTTTACCATAACATAGACACTTTTATTTATAAAAAAAATACAAATTTCATTGTATTAAAATGGGTAAAATAGGATTTGTGGAGAAATAAAGACATGAAAAATATTAGTAGTGGATAAAACACTTGTTGATAATTGAAAATTTATATTCGAGGACTTATTGACAATTGAAGACTCCAACCGTCATCATTTGACCAGAGGAATTTTAAATTAGAAAATGATATTATTTTATGTAATGAATGGAATATATTAATGATTAATTATAATTTTAGCAGTGTATTTTGAGTTGTGGTGGAAGGTATCATTTGTTATGGCAATGAAGGACATTCGTGTAAATATAATTTGTTAATAGAATAAAATATCATTTTCAACATTCAATGTGGATCCATGGTGGAAAATAATTGATTTTTTATATTTTAATGCCCAATAATCCTTCAAAAATTAATTTGGATAGTTTTTAAAAAAAAATCATTTTTCACTTTTATTCATAACATTTTCCATTTTTCATATTACCATAGAAACATATTTTTTACCTATTTAATTTTTTTATAAAAAATTAGAAAATGTAATTATGACATAATATTGATGAAATAATTCAAAATAAGAAATATATTATTTATATACAAGTATTTTAATTGAAAAAATTAATTCAAATATAATATATATATATATAGTAATTAAGAAAATCATTAGGAAAATACAGTTTTAAGTATAAATATATTTCATGGAAGAAATTATGAATTCTAGTTATTATTATAACATTATTTAACTTATTATTAATAAAATAAGTGGAATTTTTATTTCAAATGAAGTTTAAATATAATTCCAACCGTTGAAAAATAATTAAAAAAATGTTAAAAATAGTTTTTTAAGAATAAAATATTAAATTATCTTCAAAAAGGAAAACATGAATTTTCCAAATTACACATAGTTTTTTAAAGGCGTAATTTTACTCATTAAATAAATTTTTGATTATTAAATATTTTAGATAAAGTTTTATGTCATATATACTTTAGTAATACTCATAAATGTAAATTTATTAGTAAAAAATATTTTTTTGATATTCACCTTAAAATTAGTCATTTATAGTAAAACTAAATATCAAAACCGAATCTAGTTTTATAATAATGAATAAAAATTTTAATTTAATTTTATGAGTTAAAAATTTTCAAATCACAAATGTTATCTTTTAAATTGAAATATAAAATATAATCAATAATTGTTTTGTAAAATATTATTTTTTAAAATTAGGTGTTATTAATTTCATTCTCAAAAATAACTATTTAATGTATTGTTAATATATTAGTTTATATTTTGAAATATTTAATATAATTTTAAATTTATTTTTAAAGTGTTTATTTTAAATTATTATGATAAAATAAATAATACGTTATAATAAAGTTATTTGAAAAATAGCCAATTGTTAACATTATATTTTTTAGTCGTATTCCATTAAATATTTATATTTTAACCATGAAATACCGTTATTTAATTTTTAGAACCCCCTTTTTCCATTTAATAATGCCTTCATTTATTTATTTTATGTATATAAATTCTTTTCATGATGTTTTGGATGGTTTTTAGACCTCTTGAAAATTTTTGGTGATTTTTTAATGGTGAAAGGTTAGTGGAAAGTGTGAAACTTTCATAGGAAACTGTGTAAAATGAGATAGAGGATATGGGGAAGGAGAATGGTTAGGCACATTCTTCATACAAATTTTATGGATTCCAAGTAGAAACCATGTATCATTAGAGATTGGGCTTTGGATTTATTTGCACGTGGTTTAGAAATAATAAGAGCCAATCGTGTGAGGTTCCAGCATAAGATAGAATCTAGCACACAATTAGTGCATTGATTTCCAAACCCTGAGACTAACCATTCATGGTTAAGAAAAAAGATCCATCAATTTTGGATCTATGTTAATTTTATGTTTTAACCCCTCCTTTTCCCCTAAAAAATCCCAAACTATATATTTACTCCTCCCAAAAGATTTAGAGGCTTATCCCATAAATCTGAATGCTATCTTAAGGCTCCTCTTAGGGTGTTGTAGTAAGATTGTAATGGTATTTCATCATTCCTGATAGTTTTTATTTATTTTTACTTGTTCTATTTCTCCCATTATCTCAGTTCCTTATATATTCATATTCTATGGATAGATCTATGGTATTTGTTGCAATAGATGTTGATATTTGTCTTTTTTAATGATTGGGGAAGAGATTTATGGTTGGTGTTTGGAGATTTTACATCATTTATTTGTCATTTTTGTGACATTCCTCATTTATCTATAAAACTGTAGATAGGTGGCCTCACTCTCTACTCCTCTATTTAGTTTATTAATGCTTGATTCCAAAATGATTGTTTCAATTGAAATTGTTCATGAAATGAATAATAATTACTTGTTAGGAAACCTTTTTGGGTATGGTTTATAGAATTATTAAAATTGGGAAATTATGTGGAATGTGGAACTCGTAAAATGTTTTTAGAATGATTATATTAAAAGGGATTTTGGGTTTTGAGGCATTTAAAAGTGTTTTAAAAAAATGTTGGCTTTATTGAAATGGTTGGAATTCTTTTTTTGACATTTGTTTCTCATAATGGTTGTACATCCTATGTGAATCTTGGATGGATAAGGGTAAGGAGTCTCCCTCATCATTTTTGGGATGAATAATAGTTAGGGATCTCCCCCATCAAAACCGTTCACTAAGTGATCGCATTGTGAATGTATGACTCACCACTGAAGAGTATGGGGATGACCAGGATATATGCATAGTTGGATGTGTTGATATATTGAATGAATTGAATTATTCCTAAATGGAACTTGTGAAATATGTTTAATGTATTGTGTGCTTTGTTTCATTAGAACATTTCTTATCTGAGAAAAATGTTTTATTATGGAACTTGTTTATATTCAGATACAAACTCTAATATAAATATTTTATATAAACTATTTTATATAATTGTACTAACATGTTCTATCCTAGTAGAATGAGTATGAAAGTCATTTTGGTAAAGCCTACTAAGTTTCATTACTCACACATATTTTGGAACATTAATGATATTGTAGATATAGTTTATTGAGACATGAGCCAACTTAATTATCACATTTCACTATTAGTTCTATGTGCTATAGAGACTGCTTTATGGAGTTAGAGCATGGTACTTATTGGAGCTTTGGAGATTTTTTAGAGACTTTGGGTTTTGTTTGATATGTCTTCTGCTATTTATTTAGATATTTTTCCATCATCCATTATGGTTATATTTTTGTATTTGGTATTGATATAAATTGAATTTCATTGAGTTATATTTTTTTTATATCATGCATCATGTAGTGGTTTATTTGATTATTTTATACTTGATTGGTTGTTTTATTTTAGAATGAAAACTCATCCCCAAACTAATGATGAATACCAAGGTATTCATTTCCATACTTTTGCATCATGGGCATTTATCCTTATTCCATGTAATGTCCTCCCACTATCTCAAGCCAGAGAAGATAGGAGGGATGTTACAAGTGGTATCAAAATGTTTGGCCCATTTCTATCAAGTGGTATTTAGTCCTCTTGGTCATGAATTTCATAGTTATTCTGTTATATTCCTTGTGTCGGTTTAGAAGAATGGATTAGGATCTTTAAGACATTAAATTTAGGTCATATAATAACATTACTAACCTTTTTTATTACGTCAAGTTACCATGGAGTCAGGTACATAAGTGTTTTAAAGACACATATTGGAATTGGAATCTAATTTTCTTGGGTTTAGTGAATGAGACAATTTTACACGAATTTTATAAATTACGTTCCACAAGGAGTGCATATTTCATTCTTATAATGATATATGAATCAATGAAATGTTTTTATATTTGAAAAATGTTTAAATTTTTTCTCATGAATGGTTTTGAAAATATCATGGTGGATGTATTTTTAAAAAATCTAGATTTTCTAAAGAATGTTGATTTTTTAAAAAAATGGTTTAAAATGGTAAAGTTTGAATTTCGGAAAGCATTATTGTGATAATTGTGATGTGATAAAATTTTAAATTTTATGCCTTTAGTTGATATAGATTGAGATTATGGCATTTGTTTTTTTTCTGAAAATGGAACTGAGTAGTCATTATAGAAACATATCAGAGGAAGCTACTGAGAATGTAGTTTCACCTGATCCACAAATTAAGATACAACTACTTCAGAGTATTGTACTATAATTTTTTGATGTGGAATATGGTAACATGAGGGATATACCAAGAAAGTGGATCATTCCATCCAATTCTATAAGCATAATCCACCAATATTTCTAGGAGATTCTAAAACAAAGAAGTTAGATGTGTGGATGAACAAGATGAATTGAATATTTAATTTCATTATAACATTAGCAGAAATAAAATTCAATATGATGATATATATATCAGAGGATATTGCAAGCTAGTGGTAGGATATAGTATTTCTTGCTAAATTGGATAAAAGTATTACATGAGATTTTTTTGGTGAATTTTTCAACAAAATTTTATGTACCTACAATTTATAATCCAAATAATGATATAATTATTCATATTGATGTAGGAAATTTATTTTATCATGGTTTGCATGGATATATTCATGAATTTAGTGTACATTGAAACTAAAGTTGCTAGTAGTGAATCCTTGAAGGCAAGATTCATTGAATGAGGGTTGAGGTAGGATATTTATTCAAAGATTGGTGTGATCTATATTATGGATTATACAAAGATGGTTAATCAAGATATGGTTGAAAATTTTAAATATCAAGATCTATGAATGGAGAATTTATGTTGAAACCTATGAGAAATTTTGGGAACTCTAACGTTGGGAGAAAGTAGAAGAGGGACACCTATTTCCAAGTTGGAAGTATGGATATGAATCAATCATTGGATCGATGAATCTTCCTCCAAAAAAATAATCCAACTGAGATTTTATCAATTTTTTTTTTGTTTCACTACTTGATGTTACAGTGTACAACACCAACTACAATATGCCATAATTACAATAAGATAGGGATTCATCAGCACTATTATCACAGTTCTCTGAGTACGGGTGTTATGGTTTCTTCTCAAATGGCATAGGCATCATATACTTTTATGGGAGGAGGGCATCCAGATTAGCCACATAAGTAAAATATAGCAATCCATGGTTATTTCAGGAAAACCAACTCACATTAGGTATTGATATCTCAGTTGTTCAATAAGAAACAAATAAAGGTGTACATGAAATTATATGGATGTGAACATGTGATTATGGATGATCATTCTTCCTTATCAACAATGAGATGTACAATTCTCTTTAATTCTTCCCTTATGAAATATTTTTTTATACATGTGATTCCCACTATTTTATTGTATCTTGTTCTAATTATTTTGTACGTTTAAATGATGAGATTCTCTCTTCTATGTTAAAACCACAAACTCGTCTTGGTCAAAGAAAATGTTAACGATTTTTGTATAGAGAATGTTGTATAATTAATGATATAATATAGCAGATGTGTGATTAATCAACTCTTGACATGTATTTCAATGATATAATCATGGGTATGGATTTTTTGAAAATGGTCATGACTGACATCAAATTTTATAAAAAAAATGGTCAATTTTACAACTTTATATGGTTTTGACCATGTCTTTTAAGGAGACAGGTGTGTAAAGGTAGCTGAAACAAGGTTATTGGCTCTAGAATATGGAATGATCTCATATCGTGGTATCATTTACTTTTTAATATATGTAAGATATTGAAAATAATAGTTTACAGGAGGGGTTGATTATTTTCCTAATGTTTTTCCCCAAATTTTTTCAGGGTGACCACCCATTATTTATGTAGAGTTTATGATTGATCTTATTTTGAGGACCAAAATTATTTTCCTTCTATTATAACTGATAGTTCCAACAAAATTATTGGAATTGAAATCGTAGAGGGAATAGCTATAAAGAAAAGTATTCATTTAGACAAGCAAGTCACAATGGGAACCACAAACCATGTTTGTGAAAAAAGTGGATAGAACACTTCAACTATGTGTGGATTATAAAAATATTACCACATTATAGAAATTAATAGCTATCCATTTCCAAGAAATGATGATCTTTTTTACCAATTTAGGGGAGTTCAGTGGTTTTTCAAAATTAACATGTAATTAAGATATCACCAATTGCGGGTTCAGAATGGAGATATTCCAATGACTGTTTTCAAAAGCAGATATAGACATTAGAAATACGTGGTTATGTGTTTTAGTTTTCTGAATGCACCAGTAGTTTTTATATATTTCATAAATCAGATAATTTAGAGGTATATAAATTATTTTTTGGTGGTGTTTGTGGATAACATATTGGTGTATTCAAAGACAAGGGCTAAGCATGAGGAACACTTAGTTAAAGTGTTTTAAATCTTAAGGGATAGTCATCAATATTCCAAATAATCATAGTATTATTTTTTGATACAAGAGTTATGTCTTATTTACCATGTAATCTCAAAAAAGGATCCTTATATATTTATAAAATATGGAATCTATTATCTCCTCAAAAACATTAAATAGATTCTTTGAGATATGCAGTTTCCGTGGTATATCTGGTTATTATTGACATTTTTTCATGATTTTTCATGACTGAAATAACCAATGAATTCTTTAATAAGGATTAATGTTTAATTATATTGGGTTTAGGAATGATGAAATTCCTTTCATGAGCTTGATTCTCTCTTAACATCAACATCGATCATGATTTTTAAAGAATTGAGACAATGGTATGTGGTGTGTTATGATGCATTAGAATATAGGTTGGGATGTGTTCTCAAGTAGGGAAACCGTATTATGTTTTATGGCTCAAGGAAATTGGGGTTTGGTGAGAAGAAAAATCGATCACAGGATTTGGAGTTAAATTCCATATTCCATGATTTGAAAACTAGGCATCATTACCTCTTCGGTGAAAAATGTACATTGTTTACAAATCGTAAGAGCATGAAACATATTTTATCCCAAATTAATTAGAACCTAAGACAAATATAATGGATGGAGTATCTCC
Source organism: Viscum album (assembly GCA_963277665.1). Classification (NCBI taxonomy): domain Eukaryota; kingdom Viridiplantae; phylum Streptophyta; class Magnoliopsida; order Santalales; family Viscaceae; genus Viscum; species Viscum album. Next base: position 1,256,692,568 of record OY728134.1, read on the forward strand.
AAATTATTAACATTGACATTATGTATACATAGGGAAAGATAAATTCGTTGGTAGTTTCATTAAGTAGAAAACAATATAATTAGTTGTAAAATATGCATTAGATTTGTGGTATTTGATGGTAATCCAAGAAAACATGCACTTGGAATGTTAATATTGAGGTGAAGTATCAATCTTGATTCTAGTTTTTTTATTCCTCATTTTTTTATATGGTTAATGATTCACATACATCTGATTCAGTATGTGTGGATATGATGTAAAAAACAATGGTGGGGGACCATTGATGGATGGAAGATGGAGGAATGTTTATTGTTGTTGTTCAAAAATAGTATGGCCATACCTATAGCTTGTTATGAAAAATATCCTTATTCTTTTCACTATTCAAAATGGGATATTAATATTGGAATATAGAAGATTTATAAGGGATTGAAAACATAATATTGGTTCAGTGAAATGAAAATGATTGTGGAAGATTTTGTTTTAAGATGATTATATTATCATCATGTTAAGGCAGTGTATCATCGACCAACAAGTATATTATAGTCTTAACATATTATTATTTTCAAATGGTAGTAGGTAGCATTGGACATTGTAACATTTCTCCCAAGAATGATTATAAACATGATTCTATATGGGTGACAACGGATCGGCTCAAAATGTTGACCAATTTCAACAATATATTTGAATATATTATTATGGATGTCTTTTCCAAAATATATATCCATCTAGTGGTAATGTGGAATGGAATACTATTTTTAATAGTGTTAGAAATTTATCTAACATTAACATATCATTTCTGAAAATCCGTATATAAATCACTTGGAACTATGTTTCCAATGAGTATGGTGTAACATCGTTATAAGGGAATCCAATCCAAAAGGATGATAAAAATTTTGTAAGATATGTTTTAGCCATTTGTAATTTATTTTGGTGGCCCGTGGGAAGATCATGTGCCATTGGTGGGGTTATCATATAACAAAAACTACCAAAAATATATACTTGAGGATCATTTTAAATATTTTTATGGCCATCATTTTCATTCTTTACTTTTTCAGGTGGAAATTGGTGAGGATTCATTAGTTAGGCTGGTCCTTGTCCAATAGACAATAGAGAATATTTAGTAGATTAGGAAATGGATGAAGATGGATAAATGTTTTCTAAAATAATTTTTGAATTATCATTAACATCCATTTTAATTTTATTTGATTGTTCATGTGTTCTTAAAGACCCCTCAAATGCATGTATATCATCATTTTGTGGAGAAGTTAAAGTTACATCCTCAATACATAGGCCCTTTTTAGATAGTATAACATTTTGGTGAGGTGAAATATTAGTTTTCATTACCACTATAATTCTGTTATATGAATATTATGTTCAATGCATCATAGTTGAAAAAATATCATCCAAATATAGACCATGTGATTATATATGATGGTTACATAGAGATGGATGCCTCATTGGTGCACATGTCTTGTAGAGACATGAAGCCTGACGTACATTGACATTACATTACATTTGCGGAATACTTAGTACATAACAAAAAACACATACACAAGGACCGTAATAGTTTAGTGTCTTTGGAAACTCGGAATATAATATTCTAATCATGGTGAAAGGTCTTCGAAATATCCCATAAAGATCTTCTTTTTTTTACCTAAAACCTTTCTTTATATCCTGGGGAAACGAAAACATAAAAGGGTGAGCTCAAATGCTCAATAAAGGTAAACAAAAGAAATATCAATCACATCATATACATAAGCACATAACTTTTGGAAATCTTAACCTGCAAAAGAGATCCTAATTTCATAACATGGGGTAAATCATGGCAGTGAAATGTAATCACAATAATCATAACCTAAAACATGAAACTTTCTGGCATTCACACATAATCATAGAGAATCATTTCTTGTTAGTCAAGACTCATTTCCAAGACTATCTTAGTGGACAAAGTCACTTTCTGAACCGAGTCACCCTCGTTTCACTCCTATTTCACTAAATCGGTATAAACTACCGTTGCAGCCATGTCTATCTCATGAGATATAAAATGTTTACCCAATGCATTGGATGGATATATAGGTCCCACCCATCTCATAATGATACCATTCTTATGTGTGCCACAAAATCATAAATCATACATCATTGCATAACCAATGTAATAAAAATGGGAATCTTAAGCATCATGACATCATAAAACGAATCTTATAAGATAAAGGAATTCATAAAAATATTTCCATCACAACATAATCAAATCAATGTAATAATAGGGATAAAAACACAACCCTTTATTATCTTAGATGGAAAATAATTTTGATAAAACACTTGAACTCCATTCTTGAGCAAAATATCCTTTCTACTTCAAAAACATTTTCCTTTCTTAACATGTCCTACAATTTTAAACTAAAAGAAGTTGATTAAAAATAAACATGAAAACTTGTAAAGGAATCTTCTTGGAAATAATGTTTTAAAAATCCATTCATGTCGTATAAGTTAAAAAAAAAATTTTCGTACTTTTGTCGGAAAAGTCAAAAAGTACCTCGTACGAAAAACAACAAAATATTTCTTTCATATATTTTACTAAAAACTCACCGAAGGGTAAAATTGGATTTAAAAAATTTTAGGTGGATGGAAATAATATTATATATTGAGGGAACATGGATGTGGATGATAAAATACACCCCAGTAAATTCCAAAGTAAAAACAATCTCGGATAAAAATGAGATTGTGATATTTTCCCTTACCATAGGTCCGATTTGCTTTGTACGTGTCCGAAGCTCCTGTATAATGGTTTAAATAATGTTATTGACTTATTACATAATTACACATATTTATATGATATCATATATGGTCATATTCTTAGCTTCTTATTAGTAATATTTCATTGTTACTTGTTACTCGGGTCTTTATTGCCTTTTGTTCTTATGCGTGTTTTGCCGAATAAATTCTTATTCTTCTTTTAAGGTTATAGATACCATATATCCATAATGGTATTAGTGTAACATATATCATATTTATTCATTCAATTCATTTATATAATTACTATGTAATGATGATCTTGTAGAACGAGTCGCATCACATCGTGGAGACGGTATTCCGTACGTACACACGAGCGATGATATTGTTCCCATGATCGTGGAATTTTATTTAAGTGTATTTATACTATTTCAGTATCAATATCAATTTATAATAATTATATATAATTATTAATTACACCATTATACCCATCCTTGTAAGGTGATGGTGGAAAATAGATTACACCACGGCGTGGAGACGGTATTCCGTACGTACGCACGCGCGGTGATTTCATTTTTCCGTAGGATGGATAAAAGGTGAATTATGGTTGTTTCATATTTATAATTACATATCAGTATGTAAGTAATACTGATGTTATTACTTTATCATGAAACAACTAAAGAAGAAGAAGTTTAAGAAGAAAGAAATTGAAAATATCGGTAATGGATATTACCTCTTCTTTTAAACGCCTCTTTAAATCCTCCACTTAGGGAACTAAGATTGGTCTTTGAAGAAGACCAGGACCTCTAGGATTATTCTAGGGAAGTTTAGAATAGATTTTGTCAGGGGTTGGACGAGCTTGAGGTCTCAAATTGGTGTGAGGAGGAGGGGGAGGAGGTTCCCTTTTATAAGGGAGGAGAGGGGCACCTTATGGGTATCTCAAAATATTATTTTATATTAAAGTCAAAATCGGTTTATAATGGTTACAAAGGGTCATTTTTCAAAGATAAAGTGGGGAGGGGTCGAAATCCTATCATCCAATAGGATTTAGACAAGTTTAGGTTATTATTTTAACCTTATCAATTAGATTTAACTCTAAGTTAAATAATTTAACTTTTACCGTGTCTTTTTGTTTTCTTACACTATATGGTTAATACACTTACTATAACATGCCAAAAGAACCCCAAATTGTTTATTATTAATATATATATCCTTATATAAGTCATTTGGCCGATCCTTATATTTTTATGAATAAAATAACAATTAATAATATTTTATTTTATTTAAAAACTATTTTGTGTCAATTTTGACACTATTTGATATATGATTTTTGTGAAAGTCATAACAGAATTATATGTTCGAACCAAGTTTATTAAATAAACACTAATATATAATAGTAACCTATAAAATTAGTGTAATTCATAAAAAGTCTCAAATTGCATTTATTTTGGTGTTTATAACATCAATTATGTCAATATTACATTAATAAGATAAATACTGCATCATCGTTGTTTCATAAATAAATTAAATTATTTAATGTCTAGAAATTATAAATAAAATACCATTATGTAGGAAATATTTTTATCTTTCTAATGAATATTTATAGTTGAATTTATCTTATGTATAACCCCATATTAAAAATGTTTTAGTAAATAAACTTTGATTTTAACTCTTTTAACCCTTCTTTAAATAAATTAATAATAAATGTCCAAATCTAATCCAAGTGGGCCTAAATGGTCATATTTTATTCCTAAGTTTGTTTTTGGTCAAATTACACTTGTCCAATAAAATTAGGACATGTTTTAGGGTAACAATAATATCATTTCTACCCTTAATTACCATATTTACTTTTAACCGTGGTAAAAAAAAGTAAAAAGTTACTATTCACCAAAAAATTATTTTCATCTCATTGAACAACATTTTACTTACTGACATCAACCGTGTCTCTCAGATATTTGAAATTCCACTAACAGAAGCGTTAAAATTAAGTTTTATGAAAAATTCAGTTTTTTAACTACCACTTAGTGGTTTTACTATTCATCAAAAATTGAAAGTTTTCAGAAAAATGCCAAAAATTAGGCCTAAGCTATATTTGATATTATGAACTCAAAAATTATTTCTATTTCACCAAATTCAAAACATATCAGTTGCATTAATTAATTTAAAAATTAATTCTCGTCGTCAAAACAATAGGCGTGTTTTTAAGGGATAATAACTATCAAATGATTGACACTTTTTTATAACTGGTTTAAATGTGAAATTACATCCAATGACAAAAATTGTATTAAATTGTAAAAATATATTCTAAATATAATTTAAAAGCACTCAAATTAATCATTTATCACTATTAATTATTTCAATTGAAAAAGTTGTTTTTAATTAAAATTTAGTAATTTTCACTATTCATCAAAATGTGAAAGTTATCCGAAAATTACCAAAATTTCACCCTAAGCTAATTTCGATATTCCGGATCCAAAAATGATGTCCATTTTGAAAAATAAAATTTACAAAATTTCAAAAAGTGGTTATTACTATTCATAACTGCTAGTTTTAATAATATTTTAATAGCATATCGTTGTTTATTGAAATTCAGTATTGCGTACTACACACGCTATCAAGGAATGTCGCGATTGCGTGTAATGAAAGGCAAGTCAAGGATGCATGTTGTGCAAGCTCATTTTGGTGTAGCATACAACACAAGACATTAATGAAAATAAAAAGAATATTTTTCATAAAATCTCAGGGTGTTACATTCTACCCCCCTTAAAATGAATTTTTCCCTCGAAATTTGTCGGGGTTATAAATGGTTTACTACTCGAAAGTTTCTTTAATCAAAAACCACATCGTAAAAAGGAATACCAAAACCAATCTTTAAAAAAAATTGAAACGAAACGGTTACCCAAATAAACTAATCACTGGGTTTCCACATAGGTGAAAATATGGATATGGAAGAAAAATCTAACCATCATGTTTTGATGGAGAATGGTAGAGAACATGGCTATGGAAAAGCCAACAATCACGAATCCATAAACTTGTGACGATCTAAGGTACCATCTGATTAATCAGATATAAGAGCACTAAGAAAACATTTTTGGTTTTCAAGATCATTTCCCTAAAGTTGATGAAATTGGAATTAGAAGAAATACTTTCGTGATTTTGGTATAGTCTCACCGTTTGTCGTTCTTTGGACAATTTCCACTTCATCTCTTAAAGAAATGAAGTTGAATTTGTCATTCGTGATGTGTTAGCAGATCATGTGATAGAATGATGGGTCATTCCATCTATTTCAAACAAAAGGTTAGAAAAAGTTATAAGTCCATCTTATGGTTAATCGTATATGGTTCCAAAAATGAACATATACTTCATATATCATACCGCTTAATAAAATAAAACTAGTTTCTACTAACCAGGGACTTCTTGTAGGCCAGTGGTAGGCGATAAAGGCCATTCGCACTTCGGTTGTGGGTTTGATTCCCACAGCCTTGTCCGAAGCGATGGGCTGTCGCCCGTCCTGCAGGTTGTCCTTTTTATAAAACTATATTACAATAACATCCCATCAATAATATAGAAAACAAACTTCTATCCTTAAACAATACTAACTTATGTCCAACATAATCCATTCCAATCTTTAGGATTATCCATAATACTGCAGTCCACTCTCATAACATAGTGAAAACGATTACCAGAGATTTAATACCATCGTTGATCCCCATATATCATAAGATATGTTTTGTTGGTCACATTCCAAACATTCAAAGTCCTTAATCATGTATTCTCTTGAATACCCATTGAACCTTAGTGAAAACATGAATGCAGTTAAAAGTTAACACCTTCCACATACCAAAATCCTCAAAATTCTATATACTCAAACCATGATATCACTTAGTCCTTATATCAATCATGAGTTCCTGAATACTGTTAAACATTTCATTTTCTCGTTTTCCCTTCATTATGCACATATCATATTATTTCCAAAAATATCTCAATCACTTTGAATACCACATTAGACCAATACATAAATAATCCAATACTCCATGATACAACATTATTTTGGAATCCCATTACATAAACACTTAATCATTCCACCACATCGTTGTCATATTCAAAATCGCAAATAATGATCGCATGTGACTTCCCTTTTTTCTTTGCCTTAAGTGGTTGCTCATGTTGAACATCACTAACCCTTGGATTAGGGCATTTATTAGCATAATTCCCCATTTCCTTGCACTTGAAGCATTGAAGTGTTGGTGGTGCGTTCTCTGTAGTGTTTGCTTTATTCACATCATTAGAAACCCTTTTTCCATTACTTCAACACTCAGCTGCTCGATGACCTTCTTTTCCACACTTAAAACATTTTCTAGTCCCTTTAAGACAATATCCACCATGCTTCTTTCCACACTTTGTGCATAAGGAAACATTCATCTTTTTTTTCACCATTATTCTGAGATTTCTCCTTGAACTCCATATTTCGTTTCTTGTCAAAACCATGAGATGGATATGTAACACCAACTTCCATTTCTACCTTGATAGCACAATGCACAATTTCTTCATAGCTACTAAAGTCTCTTATATCTAATGCCCATCAAAGACATGGTTTTAAGCCACTGAAAAATCGATCAACTTTACTTTCATGTTGGATGATAATGCCAGATGCATACCTTGCAAGTCATGTAAAATTCGCTTTGTATATACCAACAGATTCATCATCCTTTTGCTTCAGTTCAAGAAACTCCTTCTCCATATTTGTTCGAAGAATACGAGGTAAGTACTTATTGAAAAATAAGTTCTTGAACTCGTCCCATTCGATGGACTCAATTTCATCTCTTTGCCTCGTATTCTTGATAAGATTCCACCATTGATCAGCTTCACCTTCCAAACGATATACTGCTAAGATGAATTTATCATGTTCAGAACATTGAAGAACTGAAAATATCTTTTCAGTGGTACTAATCCATTGTTCAGCAACAAGTGGATCGGAAGTCCCACTGAAAGAAGGTGGACGTTGCCTCATGAAGGACTCAATAGAATATTGGTCCCTTCTCTGCTCATATGGAAGTCCAGAATGATTCATAGCTTGTGTAAGTATAGAAATAATATTTTTCACTCCATCTCCCATAACATTTGTTTGTTCAGGAGGACAATCATTGAATTGTCCATTGCATTGATCAACACGGTTCCTTTGGGTTCCAGCCATCGTCTAAAACCCAAAAAGAATAGTGTGAGAGGCAAAATCATGATAGGGAAAACAACATAATAAAGGGGGAGTACCCTCAATATCTAACATCTTAGGTTAAATTCTAAGATTGTTAGCGCAATTCTAGGACTATAACCTATACGTATACTTATCCTTAGGGACATCCCTAGACATACCTTAGAAATATCTCTAGGAATCTCAATAAAGTTCTCGCATCCTAGTTTCCAAAGGTGGACTAATCCTTTCCTCTAATACCAAATGTAGAGACCCGAAACCTGACGTACATTGACATTACATTACATTTGTGGAAAACTTAGTACATATCAAAAAACACACAGACAAGGACCGTAATAATTTAGTGTCTTTGGAAACTCGGAATATAATCTTCTAATCGTGGTGAATGATCTTCAAAATCTCCCAAAAAGATCTTCTTTTTTTTACCTAAAACCTTTCTTTATATCCTGGGGAAAAGAAAACATAAAAGGGTGAGCTCAAATGCTCAGTAAAGGAAAACAAAAGAAATGTCAATCACATCATATACATAAGCACATAACTTTTGGAAATCCTAACCTGCAAAAGAGATCATAATTTCATAACATGGGGTAAATCTTGGCAGTGAAATGTAATCACAATAATCATAACATAAAACATGAAACTTTGTGGAATTCACACATAATCATATAGAATCATTTCTTGTTAGTCAAGACTCATTAACAAGACTATCTTAGTGGTCAAAGTCCCTTTCTGAACCGATTCACCCTCGTTTCAGTCCTGTTTCACTGAACCGGTATAACCTACCATTCCAGCCATGTCTATCTCATGAGATATAAAATCTTTACCCAATGCATTGGAGGGATATATAGGTCCCACCCATCTCATAATGATACCATTCTTATGTGTGCCAGAAAATCATAAATCATACATCATTGCATAACAAAAGTAATAAAAATGGGAATCTTAAGCATCATGACATCATAAAACAACTCATATAAGATAAAGGAATTCATAAAAATATTTCCATCACAACATAATCAAATCAATGTAATAATAGGGATCAAAACAGAACCCTTTATTATCTTAGATGGAAAATAATTTTGATAAAACACTTGAACTCCATTCTTGAGGAAAATATCCTTTATACTTCAAAAAAATTTTCATTTATTAACATGTCATACAATTTGAAACTAAAATAAGTTGATTAAAAATAACCATGAAAACTTGTAAAGGAAGATTCTTGGAAATAACTTTTTAAAAATCCATTCATGTCGTATAAGTTAAAAAAAACATTTTTCGTACTTATGTCCGAAAAGTCAAAAAGTACCTCGTACGAAAAACGACAAAAGATTCTTTTCATATCTTTTACTAAAAACTCACCGAAGGGTAAAATTGGATTTAAATAATTGTAGGTGGATGGAAATAATATTACACATTGAGGGAACATGGATGTGGATGATAAAATACACCCTAGTAAATGCCAATGTAAAAACAATCTCGGATAAAAATGAGACTGTGATATTTTCCCTTACCTTAGGTCCGATTTTCTTTGTACGTGTCCTAAGCTCTTGTATAATGGTTTAAATAATGTTATTGACTTATTAAAGAATCATACATATTGATATTATATCATATATGGTCATATTCTTAGTTTCTTATTAGTAATATTTCATTGTTACTTGTTACTCGAGTCTTTATTTCCTTTTCTTCTTAAGCATGTTTTGCCGAATAAATTCTTATTATTCTTTTAAGGTTATAGATACCTTATATCCACAATGGTATTAGTGTAACATATATAATATTTATTCATTAAATTCATTTATATAATTATTATGTAATGATGATCATGTAGAACGAGTCGCCTCACATCGTGGAGACGGTATTCCGTACGTACGCACAAGCGATGATATTGTTCCCATGATCGTGGAATTGTATTTAAGTGTATTTATACTATTTAAGTATCAATATCACTTTATAATAATTATATATAGTTACTCATTACACCATTATACCCATCCTTGTAAGGTGATGATGGAAAATAGATTACACCACGACGTGGAGACGATATTCTGTACGTACGCACGCACGGTGATTTCATTTTTCCGTAGGATGGATAGAAGGTGGATTAGGGTTGTTTAATATTTATAATAACATATCAGTATGTAATTAATACTGATGTTATTACTTTATCATGAAACAACTAAAGAAGAAGAAGTTGAAGAACAAAGAAATTGAAAAGATCGGTAATGGATATTACCTCTTCTTTTAAACGACTCTTTGAATCCTCCACTTAGGGAACTAAGATTGGTCTTTGAAGAAGACCAGGACCTCTAGGATTATTCTATGGAAGTTGATAAGGGATTTTGGAAGGGGTTGGCAGAGCTTGAGTGCTCAAATTGGTGTGAGGAGGAGGGGAGGAGGTTCCCTTTTATAAGGGAGGAGAGGGGCACCTTAGGAATATCTCAAAATATTATTTTATATTAAAGTTAAAATCAGTTTATAATGGTTCCAAAGGGTCTTATTTAGAAGGTAAAGTGGAGATGGGTCGAAATCCTATCAACCAATAGGATTTACACTAGTATAGGTTATTATTTTAACCTTATCAATTAGATTTAACTCTAAGTTAAATAATTTATCTTTTACCGTGTCTTTTTTTTTCTTACACTATATGGTTAATACACTTACTATAACCTGCCAAAAGATCCCCAAATTGTTTATTATTAATATATATATCCTTATCTAAGTCATTTGGCCGAACCTTAGAATTTTAGGAATAAAATAACAATTAATAATATAATATTTTATTTAAAAACTATTTTGTGTCAATTTTGACACTATTTGATATATGATTTTTGTGAAAGTTATAACAGAATTATATGTTCAAAACAAGTTGATTAAATCAACACTAATATATCATAGTAACCTATAAAATTATTGGAATTCATATAAGGTCTCAAATTTCATTTATTTTGGTGTTTATAACATCAATTATGTCAATATTTCATTAATAAGATAATTACTACATCAACGTTGTGTCATAATTAAATTAAATTATTTAATGTCTAAAAATTACAAATAAAATACCATTATGTGGGAAATAGTTTTAGATTTCTAATGAATATTTATAGTCGAATTTATCTTATGTATATCCCCATATTAAAAATGTTTTATTAAATAAACTTTGATTTTAACTCTTTTAAACCTTCTTTAAATAAATTAAAAATAAATGTCCTAATCTAATCCAAGTGGGCCTAAATGGTCATATTTTATTCCTAGTTTGTTTTTGGTCGAATTACATTTTTCCAATAGAATTAGGACATGTGTTAGGGTAATAATAATATCATTTCTACCCTTAATTACCCTATTTACTTTTAACCGTGGAAAAAAAGTAAAAAGTTACTATTCACCAAAAAATTATTTTCATCTCATTGAACCACATTTTACTTACGGACATCAATCGTGTCTCTAGGATTTTTGAAATTCCACTCACAGAAGCGGTAAAATTACGTTTTATTTAAAATTCAGTTTTTTAACTACCACTTTGTGGTTTTACTATTCATCAAAAATTGAAACTTTTCAGAAAAATGCCAAAAATTAGGCCTAAGCTATATTTGATATTATGAACTCAAAAATTATTTCTATTTTACAAAATTCAAAACATATCAGTTTCATTAATTAATTTAAAAATTAATTCCCGTCGTCAAAACAAAAGGCGTGTTTTCAAGAGATAATAACTATCAAAAGATTGACACTTGTTTATAGCTGGTTTAAATGTGAAATTACATCCAATGAAAAACATTTTATTAAATTGTAAAAATATATTTTAAATATACTTTAAAACCACTCAAATTAATAATTTATCACTATTAATTATTTCGATTGAAAAAGTTGTTTTTAATTAAAATTTAGTAATTTTCACTATTCCTCAAAATGTGAAATTTATCCGAAAATTACCAAAATTTCACCCTAAGCTAATTTCGATATTCCGGATCCAAAAATGAAGTCCATTTTGAAAAACAAAATTTACAAAATTTCAAAAAAGTGGTTATTACTATTCAGAACGACTAGTTTTAATAATATTTTTATAGCATATCGTTGTTTAGTGAAATTCGGTATTGCGTACTACACACGCTATCAAGGAAGGTCGCGATTGCGTGTAATGAAAGTCAAGTCAAGGATGCGTGTTGTGCAAGCTCCTTTTGGTGTAGCGTACAACACAAGACATTAATTAAATTAAAAAGAATATTTTTCATAAAATCTCAGGGTGTTACATGTCTGTGCTAATTTTTGTTATGCAAGGGAATGAATTTCTTTAAAAAAGCATCAGACAAGTGTTATTATTTCTGTAACATGGTCAAATATATGAAGAGACTTGGGTATGGGAGAATGAAATTACAGAGAAATTTCCGTAAATTGTTCAAATACTCTTTGGTTTTATACTTTACAACTACGGAAATTCTAATGGTGGGGAGAATATACCACCCCTTGTTTCGTATAGGTATCCCTTCATTTATTTATTTTATGTATATATTGTGTTTGTGTGATTTGATTCATGGTTTGGAGAACTTTCGAATTTTTTTGGGGCTTTTCTAAAGATTAATGGTAGGTGAAATGTTAGTTGAAACTGTGAAGCTTCCAACGAAGTTGTGCACAATGAGATAGAGGTGATGGGTATAGAACATGGGTAGGCACACGATTTTTCCAAACTATTCTGTATCCTAGGATAAACCATGAAACTTGAGATCATGGGATTTGTAATGGTTGGTGAATGGTTTTAAATGGTGTGATCCATCAATGCAAGGTTCCTTCTAGTGACAAAAGTTGTTGCAAAATAAGTGTATAATTTTCCTAACCATTCAACTAACTGTTAATTTTTTAAAAACATGATCAAATAATTGTGTACCTATATTGTTTTTAGTTGTTAACCCAATTCCCCCAAAATGGATCCAACTTTATATTTTCTCCTCCTAAAGGATATATAGGATTTTTTCCATCAATTTTGAGGTCATCTGCAGGCTTCTCTTGCTGTGTTGAAGCCTAATTCTCATGGCATGTCATCATTCTTGGTATTGTTTCTTTGTTAACCATATATCTATTTCCCCTTGTCTATAATTTTGTTATATGAACTTCCATTAAGTATAGATATAATGTATTTGATGATAAATATGTTGAAATTTGACTTTTTTTATGATAGGGAAAGAGATAAATCTAGGGTTTTGGATATTTGACTCGGTTTCGTTGCCATTTGAGATCTATTTTTTATTTTCTCCAAAAAAACCAATGTATTTGGATTATCTCTGAACTCCACTATTTATAATATGATTGAATGATTTAAAATTGATTTTTTTTGAATTGTTTGTTAAAATTATTTGAATTCCTTTTTGGGAACCCTCTTTGGTGAAGATTTATAGAATATTGTAAATTTGGAATTTTTTCGATAGTGGAATTGGTAAAAAGGTTTTAAAATGACGATTTAAAATTGGTTTTTTTGGTTTTGATTGATGTAAAATTTCTTTCAAAAAATGTTTGTTTTATTGAAATGGTTTTTTTGAAAGGTTTTTAATAAATTTAATGTTTTATTTAAATGGTTTAAATAGTTGATCTGACATTGGTTTTTAGAAAAATGGATGTTTCTGTTCAGGTGAATTCAAGATGGATAAGGTTAAAGAGTATACCCCATCATTAGTGAGATGGATAAGCTTCAGGGCTATCCCCCTTAAAAATAGTTCAGTAAGTGATGTCTTTTTGAAAGGATGAATCACATATCTAGAGTCTAGGGATGTCTACGTTGCATACATGGTTGGATGTGTCGATATGTGGAATGAAATGGATTATGCCAAAATGGTACATCTGAAATTATTTTAATGTATTTTTTATTTTCATTCCATTAAACAAGGTTTCTTTGAGACAACTATTTTATTAGAGAACTTCTATATATTCCAATATAATTTATTGGTGAATTCTTTTATATAAACTATTTTATATTATTTTGAATTCATTTTCTATAATTTTTGATTGAATAAGTAATTCATTTGGGGATTTCCTACTGAGTTTTTTTCTACTCACTTGTGCTTTGCCACTTTGGTTCTTTGGAATATATCATTTATCTAGACACATGCGATGGTAAAGTATCATGTTTCAAAATCATTTCATAGTGATACTTGTGCTATTTTTTAGACTTGGAGTGTGGATCTTATTGGAGCATGGGAGTTTTGTTATGGAGTCTTTGGGTTTTGTTGGATATATATTGCACTATTTATTTTATACGTTTCATTGTCTTATATTATTATAATATTTTGTAGTTGGTATTGATATAAATGGTATTTAATTTAATTTTATTTAATTTATATCATGAATCTTATAGTGGATTTTTTGGATATTTAATGTTTCATTAGTTGTTTTATTTTAAAATGAAAAATCATCCCCCAAATTTTGATGAAGCCCTTGGCATTTATTTCTATCATTTTTCATCTTGGGGATGTCACCTAAGGCCATGTAACATCATCCCACCATCTCAATACAAATAGAATGGGTGGGAAGTTACCAATTGGGTTTAGAAAAAATAATAACTAAATATTTTTAATTTATTAATTTTGATTAAATTTTGGATTGAAACGTCTTGTAATATTTATAATGATATTGTATTATCTGAAAGAATTATGTTTAGCATGAATCAGAGTTAAATAAATTGTGGTTTATTTTTGGATGATGTTGTTTTTATTTATTTTATCAGACATATTTTTGATTAAAATGAATATATATAATAAAATATTGGGTTGTTACACTCCAACCCCTTAAATAATTTCATCCTTAAAATTTAAATTACTCCCATCGATTATTATCTATAATGGTTTTTTTAATTTAGTTGGGATATAAAGAAAAATTTATAGTGTGGTATCAAGCGTACTATGCTGGGTTAGACTAATAAATTATTTCTTTCCTTAATAATAGTAAAATATTCATACACATAACATTTTATTCCTTATATTCCTTCTTCAAATACAATAAATATAAGGTGTATCTGGAGACATGCATTTTACATATTTATTTTCATGATCATCTTTACATCCAAATACAACACCAAAAATTTTAATGATAATAAATAATAAAATTGGATTAAATGAATACAAGAATATGAATTTTCAATCCTTATACCATGTATCATATGATACCAAAATGTAAAACATAGATACATTAAATTCATCAATGATATAATTTGATCTCCCAATAACTCCTTTGGTGTATCCATGGTTTTCCATAGATATTTTTTTATTATATTTCTAAAATCTATATATATTACAATATCAAATTTTGAAAAAAAATATTAAAATAATTTTTAATGGTTCTTAGTGTGAATGTAAATTAACCACAACATATCCCTTAGTATTTTCTTACCATGTGTGGTGATAAGATCACTACATGTCTATTGAGTGAATATCGAGTAAATACTAGCATACATTTTTTAGGTCTATTACCATAAGGTGAATCTATGTTAGAGCATGCATCCACTTGTTTATATCAAAATAGTGATTTAATTTCTATGAAACCACAAAATCATTTCTTTTCCTAAATTTGAAGTTATTATCCCATTCTTTTACTAACCTCTAGGGTTTTTACAAATGTTCCCTCATCTTGATCCAAAAATAAAAATAAACCCTACTATAATACAAATAGTGGTCTCTGAGACCCTCATCCCTATGTCTGGTGCTAAAAAAAATTATATAATCATTATCATTGATACCCTATGAGATATACCATTCTGAAAATGCAAATATTTCTCATCATTTCAATAAATTATAATTTAGATCTCACAAAAACCATACAATCGTGAGAACAAAATACTTATTATCTTTAGAGATTAATGACATAATGAACTTATATTAAAAAAATGTGAAAATTTCTCTATAATTTTACTATAGATGTCCTTCTATACTTCTCATATGTTATACTCATCATCATTACATGGGATATGGATGTATAATAATGGCTGAGCTAAAATACTTAGTATCATTAAAATATACAAATGATTTTTAATGGGTATTGAACATAAGTGTGTGAGATAATATATATGGGGTAAAATATAAAATTAAATTCCCATTATAAAACATTAGATTCTTATTATCTTAATGGAAAGTGATATATCCTCAAATGATCAATTATATACCATTGAATAAGAATATCAAATATTTTGAAAATAAACATGATATTTGAATAATAAAATAGTCATATTATATATATGTTTGGAACATACATTATGGATATGGAATCATTAAATTATCCCCATAGTGTATCAGGATTCACTACCACTATCCATTAGTTGATAAAGAATAAAAAATTGGTTAACATTATCTCAGGAGATATATATAATTGCCCAAGGTGTTGGATGGATATAATGGACCCCCACCTCACAAAATTAAAATCATACATATGTATTCCACATGAATATGAAAAAAAAATTAATTCCATCATGTAAGAACCCAAATCTTCGTTTTAGGATTGCCTACATTTTTCAGGAGTTTTTTAGAAAGATGGAGTTTCTAGAAAATTTCAAAGTACACGCCGTGTACTCTTCTTCGGCATGAAGCCATGTGCTGGCCCTGCCCAGGCCACACACCAGGTGTGTAGGGGTGACGTGGAGGTCGATTTTGGCGGAGTACAGAAAAACCTAGTACACGATGTGTACTCTAAAAGTACATGATGTGTACTTTTCTTTTTTCACTAAATGCATCGGGGCCGCCCCTAATGGACAGAACACACCCCTTCTCCAGGTTTTTCATTCGAGAGTGACCCGTACAGCCGGATCATCCCCGAGCCTCCGCCTCTTCGTTCGTTCTCCGATTCGAGCATGGTTGATTGCATTGAAAGCATAGCGGTGAGTTCTTCCTTCTACTTGAGCTTTGTTTTCCAATTCTTCCTCTTTCTCAAGTTATCCATGGTTGAACGTTTTGTGAGTATTCTCGTATCTATAACATTCTAAGGAGAATCTGTCATTGTTGTTCATGTATATCGATCTCCTAGGATTAAGGTAGGTGGTTTGTGCCTTTCTGTAGAAATTCGATGAGTATTTTGTGAAAATACCACCAGTATCCTTGAATGGGGTATTTCATGTTCCTATTTTTCCATTTTTGTGTTGCCTTATTTGATTGATTTCTATAGTATAGGTTTACCTTGGTGAATAGTGTAGTTTTGTTGTACTCTGGATGCTTTCCCTGCTTGTTTTTCTTGTTTGACATTTTCCAGTTGCCATGCCTAGTTGTATGATAGTGGAACTGTTGCTTCGTTATGCTGTTGAACCATAGAATGATAGCCATGTAGATCTTGAGGTTTACTTGGACGTTGCACACGCGCTGAGCATGTTCCTTTCACACAAGACTGTGAGAACCCACTATAGTAGACCATAGGAAAAATTGATGTAAGGGCTTCTCCAGAGTGTCTTTTAATACAATGCGAGACCACATAGGGAATTGACGATGAGTTCTTCCTCAGAGAGTCTGTAGTTCCTCGACGCGGGCCACATGGGGAATGAGACGTTGAGTGCTTCCCTAGAGATCCTTTAGCACGATACGAGACTGTGGGAGGAATTGACGGTTAGTTCTTCCTCGGAGAGTCTATTTTCTTAGCTAAACCATAGGGGTGAAACTGTTTGTGCCTCCTAGAGGGTTGCTGGTACTTGTAGGTTGAACCATAGGGGTTAGGCTGTGAGAGATATCCATAGGGTTACCTATTTTCTTCATGTTTATGGTTGTTTACTTGTCAACTTTATATGCTAGAACTGTGGACTGTGACTGTTGTGTATTTTCCTGTTTACTGTTTCTGTACTTTACCTACCATGTATTCATTGACTGTTAGGCATAGATATTTGGGTGGTTGCCTACTGGGACCTTGTCTCACACCGTGTTTGGGTCATGCTTTTGGGGTCAAGGAGATTATTTTGTTGCAGGTATAGTTAAGGTAAAATTCCCTTCTACTTCATGTTCTTGATTGCACTAGATCTGGGGAGCATGGGACCGAGACAAGGCATGCGATGCTGAGGAGTTACTTATTTGTTTTTCTTTTTCTGTTGCTTTAGTATTTTTGATTAGTTCTATTTTATCATTTTGGTGTGTTTGCTTCTTTCCTTAGATACCTGTACTTGCTGCATCATTATCATTATTGCTATATATTCATTACTTCCGCTGTTTGGTTTCAATTGTTGTGTATTTTTTACTGCTTTCGCTGTTAATTGTTGTTTCCCTTATATTGTATACCTTACCGAATGAGGGCATAGTTTCCCCAATAACTTACCAAGGCCCTCACTGCTAGTCGGTAGCCTCTGGGATTTGGGGATATGCGCTTGAGGTCATTGGTGAACTGGGTATGTGGCACCAGTGGAGGGGCTCCAGATTTGGGTTGTTACAAAGTGGTATCAGAGGGGTTCTTTTCTCTTCCTTTAATGTTTGGGGACTTTAGCCAGGGATAGGATAGATTTGGTACTTGGTATTAAGCTGTGCTCAGGAGTAGCTAACCCGTGTACAGGGAAAAGCCATACTACCTTGTTAAATGCAGTTTGTTGGTTTTGAGATTTTACGGTTGGTATGATATCACCAAGAGTGATTAACTTGCTTCGTATTGTTATTTTCTTTATGATTGCGGTTCTATTTCAATCTCAACCTGATGATATGAGGGTATTCCATCTCATGCATCATATAAGCACTTGTATAAATCACATGTCATGCATTCTTTCCATGCCATTTAGGGTGCATTAGAGATTGCATTCTGTTGTGATAGAATTTGTGTAGATTATGCATGATGTTGTGATAGATTCTTGATAGAATCTCTGATGCCTTGTTAGAGGATAGTTTGCTTCCTATGTTTCTTAAATGAATTCTAAATTTTGATTCTTGATGTGTTATCGGCCCTCTTGAATTGGGAATTGGTGGAACATGATCCTGTTTTCTCTTGTCTATGAATGTAGGAGATTCCAATCATTGATTCGCGTGGAGTATGGGCCCTCATAGATTGTAATTTGGCACCTCTTTGCCTTGTTTTCAGTGTTTCTAGGATTCTGTGCAGTTTCTGAGCTACTGACAAGAAAAACCAAGAATACACAGTGTGTACTTTTTGGATACACACCGTGTAGTTTTCAGGCCATGTCACTGACCGTGTGAGCAGAAACACGATATCATGAGAATATCTTCAGGAACACACCGTGTACGGTTGGTACACATCGTGTAGTTCGGAGTCGTGTACCTGACCGTGTCACTAATAACATGGGTCGGGGAAGCTCGATTGAAACACACCGTGTTGTAAAGGAACACGTCGTGTAGTGTTGTCCAGGTACCTGGCCGTGTCACGAACAACACGGGATGGCGTGACCTTCTCTTCAACACATTGTGTTTTCTTTGGAACACGCCATGTAGTATTGTTCAAGTACCCGACCATTTCCCGAACAACACGGGATGGTGTCACCTCCACCTATACACGCTGTTTTTTCTGGAACATGCCGTGTAAGGTTCAGCCATGTAGAAGGTCGTGTGTTTAAAAACACGGGCCGTCGAAGCCTTGTCTAGTACACGTCGTGTCTAATCAGAACATGCCATGTAGTCTTGGGTTAAGTCAAACAGTGTGGGTTAGCTGTGTAAGGAGACTCGGGAAGGGGAATAGTTTTCAAATACATGTCATGTGTTGGGTCAACATGACATGTAGTTGAGGTGTAACATGACCTATAGTGTGGAGGTACACACCCCTGTCAGTGGCTTATGAAGACACGCCGTTTAGTTTTTATACACGTCGTGTAGTTGTGATTTGTAAACTTCTGTGTTTCCTTTCCCTTCTTCCCGTTTTGTACGCTTGTGTTTATTTTCCTTGTTTTTATAATATAAGGTGTGCTTTTGATCTTTCAGATCCATGCCTCCGAGATGTCCTCCTATGGTACTTCTGTCATCAGGCAGTGATCAGACGCAAGATATGGCTGACTAGGGACTTCCTTCCAATCCTCCAGTTGGGCCAGCCTTGGCACCGGCTGTCATACCAGTTGTAGGTGCTGATGCACAGTTCAGGGAAGGTTTTCTGAGGATGATGCAGACCTTCCAGGGAGCACTGCCTCCTTCCACAACTATGGCACACTTGAGGTGGGTTTTTCAGTAGTAGCATCCTCTTACGTTCTTGGGGGAAGGAGGACCTCAGGCTACAAAGTCATGGCTGTAATCCATGTTAACTATCTTCGAGCATCTGGAGACACCTCCAGAGAGGCGGGTCAATCTCGCCACCTACATGCTCTGAGACTCTGCCAAGAGGTGGTGGGACGTGATCTCACAGGCGGGTCATCAGCAGGTTATGGCTTCGGAGGAGTTTCAACATGTCTTCTATGACTACTTCTACCCGGAGACCCTGAGGGCCGACCGAGCCCGGGAGTTCATGAGCTTAGAGCAGGGTACTCTTTCTGTCATGGAGTATTCCTCTCGTTTCATCGTGCTGTAGTGTTTCACTCCCCTCTGGGATGGAAGTGGGGTGTTCTTATCAAGGACGTTCGAGTATGGTCTCAGGCGGGAGATCCGCTCGCAGGTTCATATCTTCCAGTTGAGTTCCATTACTTCCATCGTCAATCAGGCACTGATTGCGGAGCGCAATCTGAGGGACTCTGGAGCTACGATCCAGTGCAGTTCTGCTTCCAAAGCTAGTTTTCCTCCAGATGACAGTAAGAAGCAGCGTACAGAGTCTACGCGTGGTGATTTGAGGAAGCGAGATACTTCGTCAGGCATCCAGGTGGTATGCTACCAATGTGGTCGATCAGAGCACATGAGGCTACAGTGCTAGAGAGACCCCATGGAGTGCCGATCTTGCAATAAGATTGGTCACCTTCTGCATTTCTGCCAGGTTTTCTCACCAGCAGCTGGTGACAGAGGTTCTACTATGACTCCTCATTCAGGAGTAGCCCCACCAGTTTCCCACCAGTTGGGGAACTAGAGTTCTTTCAGCCGTTCGGGCCGAGGTGGAGGTCGAGGCCGTGGCAGTTAGCCACCAGTCCCTCAGCACCAGCAGGGAGGTTCAGCTCAGAGTTTTCAGCCAGGGGTGTCGGGTCATGGTGTAGGCTAGTCTTTCACCGTGGAGTAGACCTATCGGGAGTAGGATCACGACCCTTCTACAGTTCGAGGTACGATTTAAGTAGCCTCAGTTTTATCTTCAAATCTTTTCAGTACTAGTGCTACGCATTGTTTTATCTCTATTGCTGCTGTGGAGAGCGTTGGTCTCTGTGTATTTTCTTCTTCTGACCCATTGACACTAGACACACCATTGGGGATAATGACATCTAGTGTACGCTAGTGTAGAGAGTGCCCTCTAGAGGTTTTAGGGTATCTTTTCTCATTGGATCTCTATGTCCTAGAGATAACAGGCTATGATTTCATCCTCACGATGGACTAGTTGGTTCCCTTCTAGGAATTCGTTGACTATTATCACCACAGAGTGAGTTTCATTTCACCATAGGGTTAATCTTTTCTTCATAGAGGTGAATGGGACGTTCAGGCGAGTCGAGTAGGACTCGAGCATCATGGGCTGGGAAGGGTGATGGCCCAGATTGATAGTCTTTATCTGGATGATCAGGGGACTTTGCAGTTGGACTTTACTCCAGTGGTGGAACATTTCAGGGACTTCTTTACAGAGGACATTTAGGGTTTACCTCTAGAGCGTGAGGTAGAAGTTTATATTGAGCTCGTGCCAGGAGCAGCACCGGTGTCCATTCCTCCTTATAGGATGGTTACAGCTGAGTTGCAGGAGCTCAATAAGCTGTTGGAGGAGTTACAGGAAAAGGTTTTCATCCAACCTATTACTTCTCTGTGGGGTTCGCCTATCCTGTTTTCAAAGAAGGTAGACAGTACCCTTCGGATTTGTGTGGATTATCGGAAGCTGAAACAGTTGATGGTCAAAAAATGATATCCCATTCCAAGGAATGGTGAACTCTTTGATCAGCTTCGAGGAGCCTGATTGTTCTCGATGATGGACATGAGGTCTGGTTATCATTAGTTGCACGTTATACCATCTGATATACCTCTGACAGCCTTCAGGCGTAGGTATGGTTTATATGAGTATACAGTTATGTCGTTCGGTCTCACGAACGCGCCTGCAGTTTTCATGGCACTGATGAACCGAGTGTTCCATCCTTACTTGGATTCCTTTGTCATGGTGTTCGTGGACGATATCTTAGTGTAATCTCACACTCGACACGACCATGCCACACATCTTGTGATCATTTTGAGTACACCGAGAGAGCATCAGCTTTATGCTAAACTCTCAATGTGCCACTTCTGGATGGATCATATTCACTTCTTGGGTCACGTCTTCTCAGAGGCAGGAGTATTGTTGGACCCAGAGAAAGTGAGAGTTGTAGTTTCCTATGAGCAGCAAAAGAACGTTTTTGAGGTGCGGAGTTTCTTAGGGCTCGATGGATACTACAGATGCTTCATTAAAGACTTTTCACGCCTATAATCACCTTTTAAATGTCTTTCCAAGAAGGGGGTAATGTTTTTATGGTCAGATCCTTGTGAGTCAGCCTTTCGGGAGCTGATGGGAAGGTTGATGTCAGCACTGATACTAGTCTTCCTAGATCCAAGCAAGAGAGACACTATTTATTGTGATGCATTAGGTATCGAACTAGGTGATGTGCTTATATAGGGAGATGGAGTCATTGCGTATGGGTCTCGACAATTGAGGCCACATGAGGGGAACTACCCTACGCATGATCTGGAGTTGATAGCTGTTGTTCATGACTTACATTGCTGGAGATACTATTTTTTGGGAGAGCACTTTCTGGTCTTTACTGACCACAAGAGTTTCAAGTACATCTTAACTCAGTGTGATCTGATTTTGAGATAGCACAGGTAGATTTAGTATCTTTAGTCCTTCAATTTCGAGCATTCCTATATGTCGTCGAAGGGAAATGCAGTGGAAGATGCATTGAGCAAGAGAACACAGATTCAGGCAGTTCAGGAGGCTAGTAGTGAGTTGTAGCTCATGGTTCTATTCTCTGAGATGCATCTGGATTTGCAGGACAGATAGGGACAGACATTCCAATCTTTAGTAGTTGTTACCTCGACACTACTTGATCGGGTAAAGATGAGGCAACTGTCAGACTCATAAGGCTTAGTCATGCAGGAGAGTGTGTCAGGAGAGGACCCTCTTCCTGTATGGACAGTGGGAGAGTATGAGATCTTGTGCTTCCAGGGATGCGTATGGGTGCCAGCAGACATACGTGAGGAGCTGATGTGGGATTTTTATTCCTCCGTTTGGGCAGTTCATCCTGGCGTCACCAAGATGTATTGGGATCTTCATCGCTAGTACTGGTGGGCATGTATGAAGAAATATGTTTTTGGTTTCATCTTGCAGTGTTCTACTTGTCAGCAGGTGAAATCAAAACATCAGCGACCAGTAGGCCTTTTACAGCAGTTACCCATTCTAGATTAAAAGTGGAACGATGTTGCGATGGACTTCATAACTGGGTTGCCGAGGTCGCCTCGAGGGAACGATGTTGTTTGGGTTGTCATTGATAGGCTCATGAAGGTTTCTCACTTCTTGCCGATCATGGAGACCTATAGTGCCTATGATCTGGGACGAATTTACATCAGAGAAATTATATGTCTACATGGAGTTCCTCACTCAATTTTTTCAGATAGGGATTTGTTTTTCACCTATCGGTTCTGGCAGAGACTTTAGAAGGCGTTGGGTACACATGTACTTTTGAGTACAACATACCATCCCCAGACTGATGGCCAGTCTGAGTGAAAAATCCAGGTGCTAGAGGATATGATGAGATCTTGCATTCTAGACTTTAGCAGTTCTTGGGAGAAGAGTATCACGCTGGTGGAGTTCTCCTACAACAACATTTTTCAGGCAACTATTCAGATGGAATCTTACGAGGCTCTGTATGGTAGGCCATTCCGATCACCCTCATGGTGGCTTGAGGTAGGAGAGGAAACTTTGCTAGGACCTCGTCTTGTTCAGGAGACTTCGGAGCAGATAGAGTTGATTCGGAAGAGGATGGCTACAGCACAGTCTTGACAGATGTCTTAACCTGTTCCGCAGAGATGAAATTTGGATTTCGACGTCGGGGATCAGGTTTTCATGCGTTTCACACTGAGGATGGGACACAAAAGGATTTAGAGAGAGGGTATGCTTTCACTGTGGCACTTCGGACCGTTTGAGGTTTTTGAGAGAGTTGGACTGGTTGCCTATGAGTTGCAGCTACCTCAGAGGTATCATGCCATGCATGACGTCTTCCACGTCTCTCAGCTCCGACGTTACTTCACAGACCCGTCTCATGTCTTTTATCCTGAGGAAGTTGAGCTCGAAGTGGATGCATCGTTTGAGGAGCATCCAATCCAGATTGTCGATCACAGTATGAAGGTTCTCCGTGGCTGGTCTTTCCCTCTTGTATGGGTGCAATGGCAGCATGGGCGAGAACAGGACGAGACCTGGGAGAGGGAGGTCAATGTACGATCACAGTGGCCGGAGAAGTTCAGTGTTTCTTCTTTGGTGCCTTTCTAAGGAAATTCAGGGATGAATTTCTTTAAGGGGGGAAGTTTGTAGGAACCCGGATCTTCGTCTCAGGTACTCCTATCTTTTTCTAGAGTTTTTAAGAAAAGTGGAGTTTTTGGAAAATTTCGAAGTACACGCTGTGTACTTTCTGAGTACACACTTTGTACTCTTCTTCGTCTCGAAGCTGTGTGCTAGCCATGCCCGGGCTACACACACAGTGTGTAGGGGTGATGTCGAGGCCGATTTTGGCAGAGTATGGAAAAACCTAATACACGCCGTGTACTATAAAAGTAAATGCCGTGTACTTTTCGTTTTTTCACTAAATTCACTGGGGTCGCGCCTAACGGAAAGAACACACCCCTTCTCCAGGTTTTTCATCCGAGAGTGACCCGTACGGCCAGATCTTCCTCAAGCCTCCGCCTCACTGTATGTTTTCCGATTCGAGCACGGTCAATTGCATTGGAAGCGTAGCGGTGAGTTCTTCCTTCTGCTTGAGCCTTGTTTTCCAATTATTCCTCTTTATCAAGTTATCCAATTTTGAAGGTTTTGTGTGTTTTCTCAGATCTATGACGTTCTAAGGAGAATCTATCATCGTTGTTCACATATATCGATATCTTAGGACCAAGGTAGGTGGTTTGTGTCTTTCCATAGAAATTCGATGATTATTTTGTGCAAATCCCACCAATATCCTTGAACGGGGTATTGCGTGTTCCTGTTTTTCCCTTGTTGTATTTCCTTTTTTGCTTTATTACTATAGTATAAGTTTACCTTGGTGAATAGAGTAGTTTTTTTGTACTCCTCTTGCGTTCCATCCTTTTTTTTCTTGTTTGGAGTTTTCCAGTTTCCATGCCTAGTTGTAGGATAGTGTAATTTTTTGATTCGTTATGCTGTTGAACCCTAGAATGATAGCCAAGTAGTTCTTGAGGTTTACTTGGACGTTGCACGTGCGCTGAGCATGTTCCTTTCACACAAGACTGTGAGAACCTAGTGTAGTAGAACATAGGGAGAATTGATGTAAGGGCGTCTCCAGAGTGTCTTTTAATACGATGTGAGACCAAAGGGGGAATTGATGACGAGTGCTTCGTCAAAGTGTCTGTAGTTCCTCGACGTGGGCCACAGGGAGAATGAGATGTTGAGTGCTTCTTCAGAGAGCCTTTAGCACGATACGAGAATATAAGAGGAATTAACAGTGAGTGCTTCCTCAAAGAGTCTATTTTCATAGTTGAACCATAGGGGTGAGACTGCGTGTGCCTCTTAGAGGGTTGTTGGTACTTATAGGTTGAACCATACGGGTTAGGATGTGAGAGCTACCCAGAGGGTTACCTATTTTCTTCTTGTTACTGGTTGTTTACTTGTGTACATTATATTCTAGAACTGTGGACTGTGACTACTGTGTATTTTTCTGTTTACTGTTTCTGTACTTTATTTTCCATGTATTCATTGACTGTTAGGCACAGATCATTGGGTGGTTTCCAATTGGGACCTTTTCTCACACCCTGTTTGGGCCATGCTTTTGGACCCAAGAAGATTATGTTGTTGCAGGTATATATAAGGGAAAACACCCTTCTACTTCAGGTTCTTGATTGCCCTGGAGGTGGGGAGCATGGGACCAAGCTGAGGCTTGCAATGCTGAGGTGTTTATCATCTGTTATTCTTTTTCTGTTGCATTAGTATTTGTGTTCAGTTGTATTTCAGCATGTTTTTATGTTTGATGCTTTCCATAGATACTTTTACTTGCTGCATCATTATCATTATTGCTATATATTCAGTGCCTCCGTTGTTTGGTTTCTGTTGTTGCGTATTGTTTACTGCTTCCACTGTTAATTTTTGTTTTATTTACCTTGTATTCCTTAACGAATGAGGGCATAGTTTCCCTAATAACTTACCAAGGCCCTCACTGCTAGTCGGCAGCCTCTGGTGTGTGGGGAAATGTGCCTGAGGTCATGTGGAAAACTGGGTACGGGGCACCAATGGAGGGGCTCTAGATTCGGGTTGTTACACATCATCACATTGATTAACCTGTGTAAAAGAATTGGGTTTCATGATTAACATCTATAAAACATCATTATATACTAGCTAGGGATTGAATGATTATATTATCATTGAAATGTATCCCTACTATATCATAATATATAATAAATTATATTTACATAAATGAAAAAAAAACTCTTTAGGATTATTGGATAAATTAAAGTGAAAAATATAAGGAAATACCCTTTTATTTCAATAAAATAGAATAAAGAACCAATATAAATAAAAAAAGTTACAAAAAAATTTAAATTTTATAAGCTGGATAGCCTAAAAAATTTAATTATTTTATATCAAAAATACAATCATTCATAATGATTATTGGATAAGAGAAAATATATGTTGGTCAATAAAATAGAACTCCAAATAAAATATCTCAATTGAAGATTAAAAGGTCAATTAAACTGAACCTATAAGAATAGTTTAAAAATCCATTCATAATAGTATTATAAAAATATGTTGTTACATTCCAAATAAACCCATTTTGAAAAAGCGATTATATTAATTTTTTAATAAATATTATTTTAGTAAAATTTTCAATTAGAGATTGCTTAAACAATGTAATGTAAAAAATAAAAAATATATGTGTAATGGAAGACAAAAAATAAAAGAATAAGATAAAAATTACATTTTATATTTTTAAACAACTTCATTGAAATCATTCGCTAAATCACATTGAAAAATAATAGGGAATAGTAAAATTCAAAATAAATATCTTTTAAAACATTAGGGGAAAATTTGATTTTTTAAAATAATAAGAAAACATAGAAAGGAGGCATTGGAATGAATACTAGCCATAATTAAATAAGTTTTTTGTCATGAAAAATATTAAAAAGTTATTCTATTCACAAATTCTAAAAAAATTAGCCATATAGAAAAATTAAAAATAATTTGTTAAATTATATTAATGAAACTAAAGACATAAGAAAAAATTCTTAATAAATTATAAATTCATAAATAAGGACTTCCATAAAATCATCTAAGGAATATAGTCATGGAGAATAATGATTCTTGACGCTTTGTAGTGGTGGGGTTAATAAATGAAACACATCATGTAATTTAGGAAACATGGGAGGTGAAATGGTTAAATAAAATCTGTGAGAGTCCATTGATAAATGATTTCATATGAAAAAATCATGGAAATGGATGAATGAAGAAATCTTCATTGAAATACAAGGAAAAGTTTTCCATTTCTATTAGAGGACTTCTTGGAAATTGGGGAGAAAAACTATCTTCATTGGAATAGGCACATATGATATTGTAAGATTATTCTAGTTGAAGTGAAATGGGATTTTAAAAAAGAATATTCCAAATTATTTATGAATCATTTTCAGGTAGGGGATGAAACATTTTATAAGTGAATGCAATGACTTTTCTATAAATATAATTTCTTAATATAAAAATGAAATCATTTTCAATAGGAAATATTTATCCAAAGAGAAAAATAATGGAATGTAGGATATGATAAGGTTAAGAGATCCATCAACCATTCATTGGGAGATATGTTTTAAACATGTTTTCTGTCTTTTACCTTTTCATTTGGCATTTTTAAATTTTTTTCTTTTACCATGGATTCTAATTTGTTATGTATGTAAATTTTTTTATGACTAAAAATTAAATATACCATATTTTCTATATTAGACAAACTAATTCAAAATATTATATAATTTTTATTAGATTCCATTTTTAAAATTGATGAAGATTAAATATAAAATATTAAATTATTAATGCATTAAATTATTCTTTTTTTGAAAATATATATTTAAGAATAAAAATGAGTTTAGTTTAAAATCATAAATGTTTCTGGTTTACTGACATTAATTAGTTAATAATTTACAAAATAATATTAATGAGGATTTACATACCCTCAAAATAAAAATTTTTCTTTTAAAAACAATGTTAAAATTAAATATAGTAAACTTTTTTAATTATTATTATTTATTACATAGGATTCAAAATCTTCAAAATTGGTTTTATAAATTCTACATCTTGTTTTTTTAAATGAATAATTTCAGTCCTTAAATATTTTTTGTCAAAAAAAATACTATAATGTTGCAATTCATACATACTTCATGATATTATCATTAATGATGTGTTATTGGTAAAATTTTATTTTTTATTACTATTAATATTAATATAAACCAATTTAGAAAATCATTCCAAAATTATATGTAATATATTTTCTAAATTTCTTGTAAATAATCATCATTGAGTACTATTTTAACCACTATCTTAATTGATTTTCCACTGAACTGAAAGGTGTTCTTGATCCCCATAGGATAGCAAGAAGTTTGTGGGTCTGCATAAACAACATTGGGGAATTGTTTCATGAAAAATTAAAGATAATATTAATCAAAATTACACTATTGGATAAACATATAATAAATAAATTAGTAAATTATATTTGGTACATAGAGATGATAGAAAACTAAAAATGGTACATAACTACCAATAACCAATATCATGGTGGTACATGACCACCCATCATATCCTTAAATGCCTACAATCAGTCAACCAGGACATGATTCAATAAATTATGTTAATGGGAACATGATTTTAGGGTATAAGATCATAATCGATGAAAATATGAAATAGTACTACTAAGGTTTTTGAAATAGTGCCTAGTAAAATTTAACTAAATATTATATGAGTTTAATACAAAATAAAATTAATAATTTCTAAAATAGAGTAAAAATAGATAATGAGGTTCTATATTTTAGAACATTAAACTAAATCCATATATTTCAGATTATAGGAAAATCATGTTTCATAAATTAAACTTTAAAAAGTCTCAAAATCAATGATGATTCAAAATTTAGAAATGTCATATTTCATCTTTTTAAAAACTAAAAAAAATTAGGAAAATATTTGAAACCTGTTTCTTTATATAAATTCAGGAAAATCATGAAATATGAGCATGATATAAATGAAAATATCTACAAATGATTCAGTTTGAGGATGCATCAGTTCAATGTAATGACAATGAACATTGTCATGTATTGAGTATCATGTGTGACAATGTCACATGTATGAACATAATATGATAGTGAGTTGAAAATAGAAAAATAATCAAATAATATTTATTTATTATTAGTTTGATGTTAAGTGTCATAGTAATAATGAAATTCATGTCCATAAACCCCAACATTACTTGACACATATCTATAGACATAACATTTCATGTTCTCTATAGATCCACTTGTTAGGATGTGAGTCAAATAATAAATAAATAAATATATGTCATCTCATTGAACTACTAAATTCCCCATGATAATTCATAATAGTATAACATAATAATCATGTTATGAGTTTCAAAATGGCATCCAGATCGATATCAATAAGGTCTTATTCCCTTAACATTCAATTTCGTTCTGATTTCACACCTTAATCCACCCCAAAATCCATTATTTTGAATAATCCCCTTTTCAATACCCATAAATGGGATGTAATAGTTTTATGTAAACCACAAAATTGGTATATTAAAATATAGGTTCATCACAAGGTCCTAACTAAGAAATCAATAATAGTCAATTTAAATTAAAAAACATTTATTAATGTTAATATTCAAAAGGGTAATAATACAAAATTCATTTCCCAAATCACTATTAAAGCAACAAAAAATTCTTTAAACAAATAATATCTATCCAAAATATCCCTATGAAAATCAAAAATGGTTTTCATTTTAAAAGGTAAAAATTCATTTCTAAATAATGGTATACACCCATTTTTCCATATCCAAAAGTCACTCCTTTCAAATAAGGCCAGAAAAACCATTTTATAAACCTGTAGGAATTCAATAAAAGTTGGATCAATTAAATTTTTTAAATTCAAGCACATGAAACCATGCGAAAACACTAAATGATTATAATATTCCATTCCAAATAATTCATTTCCCTTAATAAAGGAAAACTATGTTTGGTCCCATACTTTTTATAAAAAGAACCATGAAAATTCTCATTTAAATTTAATCAAATTCAATACGATGGTTATAAATTAACAAATCAGTGAGAGGAATTGAGTATATAAAAATTATACTGATTATGTGTTCAATTCATATGGAAGAGGATCGAAGAATATTTCCTGAGATAATTATTTTTCAAAATATAGAGAACGATATGATGAAGATAGAAATGTCTATGAATTCCTAACCAAAAATGATTCACATGTTAAATAGAGAGAATATAACCATATGCATATAATATCAAAAATCAAACCAAAAAATTACATGATGTGTCACATCTGATAAAAAACATCATTTAAAGGATGAGGGATCCTACAAGAGGTTAAAAGGTTTCATATAACAATAATGAAACATAAAAAACGTGGATTAAAAAATTACCAAGGCATGTAAATCCCCTATTAACAATTAACTAAATAGGGAGGAGGGATATAAGAAAAATATTATATGAACATACTGGATGAGGATCCATTCAAAAAATAACACTTCTATCCACCATGAGATGATGTTGGGGGAGAAAAAAGGAATATCATAACTTCCAAAATCCAAAGGGCTGGAGTATGATTGAATGAGAGGTGTTTAGAGTAAAATATCAGGGATTTAGTATTTTAAATAAGAATATCATCGCATAAAATTACAATTGCATGGTTACATAGTGTAGGACACATTATCAATACTAATAGTGGGAATAACTATTCACACTTTCCTAGGTTAATGGATAAGTGTTAACAATTTGGTTGTAAAGTTTAGAAACCTTATGCCAAAAATGCTCCACCTCTAGGGATTTTGGATATGTATTCAAGGTTTTGTATAATAGTTTTGAAAACTATGTTCCAACCATGAAACTGCCTAAGGATTTCAAAAAAAATGTTTCATGGTTTCCATGGAAGGGAATCATGGTTTAGAGTAAATTTGTGTTGACCACACGTAGGATTAGAAACCATCTATAATTATCGAAGGTCTCCAAAAAATACATGATATAAGATCCATAAAAATGTTGATAAAAAGGGTCAAATGTAACTAAGACTTACTGTCATTGTTTTACAATTATCGATGGTTCTTTTTTACCACAAAAATATTCTGATACAATTGATAAAAAGGGTAACATATAATTTCAAATGTTCTAGATCTTTTAACTTGTTACATTAGAGTAATTATAGTATAAAAGGTCTCTAAGGTATACCTTGAAGATCTTGGAGGATAAGGGGAATGGAATGAGATGAAATTTTTAATGGATCGAATCCTAGAACATGATGAACATGGATGCACCATTACGGTTATAGGTTGTGGTATAGATGGATTAGAAGTGGTGTAAGGTACTAAGATAATGTTTTATGGTGCCTCTACAATTTTTGGGATATCTATTACATGGATAAATCCCCTGTTGTGTAAGTAACTTTTCACCATAGTGGCTATAATTTTGGGGTTTCAGCTATGGTGTGGAGCCTTGAGAAGATTGTTTTAGAGGTTCTACCTTTTTAGGCACCACCACACTATGGATTTATAACTATAGTGTTTCCCTCCTAATTTTATAAGAACTATGACATGTGAATAGTCAGGGATCACAGTCATGGATTTGACTATAGAACTTTTTTATGGTCCCTCCCATTTCTGTTGTAGTATTTCAGGAATCATAAATTTTTTCCATGGTCATTAATGTTGTTTCATCGCCTTATTTAATATAAACGTGGTATAAATTCTAAAATACATTCATATCAGGTAAATTTTCTAATATTACTCCTTCTTCGTGGTTGACCTGTGTATATTCCATGGATCAAATTTATCCCTCTTTTAGGGGCTTTCAACATTGATGTTGGAGGATCTATCCATGGTGGATTATGTGAGTTCATATCACCATTTTCTTATATTCCCTCAATGTTTCATGTATGTAATGTTCTATACATGTGTAAATCATTTTATTAATGTTTTTTAAAATGGAATGGTATGGGGTGTTGTGTTAAGGGTGATCATGGTGTTCTTATTCATTTTTGTGCCTGGTGGTTTTCCTCTCGTGTCCAACTTCCACAGTGGATAAAAAATCTAAATTTCTATTAGGGGGTCCTTCCTTTCTCATAGAGAGTGTCATGATAGAGAGGATTTACTTTTATTTACCTTTGGGAAGTTGTATATTTTATCCAAATAATGATATATAACATATTTAATTTTAATTGAAGTGGAAGTTTTATGAATAAAATGTTCTTACATAATTTAAAATATTTATTGAAATTTTAATTTTAAATGCTAAAGTCCCCACTAAAAATTTTGGTCGTGTAGATATTTTATGGAAATGTTTTTTTATTGTATGGAAACGTTGTTATATGTTTTTATTATCACCAAAAAAATGAAAATTGGAATAAAAATTAAATATTTATAATAAAATGGTTTCCCAAAGATATTTATTTTTTATATGAGAATTTTTATGAATTTAGATGTATAATTTTAGTAAAAACCCCTATCTAAATATGATAAAATATTTCTATTTTTTATGAAAATTATTCTAATAAGAGGAGGGTATTTGTGGTTGTGATTCAGGTTGGTGATGTTTGGTCATGTTGTGTGTTTGTGTATTGGGTGATGACAAGTTGTTGATATGTGAATAAAATTTCATTATTTCGGTATGGGTTTTGGATGATGTGAAGAGGAGGCTGAAGTGGTAGTGAAATAGTGGTAGTGTTGGCTTATTAGACAAATTCAAATAGTTGTAGTGATTTCCATGATTCCTAAGTAGTAATAAAATTAATTGGTTAATGATGATTAAAATTGATATGGGATTAATGAGAAATTAAATAATGAATAATAATGGGATATATGATTAAATGAGGATGATATAAAATATAAAATAACACCCTGAAATAATTTGATAATTTTGATTGAAATAATTGATTGAATTTACTATTTATATGAACTTATGTTTGTAAGGGGTATTATAAAAAAGCATTTTAATTATAATAAAATGTGTAATTTGGCTTGGGGATTATTTATTTTTGTGTGGTGTTAATAATTTTGTGGTGGAATTTATTTTAGGGGTTCCATGAGGTTATGGGGTGATGTTTTTAGTTGGTTTTAATTTATTTACAAAACATTAGTTTTTTATTTTTATGGATTTATATATACATAAATTTAAATTCCATTTCATTTCTATACATACCATACCCTTTTTTATAACATTGGGAAAATAACCAAACACTTTGGGGTGTTTTTTCCAACCACTCGATGGACAGGGTGGGTGGCTTGTTACCTTACTTTCCCTACTCTCTCTATTTGAATATCGTTAAATGAATAAGATTTTATGGCTAGTAGTCAGATGTGAAGTTTCAATATGTAATGTAATTATATTTGATGTATAATCCTATGTTTCTACTTGTTAGCTGTTATTTTATGTGATGCGATGAGATAGCTTATGGTGGGGGTTTTTCAAGGTAGTAGGACTTGATGAGGCTAATGTAATTCAGGTTTATGATACCCTACTATTTTGGTTATGATATTTTGTGATGGATTGGGTGTTTGTGTGGAGATGTAATTTGAAAATATGTGATAGAATATGTTACTATGGGAAGGGTTTGATGTGATGTTATGTAGAAGATATGGGAGTTCCATGACTTACCAAGATTGGGTGTGAGAGAGTAAATTTATTATTTAAAGTGGTTTGTAGTACTATTAATCAATATATTTTATATTATTTAATTATTTGGTTGTGTTTTCTAGTGAGAATTCCATAGAGAGGATGGATTGGTTATTTTACCTTATTTTATGTTGTTGGTTTCTCTATTTACCAATAGGTTAATTAGTTTGATTCTTTGACGTAAACATGAGAAAAGTTTGATTTATTATTGTGTATACATGTATTCTCCCCCAATATAAATAAACAATATTTTTCAAGAAACATGGGATATCTTGTAAACCATTATGGAAAGTACTAACTTAAACCATTGGGCTCTTACTGTATTATTACGCTAACGTTTCCTATGGGTATTTATTTGGAAACTAATATCTATATATTTTTACAAATAGAAGAATTGTGGGATATTTTTCCTTTATTTTTAATTGATTTCATGGAATTTATTGTCGTAGAGTTATCCTAATTCATGATTCAACTATTATATATGTTAATGAATACAATTTTGGAGATATTTTGACCCCCAATACTAGTCTCAAAACTAAGTCATATTGTAAGTAGGACTCAGGGTGTCATTTTCCATGTTCCATCATTTGAATCCTATGTGAGTTATCTTTATAGCAAGGATTCAATAAAAGAGTTGTATCAATAGAATGGTGGATATATTATATTGATATTAGAGTTATACATAGTGAGTATTTAATGTGTTTGTAAGGTGACAATGTTAGATGACCTTTTTTATGATATATTCTAGGGATGAAGATCACACAGACATAAGAATTTAGGGCCCCTAACCCCACCCCCCTGTGATCTGATGCATGGATTCTAAGCCTCTCGAATAACTGAGTGAGGTGAATACACTATACTAATAAAGACCAAGGAGATTACATGAAGCATGAAGACTTGTTTTCTTTTTTGAATTTTTGTGGGTTTATTAATTTCCAAATAAATTATATAAATTAATATAATTAAATAGTAATGGGTTTATGAAATAATTGTTTCCCTTTTATTTATAACCCCTTTACAACATCTACAAGTGTCTCAAGAAGTGTATAATTAGAAGGTTGACCTAGTTGATCAACGAAGAATCAACCAAATAGAGGCGGAGGAGGTTGGGAAGATATATTTTCATTAATTTTAGTAAAAGATAATGGGGTAGTGTGAACGGATAATTTTATATATGGATATAGGGATCTAGTTGTTTGAACTCAAGATCAACTTCAGATTGATTTCGACCCCATTGGAGTATTGTGTCCATTTTTAATTTATTTATAAGTGACATCTATGCATTAGTGGTTGATCCAGTATCAGGGTGAGTAGATGGAGGTATAATTTTCATTGGATGAATTCCAGAAGGATCCCAAGTGAATATCCTTTATTCAACCATGACTACTTTAAAGTGGAAGTATCATCTATATCATCAACAGAGAAGAATATATGTGTGGGATATATGGATCATGTTCAAGGATATTTTAGATTTCAACCAAAATCATTTTCAATTTGTGGAGTTTTGAGCAAGGAATATGAGAGAGAGACACTATTTTATTCTATCTAGTAAGAAGATAATAGTTTAAAATTGTTGTCATATATAGAATATCAAAATAAGAATTATGTGGTCAGAAAATATAAGAAACATAGTATAAGTAAGAGTGTTCCATGAGTAGTAGAGTTTGAGTAGTAGGTTTTCATAATTTGGTGCTTTGAGATTTCAACCCTTTGGGTGTCAACCATAGTAACTTCCCTACTAACTTTCATTATCTAGTGGTTATATTTTTTTTCATACAAGATTTTAGCTAGTTAGTATTATCTATATTTTTCAAGAACCGTTTCAAGATCAATTCCCAGTCATTATTCAAGATCATTATAGTTGATGTGGTAATGGTTACTTCCAATTTCAAGAGTATCTTCATGTGAGACAATTTCATAAAAAAAAAGTTCACAGTCTTATTCTCAACCAATAAGGGATGGAGCAGGAAGGTGTTGAAATTATTGATTTCTACATGTTCAGAAACCTCATCCTAAATTTTTCCATGGAGGTAGCCTTCTATAGAGGTTAAATAATGTTGGGAATGATTAGTTTAATGTAGAAGTGTAATTAGTGCCAAAGAGGCCATAGATCATTATAGGTTGGATTAGTATGTCATCTGAACTAGTTTTTTTATTTTTTATATTCAAGATATCTTCACTCATTTATTTAATCAGTTTTATTCCATGTTGTGTTACTACATATGGAGAGGATTCCCATTCCCCATGAGTCAGAAATTCTAGTTTGAGTCCTAATGATATTTTTTGATGTGGTCATGTGTATATGCTGATGATGGGGCCACATAAATGATGCAGATATCTACTTTTTCATCATATTCAACCATGTGATGCCATTCCAACCATCAACTTGATGAATTCCATGCATAGTATTATCAGTTGATTTGAAATGAGAGTCAAGATTTAATATGTATATGGAAAGAACATGTTTTTTTTGGAAAGAGGTTAGGTCAGTGAGATGGTATACATGTGGATCCCCTTCTATCATTTCTATCCGAATATTATGTGTAATTAATATAATCAAAGGTTATGGAGGTCCTTAGATTATTCTGGGAGTTTCTGGATGTTTATCCTTAGGATATTTTGATGACCCCCCCCCCCAAGATTTTCTATCTATTTTAGGATCCCTTTATTTCCCAACACATATAAAATTTCATTTGTTCCTTATTTGATGGATCCACCTATGTTCAATGACTTTTCTATTTAGATGGATGATATTATAAATAAGTATTTCATATGGCCAAGTCTGCCATTATGGGGTGATCTAGTGTTATACTCTACGAAAGTAAATGGTATTTTATATTTCTGTATAGACTACTAGAGATTGAATAAGATTAAGATAAATAATATTTACGCACTACTATGGATATGTGGTATTTTGGATTTTTATATATGGTTGATTATGTTTATTATGATTGATCTGTGGTTCGGGTATCACTTGTTGAGTGCAAAAACGGGTGATATCCAAAAGACATCATAAATATGATGGTATAGTCACATTGAGTGTTTAGTCGTGTCTTATGATATCTTGAATTCAATGTCTATGATCATGGGTATCTTTAAATTTGTGTTTTTTAATTCATGGACCATTATTTGATTCATTTTCATCATTGACATTTTAATCTACTCAAAGTCATAGGAGGAACATTCTAGTAATCTTAATGTTGTCCTGTATTTTTATTAAATCCACCAACACTATGGAATGTTATCTAAGTGTTTGTTTTCGTTATAGTATATAAATTTCTTCAGGAATCTGGAATCCCAATTGGGTGAGCTTGTGGACCCATCGAAGGTTAATGAATTAGTTTCCTGGGTAGCACCCACGAATGGGAAGAGGGTCACATCATCATTTTTCATGAGGGGTATTATCATAGTTTGGGACTTAAATATCTTGTATTATGAACCAATAGGAATACATGACTAGGAAATTCAATGGTTTAAATTAGACTGTTTAATATCATGAAACATTTTACTACTAGAATGTTAAATTTTTATCTCTCCAATTCTTTAGTTGCTAAAGGAAGTCAATAAGTTTTAGGTTTTTTGTGATACTAAACTTATGGGATTAGGATTCCCCATGATATAGAATAATTCAGTGATATCATATGGTTATAGTAAGTTATTTCCCCATGAGTGTAACTGGTCATCCCATGATATGGACATTCTACTAATTCTGATTACACTCATGTTCTAGTAGAATTACTACTTTAGGGAGCTAATTATGATATTTTTAGAGAAGGATAACATAAGGTATATCATTTCTCTATAAGATCATTGTTGTTCTGTGCTACAAGTTTATATATTATTATGATTTAACGATATTTGATACCACTGAAATTGGGAATTTTGTGGCAAAATCTTTGATCTAGAAGTGTTTGAACGATGTTTTTCAGGAGTTCAGAGAAACCCCATGATAGATGGAGGAGTTGGTAGCCCTGAAAATTGATATAGGGGTGGATGAAGATATTGATTAATTTTTCAGTATGATTATATAGTATTCTGTAATTTAGTAGGAGGATGATTCTTATGAAGGAGACATATAGGTAGATATGATGAGTGAATTTGATGGCTCAGGTGAGGCTTCATAGGGATCATCAAAGGATGGTAGGAACAGAATGTTTTCGGGGTGTTTGATTTTGTCTAGTAGCAATGAATAAGGGATTACTTCACATGTTTTACAGATCACCTGTGGAGGTACATCATAGGATATCTATGATTCATCATTTCTTGAGGGTGTAATTTTGGTGGCTATAGTTTAAATTGAATGTGGAAGTGTTTTTGGCTAGATGTTTTAATTTCTTCTAGGTAAAGGCGGGGAGTCGTGTTTTTTATAGTTATATCCCTCCAATGGAAATTATCAAGTGGAAATGGAATGAAATATTTATGGCACTCATTATAAGGATTACAAGATAAAAAATAAGGTTGTGATATTTCATCTAGGTAATCATGAATTGGTTGATTAAATCATCACACTTCCTAGTGATGTAGGACTGACACCCTCTGATTTTAAAAAAACGAGGTAGGTGGATGAGGAGGTAAAATTAAAAGGAATCCCAAGGATAATTTCCATGGACTAGAAAACTTTTTTACCTCATGAGTCAAGATGATATTTTTAATATCCCGTCTCAGGTTTCACACACCAGTTCCCTATGCTAGATTTCCACTTGACCTCAAGATCGACTCCCCGTAAGCTAGATTCTTCAGACTGGTAGCATGGTTTTTGAGAATTCGATCATGGTGAAAAAAAAAATTATTCTATTAGAGTAATATACCAGTATATATAAATAAACAATAGATGAATAATATATTACCATAAACAATACGAATATCTCAAGATAATCAATGCATGTATTATAATAACTATCTAAATTAGAAAACATGTCATGATAATGTACGTGTCATGTGTTGAAAATAAAAACCCAAAATAAGTACCCTAAATACTCCTAGATGATTCCCACACATGTCTAGTTCCCTCAAACATTATCCATCTAGACTCAAACATCTAACATAGTTTCATTTCCCGTTAAATGTCCTACTTCTAGGAAATCCATTCAGGTACAAACCAGGCAGGACAATTGAGGTGTGAGTACAACAAATTAGGCCACCACCAACGATGTTTTAAAAATCTATTAAATTACAAGGTTATGTAGTTGTATAAAAAAATATTATCAATGAATAAGTAAATCCTTATCACATTATCAATTAATGTTTATTAATCCTCATAGACCAATAAGTTCTCGAGGACACTCATACCTCAGTGCATGCATTGACCCATGCTGGTTTAGAATTATGTAACATCTTGAATTAAAACTTCATTATAGAAAATGGTAATATATTATCCATGTCATTTTAATTTAATTAATATGACCACATGGAACCACAGTCCAATGAAAAAGATTTTCATGTATAATGCCATGTTTAGCACCGTATTTATCAATCATTCATTTATATCATTCCATAGATAATCATGTCTAGAACCCCAATTCTCAAGCATGCATATATTACATTGGAATAGATCATTATGTATAGAACCCCATTTATCAACTATTCATATATATCCTTGGCATAGATCATCATTTTTAAAACCCCATTTATCAACTACGTATATATATATCATTGGTGTAGATCTTCATGTCTAGAACCCCAGTTATCAACTATGTATATATAATTGGCATTGAAAATCATTTCTAGAACCCTGTTTATCATCCAAGAATATACATCATAACATATCACAATATCACATGTATCTCATTATATCATGTTTTCATATTGTCATGTCGACCAATATGAAACAAAATTAATCATATTATCACAATTAAAAACCAAGACATCCATTATTTAATTAATCCATTTCCATTAATTAATTAAACAATTAATTAATAATTTCAATTTCCATTAATTAGTTCAAAAATTACCTAGCCATATATTTCCATTAATTAATATCATCTCTTTTATTAAAAAATTAAACAATTAATTAACCACTTCACAAATCATAATATAATAATTATTACACCAATTAATTATTTTCAATTTACAATTCAACAATCTAATAATTAAATCAACAGTTAATTATCCCCAATTTCTAAATTGAATTCCTCAATAATTAATTCACCAATTAATTATTCATATTCGACAATTTACATTATCCAATAAAATGCCTAGTTCCTTAATTAATTATTTGATATCATTAATTAATTAAATTAGAAATTTAAATCACTAATTGACCTCTACAAATTCTACAATCACATACGCATAATTGATAATAAGACTATGAGATTTGAATAATAGACCACCTACCTTTAGCCGAAGATCTAAAAATTATTCCAATGGAAAATTACACAAGGAATATGGTGTGGGTGATGAAAATTAGTTTCATAGAAGAAAAATTATTCTAACCAAAACCAATAATGCAATTAGTCAATGTATTTCATCGTAACAAATTGGAGAAGAAAAAATGAAGAAAGAAAACTACCCAATATAATTATTATGGGTTGATCACACTAAAATAACGTCTATATTGTTATTTGAAACTCAAAAATTATCTATAGAATTCCCTAGGGTCAAGAGAGGAGGATCTTTAGTTGATTAGAATGAAAATCACTCGTCCAACACGTATGAAACTGTAGGTTGGGCATGAACAAGATGTGTAATGTGGTTACACATCATGTAATGGTTTTTAATGTATTATTCCAAAAAGATACCATCTCCATGGATTTTTTTGTTTTAAACCCTTGAACAATTACAAGACATGTAATCCTTTTACATGATGTGTAAATGTTCTATAGTTTCTTTTTCAACCATATTTCCCTTCAACACCTGGACAATCTTTTAAAGCTTCTCATTTTAAACTGAAACCATGAATTACAAAACATGATTATTCCCAGACATAATTTACTCAACAACCATATATCCCCTAAAATTAGGTCATTTTATCTAACAAAGGCTCTATATATCCATACAAGACTCAACCACCATGGAACAAGATATAAACTCAGTGAATAATGTACCTGGAAAAAGATAGGATCTTACAACCTCCCCACTATATAATAGCTCTGTGACAACCGGGCCCCGATGACCGCACCACCACCCCACCTTAAAATGGACATCGGGTCATGGCCCACCAGGTACAACCAGTTGCCCCGCAGACACGTGGTGTAACACCCCCAAATGATAAAAGGTTAAATAACTAAATGATATGACTCATGTCAATAAGGTGAACCTCCCTTTTCGTGAGCCCACCTGATTATAACTTCATAGTTAAGCGTGTTTTTCATGTAGTAGTGATCAGGGTGGGTGACCTTCTGGGATGTTTCCCAGGATGTGTGTGAGTGGGGAAAAAGCACACTGGAAAGGACTAGTGTTGGCCTGTGAGAACTGTCATTAGTCAGATGACCCGTTCAGGCATGTGGGTGGACCCTGGGGTGGGCCCCACGTGTCTGTGGGGCAGCTGGTGGTACATGGTGGGCCAGGACCCGACGACCATGTTAAGGCGGGGTGGTTCTGCTGTCACCGGGGCCCGGTTGTCACATTTGGAATCACAGTTGGTACCCAGCCTTAAGTGTGGTGCACTACCTGGGTTGAGATGTAGGGCCCACATTGAGGACGTTGTTCTCTAAAGTGTGGGGGGTGATTGTAATACACCAAAATGATAAGGGGTTAAATAAATAAATGATATGACTCATGATAACAAGGTGCACCTTCCTTTTTGAGAGCCTAGCTGATTACAACTCCACAGTTAAACGTGCTTGGCTTGGAGTAGTGATCTAGATGGGTGACCTTTTGGGATGTTTCTTAGGATGTGTGTGAGTGAGGAAAAAACACACTGGAAAGGACAAGAGTTGGCCTGTGGGGACTTTAGTTAGTCAGATAACCCGTTCAGGCATATGGGTGGACACTGGGGTGGGCCCCACGTGTAAAGATCCAGAAATTTGAAGGAAATTGTTTTCCTTAATTGCTTTGGAATTTTAAAAGTACGCAGTTTCTGACGGCACCTGATTCTAAGGCTCGGTGAGCCCGGAATCAATTTCAGAAGTTTAGTTCGGGCACGTTCAGTAAATGAACGAGTGTGTTTTTTTAACTTTTGAACCGGTTCACTGAATTGGAATCTGAGGGCTGCGATGAACTCACAGCGATGGTAATTGCTTACGGAGACCTTTGTCGCAGTTGCGTTTTGAGCAGGTTGAGGTTTAATAATTGGGGATTTAGAATAAAAATAAATAAAATTTGTTGTGTAAAAATTTTATTATGGAAGGTGGTTAATAACCTACAATGGGGGATTTAGAGGTGGGGGCCCACACCTACCTAACCTCCCATGGGAGGGTTTAGTGTGGTGGGGCCCACACGAGACCCTAACTCCTCACCTCTCCCTCAAATCCCTAAACCCCCCTTATTTGTGAAATCTCTTCACTTTCCCCTCTCCATTAATTATGCCAACACTCTAATTAATTAATGGAGTCATCTTCAATTAATTAAAGAGGTGGTTTGATTTTTTTTGAAATGCTTGGAAATTTATTAAAATAAGTGAGAGCTTTATTTTAATTTTGGGGTTGGAAAACCTTGTGTGGGAAAACCCTTGAAGAGTTGGTAAGAGAGGTTTACTCTTCTAATAAAGAATGTTCTCTCTCAACGAAGAACAATTCTTTAATGGAGGTAGGATTCCAATGAATTCCCTGATGCTCAAGCTCGGATATGAAGTGCGAGGCGGATGCAATGATCGATGTCAACTTAATCATCTTTATGCGTCGTCGTCAAAAAACTTCATAATCGAGGTATGGGTTTTATTCTTTGAAGTAAATGTTTCTGTACCCATTCTACGTCGTTGGAATCATATCTTGACAACCAAATGGTATCACCATAAAAAGGGGGATTTCGGAACGCACTAACACAACTGAGTACTTCCCATAATTTATCTTGTCTTTGGTTAGCGATGGGATCAGATGGTGGAAACCAGAAACAAGCCGGCCGCGAAGAAGGGACCGACGACACAAAGGATGTCGGGTCGTCAAGAAGGTGTGGAATCTTCTAGCTATGCAAGGGAGGCCACAGCTAAGGTGGGCCGCAGCAGAGGGGCGCGACGCCGTTGCGCCGCGCCGGTGGAATAGGTCCGTGGCCAGGGCAGGCCAGGGAAGGAGGGCTGGCGCGCGGCGCCATCACGCCGTGATGGAAGGGAAGTTGCGGCTGGGCCGTGGCAGTTTGGAAGGAGGGCGGCCGCCTGCGCTGGCCGCCGGTGAGGAGGCGCTAGGGCGTAACCTGGCGGTTCCGTGGAGAAGGAACCGACTCTTTATGGTTCCGTTATGGGAGACTAAAGGGGGTGAAAACCTCCCCCTTGATTGAAAGGGTGGGCCCCGGAGGGCATCATCGCCGCCTTGTCATGCTGACCAGGTGGACGTCACCGCCCCGCCACGCTGCTAGGCCACCACTTCACGAACTCCGCGCGGCCAAGCCTCCGCGCCACACGGGCCGGACCGTCGCACAAGGCGGGCCGGGCCACGGCGCCACGCTGGCCGGGCCGGTGCCCTGTGTCAGGCCACCGTGCCACGTGGGCCAGGCCGCCGTGCCGCGCGGGCTGGGCCGCCAGCCTGGGCCTGGCCGTGCCCAATCATACCGGACCCAGACCCGGGTCGGACTGGGCCTAGACCCCCTATTTTCAGACAAGGTTTGTTCAAATGCCTATATCATGGGCTATGGACCTCTGATCGATGCACTGTCATTTGCATAGGGATCTTTGGATCCTGATCTTCGTTTCGGTAAAATACACTCAAGGTATCAGTGAAGTTTGAGTACAGTCTGGTTGGTTCGAACCCGAAACCAAACGGGCCCTCAGAGCAGAAATGCTTGTAACACGAGCTCCGAACGTCCGATTGATGTGTCGTCAACTTTTTTGGATTCCTCTTGATGAGATGGTTCTTTTGGTATACTTTAACTGAGGATTGTAAGTATTTTTAGTATGGATGGTTTGGATTGTACCAGAAATCCAACCGGGCCACTCGAACAGAAATATTAATAACTCTCGGACCAGACGTCTGTTTGACGAACTATCAGTGGAGTTGGTAATCACATTGAGAAGCGGTTCCTTTGAGTATACCCCATTAGAGATCGGGGTATAGTTGAGCTATGGTTGGTTTTGTTCCTACACGAAACCAAACGGGCCCCTGAGACTAAAAGGCTAATAACTCACAGACAGAGCGTCTGATTGACGCGTCGTCTGTTGCGTTGAGACCCCTTTGACAGGGCAGTCCTTTTGATATACTTCTTCATGGTACTTCGTGATAGTTGATGTATAGACGCCTTGGATTGTTGACCGGACCCTCCTGGAATCGAGCGTGCTGTGTGCGGGAACCCTAGAGCTGGGTTCGACTGTGACGACGATGAAGAATGTACTTGGATCCTACGTGGATTCAGCGGCGAGGACAACTGTACTTGGATCCTCCATGGGTTCGGCAGTGAGGACGACTGTACATGGATC
This sequence comes from Viscum album, assembly GCA_963277665.1. Classification (NCBI taxonomy): domain Eukaryota; kingdom Viridiplantae; phylum Streptophyta; class Magnoliopsida; order Santalales; family Viscaceae; genus Viscum; species Viscum album. The sequence continues at coordinate 1,256,737,101 of OY728134.1, forward strand.
CTCCATGGGTTTGGCAGCAATGACGACTTTACATGGAACCTGCATGGGTTCGGTAGTGATGGTTATTATACTGGAATCCTTCGTTGGTTCGATGTCGATGACTACTGTTCATGTATCCTATGTGGGTCTGGCAGTATTGACCTCTGTACTTGTATCCTGTGTGGGTCCGGCAGAGTAGCCAGTCTTGTATCCTATGTGGGTCCGACATCTTGGCTGGTCTTTAATCCTGTGTGGGTCCGACAACCTAAATGAATCAATGGCTACAACTGATCATCTCTATCGTTATACGAAGGATGTATACATGTGTGATATGAGTCTTGACTTTCAATCTATATCATCAATGTGATTGACTTGAATTCTTGTGTGGATTAGGTTTTTATTTCATGTGTGGACTTGGTTGTGCTTTCCTGTGTGGACTACGTTGTGAATTCCTGTGTGGACTGGGTTGTGATTTCCTGTGTGCACTGGGTTGTGAATTCTTGTGTGGACTGGGTTTTGCTTTCTTGTGTGGACTGGGTTATTCTTTCCTATGTGGACTAGGTTTTGAATTCTTGTGGGGATTGGGTTGTGTTTTCCTATGTGGACTGGGTTGTGATTTCCTATGTGGATTGGGTTGTGATTTCCTGTGTGGACTGGGTTGTATTTTGGATCGTGAGTTGGAGCTGAACTGAATTTATGACTTAGGTATATGTATGGGCATATACCTAAGTAGTGTTGGTTGATACTACGTGTTTGTATCTCTACTTTTTGGTTATCCTTGTTGGATTTGGTGAGACCTTGAGGGTCTCGGGGTCCTTACTGAGTATTGTTATACTCACCTCTACATGGGCTATGCCCGCACCACGTTGTGTTGGATACAGACGATGGACGACGCTGAATGAGACTGAGTGTACGTGGACTGGATGGTACTCAGAGGTGGACCTCACAAAGAGTCAGTACCCAGAGGTAGAATTCACGACGAGACTGTACTCGAAGGAGGTTGGTGGGCGAGAGCGTTGAGGAGGCTATCTGTACCTACCCTTCAGGTAGGATCTGAGGAGGACAACCCAGGAGCAGCTTCTATCTTCTAGCAGTTTGTCATTTATGATGTACGTTAATTTTCTTAGTTGTACTGTACTCTTAGTTGGGTTTGTATACTGGCTCATTTACATTCCATCACTTACTTTTGTACTCAGTTTACTTAGTGTTTACTTCATCTTGCGTACTCTTTTGTGAATGTTTACTTATATGAACGAAAATTCCTTCCCTATTATTGGGATTTGTGACTTTGGTGCTAGTCGCTAGCCCATAGCATATGGAAGGCGGGAATGGGGTAGTCACGGCACGGGCCCTGAGGTCGGGTCGTGACAAATTAGTATCAGAGGAGTCAGTTCTAGTGCAGAACTTAGGACTCTGATCTATCTTACTGTGATGAAATAATATTAAGAGTATTGACATTGGTTTTCATTCCAGGGAGTCCACTGTTGGTGTGGGGGCTGACGTATCCATATACTAGGACCTTGACCTTTGAATTCTGATTCAGTGCACAGAAACACTGATTGTGTGTGTGTGTTTTAAGAGTTTCCTTTGTGGTCTATTTTAGTAAGCTCACTAGGTATACTATTTGACTGTGGTGCACCTGTTATTTATCAGGATCCGCTGTGAAGACAACCAGCTAGGGTTCCCGAGAGAGAGTACATGATGTCGGACCACCGAGAAACGAGGCTCTAGTGTAGGGCCCTCTTACTATGTTGGCACCTTCGGGTGGTGTAATAGCTGCACCACCACCCATTGGGAAGCAGATGCCACCAGCTGTACTAGCAGACGGTGCATGCCGATAGAGCGTGTTGCATGAGATCCAGCTTGAGAGGCCACTAAGGTTACGATGCGAGATAGATTCCCAGATAGTAGTGGACTGCATGGAGGTGATTGATAGAGTTTTCCACCTAGTTGAAACACTAGTAGAGCAGATGGTGGACTTAGATGCGAGTGTTTTCCAATGAGTGACCATGAGGTTGGTCTGTATAGTGATGAGGCTTCAATACATTGACCAATTCCTAGGATAGTACCTTCGGGAAGTGTGCCAGCTATACCACTACCTGTTGGTCAGCGGTTTCATCTGGTAGTACTGGTAGATGACACATGTAGGATTAGTGCCTTACATGTGTTTCAACATTAGATACCCCTCAGGTTCTGAGGTGAGCCTGACACACAGGCGGCAGAGGACTGGATTCAGGAGGTGGTTGAGAGATTTTTAGAGCTTATACAACTTCGGCAGGACGACATGTTAGTAGCTGAGTATTCTTCAGGGAGTACCAAACCATTCCTGGTACATGATGGATACGATGCGATCAGTACTTCAGGGCTCGGAATTTCGAGCGAGGTGTGTCTAAAGGACATTCGAGCCAGCACTTTTCCTCTATGCATTCCTACTTATGTTAGGGTGCTAGAGAGAACCTTTGTGGTTGATAGTTCTTTGGCTAAGTGGATACGACCAGTGAAGGACAATAGTGGGAAAACAGGAAAGTGGTTCTAGTCTCTGAGACTTGGGCTTGTAAAATGATTTAAAAAGAGGAAGTGTTAAGGACAGACGAATATGTAGAGTAGCAGACGTGGAAGCAGTGCATGGAGAGTAGCATGTGGTGGTGTACATTTCGACATGTTACAACCACACGCCTTTGTAGCCCCCGCCAGGCTCAGGGGTCAGGAGGGCAGGGGAAGAGAATAGCTGCATACGGTCAAGGAGTGTGACCCAATGGAACTATGAATGATTTGAGGTACGGTCTGTGTCTACTACGAGCTCCCATATCAATAAACATAGGTACCAATCATTCCTTCCATCCACGAATCTTGTCCCAGACCTATAGGTTCCTGTTAAGATGTTTACTTGATCCTCACATCTAGAGATACCTTTGGGGGGAGACTTGATAATCACACTTACGCCGACAGGGTGATCTGACCCTTGAGGCGAGAGTTTCAGTTGGAACCTCTTGCTAGCAGTGTCGAGGACTTATGACGTTAGTTTGATTATGGATTGGGAAACCAAATTTCATACACAAATTGACGGTATTAGGAAAAAAGGTTGTGGTTTATCTAAAATGTTGGGATGAGGTTTTTTCATGGTCGGAAAAAAGGGAACCCCAAGTAGCATAGGTTAAACTCGTGCATAGGAGGGTGCGGCCGATCACTCTTGAGTCGTCTAGCCTTACCATCATTGAAAAAAGAATTTTCAGTTTTCAGTTCCTCCAAGACTATGAATTCGAGATAGTCTATACTCTTGGAAAGGGGAACATTGTTGTAGAAGCTCTCATCAAGAGGACTGATATTTAACTTTTAGGGGTGGCGAGACAGCAGCTGGCCACATTTCAGATGTCCTTTGTGGATAATAATGGAGTCAACATGTGTTGAACCAGAGATGGTTCAGGCTACGACAGAGAAGATGCAGATCATCTAGGAGCGGATGAAGACTATACAGAGCAGACAAAAATCATATTTTGATAGGAGACGAGACCACTGGAGTTCGAGGGTGATGACAACTTCTTCTTACGGGACTCACCTCGACGGGGTCTACGTAGATTTGGCCGGGGTGGTAAGATATCTCTTCATTTCATCGGACCTTTCCAAGTCCCTAACAAAGTAGGAAAGGTGGCTTAACACCTGGCCTTTCCATCTCAGATGCACCAGGTGCATGACTTCATCCACGTATCTCAGCTGAGGAGATGTGTGCACGACCCTTCACACATAATCGATCATAGTGAGCTTGACATCAATGGAAGGGCTACATTCATGGAGGTTCTAGTGGAGATCGAGGATCTATAGGAGTGGGTACTATGTGGATGGTCAAATCCTCTGGTGTTCATTCATTGGAAGCATGGGAACCTCCAAGAGAGCGCATGTGATATAAAGGATCAGATGCGTGCTCTTTACAACATTTGTTTTCTCGAGTGTGTGTTGAAGCTTTATAGGGACGTAAATCTCTGAGGATGGAGTAATGTAAAGACCCTTAAATTTGAAGGAATTTTTTTTCTTAATTTCTTTGGAATTTTACGAGTACGAAATTTCTGACGGCACCTGATTCCGAGGTCTGGTGAGCCTGAAATCAATTTCTGAAGGTTAGCTTGGGTACGTTCAGTAAACGAATGAGTGAGTTTTTATATCTTTTGAACCGTTGCTCGGAATTGAAATTTGAGGGCACTGATGAACTCGCAGCGCCAGTAATTCCTTAAAGAGGCCTTTTTTGTAGTTGCATTTTGAGCAGGTTGAGGTTTAATAATTGGGGATTTAGAATAAAAATAAATAAATTTTATTGTGTACAAATATTATTGTGGAAGGTGGTTAATAACCTACAAAGGGGGAGTTAGAAGTGGGGTCCCACACCTACCTACCCCCCCACGGGAGGGTTTAGTGTGGTGGGGCCCACACGAGACCCTAACTCCTCACCTCCCCCTCAACTCCTTAAACCCCCCTTATTTATGAAATCTCTTCACATTCCCCTCTCCATTAATTAGTCCAACACTCTAATTAATTAATGGATTCATCTTCAATTAATTAAAGCGGTGGTTTGGTTTTTTTTCAAATTCTTGGAAATTTATTAAAATAAGGGAGAGCCTTATTTTAATTTTTGGGTTGGGAAACCATGAGCGGGAAAACCCTTGAAGAGTTGGAAAGAGAGGTTTCCTCTTCCAACAAATAACGTTCTCTCTCGACGGAGAACAATTCTTCAACGGAGGTTGGATCCCGACGAAATCCCCGACACTCAAACTCGGATATGAAGTGAGAGGAGGATGCAATGATAGAAGTCAACATAATTATCTTTCTGTGATGTCATCAACAAACTTCATAATCGAGGTAGGGGTTTACTCTTTGAAGTGAATGTTTTCGTACCCGTTCTACATCGTTGGAATCACATCTTGACAACCAAATGGTATCACCATAATAAGGGGGCTTTCGTAATTCACTAACACAACCAATTCCTTCCATAATTTATCTTGTCTTTGGTTGATCACGGGAGCGGATGGCGGCAATCGGAAACTAGTCAGCCGCGAAGAAAGGATCAGCGGTGCAAAGGCTGTCGGGCCATCAAGAAGGTGCGAAAACTTCTAGATATGCAAGGGAAGCCGCGGCCAAGGTAGGCCGCGTCAGAGGGGTTTGACGCCGTCGCGCCGCGCCGGTGGAATAGGTCCGCGGACAGGGCATGCCATGGATGGAGGGCCGGCGTGCGGCACCATCACGCCCCGCCGGAAGGGATGTCGCGGCTGGGCTGCGGCGGTTTGGCAGGAGGGCGGCTGGCTGGGCGAGCCGCCAATGAGGATGTGATAGGGCAAAACCCGGTGGTTCCATGGAGTAGGAACCGGTGGTTGCCGGTTCCGTTACGGGAGACAAAAGGGGGCGCAAACTGCCCCCTTGATTGAAATGGTGGGCACCGCCACCGCCTGGTCACGATGACCAGGTGGACTTCACCGCCCAGCCACGCGACTAGGCCACCGAGTCACGAAGACCGTACGACCAAGCCTCCATGCCATGTGGGCCAGACCGCCGCACCGTGCGGGCGGGCCACCGCGCCACGCGGGTCGGGCCGCCGTGCCACGTGGGATGGGTCGGTGCCCAGGGCAGGGCCGCTGCCCCACGTGGGTCGGGCCGCAGCACCACGCGGGCCGGGCTGGCACCTAGGGCTGGGCCTCAAACAATCGGGCCGGAGCCGGACCCGGGTCGGGTGGACCCCGTTTGGGCCGACCTAGGGGGTATTGGGACGGGTCGTACCGGGGCCAAACCCCCTATGTTCGGACCAAGTTCGTTCAAATGCCCATATCATGGGCTTTAGACCTCTGATCAACAGACCATCAATTGCGTAGGATCCCTGGATCGATACGGTCTTTTTGGTATAATGCACTCAATGTATTAGTAATGTTTGAGTATAGTCGGGTTAGATCGAACCCGAAACCAACTGGGCCCTCAGAGCAGAAAAGCTTATAAATTCAGATCCGGACGTCTGATTGACGTGACATCGACATTATTGGATTCATTTAGATGATATAGTTATTTTGGTATACTTCACCTGAGGTTTGGACGTAGTAGGAGTATGTCCGGGTGTGATTGTTCCCGAAATCCAATTGGGCCCCTCGAATGGAAATATTTATAACTCTCAGACCAGATGACTGTTTGAAAAACTGTTAGCGGAACTGGTAATCACATTGAGAATCATTTCCTTTGAGTATACCCCATGATAACTCAGGGTAATGTTGAGATATGGTTGGTTTGGTTTGTACACGAAACCAACCGGGCCCCGGGACTAAAATGCTAATAACTCACAGTCCGGGCGTCCGAATAACGTGTCGTCTGTTGCGTTGAGACCCCTTTGACGAGGCAGTCCTTTGGGATACATCTTTGTGGGACTACATGAAAGTTGATGTATCGACCCTTGGCTCATGGAGCGAACCCTCCCTGAATCGAGCATGCTGTGTGCGGGAACCCTACAGCTGGCTGTGACTGAGACGACGATGACGATTGTACTTGGATCCTACGTGGGTTCGGCCGCGAGGACGACTGTACTTGGATCCTCCGTGGGTTTGGCAGTGAGGATGACTGTACATGGATCCTCCATGGGTTCGGCAGTGATGACCACTGTACTAGGATCATGCGTGGTTTCGGCAATGATGGTTACTTTACTGAAATCCTTCGTGGGATCGACATCGATGACTATTGCTCTTGTAACATATGTGGGTCCAGCAGTATTGACCTCTGTACTTGTATCCTATGTGGGTCCGGAAGAGTAGCTAGTCTTGTATCCTATGTGGGTCCGACAGCTTGGCTGGTCTTGTATCCCGTGTGGGTCAGACAGCCTAGATGAATCAGTGGCTACATCTGATCATATTTATTGTTATACGAAGGATGTATACCTGTATGAGCGGATTCTTGACTTTCAATCTATATCATCGATGTGATTGACTTGAATTCCTGTGTGGACTGGGTTTTTCTTTCCTGTGTGGACTGGGTTGTGCTTTCCTATGTAGACTCGGTTGTGAATTCTTGTGTGGACTGGGTTGTGATTTCCTATGTGGACTGGGTTGTGAATTCCTGTGTGGACTTGGTTTTTCTTTCCTGTGTAGACTGGTGTTTCCCTCGGAATTCGGGGATGACCTCCTGGATGGGAGATTCAAACGTTCCGATCAGTTTCTAGCAGGTTTGTTTGTAGAACCGGAAACATCCAATGATTCCACATCCATTTGGACCTACTTTCCAAAGGTAGGCGCTCATTAGCTTGTGGACTGATGAGACTTAGGAATTTGCATTGGTCAAGAGGATGGGAGGTCGGACTCATCACACCTTTTTTAGGGGAATTATTGTCTATTCCGGGACTCTCTTTATAGATTTAAGTTATGTTCGTGAATCCTTATTACATTACCAAGTATAAAATTAGCATTTCCTTCAGTTTTGACAGTCAATGATTAAATATGTAAGAAATTTAGAGAATCTTTTATATGTATTCGAGGTTCTTCATCAATAGACAATCATCTATATCTATTTAGAGATTCTTGGCCAATGGTAACCTTCAAAACATTCATATAAAAGTCTCTTGGTCATTATGATGACCAGGCTAGTTTTAAAGCCACTCAGTGGGGCACTTGAAGTTTATTGTCATTCAGAAGGACAATTAATTATTTCAAAGTTGGGATCGAACCCATAGATGGGCTACCTACGTATCCTTTGTTTTGGAAAAGGAATCAGAACCCACGTAGTTCGAGTAACGGTATGATATTTATGATTGATGGCTCAAAGCAGGATGTCACAATTACTTTTACACTCTATGCTCACGTGAGTCATGATCGGTGTGAGAAACAAGAGGTATTGGTAAAAATTAGACAATTGTGCCATGAAAGATGCAATCATAAGAAATGGTTTGGGGCTTATGTATGTATGACTGCCCATATGAATGAAGTTTAGGATTTACTTTAAGGAGAAAATCCAGGAAAAGGGTCCATAAATGTATATGTGCTTTATGGAGATTTGAACACTCTAACTTGGGACTTTATTCCTGAAAAGGAAACCCAAATTAGGAGAGGATTGATAATCGGGTTTTACTCCTGAGAAGTAATCCCATATTAAATGTAAATTAGGATTGGTTAAGGAGAATTTAAGGGAATTGGAGCTTACTCCTGAAAAGGAAGCCTAAGATTTATGACTGGGACTTATTCTTGAAAAGGAAGCCCAGGTTAAGGATTAAGGTTTGGGGCTTACTCCTGAGGAGGATGCCCATAATAAGGGACTTGGGGCTTACTCAGAGGAGGATGCCCAAAATAAGGGACTTGGGGATTACTCCTAAGAAGGATTCCCAAAATAAGGGACTTGGGGATTACTCCTAAGAAGGATGCCAAAAATAAGGGACTTGGGGCTTACTCCTAAGAAGGATGCCCAAAATTAGAGGACTAGGGGCTTACTCCTAAGAAGGATGCCCAAAATAATGACTGGGACTTATTCCTGAAAAGGAAACCCAGGTTAAGGATTCTATCATCCTAAATAATGAGGTTGAATGAATGAACTCCCAATCTTTGATGACAAAAAAAATGTATAAATCACTATGTTTTGAGTGATATTCTACAGAATTCCTTTCGAATAAGGAAGTCAAATCAAGAAATCATGCCATAAATGGCTTTGTAGAGTATCTTGAAGATTTAATCTTGAATAGGAATGGTGAAATTTCTTAAGAGGGGTAAAATGGGCAAGATGGGCACCCAAAAAGGTAGGGGCACACAAGTCTTGAAAGGCGCGCAAGTCTTACGTGGGCGCGCAAGTTTTGGTCGCGCAGGTAAACCTGCGCGACATGTGGGGTACTTGCGCGATTTTCAACCAGCATTAGAATACATGAGAGATTCTTTATTAATCCCTTTAGAATCCTCTTGAGGTTCTTCCAAAAAAGGGATGTGCAAGTTCTATCAATGGAATAAGGCGGCGCACAAGTGGGACCACTTCCCTTAAGGGCTGGCCACTCAGGCGCGCAAGTGTTGATGAGTTTCAACACTTAGGCCTTCCTCCCTCTCTTTAGATCTTCCGTTCTAGGTAAGAAATTACCTTAGAAGTGTTCCAGAAGCTTTGAGAAGAGACTTGGGCGTCGGGAGCTTCAATCCGAGTTTCTGGAAAAAGATCCTCTTGAATGGGGGGCCCACAGGGTCTATTTATATGCAGGAGAAGACCCCGGGCGGTTACCGGGCAATTATCACTTAGGTCGCGCAAGTCACTTGCGCGACCAAGGGCATCGTGCAAGTGTACTTGTGCGACAGTGATATAACTTGCGCGGTGAAGTTTCTTTTGATCCTCTGTTCATGCCTTTGTCGATTTTTGATATTTTCTTCAAAGGTTGGATCACTTTGAGCTCAGATATTTCCCTTTTTCGATCTTTAGATTCTGTGACGAAAGGAGCGTCAACAAAAGTCCCCCCTCAATGTTGGATCTGGAGAGAAATGAGGATTTGATTCTGAGGAAATCAGATCCATCCAAAGGAAAAGGGGGCACGCAAGTCTTCAGGGCACAGAGGGTGGCACACAAGTTCTCTTCGCGCAGGACTTGAGCGCACTGGGTACGACGCGCAGATAGGCCTCCTGGCCTATAAATTCATGGTTCCACCTCCGTACAAAGCATCTGGGTTCCTGGACTTCATACTCTTCGAGCTCTCGTCGCGCAGGTCACCTTAGCCGCGCAGGTTGTTATGTTTTCCACTGTTTTCCTTGATGTCGCGCTCCTGTAAATGTAATCGTACTTGTGAGGTTTATACTTGCGCGTCAAAAACTAGTGCGACACACGAATACTTGTGCGCCATGTTTAAACTTGCACGCCTTTATGACTTAGCCATTTTTTCCAAATTCATTCACAAATTTTATGAAAAATAAACCCATTTAAGAGTTTAATTTATTCATCTTTTGTGCAGATTCAATGGCTCATAAGGGAATTAAAATGTCTGATGAACTGGCTAGCAAGCGGATTGATGACATGATGAACATTATTGGCCATGATTACTATGATATCTGCAACAACACTCTCCCAGATTTGGCTAAGTACTTGAAGAAATATCATCCTAATTTCCCATAGAGCATCTACCTGCCTCTATATGTTCATGGTCACCTGCAAGGAGTCAACGTTCCAGACGCAAAGAACTATACACCTGAAATGCAGCTGCACTGCTACTCCTTCATTTCGGTTATGATGTGCATTAAGAGAAACAACAATGGTGTGAGCTTTCAAATTCTTCCTCCATGTCATTTCCTTGCAGATATGAAAATGGCAAACCCATGGGCTGAAATGTTTTCCACTGCTGGTTGGTGGAGAGAAGACAAACATGGTATTATGGTAATATCTGAAAAGAGTACTCTCTCCAAAAGGATCTTTATTTCCAATGTTCCATTCTCAAGTCCATGTATCCATCTTCCAAGTCTATTGGACAGAAACAGAGTCACTGTTTGATCAGCAGAAAGTTTTCTCAAACCGCACTCAAGAACATCCTTTTACAATTGTTCCAAGAAGAGCTGGTATCACTGCATCTCTTATTGTATGCAGTTGAATGAATGAATTCCAGGTGGTTGCTGATGAGGCTTGGGATGTCGTAAATCAAATGAAGTGTTATGTTGAAAGCCTCTTGTAATTATTGAAAAAGAGAAGAGACTCCAGTCTGTGGATGTCCTTCTAACTCTTGTGTATCAATGAAAAACACTTTCGTCTTCAATCATTTGTACCTGCATTCTTTCATTGCCTGCTTCAAATTTACTTAACCCAATGGGCCTAGTAAGCATAGTTTGATTTTTACTAGGATTATTACAAATAACCCTACAAACTTTGAATCTTTTAATTGCTCAATATTAAATAAATCATACAAAAATGTATATTTAGTGAGCTGGAACTTGACTTTTATTCAGAGTTCCTTTGTCTTTTGTGGGCAGTTCAATGTCATGCATGCCGGACATAAAGGGGCTAATGTTTAAGGTCGAAATAGATTTGACCAAAATGGATTAAAATTGATTCAATTCCTTGACAATTTATCTGAAAACATATTACCATACTCAAGTATGAGAGAAAATATGTAAACTATGGCTTAAGAATATTTGAATCTGAGGAATGATATGAAAAAGAGCTAAAAGGCATTAGAAGAAGTAGTTTCCAAGAATGAAGTTACTATTATTTAACAAAACCTATTAGGGGTTTGAAATATACAGGGCCACCTAAGGGCATTGGCTGCATGGTCAAATAAATAGTATCTTTCGGCTGACAAGTCTGTTATGTGGACTGTTTATGCAAGGCAACCTATGGGCACGTGATGCATAGTCAGGCGAAAGAACTCTCAAAAATTTACTTTCCTAGTGCCAAAAGCCAGTGAATGTTTATGGAGATTGAAATTTTTTAAAGTATAGAGTTTGTTGTATGGAAAGAGGTAATTGAATATGGAGAAGATATTTTTAGACAAGATTATCGAAGAACTGGATGAATATCACTCCTACGAGGGTCTGACCCAAACGTAGGGAAGGAGAATAAACCATAGACTTGAATACTTTCAGATCATGAAAAAGGATATGGGACAAATATTTTAAGTATGGCTATTTTTTGCGGATCCCTACATACAGTCGTTTAAGAAAAATAAGGACAAAAGAGGCATTCTTCCCGAGAATGAAGTTACCATTATTTAACAAACCCGTTAGGGGGTTGAAATATGCAGGGCCACTTAAGGGCATTGGCTTCATGGTCAAATAAATATCATCTTTTGGCTGACAAGTCTGTTATGTGGACTGTTTATGCAAGGCCACCTATGGGCACGTGCTGCATAGTCAAGCAAAATAATTCTCAGAAGTTTGACTTTTTTGTGACTAGAAGTCATGAAAAGGGTTATGAAGATCTGAAAATATTTAAGGTTAGGATTATAACACATAAAGATGGGTATTTTCCAGTATATATAGAGATACATGGGTCAATGATAACCATAATCATGTTGTGGCTGGGTCCTGAATTGAAATTTTGGACATCACTACGTATCTCATAAGAATGAGAATAAAGCCATACATAGTTCTTGAAATGCAGTTTAACGTCGTGTAGGACGAAAGTATTAGAGATCTTAGTTTAGGGTCATAGAATTCGTACCATAATAATGAATACACAGTGTGTGTTTTCATGAGGACTTTTCATCCAAGGGACTGAAAGTGAAATTTGGAGTTAGGCCCAAGAGAGTTAGGGCTGGATTCGAGGGATACTCGAATGTTCCTACGTATCCCATAAGGATGGGAATCAAGCCCACGTAGTTCTAGATCTACCCTTTGTACACATTTGGTTCGTACGGGTGAAAGGGGACTTTAGTGCAATGATGGTTTAACCTGAGACAAAAAGTTTAGGTATTACCATGTATGCACGTAGTCTTTTGAAATGAAAACATGATTGAAAAATCAATGTCAATAATAGTTCTCTCTCAAATGATGAAATCAAAGAGTATTGTAGTTTATTGTTGTACTGGACAAAAGTGTTGCATAGTTTAACATCATATAACAAGGACGAAAGTGAATCAATGTAAATATATTGATTCTAGGGGTGGTTTCACGAATCAGCATCATATGAGATGGTGGTGAACCGATGTGAAGAGATTGTTTTTGGGCTTGAACACTGGGAGGTTGCCTACATACCCATCCTGGAGGGCAAGGATCAAAGTCCGTGTAGTTCAATTAAACAATGAATTAATGATCAAGTTGTTCTTGGGGACAACGATCTAATAAAACAATGTTTTTGGGACTTATACATGGTTAGAGGCCCAAAGAGAGTGTTACGGTTGAGGTTTTCCCTAAGATCACGTGAGTCATACTCGGCGTGAGAAACAAGAGGTAACAACAAATTTAACGATGCATAGTTTAATGTAATGTAGAACATATAAAGGGACTATGCAGATTAACGTATTGTAGTTAGGACTGTTGGTGTTGCGCAGTTTAGTGTCATGTAGCAGGGACAAAATACTGTTTAATGTCATGTAGTACGTATTATGAATTTTCTATACAGTTTAGCGTCATGTAGTTAGGACGATGGGAACAATAGAGTTTAACGGCATGTTGGATAAAAGTGTGAATAGTTTAAGGTCATATGCATGGACCGTGGATGGTGCAGTTTAATGTCATGCTGGACCTTTGATGATTATATAGTTTAACATCTTTCCGGACGTAAGGGACTTTTATACGGTTTAGCGTCATGTAGTTAGGACGTCGCAGTTTAACGTCTTGCTGGACATAAGGGACTTTCCTACAGTTTAACGTCATGTTAGACGTAGTTGCAGTTTAAGGTCATACTAGACCATTGCTGTATAGTTTAACGTCATATAGCAAGGACGAAATGGTGCTGCATAGTTTAGTGTCATGTTGCGGGGACAAGTTATTTTTTCTACAGTTTAACGTCATGATGGACGAAGTTGCAGTTTAAGGTCATACTGGACCATCATTGTGTAAACCAATTGTAAGAGTCTTGGTTCTGGGGGCCATATTTTGTGTTTATACAAAATATTTCTTCAGAAATCTAGCATTGGTTGGAGTCATGATGAGTTCTCCATCCATTGAGATTAATGAATAACCTCCATTGGAGTAGACCTTATGTATTGAATAAGGTCCTTCCCATTTTGTTTCAAGTTTGGGAGGCTTCTTTATTAGTACCACCTTCCCACAATAAAAAGGAAGAAGGTAACACTGCCCTCTCTGGAGAAATGAGCACAATTCCTAAACCAACTTTGTTGAATTTAGGATTTTCCATTTTCTTCCCTGTTGGACTTCTGGAAGCACCATCAAAATACATTTCCCATGTTTGAGGATTCTCATGAATAGAGAAAACATCCTCATCAGGGAGTTCAATATCCGAAGACGTGTCTTCCATGGAAGGATGTTCAGTTAGGAAATCAGCCAGAGCTTGGCCCTTTATTGCCTTTTGAGACACATACGGAATGTCGAACTGCTGCAAGATAACTGCCCACCTTGCTAGACGTCCTGTAAGAATTGGACGACTAAGGATGAATTTGAGCGGATTATTGCGAGATACCAATTGGACCTCGTGATGTTGCAAGTAGTGTCTCAATTTTTGGACTGCAAAGATTAATGCTAGGCAGCACTTCTCAATACTTGAATACCGGGTTTCTTCTTCAAGCATAGTTCTATTGAGATAGTAGAGGCTATTTTCATTCCCATCATCATTCTTTTGAGCGAGAAAGGCACCCAATGATCACTCTAGAGCTGTCACATTTAGGATAAGTGGTCTACCTTCAACAGGTGGCATAAGTACTGGTGGACTCAAGAGGTATTTCTTGAGAACATCAAATTCTTCTTGACATTCTTTAGTCCACTGGTAAGTGACTCCTTTTTTCAATAATTTGGTAAAGGGTAAACTTTTGCCTGCCAAATTGGCGATGAAACGCCGAATATAGGCTAAGTGTCCTTGAAGTCCTCTTAATTATTTCAAATTCTTATGAGGTGACATACCAAGGATTGATTTGGTCTTCTCAGGATCGACTTCAATACCATGATGGCGTACAACAAAGCCAAGGAATTTTCATGAGGTTACCCCAAAATCACATTTTAAGGGGTTCATCTTCAAATTATGTTGTCGATGTTTGTGGAATATGACTTCCAAATCAGCCAAGTGATTAGAACGTTGTTTGGATTTAACTACCAAATCATCCACATAGCATTAAACAAACATCCCTAAGAAATGTTTGAAGATACGATGCATGGCGCGTTAATATGTTGCACCTACATTCATTAAACCAAAGGGCATCACCCAGTAACAAAACACACCTTGAAGAGCTCTGAAAGATGTAGATTCCTCATCTTCTGGGGACATTCGGATCTGATTATATCCGGAATATCCATCCATGAAGGAAAGTACTTTATAGCCAGCGGTCGCGTCAATTAAGAGTTCTATAATCGGAACTGGGAAATCATCTTTAGGACAATACCGATTAAGATCTCTGAAATCGATGCAAACCCTAATTTGTCCGTTCTTTTTCTTTTCAGGGACAATATTAGCCAACCACATGGGATACTGAACTTCTCTGATGAAGTTAGCTTTGATCAGTTTATCCACTTCAGCTTCAATTTTGGAAGCATAAGTTGGGTGTGTTCTTCTCGCGGCTTGTTTAAATCCTCGATGTTCTTTTGGTAAACCCAAATGATGAGTAGCAACATCAGGATCATGCCCAGGCATTTCTGTATAGTTCCAAGCAAAAATATCTTTATTTTTCTTTAGAAAAGAAATATACATCTCTTTCTCTTCAAGGGTCATGGCCGCAATAATTAAAGTGGGGCGTGGATATTTCTCTGTACCCAGATTTATTTCTCTGAGTTCATCCACAGTGGTAGAGATACCCTCTTCAAATGCTGGAGGAGCATCTCTAAGACCTTCCTCTTCCTCTTCATTATGTGCTATTTCTTCCGTTTCTACTTGCATAGTATATGACAAAACGAAATTCTCATGATCATAAAAGATGTCAAAATTTTCACATTTTGAAGAAGAAGCTTCCATTTCCGACCCTATTGACGATAAAGGGCCTTCTTTGGGAAATAAAGAGGAGATGATGGATTGAGAATCGACATCATTATTCACCTTTGGTGTTGCTATAACTTCTTCTGGCCTGATTGGTGAAGTATAGACTTGTTGGACTTCAGCAGATGAAATGAAAACGTCACCACTTATGCTTTCATCAATGTTTGGTAGGTTACCAATTTCTCCCATGTTGTCTGGCTCAATTGCCGTAATTGACATTATGGATCTTTCCATAAGAGTATTTTAATTTGGGCCTATTTTTTCAATTTGACTGATAGGTAACACATAATTGGTACTCACATGTGTAAATGGATTTATTGGAATTTTCTCCAAACCATATGGAGCATTAATTTTGGTAATTTCCTTCATTATAGATTTTTCTCTTCCCTTCATGTGATAAAATTTTGCCTCAATGTATTGAGACTCACATGTCTTGAATGGGGCCTTATCACCATACAATGTTCCAACTTGACCATTGAAACAGTATTTGAGACATTGATGGTATGATGAAGGAATAGATGCATGCTGATGTAGCCAGGGTCTTCCAAGCAAGACGTTGAAAGCTGAGTTTTGATCAACAATCATGAAATCCGAATTGGATACAAGATCTCCAAACTGGGTTCTGAGTCTAACTTCGCCCAGTGGTTCTTGTTCATTTATATCATATCCTTGTAACATCATGGTAGAAGGAGACAAATCAGATTCTGTGAGGCCCAATCGACGAAGTGTATGAATGGGCATGAGGTTGACTCCTGAACCATTGTCAATGAAAGCTCTTCGGATATCTACACCATTGACTTTTCCAGATAAGTACAAAGGTTTTATGTGGCCATGAACAACATCATCTTCATCTTTATCAGTAAAAGATATAACTGCATGGAATTCTGCAGGATTATTCTCTATGTGATAGACTTCAGCTGTAGCAATTTCAGCTTCAAACTCCTGAGGACTTGACAATGCTTCGATGAGTGATTTCTGAAGATCTTTTGATAGATTCAAAGCATCCAAAATTGATAACTTGTCTGGTACTTTGGCCAAGTGTTTCAATATATCATACATTTGATCTAGAGGTCTGCGTTTCCCAACAGGAATATGTGGTTTAGCCGGTACCTTAGAAGCAGATGCTTTGGAAGCTGATGCATCTTGTATTGGGATAGAAGTTGGAAAAATCCTTGGTTTTGGAATATTAGACTAATTAGATCTATTTACTTGCTGAGATAAAGAAGATGGAACCTTTAATCGGTCTTCCAAAAAAACTGTGCCAAAACTGAGTCCGCCATTGGCAAAAGAACTTTATTGATCTTTTTGAGCTCGCTGAAGGGCTCTACCACGAGTTTCTGCTGCATACACAGTGCTAGTAGGGGTAGAATTGGAGTAGTGGCTTCGGAAAGATCCATGTCTTCCCCTATATCCTAAACCTCTAGAACTTCCTCGGATTCCCTTATCTGATACAGGGAATTTAGGCTCATCAAGACTGGAATATGGATCTTTTAATTTAATCATATTAACATAACCGAAGATTAACTCTTCGTCTGATAAAAACCCTGCCTGACTAGCCTATTTAGGCTGTGCCATTTGATGAGGTGGTGCCCATGGCATTGAAGTAGATGGCATGAAATCTGCCAGAGTCAAAGACAACTTAGGCCTCTATACATACTCATCTTCTTCTGATTCCTCTTTCTTCTTTGAATTGTGATGCCCTTTTGAGGATTTGTCTTTTGATGGAGGCTTCACTGCTGCTTTTGTAGGAGACACAATTGGATTCTCCAATTGTGTTCGCAAAATGGCATGGGTTCGATTGATTGTCTTTCTGACCATCCAATCATCATATTTTTTTGGCAATTTTGATTTTGACTTCCTGCCACTCGCCTCCTTCCTCTGGATCTATAGCGGTAACACACGCTACATGAGCTGAAGAACCCTTCAATTTGACTTGTCCCAAGTCGACCATCTTTTGCAGGAGGACTTTAAAGACAAAACACTCCTGGATGGCATGCCCCAACATTTAATGAAAGGGACAATAATTGGGACGGTCTTCATCTCCTTTCTTGTTTGGCCTCTTGGGAACTGGTAATTGAACCAAATTTTTTTCCAGAGCTGAAATGAAGTAACCAGGAACATGCTCACTTCGGAAAGAGTATGTTTTACTCTTCAAATCCTCAATTTTTTTTCTTCATTGATCTCTTTGATCATTTGGACGAAACGGCCTTTGTTGTTGGCGTTCAGGAGGTGGAGCCCTTCGAGAACATGAAGGTTTTGAAGTAGAAATAGGTACAGGTGCTTGTTTAAGCATACCTGTAGCAGTTTCTGCTTTACCCATTCTCCTTCCCGGAGCTGATGGAATTACATGAGATTTAACCTTAGCCTGTATAAGGGAATCTTCAATCTGCTGAGTGATTGAAGTAAGTTATCGAAACCCTCCTGTGTATTTCACAGGGATCAATGGCGTGTGTAATTCGTCACGTAAATTTTCCACACAGATTGGCAACATCTCTTCCTGAGGGAGTACTAAACTCAGGGAATACGTTAATCCCTTCCAACGAGCAATGAAATCAGAGACTCTTTCATTCTCTCTTTTCTTGCAGTTTGTAAGATCGAAAACTGTCGTTTTTGGAAAAGTTGAGCTGAATTGAAGAAGGAATTTTTGACGAAGATCCTCCCATCCGATGATTGACCGGGATTGCAAGCTTGTATACTAGAAAAAAGCTGGTCCTTGCAAGGTTTGCACGAAGCATCTGAGTTTCACTGCTTCTTGCTGCTCTGGAGTTTCCATCATAGGATCACAACAAGATGCGTAATGCGTCAAATGTTGTTCAGGGTCGCCTGATCCATTGAAAGTAGGGAAAACAGGGTTTCCAAAACTAGATGGAGGAGAAATTGAATCTACCCATTCAGGGCAATCTTTCTTTTCTGGTTGAACTTGCGCATGTTTCCCTTCCATAGTTTCTAACCGAGATGTTAATGACTCAATAGTAGTTATTAACAATTGAGAAACATCTGGTTGAATCTGGTCTTGAGTAGGTGCAATGAATAGAGCTTGGACAGACGTGGTGGTTGGTGCTACAACTGATGGTAGCACTGCCAACCATTGTTGCGCTTGACCCACGGGATTAGACCTCTGAGGGTGTACTAATAAAGGGGGATATTCTTGATCTATCTCAGTAACTACAACAAATTCCTTCGGCTGTCGAACATCAGCATTCTTAAGAATAAGACTACTCTGAAGTAGTTCCGCATTCATTCTTCTTAATTGTTTCATTTCTTCCTCCTGTTGTGAAAACATTTGCTCTAATGAGAGCGATTGACCTTCTCCAGAGGAAGGATATGTAACATGATTCTTTCCCCACCCTTTTTTGGATACTTTTTGGAGAGAAGGAAATGGATTACCTAAGTTCTGAGTAATACTTTTACTTCGTGTACGCACACCTTCTTCATTTGTATTGGTTCGTACATTTTCTTGAGCAGGACGCTCTTCATCTGAGTCCCCTGGGTGAGTATCCTCTGATGGATTAGCAAAAATGGCATTTATGACATTTATTGATGCATAATGCATCGCATCCCTTCTATCAACATTTCTGTGATATTGTCTTCTATCATATCTTTGATGAGACATTGCCTTTTGTTGATTCAGTCCTTTAGGAACTTCTTGACGAGCTATAATTTGGAGGGAATCTCCTGATAATTTGGCTCTTCATTCCTCTTGGGGCTTCTTCCCCAATCGAGAAAAGACCGATATTCTCTAAGAAGGGGATTGATGATTTGAAAGAGTCCCCAGTCTCGTGAACTGGGGATGTTCCTGCTGATTCCGCTCAACTCCTCGAATCCCATTTGTTGACTCTGAGGGTTGGGTTAAAGGAGTCCTCAGTCTGACAAGCTGGGGTGGCTCTTGACATGATACGTCTGAGATCTTCTTAAAAGATCTCTTGATCTTGCGAATCTTAGTTCGGAAATTAGCTGGATGCATTAGCCTGTATCCACTTTTATCACCTGGTTCAACAGACCGTTGGATGATTTCCGAGACTTCTGTCATTTGATGATTTGTTTACTCCATACGAGAGGCTTGTGCAATATTCTCGCCTGCTTGATGGAGGATCAATTCAACAACTTGTTCTCTATATGCTTGATTTTGAGAGGAACTAGTTGAAGCCTGTTCTTGAACAAGCTTTTGATTATGAACAAAGCCCATTGACTGTGGCCGACCATGGGCAATAACATTGCATGAGACCATTTTCGGCGGGCTTTGCTGACTAGAAAGCACTGTGAAATGTAGTTCTCCATGAACACCCCATCCTATGATAAGAACATCAGATAGATCATTGGCAATTAACTAACACAATTTTCTTAGTGCGCCATGGCATGAACGTTGAAGGGTTCTCTGTGGCTTTTCAGCCTTCGGATACCGAGAGACTGATAGAGATGCCAAATCAATCTGACATTGTATCCCTTCTATTATCTTAAGATGATATTCATATTCATCATAAGATAATACCTTCTTCTTTAATTGACAAAGATTTTTCAATATGTTGAGACGAATATCATGGATTCCATCATCCGTCAACATATTTGGAATGTCGTACTGGGAGTCAGCCAAAGGCAAAAACTTGACTGGCACCTCACCTTTCGCCAGTTTCTTCCTCATGTTCAGCATTTCCTGTTTATCATTAAATGATGATTCTTCTACCTGTTTTGACCAGAGTTGGTGTTTCCTTGTTGCTTCATCGGATTCAACAAGATTGGTAGAGACATCATGGATCAAACTAGAAGATGCATGACTTAGGGGTGGTTTGGAGAATGACTTACACCCTGGGCTATCTTCTGATTGAGAAATTATTTCACTTGCTAGAGATAAAGCATCAGAAATGACTGGTTTCTCATTTGCAAGTGCCTCAAGATAAGAGGGCTTTCTCGGCACTACATTGTCCATTGTAGTATTTTCCAGGCAATGTGAATCACTACTGCGGTGAGGACTTTCGCAGCGAAGTTCATCATCATGGGGAGGACAACCATAATGGGTTACAGCAAAATATGAGAACTCTTGCTCCTTGTTCTTCTGACCACACAGAGGGTTCATGTGTCTCTCATTTAAAGATGAAACTTCAAGATTGACCGAATTGTCACAAAGCAAGCCTTCATGAAAAAGTTTCTGTTGAAGACTTTTGGAATTAATGTTCCCTTTATTGGGAACTGAGGGAGTAGAATCTTGAATTCCAACAGATAAATGTCTGAGGGCTTCAAGAACTCCAGCATCGAGCAAAGCCTTGTTGCAGATTGGCAGTTGATCTCCTGACTGTGCTGGGCAGATCTTTTTCTTAAATGCCTTCTTACTCGCTTTGGAAACCACTTGTTGATGAAAGTGGTTACTCTGAGCAGGTGTATGTGCCTGATCAGGAAAGATGGTCAGGTTAGGCTGACGATCTCCACTCAAATCAGGTGTATGTGCCTGGCATGGTTGTCCGTATGATATTGGGAAGTATGCCCCATGACCCTCTTGGACCGAAACAGATGTGTGTGTCTATTCTGGAGTGAATTTTTGATGTGTCACTCCACTGCTAGGGTTAGATTTATGTGTCTGCCCCTGATATGATGCTGAAGCTGTTATGATATCCTGGAAAGCATCCAGAATATGAGCAGGAATTTGCTTATGCTATTTCACCATTGACAAAATATGCTTGGTGACTTCAGCCACCGGAATGGGAATATACATCCATTCCGGGTTTTGAGTAGGTGTATGTGCCTGCTCTTGTCCTCCTTTTCCTGTCAGTGAATTCTGACAGTACTCAAGTGTGGGGGCAGAGAGTTGAGTCTGCCTCCTGTTTGTCGTCAGAGCATTCATACTGACTTCTCCTTGCGCTACCAAGCGAGACTGTTGGTAGGCTTGATTAGTACTATCAGGTGTATGTGCCTACTGATTACACTTCGCCAAAGGTGGTTGACGAGATCCATCATATGTAGTCAGACGAGCCTGCTGACTAACTGGTGATGTATAAGAAGGTGTATGTTCCTGCCTATAGTACTCCACCGGAATTGCCTGGCGGGATTGGCGTGATGCTGCCAGACGAGTCAGCTGGACAGCGGAATTAAAACGGACAGGTGTGTGTGCCTGCTCATTATTTGCCACCAAGATAGGTTGGTGGACTTCTCCGGAGATGGGAGGGATGAAAACCTGCCCATTGTCAACCGGATTCCGTCTCTGGCGGTTCTTCTTGCCTGCTCGGGTTCGAGGAATCTGAGTTGAATGCCTGGAGTTGGTACCCTCATCATGTTGAGGGCGCACTACAGCACGAGTCTGGCGGCGATTGTTGATGGGAGCCCTCGGGAAGGACTCCTGTATTTTTGAATTAAGGCCCTGCGGGACCTGCTCATTCACTTCCTCAGAGTAAGGGAGTGAATGGAAATTGCATTCTGGGGATAACGACCTGAACCGGTTGGAGACGGTAGTCAGCACCGCCTTCTTCTTAATCACTGGTCGTCGTTGTCCGGAGGACCTGTGTGAGTTATTTACTTGGAGGGCCTGTCAGGCAGCCTCCAGAGTTGGGATGGTACCATGTTGACGGTACTCCTTAACCAGCGCATTTGATACCCAGCATTGAAGATGCTGAGTAGGTGATGTCATCCTCAGAGCGGATGACGATCCAGTAGGAATAACAGCCGTGGTATTTGTAGCAGCAGTATTCACAGATGTGAATTTGAGAGCAGCCATTATGAAAATACAGAAAATCATGGAAAATAGTGCCTGTTTGATATAACAGATGTAATCAAGATAAACTCATCTACTTCATCCTTTGGATGATAACATATGTCAATGATTGTTTTTGTTAGCCCTCTTAATGAGTTTTAAATAGGGGCTTAACAAATAGGTAAAACATCATTTTAACTTGGTTAAGGATTCACGTCGGGTTCACCATTTTTTTCCCTCGGAATTCGAGGATGACCTCCTGGATGGGAGATTCAAACATTCCGATCAGTTTCTAGCGGGTTTGTTCGTTGAACCGGAAACATCCAATGATTCCACATCCATTTGGACCTACATTCCAAAGGTAGGCTCTCATTATCTTGTGGACTGATGAGACTTAGGAATTTGCATTGGTCGAGAGGATGGGAGGTCGGAATCATCACACCTTTTTGAGGGGAATTATTGTCAATTCCGGGACTCTCTTTATATATTTAAGTTATGTTCATGAATCCGTATTACATTAACAAGTATAAAATGTGTTTTTCCTTTAGTTTTGACAATCAATGATTAAATATGTAGGAAATTTAGAGAATCTTTTATATGTATCCGTGGTTCTTCATCAATAGAGAATCATCTATATCTATTTAGAGATTCTTGGTCAATGGTAACCTTCAAAACATTCATATAAAATTTTCTTGGTCATTATGATGACCAGGCTAGTTTTAAAGCCACTCAGTGGGACACTTGAAGTTTATTGTCATTCAAAAGGACAATGAATTATTTCAGAGTTGGGATCGAACCCATAGATGGGCTACCTATGTATCCTTTGTTTTGGAAAAGGAATCACAACCCACGTAGTTCGAGTAAGGGTATGATATTTATGATTGATGGCTCAAAGCAGGATGTCACAATTACTTTTACACTCTAAGCTCACGTGAGTCATGCTCGGTGTGAGAAACAAGAGGTATTGGTAAAAATTAGACAATTGTGCCACGAAAGATGCAATCATATGAAATGGTTTGGGGCTTATGTATATATGACTGCCCAGATGAATGATGTTTAGGATTTACATTAAGGAGAAAATCCAGGAACATGGTCCATAAAGGTATATGTGCTTTATGGAGATTTGAACACTCTAACTTGGGACTTTATTCCTGAAAAGGAAACACAAATTAGGAGAGGATTGATAATCGGGTTTTACTCCTGAGAAGGAATCCCATATTAAATGTAAATTAGTATTGGTTAAGGAGAATTTTAAGGAATTGGGGCTTACTCCTGAAAAGGAAGCCTAAGATTTATGACTAGGACTTATTCCTGAAATGGAAGCCCAGGTTAAGGATTAAGGTTTGGGGCTTACTCCTGAGGAGGATGCACATAATAAGGGACTTGGGGCTTACTCCTGAGGAGGATGCCCAAAATAAGGGACTTGGGGCTTACTCCTAAGAAGGACGCCCAAAATAAGGGACTTGGGGCTTACTCCTAAGAAGGATGCCCAAAATAAGGGACTTGGGGCTTACTCCTAAGAAGGATGCCCAAAATTAGAGGACTTGGGGATTACTCCTAAGAAGGATGCCCAAAATAATGACTGGGACTTATTCCTGAAAAGGAGACCCAGGTTAAGGATTCTATTATCTTAAAGGATGAGGTTGAATGAATGAACTCTCAATCGTTGATGACTTAAAAATGAATAAACCACTATGTTTTGAGAGATATTCTACAGAATTACTTCCAAATAAGGAGGGAAAATTAATAAATCATTCCATAAATGGCTTTGAAGAGTATCTTGAAGACTGAATCTTGAATAGGAAAGGTGAAATGGCTTAAGAGGGGTAAAATGGGAAAGATGGGCACCCAAAAAGGTAGGTGCACACAAGTCTTGAAAGGTGCGCAATTATTACGTGGGCGCGCAAGTATTGGTCGCGCAGGTATACCTGCGCGACATGTGGGGTTCTTGCACGATTTTCAACCAGCATTAGAATACTTGAGAGACTCTTTATTAATCCCTTTAGAATCTTATTGAGGTTCTTCCAAAAAAGGGACGCTCAAGTTCTATCGAAGGAATAAGGCGGCACGCAAGTGGGACCACTTCTCTTAAGGGCTGGCCACTAAGGCGCGCAAGTGTTGATGAGTTTCAACACTTAGGCCTTCCTCCCTCTCTTTAGATCTTCCGTTCTAGGTAAGAAATTACCCTAGAAGTGTTCCGAAAGCTTTGAGAAGAGACTTGGGAATCGGTAGCTTCAATCCGAGTTTTTGGAAAAAGATCATCTCGAATGGGGGGCCCACAGGGTCTATTTATAGGCAGGAGAAGACCCCGGGCGGTTACCGGGCGGTTATCACTTAGGTCGCACAATTCTCTTGCGCGACCAAGGGCGTCGCGCAAGTGTACTTGCGCGACAGTGATATAACTTGCGCAGTGAAGTTTCTTTTGATCCTTTGTTCATGCCTTTGTCGATTTTTGATATTTTCTTCAAAGGATGAATCACTTTGAGCTCAGATATTACCCTTTTCCGATCTTTAGATTCTGTGACGAAAGGGGCATCAACAACTGGGTTGTGCTTTCTTATGTGGAATGGGTTGTAAATTCTTGTGTGGACTGGGATGTGTTTTCCTATGTGGACTGGGTTGTGATTTTCTTGTGTGGACTGGGTTGTTATTTCCTGTGTGGACTAGGTTGTATTTTGGATCGTGAGTTGGAGCCGAACTGAATTGATGACTTCGATATATGTATGGACATATACCTATGTAGTGTTGGTTGATACTACATGTTTGTATCTTTACTTTGTGGTTAAAATTGTTGGATTTGGTGAGACCTTGAGGGTCTCGGGGTCCTTACTGAGTATAGTTATACTCACCCCTGCACGGGCTATGACCACACCTCATTGTGTTGGATGCAGATGATGCACGGTACTGACAGAGACTGAGCGCACGTGGATTGGACGGTACCCAGAGGTGGACCTCACGACGAGTCAGTACCCAGAGGTGGACTTCACGACGATACGGTACTCAGTGGAGGTTGGTGGGTGAGAGCGTTGAGGAGGGTATCTGTACCTACCCTTCAGGTAGGATCTGAGGTGGATGGCCCAAGAGCAGCTTCTATCTTCTAGTTGTTTGTCTTTTCTGATGTACATTAATTTTCTCAGTTGTACTGTACTCTCTATTGGGTTTTTATACTGGCCCATCTACTTTCCATCACTTACTTTTATACTCAGTTTAAATAGTGTTTACTTCATCTTGCGTACACTATTGTGTATGTTTACTTATATAAAGGCAATGCCTTCCCTATTATCGGGACATGTGCCTTTGGTGCTAGTCGCCAGCCCCTGGCCTTAGTGGAAGGACCATATAAGATGATAGTACTATCAATTATTGATATCCATGATTAATAAGTCACTATCTTTGAATAATTTCTCAATTGATATTAAAATACAAATATGATAGGGGATCATTTTTCGATGAACTTTAAGATACTATACACTGGATAACTATGATAAATAAGGAACCATCTTGGCCTGAACTTATTTATGGTATCCTAAAAAATATGTGCTATATTATATTATCCTTAGTGATGTTGAGGATGTTATCCAATGTTGATAGTCACAAAATTAAGAACCATTATGTAGTCTTCTCCATTCTGAAATGTATTGAAATCCATTATTGATGAGATCCACCGTTATGATGATGCTATGAATAATTTCCCTTGAGAGGGAGATAAATGAAGAATGATAAAGAAGCCTCCAAATTTATTATATAAATTTTTGTCTAACCACATTATTATGAATGTTTCTTGAAGATAAAATCATTGGAAAATAGAGTTTCAGGTATCAAGATCAGAGGTCATGGGACAAATTCATATGTTGAAATCGTGGAATTGTTATAAATTATTCTAGTACGCTCGAATGATATATGATTAGAATTAGGAGAAGAAACAATTATTGAAGAAAATTAAACAAAACCTCATATGTGAAATAGAATAGCTTCAATTGATCAATCCAATATCATTATGTACTGGACTACACCCAGACCTACAAGGAGAATGAGGAATGATGCATTGTTTTCCATATAATCAATTGTTGAGCTAGCCTCATTTGAATATGTTTTTAAAGTTAGATCATAGGATAAATCCATTAATGATGAACACAAATAGATTGAATAGAAGAAAACATGATATCGTTCTACTTGACCTAGATATCACAATGTTATTTGAACCAAATGGATATTTAAAAAAGATTTATGAGCAAGTAAATGTGACTAGAAACAATGAATGCCTAGGGTGTAAAGGTTACTAGGTTGAATTAATTGATGTTGAAGAAAGATTTTCTCCAATTGAAAGACTATAGTCAATAATTTTTTTCCATGGAAATTAAAAGAGGATATAATTTTTATCATATGGATGTTGAAGATTGTATTTAAAAACTGCATTCATGAAGAAGAAGAAGTCTACACTAAATGACTAGAACCATTATCAAGGTATTCTCATCATGATTCTTATTTAAAGAGTCTACTATTCATAAGAGTTTGTGTTGATCATAATCTCTACATAAAGGCAACATACAACGATCAATGGATGTATTCTCCGATCACATGAAATCAGAATTTGAAATTTCTATGATTGGGGAACTCATATATTTCTTATTAATTCAAGTGATTTAGATAAAAGTACAAAGTTTTATTTCACATTATAAGTTTTTCAAAGTGTTTAAGATTAATTCAACATGAAATAATCCAAGTCAATACTGAATCTGATTGTGGTTGGGACAACTATTGATCCCACAATTGAAAGTACAATAATTGGAATCTTACTATACTTGAGAGCAATATGGCATGTAATTTTATTTGAAACCTTCTTAATAATATTCTTTCTATGTAACAAAAATTAATAAAATTTTAATGTAGTAAAAATAATCATGTGGTGCATTCAAGAAACTCAAAATTAATCCATATACATTACTATATGGAAAGATACTGAACTATTGAAATTTTCTGATATTGATTCGATTAGATATGTGGTGAAAAGGAAGTCTACATGTGGTGGATCATTCTTCATTAAAAAAAATTTTGTGGTATTTTTGAGTAAGAAACATGAAATTATTTATCTTAGTACATCTAAGGATTAGTATATCTCCACTACAATGGAATGAATGCAACTACTTTGGATGAATCAAAATCTGATTGGTATTGGTGATGAGGTGAAATAGCCAATGGTGATTTATTGTTATAACAAGGGATAAATATTTCTTAAGAAGAATCATGTTCAGAATTATCATATGAAACACAAATAAATCATATATCACATCATCAAGGAAAAATTTAAACATAATATGATAAAAATGGATCGTGTTGTAACTGATGATCAAGTGGATGAAATTTTGACCAATCTTTGTCATCACATGTGTTCAGGATACATAAGTTGAACCACAATGTTCCACCATCTTCTAGTGAATTAGTAGGTGATGAGTAATCCCCCTCCTCATGTGTACTAATTTTTTTAATCTTTTTGTGGAATTGATTCTGGTTTAAGAGGGATATACGAAATAGGGGGAGTAAATTTTGAGTTCTACATGTCAACATTAGGTTCCTTGGGTTTATTACCAATGGGGGAGAATGGATAAATTCAATTGTAAAAATGAAGTACAAAGAAGGATAATGAAATGTTTTTCTAGATGAAATAAAGATATAAAATAGAGAGATCCAACTATATTAAAATGGTGGGGGAGAGTGATGAGATACAAAGGGGGAAAATAAATGGAGAAAATGTGAGCGGAGAATAAAATTTTGTATTTTGAGGAAAAATTTAATCATTCCAATACTTAAGAACCCAATTCATTATTCCCCTCTTGTTTTCAACACCAATAATTTCTCACATATACTTAGAGTGTTTTCTAGGTTTTTTCTTACCTATAATGTTTTGATTGTCACTGGTCCTTTATTGAATTTATCTATTGATTCCCAATATCCCAAAGTGGGAGATTGTAGATCCATGGATATAATTATATATAAATGAAGTATGGTTTTTTTTGTCAATCTTTACATAGATGATAACTCAGTTTCTAAGAGAATGGATTTTATAGTTCATGCAGAAATTAGTATGGAAGGTGGTGTTGTTTCATATTTTTTTCCAAATTTTTTATTTCCAAAATTAGGAAAATTAAATGCATCATGAATTTTTTTCCCTTTAAGTCATTATGAAATTATGGAAAAGTGATGTGTTTCAAAAATATGGTCTTCATGATTTATGTTTTTCAGAGGATTATGTAATTATGATGGTGTGATCTGTGATTAAGAGAATTTGAGCATCACAAAAGGTTGTCTTTTAGAATATACAATTTATGAATATGGTAAAGGCATAGGTTTCACGAAAATTTTATTGAGGATTGTGAATACATGGAGAATTTAGAATATTGATAGTGTTTATACGTGATTACATGAAGATGATAATCACATCTGTAAGATGTTTTGACTGACAGATCCATGACTATGACTAGCATTGTGAACAATGAATTTTTATTGAGCATAATGAAGGTAGGATCACCATGAAGAAGTTTCTGACTGATCCAGAAAATGAATTGGAGGTGGTGGTGCATCGCTAATTACCATGACTAAAAATAAGAGGCTAGAACTCTTCACATTACACAAAAATATTCAATAAAAATATGGAATAACATTGATGTCCCAAAGCTAGGGGCTCTATGAAACTAGGATTTTTTGAGAGATTTAGTATCACGAAAAGACTAATTAATTCTTGACTGATGCCAATTATTCTAATTATTGAGTACTTCCTGATGAATTTGTATTCTTTATTGAATCAGGGATCATCATGAAGGGAGGTTGTTCAAAATGGTAGGTTACATCGCGAAGGCAGTTTGTTCTTTGAAGTAAGGGTGCTTCATGAAGGCAGTGAGCTTCAAGAAGGAATTTGGAAAAAGGAAGTATTGAACATCATATTTATGTCAGTATGGATTTAAATGTGAATCAACTCTATTCTATGATTCATGAAGAGAATTTTGATAATTCAGGAAAAAATACATTAATTCCAAATCATTGAAGTTTCCATTAGGTCAATAAATAGAGATAGACTTCTCTCATAGTAGTAAGACAAGGAGAGTCAAAAAAAAAGTGGTCTGAGGGATGAAATATGTTATCCGTAAAATCTTGAAAAGGCAGTGATCCTAATACAGAGTGATTGTGACCAAACATCATTATTCCACGTCAATTGATGATTATTGGATTTATGTATGACGGATACATGGTCAACATATACTCCTTGGACTATCACATAGTGATGAACCATGTAAAATTTATGTGTTGTCTCTTTTCATGTGAATGTTTGGTTGGTGATCTAATCTATCATATAGATATAAAAAGTCCCTACTAATGTGGGATGAAAATCCGATGTATTACAAGAAAATTTTGACACCCTGATTCACTCGTCCCTCCTTAGGGTGCTCTGGGGTCCTAGAGTCCCAAAATAAGAGTATAAATTGAAAGAAATTACAAGCCCAAAGAAGGTCTACAGTTGATTATTAAAATTATTTCATGTTTTGAATGTCTTTTTAGGAAGGATTGGCATCAAATTTTCAATTCATATGTGTATGTCACAATTTCATGTATTATTCACATGTTATTCTCGCATGGATCATGCAGTTTGATTCACATATCATTCATGTCTTATGAACTCCAATTCTTTATCCCATGACCCATGATTATGATCATTGATATGCAGTTATGATCTTCAAATGTCATGCTCATATTCTTATACCCTTATGTTCATTTTATGCTTACGTATCTACTTAATTTACCCTTCATGAGAATATGAGCACTCCATTTCTTATGGTTCTTTTACCTTGGCTATGATGAAAGGTTTTATGTAGGACTAATAAAGGGTATTATCATTATGGTATGATTTGGAGATATTTCACGAAATTAGATGATTTTGTGTTCTTATTTTCCCAAAATAGTAAACTATTATGTTCCACGGGTATCTGCTTTTTAAAGTGATAGTATTCATCTAAATGATGTAATATATATGTATTTAAAGCCTAGTTTACATTTTTTATCAATGGAATGGTTTGGTCAACATTTGGAAACTAGGTTGATATAACATTAGTTATATCCCTATGTATGTTTCTAATGATGTATCTTGGTATATCTCAAAGGATAAGCCTATGGATTGATCAAATTATAAGAAAATGACCAATAAATTTAGTAATTGGTAGAGTGAGTTATTTTTTAGTGATGTGTCCTTGTCTATATACTAAAAGTGGTTATGTATCTAGAACACATGTACCTCACGGTAACGAAAATAAAATCACTACATTGCTTTAGAGTCAATTAGGTTTTGGTGTATGACAATATTCCTTGCTACACACCTGGTTTTAACCACCCAGGGGATATAGTTTAGAAATTCAAAACCAATAGGAATGATTTAAAAAGATAATAACTATGAATAACTAAGGATAAACCAATGGTGAAGAATATTAAAGAATAAATTTTTCTAATTTAGAAATATTATATGTTATTTTTTAGGATTAATCATTTTTAAACTATGATAAGGGCTACCCACACTATGTTTTGTGGTTTTATTAAATGGAGGGAAGAATAAGTAATTGGGTTAATGTTGAATTTCAAGGATAAATTTATGAAGAACAACAAATTAAAATTATTAATTGATTTAAGTAAGTTTTAATCATTTATAATTAGTTTTCATAAGACATTATTAATAACATGTACCATAACCAACTCTCAGACTCATCAAAGAAGATAACTAAATAGTTCACTAATATCTCAGGTAATGAATGTAGAGACCCGTATCTTGACGTACATGGACATTACATTACTTTTGCGGAATACTTAGTAAAAAACAAAAACACACACGCAAGGATCATAATAGTTTAGTGTCTTTGGAAACTCGGAATAAAATCTTCTAATCGTGGGGAAAGATCTTCAACATCTCCCATAAAGATCTTCCTTTTTTTTACCTAAAACCTTTATTTATGTCCTGGGGAAAAGAAAACATAAAAGGGTGAGCTCAAATGCTCAGTAAGGGTAACCAAAAGATATATCAATCACATCGTATTCATAAGAACATAACATTTTGGAAATCATAACCTGCAAAAGAGAGCATAATTTCATAACATGGGATAAATCATAGTAGTGAAATAAAATCGTAACATAAAACATTACTCATTGTGGCATACACACATAATCATAGAGAATCATTTCTTGTTAGTCAAGACTCATTGCCAAGACTATCTTAGTGGACAAAGTCCCTTTCTGAATCGAGTAATCCTCGTTTCAGTCCTGTTTCACTGAACCGGTATAACCTACCATTCCAGCCATGTCTATCTCATGAGATATAAAATCTTTACCCAATGCATTGGAGGGAGATATAGGTCCCACCCATCTCTTAATGAATCCTTTCTTATGTGTGCCACCAAATCATAAATCATACATCATTTCATAACCCATGTAATAAAAATGGGATTCTTAAACAACATGACATCATAAAACCATTCATATAAGATAAAGGAATTCATAAACATAATTCCATCACAACATAGTCAAATCAATTTAAAATTATGGATAGAAACAGAACCCTTTATTATCTTTGATGAAAAATAATTTTGATAAAACACTTGTATTGAATTCTTGAGGAAAATATCCTTTTTTCTTCAAAATCAATTTCTTTTCACAAAACATCATGCAATTTTAAAAGAAAGAGATTTTATTGAAAATAGTCATGAAATCTTTTAGAGGAAGCTTCATGAAAATAAGGCTTTATAAAACAGTATAAATCCGTTCGCTCCGTATAAGTTAAAAAAAACAGTCTTCGTACATTTGTCGGAAAAGTCAAGAAGTACCTCGTACGAAAAACGGCAAAAGATTCCTTTCATATTCTTTACTAAAAACTCACCTAAGGGTAAAATTGGATTTAAACTTATTCAAGTGGATGGAAACAATATTACATATTGAGGGAACATGGATGTGGATGATAAAATACACCCCAGTAAATACTTACGAATAAACAATCTCGGATAAAAATGAGATTGTGATATTTCCCTTACCTTAGGTCCGACTTGCTTTGTAAGTGTCCGAACCTCCTGTATAATGATTTAAATCATGTTATTGACTTATTACAGAATCATATTAATTGTTATGATATCATATATGGTTCACTTATGACATTATATTATCCGTTCTTTTGTAAATTCCATGTTAAAGAAGCGTTTTGGATAAATCGTTTCATTTATCGTAGGTGTTTTGACTTGTTGTTCTTGACATCATTATTACTTATATCATGATTTACTTACTTCCAGAATATAAAATATGATTTATATATCATATATATTCAGTATATATATATATATAATAGGTAGATAAATAAAATGAAAAACACCGTTCATGGAGACGGTAGTCCGTACGTACGCATGAACGCTGTTTTCCTTTCCTTATTGTCTTGAAATGGAAGTAAGTAGATGACTTACATATGTATATATATACATAAATCCAGTAGCTTTATAATGTCATATATTTCATTATTATTTCTTATATATACATTATAATGATTCTTAAATGGTTAACATGGAGAATGAATCTCATCGCGTCGTGGAGACGGTATTCCGTACGTACGCACGAGCGATGATATCATTTCTATAAATATTGAATTGAATTGGAGTGGATTATACAATATATCAGAATCAATATGATGTTATAATAACTATGTATAGTTATTCTTTACACCATTATACCCATCCGTGTAAGGTGGTGGTGGAAAATAGATTACACCACGGCGTGGAGACGGTATTCCGTACGTACGCACGCGCGGTGATTTCTTTTTCCGTAGGATGGATAGATGGTGAAATAGGGTTGTTTAATACTTATAATAACATATCAGTATATGAGTGATACTGATGTTATTACTTCATAATGAAACAACCTAAGAAGAAGAAGTGGAAGAAGAAATAAAGATGAAAGAATTGGTAACGGTAATTACCTCTTCTTTGAAGTGCCTCTTTGAGACCTCCTCTTAGGGCACTAAAATTGGTCTTTGAGGAAGACCAGAACCTCTAGGATGTTGCTAGGGAAGTGTAGAGGATAAATTGGCAGGGGTTGGCCGAGCTTGAGTGCTCAAATTGGTGTGAGGAGGAGGGGGAGGAGGTGTCCTTTTATAGGGGAGGAGAGGGGCACCTTAGGAATATCTCAAATTATTATTTTATATTAAAGTCAAAATCGGTTTATAATGGTTCCAAAGGGTCTTATTTCGAAGCTAAAGTGGGGATGGGTCGAAATCCTATCAACAAATAGAATTTAGACAAGTTTAGGATATTATTTTAACCTTATCAATTAGATTTAACTCTAAGTTAAATAATTTAACATTTACCGTGTCTTTTTGTTTTCTTTCACTATATGGTTAATACACTTACTATAACATGCCAAACGAACCCCAAATTGTTTATTATTAATATATATATCCTTAGCTAAGTCATTTGGCCGAACCTTAGATTTTTAGGAATAAAATAACAATTAATAATATAATATTTGATTTAAAAACTATTTTGTGTCAATTTTGACACTATTTGATATATGATTTTTGTGAAAGTCATAACAGAATTAAATATTAGAACCAAGTTGATTAAATAAACATTAATATATCATAGTAACCTAGAAAATTAGTGGAATTCATAAAAATTTTCAAATTATATTTATTTTGGTGTTTATAACATCAATTATGTCAATATTTCATTAATAAGATAATTACTGCATCATCGTTGTGTCATAAATAAATTAAATTATTTGATGTCTAAAAATTACAAATAAAATACCATCATGTAGTAAATCTTTTTAGCTTTCTAATGAATATTTACAATCGAATTTATCTTATGTATAACCCCATATTAAAAATGATTTACTTATTAAACTTTGATTTTAGCTATTTTAACCCTTCTTTAAATAAATTAATAATAAATGTCCTAATCTAATCCAAGTGGGCCTAAATGGTCATATTTTATTCCTAAGTTTGTTTTTGGTCGAATTAAACTTGTCCAATAGAATTAGGACATGTGTTAGGGTAATAGTGATATCATATTTACCCTTAGTTACCCTATTTACTATTAACTGCGGTAAAAAAAAAGTAAAAAGTTACTATTCACCAAAAAATTATTTTCATCTCATTGAACCACATTTTAGTCCTTGATATTAACCGTGTCTCTCGGATTTTCGAAATTCCATTCACAGAAGCGGTAAAATTAAGTTTTATGCAAAATTCAGTTTTTAACCTACCACTTAGTAGTTTCACTATTAATCAAAAATTGATGTTTTTCAGAACAATGCCAAAATTTCATCCCAAGCTATATTTCATATTCCGAATTCAAAAATGAAGTCTATTTTACCAAATTCATAACATAAAAGTTGCATTAATTAATTTTATAATTAAATCCCGCTGTTAAAACAAATAGCGTGTTTTTAAGAAACAATATCTATCAAAAGATTGACACTTGTTTATGTCTGGTTTAAATGTGCAATTACATCCAATGACCAACATTGTATTAAATTGTAAAAATGTATTCTAAATATACTTTAAAACCACTCAAATTAATGATTTATCACTATTAATTATTTCGATTTAAAAAGTTGTTTTTAATTATAATTTAGTAATTTTCACTATTCATCAGAATATGAAAGTTATCTGAAAAGTACAAAAATTTCACCTTAGGCTAAATTCGATACTCCGAATCCATAAATGAAGTCCATTTTGAAAAATAAAATTTACAAAATTTCAAAAAGTGGTTA
The DNA here is from genome assembly GCA_963277665.1 of Viscum album. Taxonomy (NCBI): domain Eukaryota; kingdom Viridiplantae; phylum Streptophyta; class Magnoliopsida; order Santalales; family Viscaceae; genus Viscum; species Viscum album. The sequence continues at coordinate 1,256,772,073 of OY728134.1, forward strand.
TTACTATTCACAACAGCTAGTTTTAATAATATCTTAATAGCATATCGTTGTTTAGCGAAACTTGGTGTTGCGTACAACACACGCTATCGAGGAAGGTCGCGATTGCGTGTAATGCAAGGCAAGTCAAGGATGTGTGTTGTGCAAGCTACTTTTGGTGTAGCGTACAACACAAGAAATTAATAAAATTAAAAAGAATATTTTTGATAAAATCTTGGGCTGTTACATTCTACCCCCCTTAAAATGAATTTCGCCCTCGAAATTCATCGGGGTTATAAATGGTTTACTATTTGAAAGTTTCTTTAATAGAAACCCACATCGTAAAAAGGAATATCAAAACCAGTCTTTAAAAACAAAAGTATGAAACGTAACGTTTACCCAAATAAACTAATCACTGGGTTTCCACATAGGTGGAAATATGGATATGGAAGAGAAATCTAACCATCATGTTCTGATGGAGAGTGGTAGAGAACATGGCTATGGAAAAGCCAGTAATCACAAATCCATAAATTTTTGACGATCTAAGGTACCATCTGATTCATCAGGTATAAGAGAACTAGGACAACATTTTTGGTTTTCAAGATCATTTCCCTAAAGTTAAAGAATTTGAATTAGAATAAATATTTACATTATTTTGGTACAATCTCACTGTTGTTCGTGCCTTTAACAATTTCCACTTCATCTCTTAAATAAGTGAATTTGAATTTGTTATTCATGAAGTGTTAGCAGATCATGTGATAGAATGACGGGTCATTCCATCTGTCTCAAAAGGTTAGCAAAATTTATATACATAAGTCGATCTATAGTGGGATTAATCATATATGGTTCCTAAAATGGACTTATACTTCATATATCATACTGCTTAATATAATAAAACTAGTTTCTACTAAACAGGTACTTCCTGTAGGCCAGTGGTAGGCGATAAAGGCCAATCACACTTCGGTTGTGGGTTCGATTCCTACAGCCTTGTCCGAAGCGATGGGCTGTCACCCGTCCTGCAGGTTGTCCCTTTTTCTAAAACTACGTTACTATAACATCCCATCAATAATATCGAAAATCTTCTATCCTTAAACAATACTAACTTATGTCCAACATAATCCAGTCTAATCTTTAGGCTTATACATAATACTGCAGTCCACTCTCATAATATAGTGACATCGATTACCAGAGATTTAATACTGTCGTTGATCCCCACATATCATAAGATATGTCTTGTTGGTCACATTCCAAACATTCAAAGTCCTTAATCGTGTATTCTCTTGAATACCTTAGTGAAAACATGAGTGCAGTTAAAAGTTAACACTTTCCACATACCAAAATCCTCAAAATTCTATATACTCAAACCATGATATCACTTAGTCCTTATATCAATCATGAGCTCATGAATACTGTCAAATATTTCATTTTCTCATTTTCCCTTCATTATACGCATATCATCTTTTTTTCCAAAAATACCTCAATCACTTCGAATACCACATTAGAGCAATACATAAATATTTCAATACACCATAAAAGTACCTCAATAACATTATTCTTGAATACCAATACATAAACACTTCAGTCCATCCACTTCAATGACTGTCCTGGAATAAGTCCTTCCTTGATTTAGAAGTATCTTTTTAGGTCAGGGCATTGAGTTGGGTAATGCCCATGTTCTCCACAAATAAGACATTGAACTCCATAACAATCTGTCACTCTATGACCCTTTTCTCCACACAAATAACATCGGTCCCTCCATTTCAGGTATTCCTCAAGGTTCTTCTTCCCTTCTTTAGAAATCTCAATCTTCCTTTCTTTATGCTCCTCAACATGCGAACATGCATAATAGTTTATCTTCCTCTTCTTTGATGAATTAGTCATACCACTAAATTTCACCTTGTTAATCATATATCGTGATGACTGATTCGGCATAATCACAATATCTTTATCTCTAGGCATCACACAATTTTGTTGCTCATAGTCACAAATTTGTCCATTGGATTCAATGTTAACTGAATTCCTTCTGGTTCCCTCCATTAACTAAAACACAAAAAGAATTTTGTGAGAGGCGAAATCATGCTAGGGAAGACAACATAGTAAAGGGGGATCACCCTCAATATCTAACATCTTAGGTTTAATTCTAATATCGTTAGCATAATTCTAGGACTATAACCTATACGTATACTTAACCATAGAGACATCCCTATACATACCTTAAAAATATCTCTAGGGATCTCACTAATGTTTTCGCATCCTAGTTTCCAAAGGTTGACTAAACCTTTCCTCTGATACCAACTGTAGAGACCCGTATCTTGACGTACATGGACATTACATTACTTTTGCGGAATACTTAGTACAAAACAAAAACACACACACAAGGATCGTAATAGTTTAGTGTCTTTGGAAACTCGGAATAAAATCTTCTAATCGTGGGGAAAGATCTTCAACATCTCCCATAAAGATCTTCCTTTTTTTTAACTAAAACCTTTCTTTATGTCCTGGGGAAAAGAAAACCTAAAAGGGTGAGCTCAAATTCTCAGTAAGGGTAAACAAAAGATATATCAATCACATCGTATTCATAAGAACATAACATTTTGGAAATCATAACCTGCAAAAGAGAGCATAATTTCATAACATGGGATAAATCATAGTAGTGAAATGAAATCATAACATAAAACATTACTCATTGTGGCATACACACATAATCATAGAGAATCATTTCTTGTTAGTCAAGACTCATTTCCAAGACTATCTTAGTGGACAAAGTCCCTTTCTGAATCGAGTAATCCTCGTTTCAGTCCTGTTTCACTGAACCGGTATAACCTACCATTCCAGCCATGTCTATCTCATGAGATATAAAATCTTTACCCAATGAATTGGAGGGAGATATAGGTCCCACCCATCTCTTAATGAATCCTTTCTTATGTGTGCCACCAAATCATAAATCATACATCATTGCATAACCCATGTAATAAAAATGGGATTCTTAAACAACATGACATCATAAAACCATTCATATAAGATAAAGGAATTCATAAACATAATTCCATCACAACATAGTCAAATCAATTTAAAAATATGGATAGAAATAGAACCCTTTATTATCTTTGATGAAAAATAATTTTGATAAAACACTTGAATTGAATTCTTGAGGAAAATATCCTTTTTTCTTCAAAATCAAATTCTTTTCACAAAACATCATGCAATTTTAAAAGAAAGAGATTTTATTGAAAATAGTCATGAAATCTTTTAGAGGAAGCTTCATGAAAATAAGGCTTTATAAAAAAGTATAAATCCGTTCGCTCCGTATAAGTTAAAAAAAACAGTCTTCGTACTTTTGTCGGAAAAGTCAAAAAGTACCTCCTACGAAAAACGGCAAAAGATTCCTTTCATATTCTTTACTAAAAACTCACCTAAGGGTAAAATTGGATTTAAACTTTTGCAAGTGGATGGAAACAATATTACATATTGAGGTAACATGGATGTGGATGATAAAATACACCCCAGTAAATACTTACGAATAAACAATCTCGGATAAAAATGAGATTGTGATATTTCCCTTACCTTAGGTCCGACTTGCTTTGTAAGTGTCCGAACCTCCTGTATAATGATTTAAATCATGTTATTGACTTATTACAGAATCATATTCATTGTTATGATATCATATATGGTTCACTTATGACATTATATTACCCGTTCTTTTGTAAATTCCATGTTAAAGAAGCGTTTTGGGTAAAATCGTTTCATTTATCGTAGGTGTTTTGACTTGTTGTTCTTGACATCATTATTACTTATATAATTATTTACTTACTACCAGAATATAAAATATGATTTATATATCATATATATTCAGTATATATATATATATAATAGGTAGATAAATAAAATGAAAAACACCGTTCATGGAGACGGTAGTCCGTACGTACGCATGAACGCTGTTTTCCTTTCCTTATTGTCTTTAAATGGAAGTAAGTAGATGACTTACATATGTATATATATACATAAATCCAGTAGCTTTATAATGTCATATATTTAATTATTATTTCTTATATATACATTATAATAATTCTTAAATGGTTAACATGGAGAATGAATCTCATCGCGTCGTGGAGACGGTATTCCGTACGTATGCACGAGCGATGATATCATTTCTATAAATATTGAATTGAATTGGAGTGGATTATACAATATATCAGAATCAATATGATGTTATAATAACTATGTATAGTTATTCTTTACACCATTATACCCATCCGTGTAAGGTGGTGGTGGAAACTAGATTACACCACGGCGTGGAGACGGTATTCCGTACGTACGCACGCGCGGTGATTTCTTTTTCCGTAGGATGGATAGATGGTGAAATAGGGTTGTTTCATACTTATAATAACATATCAGTATATGAGTGATACTGATGTTATTACTTCATAATGAAACAACCTAAGAAGAAGAAGTGGAAGAAGAAATAAAGATGAAAGAATTGGTAACGGTAATTACCTCTTCTTTGAAGTGCCTCTTTGAGACCTCCTCTTAGGGCACTAAAATTGGTATTTGAGGAAGACCAGAACCTCTAGGATGTTTCTAGGGAAGTGTAGAGGATAAATTGGCAGGGGTTGGCCGAGCTTGAGTGCTCAAATTGGTGTGAGGAGGAGGGGGAGGAGGTGTCCTTTTATAGGGGAGGAGAGGGGCACCTTAGGAATATCTCAAAATATTATTTTATATTAAAGTCAAAATCGGTTTATAATGGTTCCAAAGTGTCTTATTTCGAAGATAATGAGGGGATGGGTCGAAATCCTATCAACCAATAGAATTTAGGCAAGTTTAGGATATTATTTTAACCTTATCAATTAGATTTAACTCTAAGTTAAATAATTTAACATTTACCGTGTCTTTTTGTTTTTTTTTCACTATATGGTTAATACACTTACTATAACATGCCAAACGAACCCCAAATTGTTTATTATTAATATATATATCCTTATCTAAGTCATTTGGCCGAACCTTAGATTTTTAGGAATAAAATAACAATTAATAATATAATATTTGATTTAAAAACTATTTTGTGTCAATTTTGACACTATTTGATATATGATTTTTGTGAAAGTCATAACAGAATTAAATGTTCGAACCAAGTTGATTAAATCAACATTAATATATCATAGTAACCTAGAAAATTAGTGGAATTCATAAAAATTTTCAATTTATATTTATTTTGGTGTTTATAACATCAATTATGTCAATATTTCATTAATAAGATAATTACTGCATCATCGTTGTGTCATAAATAAATTAAATTATTTGATGTCTAAAAATTACAAATAAAATACCATCATGTAGGAATTCTTTTTAGCTTTCTAAGGAATATTTACAATCGAATTTATCTTATGTATAACCCCATATTAAAAATGATTTACTTATTAAACTATGATTTTAGCTATTTTAACTCTTCTTTAAATAAATTAATAATAAATGTCCTAATCTAATCCAAGTGGGCCTAAATGGTCATATTTTATTCCTAAGTTTGTTTTTGGTCGAATTACACTTGTCCAATAGAATTAGGACATGTGTTAGGGTAATAGTGATATCATATTTACCCTTAGTTACCCTATTTACTATTAACCGCGGTAAAAAAAAGTAAAAAGTTACTATTCACCAAAAAATTATTTTCATCTCATTGAACCACATTTTAGTCCTTGATATTAACCGTGTCTCTCGGATTTTCGAAATTCCATTCACAGAAGCGGTAAAATTATGTTTTATGCAAAATTCAGTTTTTAACCTACCACTTAGTAGTTTCACTATTCATCAAAAATTGATGTTTTTCAGAACAATGCCAAAATTTCACCCCAAGCTATATTTCATATTCCGAATTCAAAAATGAAGTCTATTTTACCAAATTCATAACATAAAAGTTGCATTAATTAATTTTATAATTAAATCCCGCTGTTAAAACAAATAGCGTGTTTTTAAGAAACAATATCTATCAAAAGATTGACACTTGTTTATGTCTGGTTTAAATGTGCAATTACATCCAATGACCAACATTGTATTAAATTGTAAAAATAAATTCTAAATATACTTTAAAACCACTCAAATTAATGATTTATCACTATTAATTATTTCGATTAAAAAAGTTGTTTTTAATTAAAATTTATTAATTTTCACTATTCATCAGAATATGAAAGTTATCCGAAAAGTACAAAAATTTCACCTTAGGCTAAATTCGATATTCCGAATCCATAAATGTAGTCCATTTTGAAAAATAAAATTTACAAAATTTCAAAAAGTGGTTATTACTATTCACAACAGCTAGTTTTAATAATATCTTAATAGCATATCGTTGTTTAGCGAAACTTGGTGTTGCGTACAACACACGCTATCGAGGAAGGTCGCGATTGCGTGTAATGCAAGGCAAGTCAAGGATGTGTGTTGTGCAAGCTCCTTTTGGTGTAGCGTACAACACAAGACATTAATAAAATTAAAAAGAATATTTTTCATAAAATCTTGGGCTGTTACAATGAATACCATGAAGGAAATAAGATTTAGCCTCCTTTTTGTTGTGAGTATAGAATGAATCACTAAGGATAATGAATTAGATTAAAACAATGTTTTTATGAGTGTTGAAAATAATGACACAAAGAATGTAACAACAAATGGAAAATTAAAATTTTAGTTAACACAATGGATGAGAATAATGGACTCCTAAATAAATAATTAAATGTTAAATGTATTACATGTGGATAAATTTTTCGTTATGAAAACTGATTTCCTATTTTGAAATATCATGAAAGGAATGAGAAAGGTGGTAGGAGTAACAGTTATATTGTTAATGATAAATAGAATCTAGGTAAAAGGCGAAAAAGATGAGGTACTATGTAATAGGTTGAAGAACCCTTGTTAGTGGATTATGGATGATATAGACTACTCGAGGAGTTTATGTATTTGATTTAATGAATTATTTTGAATGAACTATGAAATTTATAGTGATTTTTTTGTTTATTTGTAAGTAATGGATTTATATGATTATGTTTAATGGTTTTGTGGTAAAAAATTGATTTAATAGAAATGTAATATTTGTGGAAAAAATATGATTTGGGGAAATATAACACATAATATATTCCTGATGTTGAGATAATTATGATTGTATATATATATGTTGGATATGAATAACTAAATTTGATGGTAATGATAACCTTGAAATTGAAGACGTATTTTTTGACAAATTAGATTGTGCTATCTTGCATGTAGTTTACACAATTTTTATATTTAGGTAACATAAAAAATAATATCTATTTTATATATTTAATGATGATCATGTGTTTTTTCGATACAGTTTTATAGTAAGTATAGTTATTACAATGTTTAAGAGAATACATTATAAAGGAATTAACATGTTTGTCTTATGAAAACCAATATCTACATTTTAAAATATAAGGGATCAATGCTAAGATGATTTTGAAAAATATAGTGTCCTTATTTCCAATGTTTTGGATTTTCATATTTGGGAAGAGTAACAAGGATTACAATTTATGTAATGGATTCTTTTAATAATTGGATAATGTTTTAGATATTAAACTACTATCTACCCATATGAAAATTTATTCATATTTAATTACATCTTCAAACAATTGATTTATTATAACTAAAGATATATAGAATGACTTATCAATTTATGTATATATCTTACGACCTGTCAGCTCCTTGGGAATGAAAAATTCTCCTTTATTTCTTAGAGTTATAGATAATTTTGAAATTTATTATGGAATAAAATAAGGGGATGATTTTTCATATGAAATGGAATGCAATAATGTAAGTACCTCATTTTGGAAAAAAACATCAATTTTAGATAAAACTTCTTTGAAAAAATGTTATCATACTTCCTTTTTTTATGAACCAAATATTCCCTATGATCATAACATATTTATGGTTTTATTATCATTACCTTTATTTCAATCACCCAAATATATTGATCAATGTTCTATAACACTCCCTTCAATATTTGGGTGTTATTTTTAATTTATATCTTCCTGATTTCACTTTCAACTTATGTTCACCTATGTGGAAACCTAGTTATGAGTTAACTTGGTTAACAATTTTGTTTCCAACATTTCATTTTTGAAGGATGTTTAGGTATTTATTTATTTTTATGTTGTGGGTTTCTATGAGAGTAACATTGATGAATTAATCAATTGATAACCCTAAATAATTACAGATGGGGAATTCATTTGAAGGGGGGTTGAATGTAACTCCCTGGGTTTTTATGAATTATTTTTTAATAAATTAAAAATCATTAATGGATTTCATTATACGTAACACCAAATTATGCTATCAATTAACTCAACACCAAATTATTATTTCAATTCAAACACCAAATAAATCTTGAACTTTAAAAGAAACATTGTCATTCTTGAGCTACATGGAACACTAGATTAGCCAATGTTACAAAAAACAATATGTTTAACTTGAGGCAAATGGAACATTGAGTTTAATTGAAATATGATATATTATTTAAAATAAAATTATCTAAATGGATAAATTTCACTTAATTTATGGAATTGAGTTTATGAATAAGATTAAATAAATTATAAAATATAAGATGAATTATTTAGTGACCAATTTAATATAAATTAAAATTAAACCATTTTAAAAATTTGGGAAATCATGTTCTGTAAAACCATTTTTTTTAAAACAAAATTTACCTCGATAAATTAATTAAACAACTTTTTATGAATGATTTTAATGAAAAATGTATTATATATAAAATTAATTATTTAACATTAATCCATTTTTTATAGATAATACATAATAAATATATTAATTTATGCTTAAAATGTTATTTTTTATCAACATAATCATTCATTTATTCAATTTTAAACAGTGTACAAAACAGTAAGACGAAAACGAGGAGAAGAGAAAAAAAAGAGGATTAAAAAACTATGGTGGCATAAAAGGGTGAAGACCAAGTGAATCCCCTATATTTAAAAAAATAACAGTCATTTTTTATAGATATATTTCAAAATTCTATTACAGTGAGTTTCATTCTATGATGTTTATTTTTTAATAATAGAGAAAAAAATGAATTTTAAATGAAAATTGAATTTTGGTTAGATTTATGTATATAGTTAAATTATATTCATTTTTTAAAAAATATTTATATAAATTATACATATAGATTCCAATTTATGTAATTTTAATCAATTTTACATTTAACATTTACATAAATATATCACAAACATTTGAAACATTTCACGTAAAAAAACATTTTGTTTCATCAAGATTGTGGGATTTATTTTAAATTAATTTCTTCCACATATGTGATTGGAATTTATTAAAATGGATCCATTTTTTATGGAAATTTTGGTATAATCTATATTATTTTAATGTTTTTGTTACTAAAAAAAGTGTGAAATCTTTTAAAATTAATTAAAATGATTGATATAAAATTGAATTTACTTGTGATTAAACAATAACATTAGGGGTCAAATGACCTATAAACAAGTGAATAACCATTTATAAAGATATATTAAGACCATATGACATATTTTATAAAAGTTGGTTTATAATTGGTGGAACCTGATGCAACAAAGGCCTCCTAAAAGTATTTACATTTAAGTATTTACAAGAATTCCACTCCTCCATTATAAAAGGGAACTCACCCTACACTTATTCACACATTTATAAAAAATTGGATCATCCCATACCTACCCAAATTATCACTAAAATCCACTCAAATAATTATTGAATAATCACTTTTTTATGGAATCAGACTAATGATTCCCATTTGTGAAAATTAAAAGGAGTTTCCAGAAGAAGAGTTAACATTCATCAAAATTCATTTTTATTTTTTTCCTTATTCACCCCTTGTATTATTCTTATATCATTATAAAATAATAATATAATCATTATAAATATACAGAGATGTTTTTATGTTATTTTTATGACCTAAACTTTCACATACATCCATTAAATAGGGTACACAATCATTTTTTGTATGTACGGCGGACTACCTCCTGGTGAACCAATGTAATTATTTCATCCTTTACAACCAATAAAGGTGTGAATAATGATTAAATTAAAATTTTTATATGATATATTTGATATTTATTATGTATTTTCTCTTTTTTAACTATTATATAATTCATAACATCATGGTTTGCATAATTTTGGAACACAATAACATCTTTTGTGGATATGTGGACCACTACCTCCCCAAAGAGGTGTCATTCCTTAATGAATTATATAGAATGTATTATGGATGGATTTAATAAAATTATTTGATAAAAATTACCTAATAATTATATTTAAAACATAATAAATATATATATATATATCTCATACATTTTATTATTTCAAAATATGATAAGAAACTGGAAACATCGTTCATGTATATGTCTGACCAATTTTCTCTATGAACAGTGTAATTAATTTTCTATTATTTAAATTTTTAGATTATTATAATTACATATATAATGAATATATATGATATTTATATAATGTTTTACATTCAGTAAATTATAAAACATGATCAAATTAAGAGGACAAAACATTACAAGTCAAAACACTTCCAAAAAACTATGTGGTTATTTCCCGAAAATGAAACATTAATAAGTTACTATTACTAAATGGGAAATATAAATCCGTACTAAAATAAGATATGGTATTTTATATAAGAATATGGTTCTTTGATATATTTATAATTAACTTATATTTATTACATATGAGGGTCGAAATATACAAAGAATGTCAACATCTATTGTAAGGGGATTTGTTTTCACACTTTTTTTCTTCAAGGCTTGTCCCATATTCAACACTCATATATTTTTTGTGGTATATATAATTTAAAATGAAATATTGTACCATTAATTAACAATATTTAGTTATTTTTAAATATTCAATTGATTTTATTCTTTCACAGAGTTTAGGATTCAGAAGATACTCATGTAGTAAGGTTTTTCCATCTCAATTATATTTTATATTGGAACAAATCAATTTTCACCACTTATTACATGTATTTGGTGTGTATTCTAACCATGACTTCATTAAATGATTATTTTCCTTAAATTTATTGGTATTTACATATCCATTTTATTATCTCTCTTTCATTGTATTCATGGTTCAAAAGATAGCAAATCAGTAAAGTAATTTTGTCACATGCTTCCTTCTATGAGATGTACATTATGATATGAACTTATATAAATTCATGTGGTACATATAAAAACCCTTTGAAATGTGTTATAATAAATTTATTCAACATCATGATATTTTACATTCCATTTTATGGGGATGGATATTCATGTTTACAAAAGTGGTAAATTTTTATTTCTATAATCTCGTCATTTATGGAGATTGTTTATGATTATACTTCCACTAACAATATCTTAAAATCCATATCTCTAGAATTATCATGATTTTTATTCTAATCTAGTAATTATTTATATCTTTACGTAATTGCACAATTTTTTTTATCTTTAGTACATAAGATTATTAATAATATTTTTCTTAAAATCCAACCTTATTTCTCTCTTCGATCAAAAATATATTTTATTTGAAATCCATGATTCTAAAAAAACTAAAAAATTTTAAATTATATTTTAAAAATAATTTCAAATAAAAATGATTTTAAAAATGGATTATTTTTTAAATTTTTTAAAACAGTTTTCAAAGAACATATTATAATTTATAAAAGCTATTTTCAAAGAAAAAAACATTCAAAATGATTTATGATTCAAAAATTATTTTTCAGATAAGAAATTATATTTCCTTAAAAATTTGTTTTTAATGAGAGTTAAAATACACTTCATTTGTTTTCAATTTCTTTTTTAGAGAAAATTACTTTTAAAATGTATTATGTCTTTGAAAATAATTTTCAAGGAAATATATTTCCATTATCAAATGATTAATGTTACCTTTAAAAATCTTTCTCCATATATGATGAAATATTTCTATATTATTTATGATTTACTAGAGAAATGATCCATGGAAATCATTATTATAATTTCTTTTAATAGTTTCTATTTATAATGAAATTGTTTTTATGAAACTCATTTCCCATTCACTGGTTATAACATGTTAAAATGCCTGTGAAACCCAATTCCCATCACAAGATAATATGTGATGAAATGATGTGAAAACCATATATTTTCCATTGTATATGATATGCTGTTAATATGACTTATATCTTTTTATAATTCATGATATGTTTCATGTTTTATTAACTTATGGTACACATATTTATGATTTCACTGTGCGTTGGGTGAGGCATATATCTCCCTATATTGCATTGGGTAATGGAAAATGTTCTTTGAGCTCAAATAGTACAAGGGAGGGAATCCATAGCCTCTAACAAGTGGGTGCTTAGGTGGGAACCCCATGAAAATAACAAGATGGTTCATGGGAGTTAATCCCAATCCTATAACATGAGGTTATATGGGAGGTTACCGAAATCCTAAAACAGTAGGGTATATAGAGCGGTATCCCATGCTAAAAATAATAGGGTACATGGGAGGGTATCCCAATAATTAATAATTTACATATTTAATTATCCAAAAATTAACATGTAGTGAAGTTCTTGGTATGTAGATTTGAATTCATATTTTTTATGATTATTTGAATGAAACAATATCATTTCTTATTCCTATGTCATTCTCTCGTGGATCATGTTTTTTATTCCCTTTTGATTCATTTCTAATGAGCTATCATTAATTAATAGATGACCCATGACTTATACCATTATATATATGTCATGATCTTCAAATGTTATTATCATGTTCTCATTCATTTATTATCATCTTATACTTATTTATTTTATTTTTATACCCTCATATAGAATATGATCTCACCATTTCAAATGTTTCCTTTCCTTAGGTTATGAATAATGGATTTTCATAGGCGTAATAATGGGAAAGATCTTTAGGGGGACTTTGGAGATCTATCACCATGTTATATAAAGTTTTGTTCCAAGATTTCAAAGACACTAAACTAATATGGACCTCAGGCATGTAATTTTCTAATGTGATTAATATTAATCTAAAATGAAGTAATATACATGTATGATAAGCTTGTGGTACAATAAAAACCATATCTTCGTAGTTTTCTATCACCACTGCTTTCCCATAACTCCATAGATGGGGAGACACTCCGTTATAATCTTGTGTGATTTGATGACTCAACATCTCCATGATGTACATGCTCTCCTAACTCTACACATATTTATGGATGAGATCATAGGAATTAGTGGGTGGTGAAATATTTTTTTTACATCCTGGTGTGTGAAAATTCGCTAGATTTTTCTCGTGTAAGAAGAATGAATTTCATGGCACACACCTATCTAAACAGTCAAATTCAGTGACAACATAAATCAAATATATCTAGAAAACTGATATAGGTTTTTTAATTTCTCATATGATGTTGTAGTATACCACCAGTACCATATCCTTGAATGCCAAGAGGTATAACCAATTCTCTATGGTCCTCGTTCCACCACCTACCACTATCCTTATTGGAAGTAAGAATTGGTCGAACATGGAGAGATATATGATTTCAAACCTTTCTAGCACATCCTCAGGGAACATCATGAGGGGGAGAATCCCATTGATGTTTACAATGATGGGATAAAAGTTTTTTCTGGTAGGAGTGATTGTGTTTTTGTGTTCATATCCCCCGAATTTGTGTGAAAACTCAGTTGTACAAAAATTAAAGTTGCCAGAGCACATGAAGTGGATATATCACCTCGATGATGTGGAAAAGAACCTCATAGTGTTTCATAAATACTAGGATATATAGATTTTTTTGATGCCCCATTGTTATCATATCCACCATGATGATGGTTCCTGGCCACACCCCCATGTGTGCATCCATCAACAGGAGCATCCAACTGTGATTAGTATGGTTATAAACCCCATTAGTCTGAGTACATGATATTTAGGAATTATGTATAGCCCTACATTCTCTGCTGAATCGCATCTGATATTATCTAGTAAGTGTGGCCCTTTCCTTTCTGGAATTACCCAAGTCATATATGTGACCTCCCAGGTACCATTTCGTGGAATAGTTTAGGAAGAACACAACCCACTACATTAATGGGTTATCCTTTATCATTGGATTGTGATTATTGGTCCCTTGAACTAAGTGCAGTAGTTCCCTCACAAGTGTAAGAATATTATCCTAATTATCCAACATGTTTTCTATTGGAGGAACAAATCATACATGTCCATTTGAATCGGGATTCCAATGATCAGTTGAAGTTCAAAAAATTTGATGCCATACATTCCATTATGCTGATGGAATCTGTAGGTCTCTAGTTACCACCTTTAATGTTCCTCTTGGGTAATTTATAACTTATTATATACATAATGATATGTAAACTAGGCATATTTTTGATGTCTCACATGATTAATCGTTATCTCAAACTCATTTCATGAAAAACATTCCCTATAATAAGAAGCTCATTCATTAGAAAAATTCTCACCCTCTTATAAGTACAATTTTTATCTATCCCTTGAGTGAGTCATGAAAACCAACATTTAGAATAGTATCATACTATAGGGTGATGGACAGGGAAGGATATGCTTCCAACCTCACCCATTTTATGTTGTTAATGTGGTTCCAAAGTGTGTACACAATAAGAGATGCATGATCCTTTAGGATATTTCATCTAAAAGACCAATCCCACTAGTATATTCCATGTGGGATTCTGACCATGTTGGATGGAATGTATCAACTCACCTAAGAAATGAATAAATCATACATCATCCCAAAACTATAATGTGTAAGTCTATTAAATAGAAGATATTACTACTAATCCCCCGTCATTATTTTTATGAGTGTGTCATGGTCTGACATGCTACTGATACTATCCTGATCATGATGTTCATGGACACTACATATTGATGAGTGGAGGTAGAATTGGAACCCTCGTAAAAATTTAGATCATGATTTTGTATTATTCTGAGTCTAGTTCTAAATGCTCTGCTTTTGGAGGTCGGTTAATGAATATTGGGATCATGGAGCTCATTCTACAAAGTCTAGGTACGCATAGCTCTGTTCATGGAGAAATGTTCAATTAGTTGTATTTGTGGTGGTTTTGAACATAGAGAGTGATGTGGATTAAAGAAAAAAAGAACATGTGAATAGGTTTACCATCATGAATTGATAGTTGATTTTTTTTCTAAATGGATCATGGTACCTCTATGTCCCCCTTGAGATATTTATAGAAAAAAAACTCATGAACATCAGAAAATGGATTAAAAAATGGGACTGTAGGGACCATTTCTTGAAAATATCCATCATATTAAAAACATTAATTTCCCCATAGGATCCAAATCTTAGGGGGTAGTTTTTTATGCTGAAATATGTTTGTAATGGTAATAAATGAGATAGAAATGACATGTTTTGATTCAATATGAGCCAAAAAAACCCTTTAAGGAGTTTTTTCTTGATTCTGTGTTCCATCATGAACAGGTGAGGATCATGAAGGTCCCAACCAAATTGAGCACCTATTCATGACCATGTGGAGTGATTATTCTAACGTTAACACTACATCTATTTGGAGTCAAAGAGAACATCTTCATGAGTGCATGAAAGGTTGATAGTGGCCTTCTTGCAACATAATTAAGGATAAAAGTACCACGTCCACTCATAAATATCCAAAATATTCATGAAGGGATTCAATCATTACAAAACCCACACCCTAATAAATACCCCTTTAGGTCAAAAATTTCAAGGGTCATGACTTTTGGACTTCTAAAACTCACTCCCATTTCATGAACATCCTAGGATTTTTTATTGAAATAGAGAAACAATCCCCAAGGTATCCAACCCTTATGAAACCAGCCTCCATAGGTTATTGAGATCCTCTAACCAAATTTATGACTCATTTCATGAAGGATTATTCCCTTAATTGATGAATAAATCCGTTTTGTGATGTAATGGGATGCATTAGGCATCAATCCTTCATGATTCCAACCTTATGGGAACCAGGACATCGCCCTAAGGTTGGGTAAAAATCTTTCGTAAATAATAATCCTTGAATACCATGTCCTCTGTGAGTCCTGATCTTCACGAGACCCTCCATTTTGGAGACCAAGTATTCATGAAACCCATCTTCCAAACTTATCTATAGTGTCTCCCTTCAGATGGAACCCTTTGGCAATGGTTGAGTACCCAAACCACATTTACCAATTTTTGACCAATTCAACATAACCCTAGTTCCCTATGTGACCCTTGAAACCAACTACTATGTCTGCTAAAATTTCATCAAATGTGTATTAGGCTCACATGCTTCCTGTTTCTATAAATAACAGGCACCCTAATGCCTACCAATTCTAAGAATAGTTAACATTGGTATCCTTATTTACCACTCCTCCACAATTACAACACCATTTATTGATCATAAGTGCATGATAAATGGTCACATAAGCCCTAGGGGTGTAATAATATATGTAAACTATTATCATGTCTTGGTTGAGGGCCCTTACGAAAAATATTCATCTCACCTTAACATGGCCCCCCTTGAAAAGTAGGGATAGAAACGTCTAAATTTCATGACTCAAAACTACCTAGCTCTATTTAATATTAAAGAAAAGTTAAACAATTGAAATAAATATTCAACAAATGACATAAAACTAAATCCTTACACAATTTGATGAAAATATGACACCCTCTATAGGACTCACATGGGAGGACCCTGAACCTCCTACCCTTTAAAATAAACATAGGATACCACATGTATGGTCATAATTATGTTCCACTCTCTCCAAACATGAAGTAACATCCAACCCTAGTTGGCATAATGAATTTGTATTCCCTAAAAAATCCATTTGACGTTCCTTTTGACACATGAGGATCCTTACAACATGACACTAAAGTTTCTTAATCAACATTGTCACAAGACCTTAAAATGTGTCCTATAACTACATAAATATTGATACCTATATCCAAAATAGGGTAGGTAATATGCATCCATGGGGTTCAATGTCGAGCATCACCAACTATATGTGAGTTCTTCCCTTATAGGTAAACACTTCCATGATCCTCCTCAAAAGATAATTTTGATTGCATCACTTCTAGATGTTAAATTTGGTAGACCTCCCATTTTCTACCAAATGTGATATTCTACCTCATATGGATACACTTCTACGATCTTCCCTTAAAGGAAGTTATGATCATAGCCCCACAAGATGTTAAACATTCAAGATTATCCCTTTCCTCCCATGTGTGATATCATCCCTTATAGGGACACAGTTCTATGATCCACCTAAAATGGGAATTAATATCTCATCTAAACTATACATCAATCATGTGAGACACACCCTTTCCTTCGCATTGTTATATCCTCCATCCTAGGGATACACTTCAATGATATTCATCCAATAAGAATTCTTGCCACGACCCGACCCTACCCAGGCTCAACCCGCAACTACCCCAAGCCCGCCTCCATAGACCAGGGGCTGGAGACCAGCGCCGAAGGAACAATAACTCGTGGAGGCCTTTTCCCAAGTACCTGTACACACACACGTAGCACAGTTAATGAAAAAGTGCAGAGTAAAAAAGAAAAGCAAAGGGGAAACTGCTATAAATAACCACAAGAGTGCATCGACCTCTAAACAGTAAAAAGTGAAAGCTGAAAAGAAAAGGGGAAAAAAACACGCCCAATCATAAAAGGGCCACAACCTGGCAACAGGTAATCAAAGGAAAACAGCTGGTAGGGTCCCCCACCTGGAACCCGACTCCAACCACCGCACGCAGTCCAAGCTCCCATGCTCCTAAGCTCTTCTGACGTCACGGCCAACCTATCTCTCGTCTGCAAGGGCACACCAAGTGTGAACAAAGCCCAAGCATGGGTGAGTATAAAAATACTCAGTAGGATACCCCAAAGGGTCGAGGGAGCAACAAAGGAGGTATCGAAGGGTGAGCAGTAGAGCGAATAGGGAAAAGTAAGGGAGTACAACCGAAAGTGCAGTAGAATACAAGTAGAGAGTCCAGCTCAACCCAATAAAAGAACGGAGGTAGACTCATCCAGACACAAGGAGAAAGAAACGGTTAGAAGATTACCTTCTCATCGAGTCTTCACTACCTATAGCAGGAGAGTAGAATCGTCCCACCACGAGAAGCTAGAAACAGAAAGCATGTGTCATACCCCGCGCCTCTTCGCCTCTCCTAGAGGGAGAGTAACCAAGCCCAAAAGTGGGTACTAAAACAAGGTATATACTTATTCATATGCTCTGTCAAGAATCCCAAACAAGATCGTAAGGGGATCTCCATCCCGTAGCTCAGCCCAAGAAAAGTGAGTCACTAATAGTCCCAGATGTAAACACCATCGATGCCCAGCATCATGCACATTTGCCCCGAACTGAAAACCAAGGGGTTCAATCACCGCACCTCGACACTATCTGCTTTGGGGGAACTGACTCAACCACACGGTTTTAGATCGCGTCACAAGAACGTGTCTCGGTGGGGAAAGTGCCCCTCATACTTGGGAGTTCTAGGTAAAGTCTTACCACACCTTTTCACTGCCCTGTAGTCGAGAGGTCTTCTCAAAGTCAAAGTCGTCATGACACTGACCCGTATAACCAAGGGTCTCGCTCCGGTAATCATGGAGGAAAGCGACAGACAAGCCTAGTAGAAAGGACTGAGCCTGGAATGCCAACTGGTGTCCCACTACCCAGCCCGGCTGGAGGGTAATTCCTAACCAGATATCGGGTGACCCACTGCCCAGCCCTACCGGAGGGTAAACCCTAATACATCATCAGGAGACCCACTGCCCAGCCCCGCTGGAGGGTAGACCTTAATACATCATCAGGCGACCCACTGCCCATCCCCGCTAGAGGGTAGACATGGGATAAGTCGACAGGCGACCCACTGCCCAGTCTTACCGGAGGGTAGACCTGGAACTAGATGAAGGGTGACCCACTGCCCAGCCTTGCTGGATGGTAGAACCTAAGAGGTCATCGGGTGACCCACTACCCATTCCTTGCTAGAGGTTAGACCCTAAGTGCGTCGGGTGACCCACTTCCCAGTCTCTGCTGGAGGGTATACCCTAAGAGAGTCAGGTCACCCACTGCCCAGCCCCTCTGGATGGTAAAACCCGATGAAGTTGATGAGTAACCCACTGCTCAGCCCCGCTAGAGGGTAAAACTCAGAACTGCTCTAGACATCCCTACTGGAGGGTACAACACTGGCCAATAAAACATGGAGTGGGTATCATGAAACCACCCAACTCCAGAACAACTCACCCAAAAGAGGTTCAGTGCCTATTCCATCACTAGGTGTCACTGGCACTGCTACAGGCCGATCTATCGAGAATGAAACTAGGGGGAGACCACTAAACCCTACTGGTCAAACAAACAAGCACAAATCCAGGGGGAAAACTCAACCCTACTGGTCAAACAAATGAGCACATAGCCAGGGGAAAAATCCACCCTGATGGACAAACAAACGAGCACATAGGGACCCTCTACATCGCGAGAGGTCAAAGTATGCAATACATAACACAACACGAACCTGGGGACCACATGACGTGTGGCCCCAAGTCAACCCCAATCATGCGCACAAATTGTCTTAGGTACAAACCACACCTAACTCCAAGTGCTCTCATTTACTCACAGAGTATATCTCATTTTCAGCCCAAGGGCTATCGTTCACACAACTCCCAATGTCAACGTGAAGTTGTGATGTAACATCTCCAACTTGCTGCCTCAACGACTAGGGCATGGACAACCACATCTATTCAAACATTACTTCACTCACACGGGAGTTCACATGATCACGCGCCAAGGGTCCGCTACAAAAATAGTAGAAGAACCACCCCTAGGGCACCTTCACATTTACACACTTAATAAGATCGCGTAAGAGGCTCCTCTCTCCTGCACAGATCACACCGTTGTAATCCTCACGAAAAAACCTGCGATATAGACTACTTACTCGCCTCAAACGAGTATCCGACGGAAAAGCCACCAACACTTCCTCACACCTGATCGGCGTCCCGTGATCCCGAGCCTCAGGCCCGAAAACAATCGGCACATCGCACCATTACGATCCCCTCAGGAAAACAAGTTAAAAGGACTGCTCACTTGAGCGCAATGGATATCCGGAGAAAAAGATGCATTCTGGCACACCGCACACGAGCGGTGCTACATGGTACCCTTATCCCGGTCCCAAAGCAAAAATAACGGATCACACCATTGCGATCCTCTCGAAAAAGCTCCCAAGGTGGACTATTCACTTGTCCATAACAGTATCCCATTGATAGAGATGGAAAATCACCGTCGACGCCCAAACGAACCTCGTAGGCCCCACACCATCGTGCCGGATTATAGTGGGCATATTGCACCACTGAAATCCCCTCGGAAAAACATCCAGAAAAAATGCTCGCATGCCCCGAATGGACGTACGATGAAAAAGTCGTGAAACGCTGCACGCAGCTCAGAAGAAGGGTCATGGGGCCCGCACCTCAACTTCAGCATCAATTCCTGAAACCACCATGGGATGCTCCGCCTTGGTACTAGGGTCCCCATGCCACTAACGACGCTCAATACGGACGTCATACGCGTCCATGTCGTCCAAAACATGAATTCTCGGGAAGCCCGCTTAGCTTCTTTACACACGTGTCATGCCCTCGGGCCCCTCGTCTCGGAAGTTAAAACACCCAGAACCATCTCAAAAGGACCTCCTTGTTGTTTGGTCTGCACTGTAGTAGACGGTGCTCAAAACAGATGCTCGTAGCTAGAAATACGGGCGTCCAATTGTTTTAAAATGGGGGGGGGGGGAACTTGGGCCGGACTGGCCCGGTCCGGCCAGTCCACCCCGCTCCGGCCGTCCCGCTGGGACCGCGGCCCAGCTGGACCCGCGGGCCACCACACAGCGGCCCCCCTCCTTCGAGACCCTCGCTACGCACGGGTCACTCCACCGATAGGCCAACTGGCCGGTTGTGTCCACGTGGAGACCTGCATCATGCGGGTCTCGGTCTGCCCCGCGGGGTCGCGAGCCACGACCCCGGTCGCGCTCCCCCTCACCGGTGCCGTGGCCAGTGCCCTCGGCCGGTCCGCCTGCACTGCCCCGCACCATTGAGGTGCCGACCTATAAGTCCCCAGCCTTAAACCTTACTTAATCTTGAGTTATTACAAGATTACACATTGATGATCTTTTCAGGTTTAGAGTTTTAGAGAATTAGATCATAAAACTTGCATTACATTCCACATATAAACAAAGTGGTTACATAAAGATAGTATTCTTATTTCCCATCAATGGAAACATATTTAAAATAAAACATGGATTCATTCTTGACACTTCCTTGACACTATCATCATATCATGTCCCTTTCCCTTGACCTGTGAAAAACATTTCAAAAAAACTTGGGATGAGCATAAAAAGCTCAGTAAGGGATATAAAAATATGGAAAGGAAACATGGGTACATATTTACATAAGAATGAAATCATACTTTACCAATAAAACATTCACACTTTAACATACCTCATCAAATCATGAATAAATCATAGAAATCATAATACATAAAGGTAACTTGAGGCATTTATAACATTCTTACATAGGGAGTAACCCTCTTGGTTATGTTTGGAATACCCATCACAGTATATTCAGTAAATATCTTTGGATAAACCTTAACGTTTCACTCCTTCGCGTTACTGAATGCATTGGAGTGCTATATTGGGCTCACCCGCCCTTAGTTTATCACAGAGCCACCCGTCTTCATAATATTGCCCAAAAACCTCAACATATTCATATCACATAAAACATGCATAAAGGAAACATAACATTTCCACCATTCAATCATAAGATATCAATACAACACATTGATATAAAAACATTATGAAAACCATTTTCAATAACAAAATAAAAGAAAAGTAAAACATGGTATTTATTTTTCTTTCAAAAAAGGTAGGGCTTGTAGAGGAAGCCAAAACTCAAATAATGGTCACGGCGGCGGAGAAGTCATTGTCACCGCATACATATGACAAAAAAATTCCCTTTTGTCGTTTAGTAAATTCCTTGTATAAAAAAGATTCTTCTTGAGTAAACTTAAAAGTCAAAGGGGTTTATACACTGTATAAAAAAGGTTGTGTATAAATCAAAATATACCTCAATGAAAGTAGATTGAGACGAAGTCCCATACCTTGGGTCCGACTTGACTCGGTCGTTATTTAATCTCCTGAATAATAAACTTGAGTTAATTTATAATTGTTTAAGAACCTTTTCAAGTTCATTATTCCTTTTATATCACTTGTTTCCTTGTCATGGACACTATGTAATTATTTAAGTTAATAACTGTCGTTTTAACGATCATTGGTACTTGAGTCAAAAATAAACCCTTTATAATTACAGGTTGTTCATGTATACATTATATCCAAAATGGTAATCATGATGTAGATATCATATATGTCATATATATCCAGTACATTCATGCATTTATAATATTACATAATCATTTAGAGGTAAGAAATGAAATGCACCGTTCATGGAGATGGTAAGTCGTACGTACACATGAACACTACTTTCATTTCTATTTCATATTTTATAGAATGGAATCATAATGATATAAAGTTATATTATAATTCCGGTGTAATATCATATATAATATCATAACTCCATCCATTATACGTCCCACATATTTTATTAACGAATCAAATCACTTTGAAGGGGCGGTAGTCCGCACTTACTTAAATGAAGATATCGCGTTTACCTATAATGGAAACCATAATGGTATGCCCAAAATTAAAAATAAAGAAGCTTAAGGAAAACATAAACATATAATATATCATATATAAATATAGTGTCATCTTAATGGCCACCTTTGAAGGTGTTAAAAGAATGTTGAACAATCATCGTTTCGGGAGGCATAAATTTACCATCCACAGAAACAGTATGTTATTTAACCATTAGATGTAGGTGTGTGTAAGTGTACCTCGAATCCTTATTATAAAAAACTAATAGTATATTGAATATACTGGATTTGGTAAAAAAGAAATGAATAAAAAGAGTTTAGGGGGTTGGAGAAGCAAAATAAAACAAAAGGACTCAAGTGAAGACATTACCTTAAAATCAGGTAACTCCTTTTGGTTTGAGCTCAAAGGCTTCCTTGGGAAGACTTCTGCCCAAAGTGATGATTCATGGAGTAAGAGACGTATTTGGAGAGGCAAAATGTTCAGGGTTTGGCCAAGAAAAAATCTTTGGGAGTGTTGGTATGGAGGTAGAGGTGGGGGCCTTTTATAAGAGGAGAGGAGGGGCACTCTTGAAATGTAAAGAAATATCTTCTTTATTTGAAAATGATTTTCGGATTCAAAATGTCCCACATTGATATAATTAAAGGGTAAGGTGATATGGGTTTTAAATCCACCCATCCAATAGGTTTATTACATGTATAGGTCATAGATTTTACATTATCATTTAATTTTATTTAAATCCTTTATTAATGAGGTAATCGCTGCATCATCATGATGTCAGAAAAAAAATTATTTATTTAATGTCTAAAAATTATGAAACAAATATCATGATGTAGGAAATATTTTTAGCTTTCTAATGAATATTTATAGTCTAATATATCATCTATGTAGACAACATTAAAAATGGTTTAATTAGGAGATACATTATTGTTATATTTACTATCTTTTAAAAAAATAAAAAGATAAAAAGTCACATTCCATAAAAGTGATTCCATGGGGCCCCCAAGATTCTCACAAAGCATCCCATGGTCTTCCATGAGACAACCAGTAGCCTTAGGACATATGTTTTGGTCTTTTTTTATTATTATGATATCATTTTATTATCCTTAACTACCTGATTACTCATTAATCAAGATAATTAAAGATAATTACAGTCATTACTATTCATAATGTCCATAAACAAAAGAGTCTTGATTACATAATTTGGACCTTCTGATTCCAAATATGTAATCCATTTTACCAAATTCCAAACACATAAATTGCAATAATTGATTTAAAAATAATTCTCGTTGTCAAAACAAATAGCGGGTTTTTTTTAAACAATATCTATGAAAAGTTTGGCATTAGTTTATGACCAATTCCAAAGTGAAATTAATCCTAATGACCACCATTGGATTAAATGGTAAAAATATATTTAGATTACACTTTAATACCAATTAAAAAGATAATCTATCCATATAATTAAATTAAATGAAAAAGCAGTTTTAATGTAAAATGCAGTATTTTTCACTATTCATTAAAAATTGGACATTGTCAGAAAAATACCAAAACTTTATCCAATGTAAATTTAAATGTCCCAATCATAATGAATATGTTTATATGGACAAATATAGATTATAATATTGTCAAAAGTTTGATTCAGGATGTTTTTTCCATCAAAAGGAAGTAAAACAATCTTTTAAGAATATTAGTGTATTCCAAGCATAAGATTGTATTTATTTTCATTTTAAGCCTCTAAAACACTATCTAAATCATTAATATACATAGATAAAAATATCTATTATTCATTACTTACTTGGGATGTTACATCCTTCCATCCTTTAGAAAATTGCGTCCCCACAATTTATTTACTTATCAAATAAATGGGGGTACATATCCCTCATTGCATTTTCAGATTCCCATATTGCCTCTTCCATCATGTGGTTTTTACACAAAACCTTTACCTGATTAACTGCCTTATTTCTTAACACTAGCTCCATGTGGTCAATAATCTGGACCGGTTGTTCTTCATAAGATAGGTTCTCTTCCAGCTGAACTACCTCTAGACTCAAAACATGAGATGGATCTGGCATATACTTTCTCAACATCGAAACGTGAAAAAAATTGTGTACCTGAGATAAACTCAGAGTTAAAGCCACCCGGTATGCAACTGATCCAACTCTCTCCAGAATTTCATATGGTCCAATGAACCTTGGACTCAGATTTCCTTTCTTACCAAATCTCATCACACTTTTCCATGGTGAGACTTTGAGAAAAACATGATCACCTACCTCAAAAGTTAGATCTTTCCTCCTATTGTCTGCATAACTCTTCTGCCTACTCTGAGCTGTTATCATGTGTTTCTGAATTAGCTGAACTTTTTCTGCCATCTCTTCTATTAATTCTGGTCCCATCAACTTCATTTCACCCACTTCATCTTAGAAAGCTGGAGTTCGACACCACTTCCCATATAATGCCTAAAATGGTTCCATCTGTATACTAGAATGAAAACTGTTATTATATGAAAATTCTACCAAAGAAAGATGTTGGTCCCAACATCCCTGATAATCCATCGAATAATCTCGTAGCATAACCTCCAAGGTCTGAATTGTTCATTCTGACTGCCCATCTGATTGAGGATGAAATGTTGTACTAAAATTTAATTAATTACTTTTTCGACTCAAAGCATAATCCACTTTATTTGCTTTTCCTGGATGGTAATGAATTGTACAATCATAATCCTTGATTAATTCCAGCCATCTCCTATGTCTCATGTTTAACTCTTTCTGAGTGAATATATACTTTATACTTTTGTGATCAGTATATATTTCACACTTTACTCCATACAAATGATGTCTCCAAATTTTTAAAGCGAAAACAACATCAGATAATTCCAAATCATGTGTAGGGTAATTTACCTCATGTGTTTTCAACTGTCGTGAATCATAAGCAATTACCTGATCATTCTGCATTAGGATGCAACCAAGTCCCTTCAATGAAGCATCACTGTATATAACAAACTCACCATTCCTGGAAGGTAGTGCCAAAACTGGAGCATTCACTAATCTTATTTTCAATTCCTGAAAACAATCATCACATTCTTTTGTCCAGATAAACACAACACCCTTCCTAGTTAGCTTAGTCATTGGACTAGATAACCATGAAAAATTTCTAACAAACCTTTGGTAATAGCCTGCCAAACCAAGAAAGCTACGAATATCTGTTACATTTGTGGGTCTTGTCCATTCTTCAACAACCTTTGTTTTTTCAGGAACAACGGTTATCCCATCTATAGAAACAATGTGACCAAGGAAAGAAATTTGTTGCAACCAAGACTCACACTTGCTGAATTTCCCATACAATTTATTTTCTTTTAAGGTTTGAAAAATAACCCTTAAATGACATTCATGGTCTTGTTTACTTTTAGAAAACACCAAAATATCATCAATAAAAACAACCAAAATTTTTCACCTGAGTCAACTGACCCATCACTGCAACAAACTCTTAAATTATGATTCTGACCATCTCAGGATTCCAATTTAGAAGTTCATTTCCATCTGTATACCTTCCTAGCACAACATCCAAGTCTCCACTTATAAAAACCATTATAAACACATGAATATCTTAGGCGAATCAACATGGTAATCTTTAAATTCTATATCACTTCAAATTGACCATAAAAAAAATATTTTTGGATAATCATTTAATAGAATTCTAACTCCTACAGTTTTCTAAACCGACCTTTGATACCATATATAAGGCCCCAGCCTTAAACCTTACTTAATATTGAGTTATTACAAGATTACACATTGAGGATCTTTTCGGGTTTAGAGTTTTAGAGAATTAGATAATAAAACTTGCATTACATTCCACATATAAACAAAGTGGTTACATAACGATAGTATTATTCTTTCCCATCAATTGAAACTTATTTAAAATAAAACATGGATTCTTTCTTAAAACTTCCTTGACACTATCATCATATCATGTACCTTTCCCTTGACCTGTGAAAAACATTTCAAAAAAAACTTGGGATGAGCATAAAAAGCTGAGTAAGGGATATAAAAATATGGAAAGGAAACATTGGTACATATATACATAAGAATGAAATCATACTTTACCCATAAAACATAAGCATGTTAATATACCTCATCAAATCATGAATAAATCATAGAAAAAATAAGACATAAAGGTAACTTGAGGCATTCATAACATTCTTACGTATGGAGTAACCCTCTTGGTTACGTTTTGAATACCCATCAAAGTATATTCCCTAAATCTCTTAGGAAAAACCTTAACTTTTCACTCCTTCGCGTTACCCAATGCATTGGAGAGCTATATCGGGCTCACCCGCCCTTAGTTTATCACGGAACCACCCGTCTTCATAATAAGGCCCAAGAACCTCAACATAATAATATCACATAAAACATGCATAAAGGAAACATAACATTTCCACCTTTCAATTACAAGATATCAATACAACACATTGATATAAGAACATTATGAAAACCTTTTTCAATACCAAAATAAAAGAAAAGTAAAACATGGTATTTATTTTTCTTCATAAAAAAAGGTAGGGCTTGTAGAGGAAGCCGAAACTCAAATAATAGTCACGGCGGCGGAGAAGTCGTTGTCGCCGCATACATACGACAAAAACATTCCCTTTTATCATTTAGTAAACGCTTCGTATAAAAAAGATTCCTTTTGAATAAACGTAAAAGTCAAATGGGTTTATACACCGTATAAAAGAAGGTTGTGTATAAAACAAAATATTCCTCAATGAAAGGAGATTGAGACGAAGTCCCATACCTCGGGTCCGACTTGACTCAGTCGTTCTTTAATCTCCTGAATAATAAACATGAGTTAATTTCTACTTGTTTAAGAACCTTTTTCAGGTTCATTATTCCTTTTATATCACTTATTGCCTTGTCATGACTACAATGTAATTATTTAAGTTAATAACGGTCGTTTTAACGATCATTGGTACTTGAGTCAAAAATAAACCCTTTATAATTACATGTTGTTCATGTATCCATTATATCCAGAATGGTATTCATGATGTAGATATCTTATATTTCATATATATCCAGTACATGCATGAATTTATTATATTACATAATCATTTAGAGGTAAGAAAAGAAATGCACCATTCATGGAGACGGTAAGCCTTACATACGCATGAACACTACTTTCATTTCTATTTCGTATTTTATAGAATGGAATCATAATGATATAATGGTATATTATAATTCCAGTGTAATATCATATAGAGTAACATAACTCCATCCATTATATGTCCCACATATGGTATTATGAATCAAATCACTTTGAGGGGCCGGTAGTCCGCACTTCCTTAAATGAAGATATCGCGTTTACCCATAATGGAAACCATAAAGGTATGCCCAAAATGAAAAATACAGAAGCTTAAGGAAAACATAAACATATTATATATCATATATAAATATAGTGTCATCTTAATGGCCACCTTTGAAGGTGTTAAAAGTATGTTGAACAATCATCGTTTCGGGAGGCATAAATTCACCATCCACGGAAATAGTATGTTCTTTAACCATTAGATGTAGGTGTGTGTAAGTGTAGCAAGAATACTTATTATAACAACATCCTAGTATATTTAATATACTGTATTTGTTACAAAAGAAATTAATAAAAAGATTTTAGGGGTTGGAGAAGCAAAATAAAACAAAAGGACTCAAGTGAAGACATTACCTTAAAATCGGGTAACTCCCATTGGTTTGAGCTCAAAAGCTTCCTTTGGAAGACTTCTACCCAAAGTGAGCCTTCAAGGTGTAAGACAGGGATGTGTAGAGACAAAATGGGCATGGGTTGGACAAGACAAATTCTTTGGTAGTGTGGGTAAGGAGGTAGAGGTGGGGGCCTTTTATAAGAGGAGAGGAGGGGCACTCATGGAAAGTAAAGAAATGATTCTTTATTTGAAAATGATTTTCGGATTCAAAAGGTCCCACATTGATATAATTAGAGGGTAAGGTGATAAGGGTTTTAAATCCACCCATCCAATAGGTTTTGTACATGTCTAGGTCATAGATTTTACATTATCATTTAATTTTATTTTAATCCTTTATTAATGAGGTAATCGCTACATCATCATGATGACATAAATAATTTAATTTATTTAAAGTCTAAAAATTATGAAAAAAATATAATGATTTAGGAAATATTTTCAGCTTTATAATGAATATTTATTGTCTAAAATATCTTCTATTTAGATAAAATTAAAAATGTTTTAATCAACAGATACATTCTTGTTATATTTACTTTCTTTTAAAAAAATTAAAATGATAACAAGTAACTTTCCACAAAAGTGATTCCATGGGGCCCCCAAATTTGGCACAAGGAATCCCATGGTCGGTAATGAGACAAACAGTAGCCTTAGGATACATTTTGTGGTCTTTTTATTATTATTATGATATCATTTTATTATCCTTAACTACCTGATTACTCATTAATCAAGATAATTAAAGATAATTATTGTCGTTAATATTCATAATGTCCAAAAACAAAAGAGTCTTGATTACATAATTTGGACCTTATTATTCCAAATATTTAATCCATTTTACCAAATTACAAACACATAAATTTCAATAATTTATTTAAAAATAATTCTCGTTGTCAAAAAAATAGCGGGTTTTTTTTGAAACAATATCTATGAAAAGATTGGCATTAGTTTATGACCAATTGAAAAGTGAAATTAATCCTAATGACCACCATTGGATTAAATGGTAAAAATATATTCATAATAAACTTTAATACCAATTAAAAAGATAATCTAACCATATAATTAAACTAAATGAAAAAGCAGTTTTAATGTAAAATGCAGTATTTTTCACTATTCATTAAAAATTGAACATTGTCAGAAAAATACCTAACATTTATCCAATGTAAATTTCAATGTCCCAATCATAATTAATATGTTTATTTGGACAAATATAGAATATAAGATTGTCAAAAGTCTGATTCAAAAAATGTTTGCCATCAAAAGGCAGTAAAACAATCTTTTAAGAATATTAGTGTATTCCATGCATAAGATTGTATTTATTTTCATTTTAAGCCTCTAAAACACTATCTTAATCATTAATAGAAATATATAAAAATATCTAGTATTCATTAATTATTTGGGATATTACACGCCCAGCCGGTTGGATGGCCGACCGGCCTTTCGCCGCGGCTGCTACCGCGCCGCCGTCTGCCATGGAGCCGCCGTCCACCGGACCCCCCTTGCCGACCGCCGGAATCCGACCTCGAGGCTAGAAAACATCAGAGGACCATCGAAAACGATTAGGTGGTCAAAAATACGATCCGGATATCATTCCGGAAATCTCATAACATGATCTACGTAACTATGGGATTGGATTGAAGATCATACAGAAAATCGACAAAAACAAAATTTAGGTCGAACATGGTGCGGGAAATAAAACGAAACAAAAACGCCTCCTACATCTTGGGCGATGCCTGGAGCATCACGGGGAGTCTGCCACCGCACTGCTACCTTGATGGAGTTTCCTTGCCGGAGTGATTCCCCGGAGATGGAGGAGAGGGGAGGTTTTGAGGAAGAAGAAGAAGAAGATGGGAGAGGATGCGTTTAATTAGAAAATACATAAACGCCCGCCCGATAGCCCCGAACCCGAAATTTCGGCGGGGTCAAGATTAAGGCTCCCCTAGGATAAAAACCACGCTCTGAGTGCAACAGTAGTCTCAGAATATTAATCCGAGACCCTGTTCAAAAGTTAATAAACTCAACGCTTGAGGCTGCCAAATTATGAAAACGCCCCATGAGACATTTTTCACAGATGACCCGCGCCTGCAAAACTTATACCCCTCCTAGGGTAAACGGCATGCTCCAAACTCAATGGTGCCTTTAGTTTTCCCATCCAGTCCAACGTTTAAGAGATACTTGTGTTTCAACATTAAACGAATTAATTAATTAATTTAATCGTCCATCTAATGTTTTGAAAGAGGGTGAGGGGTCCAAACATCCTACGCCGACAAGTTTTCTGTTGTTCCAAGGGTAAACATCCCATTCCTGACCCATTCGTACACTCAAATCTCTGATCCAGAACTCCGTTTACGAGTTATCCCATTTATTAGGCGTTTCCAGTGTGAAAGCAATGAAAATTTAATTACGGTCACTCTGGGGATCGGAATCGCACGTCGTCTGAAGGCGCTGCTTTGGAATAATATCAAGAATATTCCAAAGTATTTCGCAGAAAAAAATGGGTTCTTACATCATTACCTCCTTCAAGATTTTGTTCCCCGAAAAGCAAAACTAGGGAACAACTCAGGGCACTAAGCCCACACTTGGCTCTCTCGTACCGAGAAGAACTCTCGCACAGCTCTATGCCATCGCACACAGACCAAAGGATTTAATCTATTCATGCAAGGTCTACCCTCGCCGATGGCGTGCATAGCGGCACACACACCTCTTCTTGGGTGAGTCACGTGGGAGACGCTATGAACCCAACCCAGTTTTTGGGGTTAGGGAAAGGCGATATGGAACATCTCCATCCCTTGGCACAGTCTCAAACAGCTCGAAGGCTCTCGGGGGTAGCACACCTCCCCGACCGAACCCCTATGTCGCACGCCATGACTGGAATCACCACTTGCAACTGAAACAAGGCTCAGCGATTACCTCCTTCAGAATATCCATATGGTGAAACACCCAAGGATATCTGGTCACACAAGGTTACATAGTCGATGTATCTCAACCAAGACTCTCTTACATGCTTGGAGAGTGATGGAGTCATCACCATCGACTAAAGAAAAGTGTTTTATTCCTTTTACCTTACCAACATTGGGTCACACTGATGCCCCACGCCACCCTAGTAACACCTCAAACAAGGAGTAGGGAGAAAATCATTTGACACACAGAGCCGAACAATTCTACTATAAGAAGTAGAAGAGTCGCAAGGCGTACCTCTCATCATCTCATGCTTTGATGGATCGTAGACATCCAAGGCTCACTTTTGTCTGTGGATCCAACTGTCATCTCCTAGAGCCTAACGTGGACCACCTAGTGGTGATGAGATGACCTCGTAAAGTTGTCCCCCACTACCAACTCCTCTCACTCCTCTACTAGCACCACCTCTCTGGGTACTACTCTGATCACGGCGTTGCCTCCGTCGTGGTGGTGCACCTGCTGCCTACCTGAGGCTCTCTGCATGCCTGGTCAGGTAGTCCCGTGCCAAGTGAACTCTCCCATCACAAGCATAGCATCGACTATTTCTGGGCTGCACTGGTGCCCTTCGGCGCCACTATGGTGTACGACCACGCCCCTGTGTCCGGTTTTCAGAAAGCAACCTGTGTCGAGGTTCTTCTTGCTAACGCTCACTAGATGTGGCAGACATCTCGGATCTAACATGCCTACTGCCACCACCAACTCTAGAACATGACAGGAAGTTCTCTGTCACCAGCACCTGCTCTAGCACCCCGACATATGTGGAAATTCCCAACGGTACTATGACAACACAAATCTCTTAGCGGAGACCCTCCTCAAACTTCGGTGATCGGATGTTGTCGTCAAGGACCAAGTCCGGGTAAAAGCGTGCATGGTCTGCGAAACTAGCGGCGTACTCGGCCACTGTCATCCCTCCCTGCTGAAACTGCAGGAGCTCCTGAATCCGAACGGAGCACAAGAAGGAGGGAAAAAACCCCTCACGGAACAACACCTGAATGTATCCCCACAAAAGAGAAGAATCATCAAGAAACTGAGTCACCAGACTCAACCAACGCCAAGTTGTTCCACGAAAAAGGTTGGCTGCCAAAGCCACTCTCTGATCTGTTAGCGTCTACATAAGCCTGAAAATGATAACCACTAACTCTATCCAATCCTCTACTACCAGAGGGTCTGGATCACCACTGAACCTCAGTGGTCTCTGCCACTGGATCCCACAGAGCACGCTCAACCTGCGCTCAAGCTCAGCCTGCTCTGATGAAGCTGTCTGCTACTCAACAGGTGGGGGTGCTGCTACTGGCCCACCCTAAGAAAAGGGGCATGCATGATGGGTCCTGGAATTTGGCCTCGTAGCTCACAGGGTCTATGTCACGAACCCAAGATGATATCTTGACTGGCTACCTTCGCAGGGACATACTAAATATTATCAAGGAGTGTCACCATCGGATGAGCATATATGTATATACCAATATCAATGATGGGGAGCTGAATTAAGAAGGATAGTCAAAGACTCAATCTTATGTGATGCACAAACCAATTTTCCCTGAAACAAGTGTCTCAGAATGCTGAGTTGGCAAGAGGGTTATCAAGGTCCTGGTGATTGGATACGTCAGTTGTCGCACCATCACTGGACTCCATGGCCTGAGAGTCACTCTTGAGACACATTAACATTGTTTCCCTATATCCCAACCAATTCCTTTTATTTTTGGGACGTCCGAACAGCGTCCCAATGAACGAACCACCTCTGATACCTCTTTGTCATGACCCGACCCTACTCGGGCTTGAGCCGCAACTACCCCAAGCCCGCCTCCATAGGCTAGGGGCTGGCGACCAGAACCGAAGGCACAATAACTCGGGGAGGCCTTTTCCCAAGTACCTGTACACACACACGTAGAAAACTCAATGAAAATGTGCAGATTAAAAATAAAAGCAAAGAGGAAACTGCTATAAATAACCACAAGAGTGCATCAACCTCTAAACAGTAAAAAGTGAAAGCTGAAAAGAAAAGGGAAAAAACACACGCCGAATCAGAAAAGTGCCACAACCTAGCAACAGGTAAACAAAATAAAACAGCTGGTAGGGTCCCCCACCTGGAAATAGACTCCGACCACCACACGCTGTCCAAGCTCTCAAGCTCCTAAGCTCCTCTGACGTCACGACCAAACTGTCCGTCGTCTGCAAGGCCACACCAAGTGCGAGCAATGCCCAAGTTTAGGTGAGTATAAAAATACTCAGTAGGATACCCTGAAGGCTTGAGGGAGCAACAAAGGAGGTACCGAATGGTGAGAAGTAGAGAGAACAGGGAAAAGTAAGGGATTACAACCGAAAGCGCAGTAGAATACTAGTAGAGAGTCCAGCTCAACCCAATAAAAGAAAGGAGGTAGACTCGTCCAAACTCAAGGAGATGGAAATGGTGAGAAGATGAACTTATCGTTGAGTCTTTACTCCCTATAGCAGGAGAGTAGACTCGTCCCACCACGAGAAGCTAGACACAGAAATCACGTGGCATACCCCGCGCGTCTTCGCCACTCCTAGAGGGAGAGTAACCAATCCCAACAAGTGGGTACCGAAACAAGGTATATACATATTCATATGCTCTATCATGAAGCCCGAATAAGACCATAAGGGGATCTCCGTCCCGTAGCTCAACCCAAGAAAAATGAGTCACCAACAGTCCCAGAAGTAAACACCATTGATGCCCAGCATCCCGCACGTTTTCCCCGAACCGCAAGCCAAGGGGATCAATCACCGCATCTTGAAACTATCCGCTTTGGGCGGCACTGACTCACCGACACGGTTTTAGATCACGTCACAAGAACACGTCTCGGAATGGAAAGTGCCCCTAGTACTTGAGAGTTATAGGGAAAGTCTTACCACACCTCGTCACTACCCTACATTCGAGAGGTCTTCTCAAAGTCAAAGTCGTCACAACACTGACCCGTATAACCAAGGGTCCCGTTCCGGTAATCACGAAGGAAAGCCATAGACTAGCCTAGTAGAAAGGACAGAGCCTGGAATGCCAATAGGTGTCCCACTACCTAGCCCTGGTAGAGGGTAATTCAAAACCAGATATCGGGTGACCAACTGCCCAGCCCTACTGGATGGTAAAACCTAATACATCATCAGGCGACCCACTGCACAACCCCGTTAGAGGGTAAACCTTAATACATCATTAGGAGAACCACTACCCAGCCCCACTGGAGGGTAGACCTAGAATAATTCGAAAGGTGACCCACTGCCCAGTCTTGCTGGAGGGTAGACCTGGAACTAGACGACGGGCGACCCACTGCCCAGCCCTGCTACAGGGTAGACCCTAAGAGGTCATCAGGTGACCCACTACCCAGTCTCTGCTGGAGGGTAGACCCTATGTGCGTCGGGTGACCCACTGCCCAGTCTCTGCTAGAGGGTAGACCCTAAGAGCATCGGGTGACCCACTACCCAGCCCCGCTGGAGGGTAAAACCTGAATAAGTCGATGAGTAACCCCATGCCCAGCCCTACTGGAGGGTAAAACTTAGAACTGCTCTGGCCATCACTAATAGAGGGTATAACATTGGCCAACCGAACATGGAGTGGGTATCATGAAACCACCCACATCCAGAACAACACACCCAAAAGAGTTTCAGTGCTTGTTACATCACTAGGTGTCGCTAGCACTGCTACCAGCCGATATATCGAGAATGAAACCAGGGGAGACCACTCAACCCTGCTAGTCAAACAAAAAAGCACAGAGCCAGGGAAAAAACTCCACCTTGCTGGTCAAACAAATGAACACAGTGCCAGGGGAAAAACACCACCCTCTTAGACAAATAAACGAGCATAGAGGGACACTCTACATCACGAGAGGTCAAAGTACGCAAATCAGAACATGACACGCACTTGGGGCCCACATGACATGTGGCCCCAAGTCAACCCCAACCATGCACACAAACAGTCTCAGGTAGACACCACACCTACCTCCAAGCGCACCCGTATACTCCCAGAGTATATCTCATTCTCATCCCAAGGGCTATCGTGCATACAACACCCAATGTCAACGTGAAGGCGTGATGTAACATTTCCAACATGCCGCCTCAACGACTGGGTCATGGCCAACAACGTCTATTCAATCATTACTTCACTCAGATGGGAGTGCACACTATCACACACCAAGGGTCCACTACAAACACTGTAGAAGATCCACCCTCGGGGAACCTTCACATTTCCACTTTTAATAAGATTGTGTAAGAGGATCCACTCGACTGAACAGATCACACCTTTGTAATCCTCACAGAAAAACATGCGAGATAGACTATTTACTCTCCTCAAACGGGTATCCGAAGGAAAATCCACCAACACCGCCTCACACCCGATCGGGGTCCCGTGATCCCGAGCCATGGCCCCAAAAATAGTTGGCGCATCGGTCCATTGCGATCCCCTCAGGAAAACATGTCAAAAGGACTGTTCACTTGAGCACAACTGATATCCAGATAAATGAAGCATTCTGGTGCACCGCACACGAGCGGTGCTACGTGGGACCCGCATCCTGGTCCCAAAACACAAAGAACGGATCACACCGTTGCGATTCTCTAGAAAAAGCACCCAAGGTAGACTATTCAATTGTCCAAAGAAGTCGCTCGGTGATAGAGATGGAAAATCACCGTCCACGACCAAACCACCCTCGTGAGCCCCGCACCATCGTGCCGAATTAGAGTAGGCGGATTGCACCATTGCAATACCCTCGAAAAAACATCCAGAACGGCTGCTCGCATGCCCCGAACGGACGTCTGATGAAAAAGTCGTGAAACGCTGCACGCAGCTCAGTAGACGGGCCGTGGGACCCGTGCCTCAACTTTGGCCTCAATGCTTGAAACCATCCTGCAAAGCTCTGCCTCAGTGCCAGGGTCCCCATTCCACTGACGGCGCTCAAAACGGACGTCAGACGCATCTGCGCCGTCCAAAACAAGAATTCTCGGGAAGCCCGCTTAGCTGCTTTATGCACGTGTCATGCCCCCGAGCCCCTTATCTCAGAAGTTAAAACTCCCAGAACCATCTCAAAAGGACCTCCTTGCTGTTAGGTCTCCGTTTTTGCAGGCGGCGCTCAAATCGGACGCTCGTAGCCCGAAATACAGGCGTCCAGTTGTTTTAAAACGGGGGGGGGGTGTGAACCCCCTTGGGCCGGACTGGCCCGGTTCGACCGGTCCACCCCGCTCAGGCCGGCCCGGCCCGGTCACGTCCACGCAGAGACCTGCATCATGTGGGTATCGGTCTTACCAGCGGGGTCGCGAGCCGGGACCCCGGTCGCGCTCCCCCTCGCTGGCGCCGCGGCCGGCGCCCTCGGCCGGTCCGCCTGCGCCGCCCCGCACCGGCAAGGTGCCGCCCAGCCGGTTGGATGGCCGGCCGGGCTTCCGCCATGGCTACTGCCGCGCCGCCATCTGCCATGGGGCCACCGTCCGCTGGACCGCCCATGCCAACCACCGGAATCCGTCCTTGTGGCCGGAAAACATCAGAGGACCCCCGGAAACGATCCGGTGGTCGAAAATTCGATCCGGATAGCATTCCGAAAAGCTCAAAATAGGATCTATGTAGCTATGGGCTCAGATCAAAGATCAGGCAGCAAATCGGCAAAGCAAAATTAGGACGAACATGGTTTGGGAAATAAAACAAAACAAAAACGACTCCTACCTCTTGGGAGATGCCCGAAGCATCACAGGGAGTTCGCCGTCGCACCGCTGCCTTTCCGGAGTTGCCTCACTAAAGGTGCCTCACCAGAGTGCTTCGTCGGTGCTGGAGGAGAGGGGAGGGTTTGAGGTAGAAGAAGAAGAAGAGGGGAGGGGATGCGTTTATGTAGAAAATACATAAACGCCCGCCTGATAGCCCCGAACCCGAAATTTCAGCGGGGTCGGGATTAAGGCTCCCATCAGCTAAAAACCACGCTCTAAGCGCAATGGAAGTCTCAGAATTTTAATCCGAGACCCAGTTAAAAAGTTATTAAACTCAATGCCCGAGGTTGCCAAATTATGAAAACGCCCCTGGGGCCATTTTTCACAGACGACCCACACCCACCAAACTTATACCCTACTAGGGTAAACGGAATGCTCCGAACTCAACGGTGACTTCAGTTTTCCCATCCGAGCCACAGTTTACGAGATACATACATTTCAAAATTAAATGAATTAATTAAATAATTTAATTATCCGTCTAACGTTCCGAAAGAGGGTGAGGGGTCCAAACGTCCTACACCGACAAGTTTTATGTCATTACTATGGTAAGGACCCCATTCCAGAATAATCTGTTCACTCGGATCTCTGATCCAGAACTCTGTTTAGGATATATCCCATTTATTTGGCATTTCCAGTGTGAACGCACTGAAAATTTAATTCCGGCCACTCTAGGGCTCGGAATCGCACGCTGTCTGAAGGCGCTGCTCTGGAATAATATCTAGAATATTCCAAAGTTTTTCATATCAAAAACCGGGTTATTAAGATTCTGATCTCGTATCCATAATATTTTTTACCTGCGGGACACTCCAGGTTCACCTTTGTCTCCACTAGACATTAAACATGCGATAATTGAACATTCATTCCATGTGTGAAATCCTCCGTCTTTGGGGAACACTTATATGATACACCTCTAAAGGACATTCTGATCCCCTCTCCCTGAGATGTTAAACTAGTGGTACACCACAACCTCCATCATCTATATACATTACAATTGTGTGACTTCCCCATCAACCAAAGTGTTACATCTTCCCTCCTAGGGAACACCTCCATGATCTTCCAGAAAATGGTGTTATAATCCGATCGCTATGAGACATTATACTGGTAGAACACTCCGTGCTTCACCTCTATCTCTACTATACACTAAAATCATGATATTCAAACTTCAACCCAACTATAAAATACCCCCTCTCCGGGATACAATTTTGTGGTCCACCTTAATAGGGAATCTTGATCCACCATTCGGGTGTGAAATCTACCCTCCTAGGGATAGACATTCTTTGTATGCCTTGATAGGGAATCATGATCATCCTTCCCAGATCTGTTTCAATAAGGTGTTATGGTCTGATCCCCATAAGATTTTAACCATGTTCCCATCTAAGGAAGATATTAAACTCCTGACATGATCCAGAATACCAATCCAATTATATAAACATAGTTTTCCTGAGGTAATGATACATGTAAGAATCATTCCCCTTGCATTAATTACCTAATTATTGAAACAATATTCCTTGGTTTTCATTCCTATGATACCACATAGGTTATTAACTACAAATAGAAAGTCTAATGGTTTCTTAATATACCAATTAGAAAGAAATTTCTAGTTATTTCTATCATGACAATTCTTCTAAATGAACGATTATTCCCTATTTAGACAAAGATAGTGTAGTTAACCTGCATCCACCAAGAGATGGAAATTGGAATGAGTTCTATGTGCATGACATAAATCTATGAGGGAGACATTTACTAGGTGATAAGTTCCATGGAGGAAATCATGTAAGGAGGAACCAAATTCACATCATCCTTTATTGATCAATGAGAAAACATCACTAATGAAGGTGATGATTGTTTCCTTCCTTTGGAATGTGTTGATGCAAGTAAATAAACTTGTGTGCTATGATGCCCTAAAAAATGTGTCTCAAAACATATTATATACATGCAATATTCATTTCTGGGAAAATAGGATAAATGAATATTTCATGATAAATTTTAAGGTCAATATACATATATCATCTATTAAGAAGAAAAAAATAAATTTCCATGTGTTCTGAAGAAACAAAAAATCTTATGAAGAATGAAGAGATAAGAATCACTATATTGAAATATCTAGATTCAAACTATAATGATAACATGATGTGTCTCCATTTATGGTGAACATTAAATCAAGTTAGAGATATCCTAAAATAGGTGATAAAGGATCCTATATCCATAATTCTAGAAAAATAATTTTATGTTCAAAAAATTTCAATCCTTCTTTAAAAATAATAATGAATCCACCAAAAGAATAAGATAGATTAATGAAAATTCAGATAAGAACATACATAATTGAGATCACCACTTTTATTAGTACATTGATCTACCAGGATATGAGGTTTGTAGAGATAAAATGCCTATAGAACGATATAAGATGACTAAGGGTAAAATTATATTTGAATGTGAGGTGTTTAAAGATAATGCGGTGTTTTCCGTGATCATAAAATAATAATTCCATAGAATCTAATTCCAATCAATTTTTTGTGTATATTGCATAGTTATTAAAATCAATGTGCCTGAAAATGTTCCCTAACATGGGCTACTAGATGGCTAGGAATAGTTCATATTCTTTATTTTGAATCTATATTCCATCCATATACCCAACTCTAGATCTGAAAATGAATGGTGCCTGGTTTCTTGCGAATTCCTTTTTGCATACTTGAAAATTCCCAATAACTACAAAAAACACCAAAGTTATCCAAATAAAATTGAATCAATATTCAAATAGAGGATTATCATAAAAATGGTCAAAATTTATTGAAACCTAGTAATAGGATTTTACACATAGAATAAAAAAATTCTCATTTTATCAAATTTAAATTCTAAAATTTATAATTGAGACTATAAATTAAATTATAACATGTAAGGAAATACTATATTTATATAAAATCAATAAATTTTAATCATTAAGTGTTCGTAATATTATTTCACATAAATTACTAATTAAATGAGTATTAATAATTTATTTTCAACATTGTAGTTATAAATATCTCCATAATTATCTTTTTGAAGTGAAAATTTTAAATTATTATGATAATATAAACAACTCTTGATGGAATAGTTATTTGAAAAATGTCCCCATTTTACCATTAAATGTTTTTATTCATATATCATTTATTATTTATAATTTAACAATTAATTTTAAAAAAATTATTTTTATTTTAAAAAATAAAAACTAAACAATTTTGATTATTATATTTTATTTAATTGAGGTTTTAATATTCTTGAAATTTTCAAAATGATATTTTATTCTCTTAATCAATTGTATCCACCAAAAAGTTTATTAAAATATACATTTGTTTTTAATATTTGGGTGTTGAATGTATCCAAAATTATTGAATATATAATTAAATTAATGTAATATATATAATAAAGTCTAGGGTTGATACCAAAACAATTGTTGATTTATTATTTTCAATTTTTTTCATTTTATTTCATTTTGGGTTTCTAATTTTCATATTTCGGGTGTGTTAAAACCCTCTATCATTGAAAAAATTAGTTTGAAAATTTTGAAATTATAACAGTCGTGAGAAAATAATTTTATCCACGTACTATATATAATGAAATGTGGAAATAAAATTTTTATTAAATTCTATTTGTTGAAAATTCATGAGAAGATTGTTGATTTTTTAATGTCAGTCCAAGATTTAATGACCTACATTAAATTTAGAAGAGTTTTTTTAAAAAATTTGTTCACTATTAATATATATAATTTATTTTACACACAAGGAAAAACATGAAAAAAATATATTTTTTAAAGGAATCAAGAAAAACCTTATTGCATAGGGGGCCACATGTTATAAAAAAATGACATATTATTTTGAATAATTTTTTTACAATGAACCCTCATTACTAGACTTC
The DNA here is from genome assembly GCA_963277665.1 of Viscum album. Taxonomy (NCBI): domain Eukaryota; kingdom Viridiplantae; phylum Streptophyta; class Magnoliopsida; order Santalales; family Viscaceae; genus Viscum; species Viscum album. Next base: position 1,256,812,997 of record OY728134.1, read on the forward strand.
CATGTAATTTAATACTTATATCAGCTATAATCAAATGAATGGAATATTTAGGAAACAAAATCACATAATAATAATCCCTAAATACCGTGATTTAGATGTTATTTTTTGAGTAATGGTTGAAATCTACCCTAGGGGTGGGATAAAATGAACGTTTTTAGACATTTCAATGAAATATGCTCATTTTGAAAAGGAATAAAATGTTGAAACTATTAATATAGTTTATTAGGTACAAAATATTGATATTACTGAAAATGGTAAAGTGTTGACATGATAAGATACTCACAATAGTAGTCTAGAGGTACATCATAACATGAGCTGGTAAATGAAACACATTTCTTTGGGAAAAACATTAAATCATTCATTATCGATAAAAATTGAGCAAAACCACATTTTATACCTCTAATGTTTTTTATATTAGACCCCGATATCCGTTTATCCACAAAATAACCTTTGAGTATCCTTTTGATAAGAATATGTTCTTTAATAATTGTGTAGAGAAGTGGAAATTTATAAATCCTATGGTGACTGTTCAATAATAATATAAAAACCAAAAATTTTGTTTCAAATCAATACTTGTTTTTAGTGAAACATTTCTTGGAATGAAGGAATACGTGATTATAATAGTATATAATTGGTGGAAATGAAATTAATATACTTTATAAAATAAATGTAATTAAGAATTGTTTTTGTTATAATATGTTTAAGTCCATTGGCTATTAAAAATGTTGAGAATTTTTGTTCATATTTTAAATTTTTCATCTATAATATTTTTTTATTCAATTTTCTAGGAATACATGGTTTAAGGGTGGGGAATTTAAATTGGAAATAAATTCTATATATTTTATTGAAATTCACTAAATCTTATCTATGACATCCATTGAGTCATTTTGTTTTAGGTTGTTTTATAATTTATGTGTGCTTTCATTGAAATTTATAAACATTCCATTAAAGTACAAAAAAATTAATTTAATGTATTTACAAAAAAATTGAATATAAATTATTAGATTGATAGTCAATTTTCAAATATATGACATTTTTAATGAAAATAACTATTTTTATTACCCTATCAGTGACCATGAGGATATTTATTTGTATATTATAAATTCTTAAAACATTGGAAAGGTAGATATTAAGTGGTTTTCCTAGTAATAAAACTCATTCTCTATATGTCAAGTGGATAATGTTTTAAAATAGATGAATATCATGGTAATAGCCATGAAAAGAGATGGTCAAGTATATCTCAGGGATCATTATGGTTCATAATGAGTGTTTCCTTATTATAAAACTAGTTTAACACTCCAAAGGTACGTTCTTATAAAAATTAACATTTTCATTATGATAGATTGATAATTATTAGAATAGAGAATGACCATGAATACCCTGTGTTAGTTATAATGAGTCTTATATGAAAAATATGGTGTCAGTACTTTGACATCATATAAATGATTTTCATGATTATATGGTTTACCAGTATAGTTATTATTTCCCATTCTATTATTTTTTATTTTGGTAATTTTATGTATCTAATAGGAATAATTTTGAAACTGAATATATATCATATGAGAGTGATTAGGAGAAAGCAAATTGAATGATGAGTGGAGTGAATGTTGATGTCATTATACATAATAAGTTATCATGATATTTTATTGACAACACACACCTTATCTAACTCTAAGACTCAAAAAATAATATAATAAAAATTTTTTATAGCTCTATAGGGTGAGACAATGAGGGAATGAAATATAAAATTCCATCATTAAAACAATGTGGAAAGTGAAAACTCTAATAATTTCTATATGGAATGAGAAAATTCATTATATGTGGAACTGAAGAAGCGACTCCATGATATTCTTGACAAGGGATTAATTCATTGAAGTGTGTATCCTTGTGGTGCACCAATTTATTTAGGAATAAATATTGATAAATGTGACACGACATTGAATATTGAGAGGTTAAAAATATTATAATTAAATAGCACTATCCTTTACCTTATATTGATGACCTATTTGATCAACTATACAAATATCAATACTTCTCCATGACTGCTTTAATTTCTGGATAACATTAATTAACGGTAAAGAAGTAGGATATTCCCAAGAAAACATTATGAACAATGTATAGACACTATGAATATATAACTATTTAATTTGATCTTATAGATTCCCCTGACATCTTCATGGATATAATGAATAAATATTTTATATATTACATTGATCAGTTTCGAGATGTGTTTATAGATTATTTTCCTACTCATTCAAACTAAAATAATGAGCTCAAAGATCACTTCAAGATTGTATAAATGACCCTATGAAAGTAAATACTATATGAAAAGTTTAAAACATGTGATTTTTTGATATTAAAATACTCTTTTTGGGTATTATAATCTCACGTGAATGTATATCTTTGGATCATTGAATAGAAGGGGTTATTGATCATTTTCCTAGACCATCCATTGTAAGAAAGAAACATATTTTTGATTAGTTTAATTGATATTGTTGAATAATTGTTGAGAATTTATCATTACTATCTAATCCACTCACTATTTATCTTGGAATGGAGGGAAGTAACTTTGGATAGATGAATGCGATGAAAATTTCAAACAAATAAATAGAAGGATAGTCATCACACATGGTCTTATGTTATCCTACCATGAATATGGGTTTATAATATATATTTTTGGATCAATGAAGTTACATAGATGATATTACATGAAAATGATATGGTTAAATATTTTCTCTAATGAAAATTGATTGTTTTTGAGATAAAAGTCCATATCATGATTTTGAATTAGAATAGGTACTTTTTACATTAAATATACGGTGGAAACTTATTTAAGATGAATTGTGTGTTATATATAATAATAATAAAATATTAAACACTATATTTAGAATGAATTAGTTGAATATTCACATTAAATGATCGTTTTATGTGATTAAGGAAAATGACTACTAAATTTATTGTCACCCTATGAAAGAGAACTAGGTGGATGAAGATTAATGTCAAAATAATCATGCCATATTTTCCATAGTTACGATCAAAAAAAATTAAATATTTATGGATAATCAATGGGTATATCTATAAATCATAATGTAATCGTAGAAATAATATCTTGATTAGATTGATATTCAACCATTTATCTATGTTATGATTAATGAGAAACTTAAAGATGAAGTAGAACTATAGAAGAAGGTCAAAAAAATTTCCTGAATTTGACTTCGATAAACATTTACTGATATGTTTTAGGTAGTTTTTAGGTGCTCCATCTATAAAATATTTAAACAAGGATCTATTTGATAAGGCTCATAATTCAACAAAATTTATTCAACCTAGATGTATGAAGATGTGTAGATTTATGAAAGATTATTTCTCTTGGGATAACATAAAGAGAGATATTACGGAGTATGTATGTTGTTTTTTGGTATATAAAACATTTATTTTTTTGAGAACAAATTTTAAGGGGATGTTACAACCATTACCCATACCAGATGCGACATTGAAAAAAATAAATGTGGATTTTGTCATCAAACTCCCCAAAACATCTTCACATCATAATTCTATTATTGGTGTAGTATGCCTCTATATAATTTTATCACACATATGTTATTTTATATAGTATTTATATCCTTATCATATTTCCATAATAATCATTAAGGTAGTAGAAAGGTTCCATGGAGTACAACATTTGATTATATCATATCGGGAGCAGAATATTACCTTGATATTCTAGTGATGTCTTGAGGAGGCTCTAGAAACAGAGTTAAATTAATTACAACTTATTATACATAGATATATGGCCAGTTTTAGAGATAAAGTTAAACCATAGAGGATATACATTGATATTTTATATGGATTTTAAATGTGGTTGGTATAAACACCGTCCAATAGAAAACTTTTCATAAAATAATACCTTTCACGCAATAATTTAGATTGATTTTTATAAATAATTATACAGAAATATGTGTATACATATAAATTAAAGGGAATAAGATGGAGAAAATATTCTATTAGAACCTGAGATAGCTGTGAAAATGGAATAAAAGTTATAGTTTCTCATAATCATAATAAGGCTCATTACATACGAAAAAAAATTATATAAATATCCATCAATGAGATCTGGAGTTCAAAGTTGGTGAGACGGTTTTGATATGAACATATATATATAATAAGGTTATAATATTAATAATTAATGCTATCCTAAGGCCTAGGTATATTTTCCCCTTCAAAATTTCTTCCCAAGAAGGGATGAAACGTTATCACATAACTCTACCATCAAATCTCTCTCAAATACACAATGTGTACCATTTTTTAATCATGAGGATATACATATGCTATTATTCACATGTACTAAACTCAGTGATTATATACCAATTGAATGTTCATTTTTTTAATAACCAATATAAGATATCTATGATAATATATATTTATTTCTATATAATTATACTACTCAACTTGTTAAAGTTCTCTTAGGGAATAATAAATTCAAAAAAGGTACATGGGAACCATAAAATCTGAAAAAACATAGATATCCTCATTCTATATATCAAAGGTATATAATTATTACAGTTAAATCCATTTTCATGGAGGTATAATGTAACACCATGCGATTTTATTATATCTTTTTCCAAAAAAATTGATTTCAACTATAGCTTTCTATACATGTAACCATAATTCTAAATGTATTGTAAATTATATAGAGCTTTATAACCTATCTATAAAGTTAGAAGTAATGAATGTGACTAAATAAATTATGAATAACATGTTGTTTAACTCTGTGTAATAATTTTTTTGATCATATATTAGTTATATATGAAAGTAAAAAATATTTAAAAATTAAGGTGATGTGTTTTTTTGAAAAATTTTTTTATTTGGGAAATTTTTTTGTATATTAAAAATTAAATTATTAAATATTGTTGAAATATTTTAATTTATTTTGTATAAATTATATTCAATAAAATATATCATCATTAGCTTTTTTTATGAATGTAACAGAAATGAATCCATTTTTATGTTTGAAAATGTATTTTTTTAAACAGTTTTCATCGTGTTTTTCTAAATTTTTATTTTATACCACTTATGTAGAACGAATAAAGAATAATACATTACATAAATGGAATTAAGAGGTATAAATTTGTTAAATTAGATAGTTTTATTTCAAGGAATTATGAATTTTAATTGGGTAAAATTTATCACATTTTAAAGGATAAATGAAGATAAGATGGGTTAAAAATAAACATTAACCTAACTATTTTTCAACATAATTCTTATAGGACAAAGGTAAATTGACACTGATCCCTTAGTATAAAAAATTCATTTTTATGGGACACTTGTCCCAAAAAATGATCTGTACAATATTTGATGCAACGAAAAATACAAAATGTGACTCTCTTTATTTTAAATATATATTATGTGTCCATATAGGGTCAAAAGATTTTTGTGGAGGATTCATAATATTTGTTTTGATCATAATGAGTTTAGTTTTCTGAGGTAAATTTATTTCATATTTTTATAAATTATATAATTACAAAAAAATTTAACATAATGCAAACACAATATTTCATAAATTAGTAAAACAATAAAATATATTAATTTGAAAGAATGTAATGGAAGAAAAATTTATTGATTCATAGTGTAACAAGAAACTAATAGATGAAAATAACATATTTTAGATGTGTTAAAGTATTATATTTTATAATTCTATTTCATGCATGGATTTTCCTATGTTTTAATGTATTGATTTTTGTATTTAATTAATTAATATTTCCAAATTTTGATCAATTTGACATGTTTTGTGATTCTTGGAATGAAATCATGGGTTTTTAAAAAAGGAATGGAAAATTGAAAAATTATGAGAAAAATGACTCTTCACGCCCTGAGGGAAGTGATGTAGCGTGACCCAAAAATTTTAGAGATGGAATGGAGCTATAAAATGAAGGAAAATTTATTACTCGTCATTTACTTGAAGTACACATTGTGAACATGTTGAAATGAAATTGTCACGTAGAAAAATTCATAATGAAGGAACATGTTGTGAACTGAAGATACACATCATGTACTACCAGTAAACAATGTGACTAGAGTCAAACAGTCAAAGTATCATCCGTAGAACTAATGTAGTGGAAAAAAACTGGATCTTGAGTACATGAAATGTTAGCCAGGTACACGTTGTGATGACATAGACATTTGAAAAAAATATAGGTGACATGGGATATGGGTTTGGATGAGATTTCCTATAAATGGAGACCCCAAGATCCCTTCCAAGACACTCTGGGGAAGAGGCAGCCAAGAAACACCAAAGGATGTCCGCCAAACCACCTAGTGATGATCCAGAGCTATTCTTTGCCACTATTATTTCATGTGTAACCATGCTACTAATTCACATCATGAGCGAGTAGTCCACTTTGTGTCGGGTGATGTGACATGTAGGTGGATGTGTTCTTGTGGAATTTTTTCATCATTCTATTCATGATTTTGATTATTTCAAACTACTTATTCAATTTTAGTTATTCTTCTTTTCATATTTCATGATAGATTTTATTGATGTTTTTTAATTTATTACATCAATTAATTATTCTAGAATGTGCATGACTGTTAAACAACTTAGGTTAGTTATGTTTGAATATGGTATGGGGTCTCTAATTTCTATGATTGGACTAAGTATATGGTCATTCTAAAAGTGAGATCGTATGACTAGAGTATTATACGAAGACCAAGGATTCCTGATGACCCAATTTGGACACTAAATTGAATAAACACACTTTCAATTAAATATCTAGCATACAAACTTACAAAACATTGAACATGGCATGTCTCCAATCTTGAATTTCAACCCCAACCAATATTTTAGTAATTTAACTCTTCTTAAAATAAATCATACCATTTCATTTTATTGTTTCCGAAATTAATTTATAACATACGCTCATTCCCGGTGAGTTTTACACATGAACGTACTAGATACAATGATATTAGTTCAGATTGTCTAATTGTTAATAAATTAAAAAAAATTTATATCCCCATGGGATTTAACTATTCCCAATGGAAAATCATATTTTTGGCATCATTTTCGGGGAATGATTCTATAATGATTAAATTATTTAATAATTTAGATAGTTGTAATTATTTTTATTTATTATTTTATACTTGGTTTGTTCTGGCCATTATTTTAGGTAACAACCCATTGCACAATTAAATTATATGAGGGAAGAAAATATTAGAAGATCTTGCATACAATCATGATTTGGAGAAGAAAATCCATAAGAAAAAGAAGGAGGAAACTGATAATGTACAAGACACCACGTCTAGTAGAGGGAAATTCAAAGGATCCAATCAAGAGATGGGCCAGAGAGTTGGGTCATGTCACGACCTGTCCTTGAAGCTCGTGTCGTGACTACCCCAAGCCCGCCTTCCATATGCTAGGGGCTGTTGACTAGAACCAAGGCGTAATTCCCGATAAAAAGAGAAGGCATTTCCTTTGCAAAGTAAACAAACACCACATAGCAAGCAAGCAAGCAGAAGTAAAGACTATGTAAAACTGGGTACAATAGAAAGTGAGGTAAAGTATGTGGGCCAGAATACAAACCCAAAGTGAAGTAATGTACAACTGAAAAATGAAGTACAATAACTGAAAAGTAAAGTCGCAACGTCGAGCTGTCCACTGGTTGTCCCATCTAAAGGTTAGGTACAAATAGCCACAACTTCTCATCGGGTCCAGCCGTCCACTCCGTGTACGTCCAGCCCAGTGGTCCACCTCTAGGTACCGACCTGCTCCGCAAGCCTCAACCACGATCAGCGCTGTTCTTCGACTGCAACCAACACAATGTAGTGTGAGCATAGCCCGTGAAGGGGTGAGTATAAGCTACTCATTAGGGACCCCGAGACCCCTGATGGTCTCCCAGAATCCTCAAAATATAATCCTCAAAGGAAAGATACAATCACGACGTAACATCCGACAGTACTTTGGTATATGCCCATACATATACCTAAGTCATCAATTCCAGTTCGGCTCCAACATCCGAGCCCATGTTCGATCACGTCCACATATGATAGCATAACACAATCCACATAGGAAAGAAAGTCAATCATATTGAAGATAATGATTTAAAGTCAAGATTCAGATCACATAGGTATACTTCTTCGTAAGATGATATAGATGATCATATGTAGCCAGTGATTCATCTAAGACGTCGGACCCACACCGGATCGACAGGTACTAACCCCCGCAATGACCCACAGAGGATCGATAGGTAACTAACCCCCGCAATATCCCACACAGGATCGGAGCCACACAGGATCTGTAGGCACTAGCCCACATAGGACCACTGAGCGCTGACCCACATAGGATCTTACCCACACAAGATCAGTAGCACTGATCCACATAGGATCGCTGAGTGCTGTAGTCGTCGCCGTCAAATCCACAGAGGATTTCTATACAGTCGTCATCGTCGTCGCAGTCGCAGCTGGCTCTAGGGTTCCCGCACATAGCATGCTCGTTCGGGAGGGTCCGTTCCATGAGCCGAGGGGCTGATACATCAACTGACATGATGTCTGGAGTTGATGTATCCAAAAGTTCTGTATCGTCAACAAAAACTCAACTTCAAGACGATGCGTCAATCGGACGCCCGGTCTGAGAGTTATTGGCTTTTTCGCCCCAGGGGCCTAGTTGGTTTCTCAGTCAAAACCAACCCAACCGTACTCCAACTGCATCCAAACCTCGAGCGCAGTAATCCAAAAGGTCTGTCTCACTAAGAGGAATCCATCAATGTCAATGGCACGTCAATCGAACGTCTGTAGATCAAGATATAAGCGTTTCCGCTCCGAGGGACTGGTTGGTTTAATGAACGAACCAACCCAACTGAACCCAAAGTTCTTTGAAACCATGAGAGTAATATACCAAAATGAATATATCGATCCAAGTATTTCATCGTAGCTGACAGTGTGTCGATCGAAGGTCCGCAACCCATGTTATGGGCGAAAGACCGTGAGAGGTCCAGAATTAGGGGGTTCGGGTCCGGTCCGACCCAGCCCGGTACCCCCTGGGTCGGACTGAACAGGGTCGACCCTACCCAAGTCCGGGTCCGGCCCACTTGGGTATGGCCCGGCCTGGCCTGGGCGGCCCGGCCATGGCACGCTCGGCCTTGCCGGGTGGCCAGGCAGCCAGGTGGCTCGACAGTAACGGCCGAGCGTAGGGGGTGCGGGGGGGGGGGGGCATGCTGCCCCCTGCCAGTTCGAAACCGTGGCCCCCATGAGGGGGTCCACACCTGCTGGCCAGCCAGGGGTTATGACCCCCGGAACATCTCGGAAGCCGGTCGGCCGTGCTGCTGCTGCGGGACCCCGCAACCCCACCCTCCTGCTCCGGCGCCGGTGGCCGGAAACCGGCCGCCACTCCGTAATCCGTCGCGTCATATGGTCGCGACCTTGGTCCATCTGGCATGGAGCGATGATGTCGTGCCCCTCCGCCGTGGCCCTTCTCTGGCCGTGGTGCCTTTGTGATTCTCCGTTGTGGCGCGACGACGCCGCGGTTTAGTTCGTCTTCAATGGCGCGGCGCGACGGCGCATCACTTCTCCGCCCTTCCTTTAATATTTCTCGTGTGGTGCTTCCACACCGTGTCGCCTTATACGTGCCACAAAAAAATCAACCCCACAAGGGGGAGGAGGGTCGGCCGTGTTCGTGCGGTCCGACCACCTCCCGTTATTGCGACATCAGGCTGCTCAAATTGAAAAGAAGATAGCGACAGAAGTAATCACGAACAACCAATTAAAAATAAACCCCATACCTCGAGCGTAGTCGTTGAACGAGGTTGTCGCCGAAAGGGAAGGTGCATAAAAAGGCATATCGTCATGTTGTGGAGGAACAGTGTCTCCCTTCCTTTGACGCGGAAAGAAAGAATGAGGTAATGCACGTCGGGTCATCGATCTCCGAGGAAGGCGTCTCTCACCATCGTCCGTCGTCAGAGATCGGCGTTCTTCGCGTTCTTCGTCGAGGAAGAAGAACTTCAAGAACTTGAGCAAATTCTCCCAAGCCTCTCACAACCCAACAACTCAAATAAAATAAGAGTTTGTCTTATTTTATTTCTCAAGCCATGCGTTTTGAAATTCAAAAATGAAACAATCAATTAATTGAATAAATTGAAATGTTTAAACCACCAAATTAATTGAGGCGTTTCATAAATAGAAAAATGCAAGTCTTGAAATCCAGTTAATAGGGGTGCGGGTGCGTTACCTTAATAAAGGATGGGGTTGAGGAAGTTGAAATAAATGGTGGGGCTCGTGTAGGCCCCACCTCACAAATATCCTACCTAGTTGGTAGGATATTGTGGGTCCCATTCCAAACACATAGATTAGGTTAAACAACTATAAGTAAAATAAAAAATTTTTTGCATCAATTTTATTTTATTCTTTTACTTAACCCAAAAATTTAAAAACCACACCCGAGAAAACGCACCTCTAGAAAAGGTGTTTCTAAGAAATTACTAGGATTGCGATTCCATTGGTGCCATCGTTATTCGATTCTGAGCACCAGTTCAAAAGTTAGAAAAACCCGCTTGTTTGTTCACTAAACTTACCCGAGCTAAACTTCGGAAAATGATTCCGGGCACACCGGGCCTCGGAATCAGGTGCCGTCAGAAATTGCATTCTTGTAAAATCCCAATGAAAATTATGAGAAAAAAAATTCCCCTCAATTTTACGGGTCTTTAAATAACATCCACCTCAAGGCGTTACGTCCCCGTAACGATACATCAAAAACTAGGGAAACAAAGGTGGGTACTGAGCACACATCTGAGCCTCCCGCTCTAATGTTCTCTCCTAGAGGTTCTCGTGCTGCCTTTTAATGCACACTAGAGGAATCGACCATCTATATAGGACCCACTCCTGTTTATCCTCAATCTCCACCAGGACCTCTGCAAAAGTCACCCCATCATCAATGTCCAGCTCCCCATGGTCAATGATATGCGTTGGGTCATGCACGTATCTCATCTGCTGAGATACATGAAAGACGTCGTGAACCCAGTGCAACTGAGGTGGTAGAGCCAAGCGATAAGCCACCTCACCGATCCTGCTGAGGACCTGGAATGGTCTGATGATGCGTGGAGGCAACGTGTCGCCTCGACCAAATCTCTGTAATCCACGTCGAGGTGAGACCCGCAAGAAGATGTGGTCTCCATCCTCGAACTATAGTGGCCTCTGCCTCCTGTCAGCATAGGACTTCTTCCATCTCTGAGCTATCCTCACCCACTCCTGGATGACCTGGACCTTTCAGTCGTGGCCTGGACCATCTCCGGTCCCACAAGTGCTAACTCCCCAGGGTCTGTCCAGCATAGAGGTGATCTACATGGTCGTCCGTACAATGCCTCGTATGGTACCATCCAGATGGTGGAGTGGTACCTGTTGTTGTACGCGAACTCCACCAAGGGTAGGTGGTCCTACCAGCTGCGACTAAAGTCGAGGACACATGCGCGGAGCATGTCCTCCAGAGTCTGAATGGTCCTCTCTGTCTGACCATCCGTCTGAGGGTGAAAGGCGTTGCTCAGGAGTATATGTGTCCCGAACACCTCCTACAACCCCTTCCAAATCCAGGAACAAAAGAGAGAATCTAAATCGGAGACGATAGATGATGGCACACCATGAATCCATACAATATCCTAAACATAGAGACGTCACAAGCTCTCCACTGAGCCCTTCTCTCTGATGGTTAAGAAGTGAACCGACATGGTGAGTTGGTCAACAATCGCCCAAATGGAGTCGTGACATCTGGAAGTGCGTGGATGTCCAGTCATGAAGTCCATAGATATGTCGTCCCACTTCCACTCTGGGACCTCTAAGGGCTGTACCAAGCCTGTTGGTACCTGGTGCTCTGCCTTCACCTGCTGGTAGGTGAGGCATCAAGAAACTAAATCAGCCATAGCCTTCTTCATGCCCGTCCACCATTGTTGTCATCTGAGATCCTGGTACATCTTCGGCACTCCAGGATGTAACACTAAAGGGGAAGTGTGAAACTCTCTCAACACCTCCTCCTGTAAATAAACTCGTACCAAGGTACGTCCTCTAAAAAGGACGTAATGATCTCCTCCTAAAAAGAAACCATCAGGTGTCTTTCCTGAGGATATCTACACATGCCGCGTCTCACAGTCTACATCCCCACGCAGTGCCTCTCTGACCTGCTACAGTAGTGGAGGAGTGACTGTGTGTGACTGAAGAAAGGATTCTCCATTGCTATCCACGATGGATATCTGCAATGTGGCTAGCTTCTTTGTCGCCTCCCCAAGTAGTTGAATGCACGTCCTCCTACTGAGAGAATCGGCTACTACGTTCCCCTTTCCAGGAGTATAGACTATCTCAAAGTCATAGTCCTGGAGGAACTAGAGCCATCACCGCTGTCTCAGGTTCAGGTCCTTCTACGAGAAGATGTACCTGAGACTCTGATGTTCCGAATAGACTGTGATGTGCTCGCCCATCAGATAGTGTCGCCACATCTTCAGAGCGAAGACCACTACTGCTAACTCCAGGTCATGGGTAGAGTATTTCTACTCATGCTACCTCAACTAACGTGATCCATAGGCGATCATGGCCCTCTTCTACATTAGGACACATCCGAGTCTGGTCCATGATGCATCGCGGTAAACTATGTACCCAACTCCCTCCTCTGGTAGCCTTAAGATAGGTGCGCTGGTTAATCTCTGTCTCAGCTCTTGGAAGCTATGCTGACATATGTCTGACCACACAAAGGGTTTCCCCTTCTTCATCAAAGCTGAGAGTGGTGCCGCAACTCTGGAGAAGTCTGGCACAAATCTTCGATTGTACCCAGCTAGACCCAAGAAACTCCGCACCTCCGTCACGCTCCTGGGTGGATCCCAAGTTAGCACTACCTCGATCTTTGCAGGTTCCACCGCAACTCCCACCTCAGAGATGACGTGTCCCAAGAAGTGGACCTCGCGTATCCAGAACTGACACTTCGAGATCTTACCATAAATCTAGTGCTCTCGGAGTGTGTCTCGTACAACCCGCAAGTGGTAAGCGTGCTCCTCCCTAGTCGTCGAGTATATCCAAATGTCGTCGATGAAGACCACGACAAATCGATCGAGGTATGAATGAAAGATCCTATTCATGAGGCCCATGAACACTCCTGGAGCATTGGTTACGCCGAATGACAAATCCAAGAACTCATAGTGGCCATACTGACATCTGAAGGTCGTCTTCTACACGTTCTCATCCTAAAATATGAGCTGATGATAGCCTGACCTGAGGTCTATCTTCGAGAACCACCGTGCTCCCTTGAGATGATCGAAGAGGTCATAAATCCTCGGTAGTAGATACTTGTTCCTCTCTGTCACCTAGTTCAGGTGATGATAGTCAACATAATGTCCCAATATCCCAACCACCTTCTTGGCGAACAATATCGGGGAAGCCCAGGGTGAAACACTGGGTCGGATGAATCCCTTGCCCTACAAGTCCTACAACTATACATGTAGCTCTCGAAACTCGGCAGAGGCCATCCGATATGCTGGGGTGGATATCGGGGCCATCCCAGGGTATAGGTCAATATAAATGTCTACCTCTCTACGAGGAGGTAGTCCTAGAACGTCATTAAGAAAAATGTCCGCGTACTGATCCACCACTACAGGAAAACCAGGACTCTGGACGTCAACTTCTCCTAGGATGAGGCTAGCCAACTAATGAGTGATGGGTTGTCCTCTCCTCTATGAGAGTCCATCCTATGCTATGAAGGATCCCTTCTCGCCGGTGACGGTGAACCAGCTCCCATCGGTGTGTACACACCGCACCTTGTGCCTAATACAGTCAATCTGAGCATGGACTGTAGATAACTAATCCATGCCCAAGATGATGGCGTAAGGCCTCGAAGCCGCTACAAGAAGATCCCAGCAGAAGATCTCACCTTCTAGAGTAAGATCACAATACTGGAACCAGTGCGTAATCATTAAGTTTGCTCCTGTAGGAGTCTATAGCCGTAAGGATCGAGCCAACGGCTCTGTCGGAATCTCCGAGCTCCGAACAAGGGCAGCGGATATGAAGGAATGACTCGCTCCTGTGTCTATAAGAACTGCCACAAGGGTGGAATAGACACATATAGTACCTCAAATCATCTCAGGCGCACCGTGGTCGTAGGCCTCCGCTATCTAAAGCTGTGCCTGTCTTTGCCTGCCAGCTCCCTATGGTCGGGGTGGACCTCCTGGTGGTGGTGGTGGTAGATCTTGAAAGCATTGACCACCACCTGCTGCTCGGACAGATTCTCTGACTCGCCCGCCTTCTCCTTGCGGACCACCACGGTCGACCCTCAGACTTTGCCTCGGTGGTCCCTCAACCGTCTACTGCTCCTCGGCACGGCAGGTCGGGCAGTCACGAGCCATGTGGCCCTGCCCGCCACATGCATAGCACTATCTGCCTCTCGAAAGACAGGCTCTGCGCTGAGTGTCCCGCACCTCTGAGCCAGTGTCCTGAGGTCGTCTGCCTGAGGGTCTGGTCTGCGTCGACCCATGTGTCATCCGTCGACTGCCAGCTTCAGAAGACTCTGCTACGTGCGGCCCTGCGGTATGTCACGCCGCTGGTGTACACTCAGCAAGAAATCTCTCGATGATAAGGGATCGCTCCAGTACCCATGCCTGTGTCGGAATGGTGAGGGAGATCAGCAATTCCCTGATCTCATGCCTCAATCCCTGCTCGAAGGTCCGGTCCCTGAAGAATGGGTCTCGTACCATGTCTGTCGAATAGTGCGAGAGGTCAGTAAATCTCGCCGAGTACTGGGCGACTGTTAAGCTACCCTGCCGTAGCTGTAGAAGCTTCTAGATGCACACCGCATGTAGGGTGGCTGGGACGAACTCTGAGCGGTAAAGGCTCTCAATGTCCGTCCAGAGGAGAGATGCCTCGTCATGCACCTCTATCATCAAGCTCCACCATCTTCCTGCTTCCGCATGCAGGAGGCTCGCGGCAAGGATCACCATGAAGTCAGTTGGTGTCCTCACTAACCAGAAAATTCAAACAACTTCCTCCAGGCAATCCTCAGCTACCTTTGGGTCCGTCTCCCCACGGAACCTGGGCGGTTTCTGAAGCTAAAACTCATGTAGTGCACTAAGGTGATGTGCACCGTCAGCGGCTGGGGCTGGTAGCATCGGTGGCTCGACGGTTACAGGTACTGCCGGTGCATCTGCTGTCAAAGGGCCCTGTACCGAGGCCTCGTCACTCGGTGGGCTGTAGTCACGTACAACGCTCAGAACCCTAGATAGCTACCTTCGTGGGGCCATCCTAAAAAGAAACAGGTTCACCACTGTAAAATAATATACCTGGTGAGATGACATAAATTAATCACAATGAAAACATGAAACACACATGCAACCAATGTTTTCGTGCATTGAGTCAGAAATCAGAATTCAGGGTCCTGGTGTACGGATACGTCGGCCGCTGCACTAACACTGGACTCCCTGGACTGATTACCAAACCCAATACCCTTAACACTATTGCTTCACATAGAAGAAAGATCAGAGTCCAATTTTATGTGGTAGAACCTAAATCCTTTGATACCAATTTGTCACAACCCGTCCTCGAGGCCCGTGCCGTTACTACCCCAAGCTCTCCATCCATAGGTCAGGGGCTGGCGACTAGCACCACGGCGTAATTACTGATAAAAAGGGAAGGCATTGACTTTGCAAAGTAAATAAACACCATAGAGCAAGAAAGAAAAAAATAAGTAAACACTATGTAAAACTGGGTACAATAGAAAATGTGGTAAAGTATGTGGGTCAGAATACCATCCCAAACTGATGTAAATTACAACTGAAAATGGAAGTACATCAACTGAAAAGTAAAGCCGCAATGTCGAGCTGTCCACTGGTAGTCCCACCTGAAGGGTTGGTACAGATAGCCACCTCAGCTCCCCAGGTCCAGCCGTCCGCTCCGTGTACGTCCCGCCCAGTGGTCCACCTCTAGGTACCGGCTTGCTCTGCAAGCCTCAACCACGATCAGCGTTTTCCGTCGTCTACAACCAAAATAATGTAGTGCGGGCATAGCCCGTATAGGGGTGAGTATAAGCTACTCAGTAGGGACCCCGAGACCCCCGAAAGAATCCCAGATTCCACAAAGGATAATCCAAAAAGGAAAGATACAATCACAAAGTAACATCCAACACTACTTAGGTGTAGGACCATACATATACCTAAGTCATCAATTCCAGTTCGGCTCCAACATCCGAGCCCAACTTCGATCACGCCCACATAGGATAACACAACACAATCCACACAGGAAATCAAGTCAATCATATCGAAAATAATGATTGAAAGTCAAGATTCAGCTCACATAGGTGTACTTCTCCGTAAGACGATAATGATGATCAGATATAGCCACTGATTCATCTAAGCCGTCAGACCCACACATGATTGATAGGTACTAACCCCCGCAATGACCCATAAAAGATCGATTGGTAACTAACCCCCGCAATGACCCACACAGGATCGGACCCACAAAGGATATGCAGGTGCTGGCCCACACAGGACCGCTGAGCGCTGACCCACACAGGATCTGACCCACATAGGATCTGTAGCACGGATCCACGTAGGATCACTGAGTGTTGTAGTCGTCACCGTCGAATCCATGGAGGATTTCTTTATAGTCGTCATCTTCATCGTAGTCGCAGCCAGCTCTAGGATTCACGCACATAGCATGATCGTTCGGGAGGGTCCGCTCCACGAGTCGAGGGGCCGATACCTCAACTGACACAAAGTCTGGAGTTGATGTATCCAAAAGTTCCGTATTGTCAACATGAACTCAATGTCACAGACGGCGTGTCAATCAGACGCATGGTCTGAGAGTTATTGGCTTTTTCGTCCCAGGGGCCCGACTGTTTTTTTAGTCAAAACCAACCTGACCGTACTTCTACTATGTCCAAACCTCGAGTGGAGTAATCCAAAAGTTCCGCCTCACTAAGAGGAATCTATCAATGTCAACGGAACGTCAATCGGACGTCCGGAGCTCATGTTATAAGCGTTTCTGCTCCGAGGGCCCGGTTGGTTTCATGTATGAACCTATCCGGCCAAACCCAAAGTTCTCCAAAACCTTGAGTGTAATATACCAAAATTCCTGTCTCGATACAAGGATCACATCGCAGCTGATGGTGCGTCGATCAGAGGTCTGCAACCCATGTTTTGGGTGAAAGACCGTGAGATGTTCGGAATTAGGGGGTTCGGGTCCGGTCCGACCCGGCCCGATACCCCCTGGGTCGCCCCACTTGGGCGCGGCACGACCCAACCTGCGGGGCCCAGCACGGCCAGGGCACGGCCTCACCTGGCCTGGGCGTGGCCCGGCCTGGGCACGCTCGGCCTGGCCTGGTGGCCAGGCGGCCAGATGGCTCGGCCATAACGGCCGAGTGTAGGGGGTGCGGGGGGGGGGGGGGGGGGGCGCTGCCCCCTGCCAGTTTAAAACCACGGCCCCCATGAGGGGGGCCCCTCCTGTTGGACAACCGGGGGTTACGACCCCCGACGATTCGTGGAAGCCGGCCGGCCCGGCTGGCCGGCCGTGCTGCTGCCGCGGTACCCCACGGTCCCGCCCTCCTGCTCCAGCACCGGCGGGTAGAAACCGGCCGCCACTCCCTGCTCCGCCGCGGCGCGACGGTGCCACGCCCCATTCGTCATGACCATACTCCAGCCGCGGTGCCTTTTTGATTCTCTGGTGCTACGCGACGACACCGCGGTTTAGTTCGTCTTCAATGGCTCCACCCTTCCTTTAATATTTCACGTGCGGTGCTTCGGCAAAGCACCACCTTACACGTGCCGCATCAAAATCAAACCAACAAGGGGGAGGAGGGTCAGCCGTGTTCATGCAGTCCGACCTCCTCCCATTATTTCAATATCAGGTGGCTCAAATTTAAATCTAGAAAGTGACGGAAGTAATCATGAACAAACAATTAAAAATAAACCCCTACCTCGACCGTAGTCGTCGAACAAGGTTGTCGCAGAAAGGGACGTCACGAAAAAAGGTGGACCGTCGCGTCGTGGAGGAAAGGTGTCTCCCATCCTTTGATGTGGAATGAAATAATGAGGTGATGCGTGTTGGGTCGTCGATCTCCGAGGAAGGCGTCTCTCACCGTCTTCCGTCGTCAGAGATCGGCGTTCTTCGCGTTCTTCGTCGAGGAGGAAGAACTTCAAGAACTTGAGAAAATTCTCCCAATCCTCTCACAACCCAACAACTCTAATAAAATAAGAGATTGTCTAATTTTATTTCTCAAGCCTTGAGTTTTGAAATTCAAAAACAAAATAATAAATGAAGTGAATTAATTGCATCGTTTAAACCTTCAAAATAATTGAGTCATTTCATAAACAAAAAAATGCAAGGGTTGACTTCCACTTAATAGGGGTGCGGTTGTGTTACCTTAATAAAGGAGGGGTTGAGGAAGTTGAAATAAACGATGGGGTTTGTGTTCGCCCCACCTCACAAATATCCTACCTAGTGGGTAGGATATTGTGGGTCCCACTCCAAACAATTAGCATAGGTTAAAAAAAAATAAGTAAAATAAAAAATTGGTCGCTCAATTTTTATTTTATTCCTTTACATAACCCAAAAATTTAAAAACCACAACCGAGCAAACGCAACTCCAGAAAAGGTGTCTCTAAGAAATTACCGGTGCTGCGATTCCATCGGTGCCCTCAGAATTCGATTCCGAGCACCGGTTCAAAAGTTAGAAAAACCCGCTCGTTCGTTAACTGAACGTACCCGAGCTAAACTTTGGAAAATGATTTCGGGCACACCAGGCCTCGGAATCAGGTGCCATCAGAAACTGCGTTCTTGTAAAATCCCAAAGAAATTTAAGAAAAAAAATTTCCCTTGA
Organism: Viscum album; assembly: GCA_963277665.1. Classification (NCBI taxonomy): domain Eukaryota; kingdom Viridiplantae; phylum Streptophyta; class Magnoliopsida; order Santalales; family Viscaceae; genus Viscum; species Viscum album. The sequence continues at coordinate 1,256,831,820 of OY728134.1, forward strand.
ATTTTAAGGGTCTTTACAAGTCATCTATTTAAGGAAGGAATCATGGGGGACAAGTGCAGGATCAACTACGAGAGACCCTAAAACATGGGATTAAACTGAAGCATACTTATACCGCCATCTACTTCACAACATTTTGAAATAAATATGGTAGTTATTCAGATTATTACACATTCACTTCAATTCATTGGGTTATGATGTGAAGATCCTAATGTGAACATCAGATTTTTCTTGGATATTTGTGATATGTTCTAATTATAGAACATCAAAAATGATGTTGTGAAATTGTACTTATTCAAATTATCATTGAAGTACAATGAATTGGAGTGGATCTAATGTCTAACCTTACATTAAATCACAAACTGGGAGGACCAGGTAATTTTTTTAACTTGGTCTTTAATGTCGTCAAGGTATATGGATCTACTATTAAATATTTATAATTTAAATCAATTAAATGAAGAATAATCATATAGTTCTTGTGAGAGATTTTAGGGTATGATAAGACAATGTACTCATCGTGTCATCAAAATGTGGATGCAAATTCAAACATTTTAGAGAGGTTTGTCGTAGGGAAATTGTTCTAATATAGATGCTACTACAGGAGGTTCACTAACAGAAAAATCACCAGAGCAGAGCTATGATTTCTTGGATGAGATTTCCAAAAATCGTTTTCAATGGAAAAAAATAGAAGGAAAGGATCAAGTAGTAAACATGGTGGAAAAAAACTGGGTTTCCACCCAAATTAATGTCATGTAAAAGAAGTTCGATGTGATTATGGAAATCCAAAATCCCCAAGGTATGTATCACAAAGAAGTAAATTATATCGATTATAATCATAACAATTTTATGCACAAATGGAGGCCACAACAACATCTTCCACAACAAAATAAAAATAAAGTGAAAGGATTTTAGTAGAGACAACAAGGTTTCAAACATCAACAACAAGGGACAACACTAAACATTTATGTTTATTCACTAGATGTTACCCTTCCAAAATTCATGATCATAACTAGGGGTGAACTAATAGAGCTGACAGAACATTCAATAGATCATAGAAATGCAATCAGGTAATTAAAAAATGACTAACTCAACCAACAAGCTATAGTGAGATAATTAAAATTTCAAGTCATCCAAATTGCTGAGACACTTAACAGAAAGACAACGATGAGAGATTCCAGGATATATAGAGCACCATCCTAGTGTAGATGTGAAATCCATACTGCTCGGAATTCGAAAGAAGACCTGAGGGGGTGGAATAGATTTTGAAGTAAAATAAGGCCAACAAAAGATAAATCATGTCTGGGAAAACATGATGATGGTGAAGAATTTGATGAAGAAGAAGCACCACAATTATACCAACCACCACTACCAATTCCATATAGTGTGAAAAAAGTGAAGAACGAAGAGGAAAATTAAATGTTTTTTAGATTTTCAAGAAGATACATATAAAATTCCAATCCACTAATGAAATTGAAGACAAGCATATCTAAGCCAAATTCATGAAGTAATTGGTGAAAAATAAAAGAAATTTAGAAGTATTATTTACCATTCCACCGGCAGGATAATGTTTCATAGTCATGTAAAACATTCTAAAAAAGAACCAACATGATCCACTTATTTTTTACATTCCAATTACTATTGGTCCTAAAGAGTTTGATAGAGAATTATGTGATTTAGGTGAAAGTGTAAAATTCATGTCATAAGAAACAATCAAAATCATAGGATTTAATCTTATGCAACCAACTCGAGTCATGCTTCAACAAGATGACACAATAGTGAGATTTCCATGAGGACTACTTGAAGATTTCATCATCAATGTATATGATTTATATTCTTCAATGGATTTTCTAGTGATTGAAATGGATGAATAGAAGCACTCAATAATCTTGGAAAGATCTTTTCTAGATATATAATATGAATTGACTGATGTTCACTATAGAGAACTGAGTTTTATAGTTGGAGGATTTGAGGTAAAATTCAATTTTCATCTGTGATGTAGAAGTTCGATGAACCAGTTGATGATATATCAGTAGATAATTTTCTTAAAGAAAAAGTGAAAATTGTTTTCCAAGGATGAATATCTGATGTATCTACTTTGGAGAGTAAAAAAAGTATTAACAAGCTAAATAAATATAATAAAGTTCCAAAAAATACTGAAGATAGTAGTTGAACATTCATTCAAGATGAATTCAAATAAGAATTTAAAGTTTGGGTAGTTAGTGAACTACCATTTTATTTTTTAGAATTAGTCATGAACTGTTGGATTGGCCCCATGGAAATTAAAAAAAATCATTAAAGGATGAATAAAATTAGTTTCACATTAAGGTTTAGAGCCATTATATGTATACTAATCAAGGATTTTCCATTTTTTACATATAGATCAGGTAACCTCTTTCCTACAATCAATCACCTGAGCTGAAAGAGGTAAGGTCGAGCCAATGATAGTAAACAAAAGTTCTTCCAGGAGAAAACCTATGTTTTTTATATTTTTATTTTTTTGTTTTTTGGGAAAAAGTACCCATCTCTAAATATTATTGAATTTCATTATTATGGGCTATGATTTCACTTGTGTATTTTTATTGTTAGAGCCATCAAGGTAGGGAGAAGGTTGAAGAAAGTTTTCTAAAAATGATCATGAATGACTATATATCAAAACCTTGATGAGCCAAACTACAGTAAAAGTAAGAGATTCAGTTTGTTATGTCTCAACTTTACTCCCCATATTTTTAATAGTTTTAGAACAATAACTAAAAATTACATTCCTCACACCTAATTCATTGTTTAATAAAATGATCTAAAAGACATAAAACTGCCATGTATAATTACCATGCCCTGAATTTAAATTTATTTCTCAAAAAATTGGAATGATAAAAATGGGAAAAAATAGTTAATAGAGATAATAATATGGATTATGATTTGACAAATAATAATTTGGAGGAGCATGGTGATCATTTTAAATGTAATTTTTTTGATAACTAGCCATGTTTTGAATTTATGATTTTTTTTCTTTAATTTATTTCATTAAATTTATGTATATCCATGAGTAATTATCCCAAACATTCATAGAATTATTGATACATCCATGGAACCCAATATTTTCCATTATTTTTATAGTATATTTCTTGATAAAATCAATAATGTTTTCTTCTAGAAATCTCATTGGATCTTATATTTTCTTTGACTGAACAAATTAACATTAAATATTATTGAGGCATTTTTTGTTATCCCTTATACTGAGACAAACCATTCATTAATACATTATAAGCCTGTGGAAGCCATGAATTTCATTGTCATTAAATGAGCCACAATAAAAAATTATTTCATCTATTCCTTCCTTCCTCTAACTGTTTTTCAGGATATTTAAGAGAATAAGTTTGGGAGAGAAACATTATTAGGTGTATCGGGATATACATCACGAAAGATGTTGGGGAGGGGGATTATTGATATAGGGAGAGGCCATGACATCATTCATTTTATTATATTGTTCACCTCTCTCGCTAAAAAATTAACAATGAATAAAATGGTTGTTATTGGGAGGATAAAAAGGAACCATTTTCCATAAAGATGATTTTTGATCATATATTGTGAGGTAATGGATTTGAGATTTTTGTCATGAAAAACATTATAAAAAATAACACATATAAAATGATAAGAAAAAAAATATAAAGATAAGTTGACTATATCATTGCACTAACATGTATCATGGGCCCACTTTGAGCATTTTGGGCGACGAGAGAGATTAAATCATTGTAATGGGAGACATTTAGTGATATTATATTTTTATTATCATGAAAAATTATTTACAGTTAAAAAACCTTTTTAGGGTTTACTTTTTATATCATTTATCTACCTATCATGAAGCCTCATAGTCATTTTATCCTTAATGGTGAAGACCTAGTGATTAATTGCAATCTCTATCTTTATGTGGTGCAGATGTTGGATGCCTTTCAAGCATATGGTAAGTTACATATTCTTAATGTATATAAATAATTATATATTCATTTGTACCCTGATAATGTGTCAAAAAATTCATGTGATGTAGATTGAAAGATGAATTCATATAAATATTGAATTTAAAAATGGAAATGGATGATTGATGTGACTTGGTTATTTTAAAAGAGAAAATGAAAAATACACTGTTAGCTAGTTTCATTGAAAAGTGAGGCATTGATAAGTTTTCCTAAGTGATTCTCAAAATTTTAATTTTCCATTTGATCAATTGTTTTTATAGAAATTTAATTTAAACCATGGTATGGTAAACATACTTTATAGTATGTTAAGATTCAATCCTTGAGGATAAGGCTGAATTCAAGTGTGGGAGGATCTGAAACGTCTATTTAATGTGTAGATTTTTTTTATTTCAATGTATTGTATTTTTATTTAATTGATTAATCTTAATAAATTTTTATCAATTGGACATGTTTTTTGATTCTTAGTAGGAAATTATGGGTTTGTGAAAATGGAATGAAAATGTGAGAAATTATGAGCCAAATAACCCTGCATGTCATAAGAGAAATTAAGCTACATGGTGCTAGATTTTTAAATATGGAGTAGAACTGGAAAATGAAGAAAACATTGAGTAGAGATTGTGTACTAGCAGTAGAATTCATGGCCTTATTGAAATTAAATCACAGTGTAGAACAAGTCATGATGAAGGAACATACTGTGAATTGAAGATACATGTCCTGTACCTCTAGTACACGATGTGACCAGATTCAAATAGTCAAAGCAGCATCCAAATAATCAATGTAGAGGAATTAAAACTAGATCTGACATACAAAACATATACCACAAGTTAAATTTGTGATGATTAGGACTTTTGAAAATATATCGGTGACATGGGATGTGGGTTGGATGTGCATGATTATTAATGGAGACCCCCCATGCTCCCTTCCAAGACACTCCGAGGAAGAGTAAGCTAAGAAACACCCAAGGACGTTCACTAGACCACAATGTGATGATCAAGAGCTGTTCTTCGCCGCCATTCTTCCTTAGGTAACCATGCTACTAATTCCCATCATGAGCGAGTTTTCCACTTCGTGCAGAGTGATTTGATTTAGAGAGGGATTTGTGCTTAGGGATAATTTTCACCTTTATATTGATGTTTTGGATTACTGCAAAGTACTTATTCAATTACAATTCATCTTCTATTCATATTGCATGATCATTTGTAAAACCCCAATATTTCGTAGTATGTTATTTTCTTTAAATTCAGTATCTTGCGTTGCACGCAACACCGAGTTCGAGCGCACCATGACTTACCAAACATGTTGTTCAAAAGTGGTTATGAATAGTATTAAATGGATTTTTAATTTTTTATACTCCATTTAATTTTAGCTTTGGTATTACGTCTTTCATAGACTTATTATAAGAAAAAATTCAATTTCTCAGATAAGAAATGTAATTTTCCAAGATAAATTACCACATTTTAATGGTGAATCATTTTTAAATCCAATATTTGTCCCTTATACATATTCAATTTGGAAAAATAAAATTCTTATTTATAATTGGGACATAAAAATTTACTTTGGATGAAATTTTGGTATTTTTCTAAAAATATTCATTTTTTTAAATAGTGAGAAATACTGTATTTTAATTCAAAATTTCCTTTTAATATAATTTATTAATAATGATAGATTATATTATAAATTTGTTTTGAAGTGTAATTAGATTATATTTTTACCCTTTAATACAACACTTGTCATTGGAATTAATTTCACTTTGAAATTATACAAAAACAAGTGTCAATCTTTTGATAGTTATTGTTTCTTAAAAACACGATATTTGTTTTGAAAACGGGAATTAATTTTAAATGAATCAATAAAAATTATATGTTTTGAATTTGGTAAAATATACATAATTTTTGAATCTGTAATATCAAATATATATTAGGCTGATATTTTGGTATTTTTCTGAAAATCTTCAATGTTTGATGAATAGTGAAACCACTAAGTAGTAATTAAAAATCAGAATTTTTCATTTAAATAAAATTTTAACACTTCTATGAATTGAATTTAGAAAATCTGAGATACATGGTTGTTATTAGTAATTAAAATTTTGTTCAATAAGATGAAAATAATTTTTGGTGAATAGTAACTTTTGACTTTTATTTATCACGGTTAAAGGTAAATAGGGTAATTCAAGTAAAAAAGAATATAATAATTATACAGAATTACCTTAACACTTTTTCTAATTTTATTGGATGAGTCATGGACAACCATGGGCATCATTGGGTAGATTTTGGGACCCCATGGAGCCACTTATGAATGATAATGACACATTATTTTAATTAACTTAATGTAAAGTCAAAAATGACATAAACAAATATCTTTTAGTAAATAAATTTTTACATGGGTTTATATTTGTCATCATTTAGACTATTAATATTAGTTGGAAATATAATAATATTTCCTACATTATGGTGTTTTTTTATAATTTTTAGACATCAAATAAATTAAATTATTGATGACATTATAATAATGTAGTATTTACATCATTAATAAATCATTTATATAAATAAGATTATAAATATTAAAACACTATCAAAATCATATCCAATTCTTATTGGATTATTTTTTTGACCATTAGTCATCGTATATTTGACTTCAATTAGTTTTGGGCCTTTAGAAACCGAATATCACTATATAATAAAATAATATTTTCACACTTTTCTAAAGAGCCCCTCCTCCCCCTTATAAAAGGACACCACTTCTAACCCATTCCACACACCTCTAAAGCCCCTTGTCTCATCCAAAACATAACCAAATAATCACTAAATATCCCTCTATTACACTTAGATGCCTTGCCTTAGGCAGATGTCACTTCAAGAAGTCCTTTTGGTTCAAACAAAAGAAAGTTACGCAAATTAAAGGTAACTATTTCTCTTAAATTCATTTATTTTATTTTGTTTTATTTTACATCTCCAACACCCACCCCCAAACTATTTTTATTCCTTTATTTAATAAAAACACAAGTATCCTAAATATAATATTATGTTTTTATGAGAAGTATTCGAACTACACCTACACACACCTCCATCTAATGGTTAAAGAACATGATGTTTCTGTGGTTGGAAAACTAACGCCTCACAAAACGATGATTGTTCAATTTTCTTCTACCGCCTCTCTTGGTGACCATTAATATTGAACTATATTTATATATGATATATATTATGTTTATTTTTTCTTTGTTCTTCTGTATTATCCTTTTTAATCATACCATTAAGTGTTCCATTATGGGTAAAACACGATAATTTCATTTGAGGAAGTGCAGACTACGGCTCCCTCATAGTGATATGACTCTTTAATGACATGTGTGGGATATATAAAGTTTTGAGTTAATGATATTATATATCATATTATACTGGAATTAGAAAATAATTTTTTATCATTACATTTTAATTCCATTAAAATACAAAATAGAAATGAAAGTAGCGTCCATTTGTACATACAACTTACCGTCTCCATGAACGGTGCATTTCATTTCATATCACCAAATGTTATATACTATTATAAATAAATATATATACTGGATATATAATATATATATGTGTGTTTCATCTAAATCATTTATATCATTCTAGAGATAATGTAATTTTGACTACATGGAAAAATTGTAATTATAACATGTTCATTTTTGACACAAGTTCCGAACATCGATAAAATATCCAATATGAACTAAATTAATTAACTAATTGTTAGAGCAAGGTAATAAGTTATATAAAAGGAATATTAAACATTAAAAAAATTTAATAAGGTTAAAATTAACTTATTTTTATTATATAGGATGAACAAGGATCATACAAGAAAAGTGGGACTTGAGGTAAGGGCTTTCTTATCTAACATTTAATTTTGTGAGATTTCTATTGTTCAGCACTTATTTATTTTATGTGATGTATTTTTTAATTTCATTATATATTTATTATCATGATTATATTTATATTCATGTTATTCTATGATTAATTTAGTGGTTATTAAATTTTGGTCATATAACTCGATTGATTACAATGAATTAAGGGTTTTTCATCTCACAGTTTATTCATGCGAGATTCATGGTATATAGGCCACTATTTCCTTTTTTGTGGTGTATGTACTATACATGATTGTATTAATTTTTTAATATACATTAATTTATGGGTATTTACATCCTCATTGTATGATACTTCTTTCATTGGGTGTATGTTTCGTAAGTTACCAAATATGTAAGGGAAGTTCAAATTTCCATTTCCACTCATTTGGATTTACGCATACTACATTGATTATTTTACTCGAAGATTATGTGGGGAATAACTATTTAGTATTTATGTATTAATTTACACTCCCTTTTTTTTGATATACTTTTGATACACATAATCACTCCATTAATAATTTCTCAAGTCATTGATATGAACTTGATAAGAGTAATCTTAACTCAATTTCCATTCATTGAGTTAAACATCCAAGTCATTAGTATTGTTTTTACAAGAATAAGTGTAGATTTCCTATGATTTATTTACACGTAATATCCAATCATATTGAGAGTATTTATATTTTTCACACATAATTATTTCATTGATTTATTCTTAACCTAAGGATACAATTTTTATAACGGACTTTATCTCAATTTACATTTCATTAAGACTTAATTGTTGTTATGCACCAATTCACTTTTATGTGGTGTATATAATATCCTTTCACATAGTATATCATGAAATCATTTATTCTCATGATATTATAATGTTTTGATTATCTCAAATATTTGTATTCAAGCGGCACTAATTTGGCTAGGAACTCTAACTAAAATATCATTTTAAATGTTTTAATGATTTATTCTAATAAATCAGTATCATTAATGTCCATGTTTTAAAAATGGTTTTAACGATATATTTATATGAACATTAATGTTTATAAATTAAAATTCATTTTAAAAGTAACAATATTTTATGGGACAGTATGATTCAAAAATATATTTTAAATGGCTTCTTGATAAATAGTGAGACTTTTAAATGTTTTCAAGAAAAAGGGGGGTATTTCTCTCAAATAGTTTTGATGATTATTTTAATCTATGTTAATATCCTTCATTATTATTGGTTGAGGTTAATTAACTATACTAAAATCTTACATATTGTGTTTAATGAGTTATGTTTGACTATGGATGTGATATTTTAATACCATTCATGGTTTGTGGTTAAATTATTGACATTTCGTATGCTAGTTTTAGTACAAATGTCTAGATTATGTTTTAGTATTTTCATATGAGGAATTAATTGGACTTAGTGAGTGATAGGTGAAGCCCACTATAGCTCCTCAATTCTTCGGTATGTCTCATGAGACAATTATATGTGGAATTTTCTGAGGCCTTTCCTAATTTTTTATATATGGTTTTGGCCGAGGCCTTAATCATTTTTAGACGTCTTGGCCAAGGCCTTGAAAAAATGTTTCAGAATTTATAGAATTATTAATTCCATCATTATGATATTAGCTATTGATATTTCATGTGGTTATTTGACTAGTAAGAACACCCTTGCCTATGTTTTATTATTTCATTATTTACTCACCTCATATTCCTGCCATAAAATGCTCATGTTTATTATTCGTTAAGACATGTGTTTTCAATTATTAACCATGCCTACTGTTTATGTTATCTTCCGCTATATTTATTACTCTTAATGAGCATCTGATATCACCCATTTTGAATGTTTCATTTCCTAGTAAATGAAGAATTTAGTTATGAGTGAATTGCAGGAATAATCATGGTAGCTTGGATGTTTCTAATGGAATAAATTAGTGTTGTTTATTTTCAAGTATTAATGTTGAACATAAGTATTCATATTGTTTCCAAGGCTACTAAACCAATCATTTATTTAAGACTTGATTCCTTGAAATCATGCCAATGTATTAAAATAATGCATCGGCTCTTGGATTCTGGGGTCAAGGCGTTACCGTTGGTATTAGAGAATGTTTAGTATAAACCATCGAAACTAGATTTAGATAAACTCTAATTAGAGAACATTACCGTAAGATAGACATTGAGGATTAGTATAGATGAACATCTTAGAATTTTTCTAATGTATAGATTTTTTTTATTTTCTATGAAATACATAAATTTCAGGATACGAGCAAGTAGAGGAGGATCTGGAACCGATATACCTAGGAGTGAAAAATCTGACAAAGAGTTTCGGGCTTGACCTGGGGTATCCTAGTACACGACAACAGGTCTTGCTGCACTCTTGGTTACAAAAATCTCAGGTGATATGCTAAGGATAATTCACATTTTCATTACAAACTGATTTGAAAGATTTTAATATAATATGAGAATAAATACCCTTGGTTAATCTTATATTGTTTTAGATTAAAAATACGATGTTATGATATTCTCTAAATGAATTTATTACTCACACTATGTTTTCTTGTGTTAATCAATGGCTGGATTCCAAGGAAGTCATAGTAACATTGAAGATTGTGTATAAGGTGGGAATAGTGGTGGAAATGAGAAACGAAATGGAATGTTGAGAGGTGTAAAAGATATCATGTTCATTCCGAATCATTTTTCCAAAAATATGATCAACAAAATTTATATTAACCATCTTTCAAACTCAACAAAGAAGAGAAAAATGGTGAATGATAAGATCTCCAGTAGTGAAGACCATGGAGAAAATAAAGCTCATTTTCCATCATTTAGTAAATGTGGAATGAGACACCTAGGATAGTGTCTTAATGGGGAAAATAAATGCTTTATGTGTGGGAAAGATGGACATAAAGTAATAAATTACCAAGAAAAAATGAAGAGTACTATGGAAGAAAATAAAAATGGTCCTAAGAATCCATTTACAGTCATTTGCAGTAAATTTTGGGGACCTATCCATTACCTGAGTGAATGCCATATTCTATAGGATATCCTCTTGGTAAAAGAAGAATCTATATATGTGGAAATAAATGGATGGAGAAATGTTTAAAATGTATTAGTGCTCTTTGTTGATGGGATTACTTTGGAAGACTTTTCTCTTGTATTTGTAAACATGCTGTTTGTCATGTGAAAATGATATTTGAGGAATAATTATCTTTTATCTTATGGATATAGTTATAAATAACCATTTAGTTTTATAGGATCATTGAGTTTGAGGCAATTACAAGTTATTAAACTTTGGGATGAAAATGAGACGTATGAGATAACATTTATGATGAAATTATGTTACATTTACTTTGAGGGATCTATCTCATTTTTGGGAATATTATAAAATTATATAGTTTTTGAAAAAGCACAACACCCATACCATGTGACAACCCATCGTGTCGGACAATGCTATGGGAATCAAACCCAAAAACATATTGCGATAGGGATTTATCACCAACCACTGGACTACGTGAAGCCCCTAGTTAGTGTGACTAATTATTTTTAGTTAAATGACTTTATTGATCAATAATAAGTTGATTTGGAATCTTATGTCTTATCAAATGGATATGCTTAGTATAGGAAAATTATTTGGTTCTTAAGAAATAAATGTTATTTTGGAAGACGTTCACTCTATTGGGAATATAATATGCCTATGGAAAATAGAATACTACGGGATTTCATTTGACGAGTAATGGTTTTTTTTACCTATGTTTTTGTTGTGGATTTATATTGATGTGGGTTATTTATGGAAATTATTAACCTATAATAAAGAACATATGTTTATGTTAATTACATTTAAGTATGTGACTTTAAGATTAGTTGATATTATTTGGAGATATAATATAATATAGAAGACTATGTAAGCAAATTATTATGAGTTTTGGGTTTAAATAATAGTTTGTATTATATTGAATGATTTTATGGACAGTTGTTTATTGAATGGTATTTATTGAACTTCAGGTATTGTTGGTTTAATTTTAGAAATTAAGATTAGTATGTCTTTCTCTAAAGCATTATCCTTTTGGGATCATCTGATATTTTACTAACCATTTTAGTTTTGGATAATCTCTAAAGAAAAGGGAAATATATAGTTAATCCATTTTTGATTATGTGATTCTCTATATGTTGATTCTAGTGCTTCAAGTGTCACCAAGTTATCGCTAATACTCATCATTTGGAGTAAAAGATGTGTTTGTGGTAAGAATTAGATGAAGGATGAAACTCTACTAGTCAAGTATATTTTTGGTTTTCTTATTATATGAATAAATTATTTATTTATATTTAGGTAAGGGATTTTAAACCCAAAAATGTTTTATCTTAATTCGTTATGTTTTGCTGAACAGAGGATATTTTAAATCATCATAGATTGATGGCTTTGAGGCACTCAATTTTACACTTGTTTGTGATTGATGACCTTAATCACTCCGTATAAATATTTACATTTTTCATCCAATTATGTGTCTCAAATTTCCACCAATGTTCTCCGAGTCGAGATCATAATTTGGTGGTGACTTTTCATCTCTCTTTCCCACTTATTAACACAAAATTTTATTAACCCAATTTCTAATGTGGGTTTTCCACCAAGGTATTATTCTATTTTTAACCTTTTAATTTTGAAAAATAATTTCAAATTGAGAGGATGCAATTTATTGAATGAGGGGAGAATGGTACACCCCAATATTTCATAGTAAGTTATTTTCATTAAATTCAATAGCTTGCGCTACACGCAACACCGAGTTCGAGTGCACCACGACTTACAAAACTAGCTGTTCAAAAGAAGTTATGAATAGTATTAACAGTATTTTGAATTTTATATACTCTATATAATTTTAACTTATGTATTATGTGTTTCTTAGACATATTATAATAACAAATTCAATTTTTCAGATAAAAAAATTAATTTTTCAAAATAAATAAATTTTACTGCATTTTAATGGTAAACCATTTTTAAATCTAATATTTAACCCTTTTACACATTCAATTTGACAAAATAAAATTATTATTTATAATCAAGACCTCAAAATTTACTTAGGATGAAATTTAGGTTTTTTTATAATAATATTCAATTTTTTATGAATAGTGATAAATAATGTATTTTTATCCAAAAATGTCTTTTAATCTAATTAATTTATAATGTTATATTATATTTTAATGTTTTTAGTGTAATTAGATTATATTTTTACCCTTTAATCAAATGTTTTTCATTGGAATTAATTTCACTTTGAAATTATACATAAACAAGTGTCAATCTTTTGATAGTTATTGTTTCTTAAAAACATGCTATTTTTTACAACAAGAGTTAATTTTAAATTAATTAATCCAAATTCTATGTTTTTAATTTGATAAAGTATAAATCATTATTGAATTCAGAATATCAAATATATCTTAGGCAGAATTTTTGGTATTTGTCTTAAAAACTTCAATTCTTTAGAAATAGTGAAACCACTATGTAGTAGTTAAAAATTTGACTTTTTAATTTAAATGAAGTTTTACCTCTTATGTGAATTGAATTTAGAAAATCTGAGATACTTGGTTTTTATTAGAAAGTAATTTTTTGTTCAATAAGATAGAAATATTTTTTGCTGAATAATAACTTTGGACTTTTATTTACAACAGTTAATGGTATATAGGGTAATTCAAGGTAAAAAGAATTTTATATTAATACAAAATTACCTTAAAACGTGTCCTAATCTTATTGGATGATTCATGGTCGACCATGGGCATTCTTGGGTAGATTCTGGGACCCCATGGAGACACTTATGAATGAAAATCACTATCTTTTTTAATTAACTTAAAGTAAATTCTAAAATGAAATAAACAAATATCTTTTTGTAAATAAATTTTTATATGGGGTTATATAAGTCATAATTTAGACTATAAATATTAATTGGAAATATAAAAATATTTCCTAAATTATTTAATTTTTATATAATTTCTAGACATCAAATAAATTAAATTACTTTTGAATCAATAATGATGTAGTATTTACCTCATTAATAAATTATTTAATTAAATAAGATTATTAATATTAAAAGAAAATCTATAACCTGACCAATTTTTATTGGAAGCTTTTATTTCAAACATGATTCATCTAATCTTATTCTTTAATTAGTTTTGGACCTCTAAAAACCGAATATCACAATATAATAAAATAATATTTTAACAATTTCCTAAAGAGCCCCTCCTCCCCCTTATAAAAGGACACCACTTCTAACCAATTCCACGCAACTCTAAAGACCCTTGGCTCATCCAAACCCTGACTAGATAATTTATAAAGATCCCTCTCTTACACCAAGAGGCATTACCTTAGTCCAAAGTCACTTTAAGAAGTCCTTTTGGTTCAAATGAAAGGAAGATACCCAAATTAATGGTAACAGTTTCTCTTAAATTCTTTTGTTTTATTTTGTATTATTTTACTTCTCCAACCCACCAAACTCTTTTTATTCCTTTATTTTATAAAAATACAAGTATTCTAAATATAATAGTATATTTTTATGGGAATTATTATAACTACGCTTACACACACATCCATATAATGGGTGAAAAACATATTGTTTCTGTGGTTGGAAATCTAACAGCTCACGTAACGATGATTGTTCAATTATCTCCTACTATCTCTCATGGAGGCCATTAAGATTTAAATATATTTATATATGATATATATTATGTTTACGATTTCTTTGTGCTTCTATATTTTTCATTTATATCATACCTTTAAGGTTTCCATTATGGGTAAAACGTGATAATTTAATTTGAGGAAGTGGGGACTACCACTCCCTCAAAGTGATATGACTTGTTAATGACCTGTGTGGTATTTATAAAGTATAGATTTAATGATATTATATATTATATTATTATGTAATTATAATATAACTTTGTATCATTATTTTTTAATTCCATTAAAATACAAAATAGAAATGAAAGTAGCACCCATGCGTATGTACAACTTACTGTCTCCATGAACAGTGCATTTCATTTCTTATCTCCAAATGTTATATAATATTATAAATACATATATATACTGGATATAATATATATATATGATATCTAAATCATGTATGTAATTATTTATATAATGTAATTTTTACCACATGGAAGAATTTTAATTATAACAAGTTCATTTTTTACTCAAGTTCCGAACATCGATAAAATATCCAACATGAACTAAAATAATTAACTAATTTTTATAGAAAGTTAATAAGTTATATTAAATTAATAATAAACATTAAAAATGTTCTTAATCAATTATAAATTAACATCAGTTTATTATTCATGTAGAACAAGGAATATACAAGACAAGTCGAACTTGAGGTAAGGGATTTCTTATGTCACTTTTAATTTTGTGAGATTTTCATAGTTTGCAACTTATTTATTTCATGTGGTGTATTGTGCACTGAAATTTGATATATATTATCATGATTATATTTATATTCATGGTATTATTTTATTCATTTTGTGGTTATTAAATTTTGTTCATAAGACTCGATTTATTACAACGATGTAAGGGTTTTTCATCTCAGTTTTTATTCATGTGAGATTCATGGTATATTGGCCACTATTTCCTTTTATGTGGAGTATGTACTATCCATGATTGTATTAATTTTGTAATATAAATTAATTAAAGGTTATTTACATCATAATTGTATGATCCTTATTTAATGGGTTGTTTTTTTCATAAGTTACCAATTCGGTAATGGAACTTCAAATTTCAATTTCCACTCATTCGGATTTACGCATACTACATTGATTATTTTACTCCTAGATTATGAGGGGAATCACTATTTATTATTTATGTAGTAATTTCCACTCCACTTTTTGTGGATATACTATTGATACACATAATCACCACTTTGATAATTTCACAAGTCATTGATATGAACTTGATAAGAGTAATCTTAACTCAATTTCCATTCATTGAGTTAAACAACCAAGTCATTGGTGTTGTTTTTACAAGAATATGTGTGAATGATCATTGATTTATTTACAATGAATATCCAATAATATTGAGTTTATTTATATTTTTCACACATTATTATTTCATTTATTTATCCTTATCCTAAGGATACCATTTTTATAAGGGACTTTATCTCAATTTACATTCCATTGACACTTCTTCGTTTTTATGCACCAATTCACTTTTATATGGTGTATATAATGTCCTTTGAAATAGTATATCAAGAAATAATTTATTAACATGATATTATAAAGTTTTTATTATCTCAATTATTTGTATTCCAGCATCTCTCATTTGGTTAGGAACACTAACAAAAATATCATTATAAATGTTTTAATGATTTCTTCTTCTAAATCATTCTCATTAATGTCCATGTTTTAAAAATGGTTAAAAGGATTTATTTATATGGACATTAATGTTTTAAAATTAAAATTCCTTTTTAAAGTTTCAATTTGGAATGGGACACTTTGAAGCAAAAATCTATTTTAAATGGCTTCTTGATAAATAGTGAGACTTTTAAATGTTTTCCAGAAAAAGTGGGATATTTATCTCAAATAGTTTTGATAATTATTTTAATGTATTTTAATATCATTAATTATTATTGATAGAGGGTTATTTATTATAATATAATCTTACATATTGTATTTAATGAGTTATTTTTGACTGTGGATGTGCTATTTTAATACCATACATGGTTTGTGGTTAAATTATTGACATTTCATATGCTAGTTTTTTGTATGAATGTCTTGATTATGTTTCCATATTTTCATATAAGGAATTCATTGGACTTATTAAGTGATGGGTGGAGCCCGTTATAGCTCCTCGATTCATTAGTAGGTCTCATGTGACAACTAGACGTGGAATTGGCTGAGGCCTTTCCCAATTTTTTGATATATGGTTTTGGTTTAGGCCTTAATCATATTTAGACTTCTTGGATGAGGCTTTGAAAAAATGTTTCAAAATGTTTGTAATTATTCATTGCATCATTATGAGATTATATTTTGATATTTCATGTGGTTATTTGACTATTAAGAACACCCATGACTATGTTTTATTATGTCATTATTTACTCTTCTCATATTCCTGCCATAAAGTGCTCATGTTTATTATTCGTTAAGCCATGTGCTTTCAATTATTTACCATTCCTAATATTTATGTTATCGTTCACGGTATTTATTATTGTTACTGAGCATCTGAGCTCACCCCTTTCTAATGTTTTATTTTCCCAGGATATGAAGAAGTTAGTTATGAGTGTCTTGCAGGAATAATCTT
The DNA here is from genome assembly GCA_963277665.1 of Viscum album. NCBI lineage: Eukaryota > Viridiplantae > Streptophyta > Magnoliopsida > Santalales > Viscaceae > Viscum > Viscum album. The sequence goes on from OY728134.1 coordinate 1,256,848,915, forward strand.
GTAATCATGGATGTTTCTAATGGAATAAATTAGTTTTGTTTTTCTTTTCATGTTGTAATGTTGAACTTAAGTATGCATATTTTTTCCAAGACTACTAAAAAAATCGTTCCTTCAGGACATGATTCCTTGTAATCATGCCAATGTATTAAAATAAGGCAATGACTCCTGGATTCAGGGGTCATGGAGTTACACAATTACATTGATCAGAAGTTGTTTAATTTATTGCATTAATTAATTAATCTAGTTTTAGGATGAACATTACAAAACATAGGTTAGTTATGTAAAATATGGTTTTGGGTCTCCTATTTATGTGATTAGACCTAGTAGATGACAATTCCAAAGGTTCAATAATTGGATTGGTTAGGATACTATGACCAAGGATCCATGCTGACCCAATTCTGACAACAAAATAAAATAAACACATTTTCAACTAAATCCATAACACACTAACCAAAAAATTATTGGACCTAGCATGTATCCAATCTTGAATTTCAACCCCAACAAATACTGTTACTATTTTTATCTTTTCTTAAATCGAATCATACAGTTTCAAATTATAGATTCCTAAATTAATTTACATCATGCCCTATGTCCCTGTAAATTCGAAACTCCTAATTGATAGATATAATTTTTTATTTAGGATTGTCTCAGTTTTAATAAATAAATAAATTTTGGTAGCCTTATAGGATTTAAGGATGCCCTTTGAGCTATCAATATTTAAATTTCAACTTTTTCCTAATTTATTAATTTCAAATTAAATGACTAGTTACTGAATGAAAATTAATTATATTTTATAATAAAAAATATTTTTTAATGTAATTTAGAATTTTAAAAAAATACTATCTTTAGCCATGTTAATGGAATATAGATAAACATATCAACCATGGTTTATTTATGAGTCACATGCCAATTTTTTTTATCAATTATAATAATTTAATATTTAAATAACTGATATCATAGTTAAGGAAAAAATAATTAACTTTGGAGTTAGAAAAATATAATGTTTAAAACTCCACATAAACCTGCCAATTTTTTTGGTTGATGGGATTTCAACCACACCATACTATAGAATAATATATCTCACTACATTGAATAATTTTTCTAGAGATTTTCCTTTTTATATTTTATTATTTAATAAAATTACATGTGTTCCCCTCCACTGACTTCTGAATGTGAACCCATTATCTATCTTTATTAAACAATGTTGTGCCTTCTATCTCAATATAATCTGGAAAAATTATCTTCTAAATATCCAAAGAAACATTATAAAGGTTATTTTATTAACAAAATAAAAACAATAGTTTAATCAACCTAACCCTTGTACTCTATAGATTGTGGTTAGTATATAAAATTGTAAATAGATTCATGAAATCAAATATAAAAGTACAAATATTTTAATTGTGTTAGTGTACTAGATATGTAAATTAATTTTCGAATTACATTTGAAAATATAAATATCAACAAAGTACTTTTTTCAAGAACACCAGTGTCCCCTTTAGAAAATACATGTGTATTAATCTTAAACTTCATCCTGATAACCAGGGGAAGACAAAAATCAAAAAGTGATGAGATCATATGCTTTTTAAGGGTATGAATATTTTACAATCAAAATAAGAAGGAATATTATCGATGAAAATAATTGATAATAAATTAATAAATCCTAAATAATAACAAGTCTTAAAAATTATCCATTATTATAAAAATAATAAAAAATATTCAAATGAACGTCATTAAATATGTATATATTGAAGAAATGAAAGATTTATTACATCTAAAATATTCTTTCAAGTCCTCATTCAATGAAATCATAAACATACTTTCATGGAATATTACATTGAAATATTATACAAATGTGTAACGCCTCCAACAAAAATGAAAACATGTTTGTCTCATGAGACATTCTGATACATTTAGGGTCTATGCATTTTTTCCCCACCTATCATATAATAAGTATAATGTACTCATTATATAAATAAATAATAAAATGCAATTAAATTCCTTAAAACATTAACTATAAATATTGAAGGAAGTATTGTATAGAATATCAGTATTTTCACCAATCAAAATGATAACAAAAAATTCATAAAAATATGTTGGATGGTAACATAATATAATAACTTTAGTAAATAATAACATTAAATAATTGATTTTGATATAGATGAAAATAATTTATAATGATCATTGGAATATTTTTATGGAAAATAGCCTTATTTTTTTAAAATCACATATTTAAGGAACATGAAAATATAAAGGAATAAATTCTCAGTGAAATGATCCTTGTATAATTATAAATGATGCCTAATTTTAATGAATAGTAATGACTTAGGGATAAATCATTAATGTATTATAATCTAAATAAAATTCCTTTTACAATTTAGTAACATTGTAAAAAAAGTACCTCATTTAAAAAATCATAAGAAGATTCCTTTCAAACTATTTTTTAAAGTGTATAACAAGGTTAAAAATGTCCTAAATAATTAATTTATAAAATTTGTAAAAAAAAATAGATATTATATTAACAAAACATGGATATGGAAAAAAATTATTCCCCCTAGCAGTGACATAAACATGAACAATCCCAAATAAAGATGAGATTGTAAAATAAACCCTTACCACTTGAATATATTTGGAATCATAAACTACATGAAATAAATAACATCAAATGATATTTTAAATATGATTTAGAAAACAATTTTCATGATATAATATATTAAACGGTATGTATAAACCCCACAAAAATAAATAAGTGGAAAATATGGCCTATGTCTTACAGAAGTAAAAGTGAGACAAGAAACCATTACCTCAGGACTGATTTCCTTCAAACTTTTCTGAAAATCACATATAATACATATATATTTATTATAAATTTATTACACAACCATAAAATTATATTTTATACAATATATGATTTTCTTATAACCTTTTCACCCATTTATTAACAAATATTTATAAAATTCACTACTATGAAGGATAATAACTTTATTTTTAGGTTGATTTTGGTTCGGTAGTTTTGTTATAGTAATTTCATCGTGGTTATACCCTCTAAAAATATTTAATCAAGATATAATAATAATTTTTAAAAAATATATAATTTTTTTTGGAAATACATTAAATTTATTAGTGTGAAGAAAAATTACTACATTAATGAAGATGGTAGATTGTATGTACGCATGAATGAGGTTTACTCTTTTTTTATGATATAAAAGAGATGTAATGTGGTTATCCCATTCTCATAATAGAAATTTTTTTATTTATTATAATGGAGCTATTATAATTGTATAGATATACAATATTTAGAGTAACTAAAAGAATAATAAACATGAAGGACTTGGTGAATAAGATTACATCTTCCTCGGTGTACTTCCTTTAGATGAACTCTTAAGGGACTTAGAGTTGGTTCTTTTGAAGTACCAGAAGCTCTGGAACATGGATAAGTATGTTAAAAAGGGGAATGGGTAAGTTTTTATAAATATAGATGTCTCAAACCAGTTTAAATAATTAGAGAATGAGGAACCCTTTTATAATTAAGGTATGGGGATCTTTTTTAATTTATTAAAATTATAAACTATATTAATGTCATTATAGATAAAAATGCATCCCAATTGTGAGGAATTTAATCCTAGTGTAGGATATTGTTTATCTATCATCAAAAAATACAATTTTTTAATGTTTTTTTTTGGGTTTTAAACCTTATAGTTTGGTCTAACCCCATAGTTTACCAATTTTAACAGTATCCTTGGTCACATATTTTTTCACACTAAATGAGTTTTAGTTTTACATTAAAGGTAAATTTTGACTCATAAATTGAAAAGGGATGAAATTTAAAACTATTTATTTCCAATTATACCCTTTTTAATATATTATTTAGTTTTTAAATATTTCATATAATATTATATTTATAAATTATTATTAATTCCAATTTTAATAATATTTATTTAACATTAATGCAAATACATTAAAATCATTTGGATTTCAGGTATAATTAATTTAAAAAACAATACAATTAAAATATAATTGAAAAAAATCTTCGAACATAATAAATGACTCAAATTATATCACCTTATATATTTTTAATATCATTTATTTTATATTTCTTATAATATAATAAATACTATATTTTGGTTTTGCAAGAATTTAATGTAACTACATAATCATTAAAATTAAAAATAACTTATCATCATTAAAATAATTTTTTTTACACAAATTATTTGTATTGACTCATTCATAACATTACTTTTAATTAAGTGGACAAAAAATATATATTTAAAATGATGAGTGTGGAATTTTTCTTGACCATATTTTATTTAAATTTTTTATTAGTAATTAGTGTGGAAAATTTTCCATTAAACATATCAATTTGTATCATAAGGCGATAAGAAAAAAATTAAATTCATCCAAAAAAATAGGATGAATAATTATAAACATATCACTTAGTTCTAACATAGTTTAACCTAAATTATTCTATACTCAGGTGATAAATTTTACCACAACTACTATTTATAATGAATAAAATTTAAATGGAACTATATACCCCATTTAGACCGCATTATTAAAAATATGAAATCCATTTTTTAAAATTGAATACATATAATTGAATGCAATTTAATATAATATATGTGACCAAAATGGTATAAATTTTTTTTAGAAATTTATACATTTTATGAATAAAAATAGATTTATATTCCTCTAACCTTTATAGAAAAAAAATTAGTTGAATTATGAAAAAATATATTTATTATATAGTATATAATATAATTACAATTTTTTACCAATTATTATTATTTTAATTTATTATGATATAATCTCATTGTCAAAAAAACATCAGTAAAATATCCCTTTTATTATCAAAATTATTTTTATTTTCATTTCCTTTATATTTATAACTAATGAAATTTTGTATACTTGTGTAAAAATTATATGTTTAAAAATATATTTATTCCTTTTAATAGGCACTTAAAAAATATTTTTGATATCTATTATATATTATTTTAATTGAAAATTTGCATTTATTAAATATTTGTATTGTGTGTAACACAAGATATCAAAAAAATAAAATTTATTGAGGAGTAGTATATTAAAAAATATCATGGTGTTATAATATACCCTCCTTAAATGGAATTTTACACTCAAATTTCTATTTCATTGATACAAATATATGAATATACTTCTACCTCATCGCATCATCATGTTCTAACTTATCTTCCTTTAATTAATTGATTCAGGAAAAAACAGTAACCATGTGAGGGTTCCTATTTTATATAACCTTCATTCAATGATCCATAATTTCCACTAATTGTTTTCCATAAGAATGATAATTCTCTTAAAGTATGACCTAAGAGTTTAGTACATGTCAAGGATGGGGACTTTACATCATTAAGAGAGATACATGAAACAAATTATGATATTTATAGAGATTTGGTGGAAGAAACAATCGATAATCTAGAATCCTGATATGATCAAGAATTTAAAATAAACCAATATACCTAGGGAAGAGTATTTACTTATTAACAAATTGAATCGCCCACTTTGAGGGATTTATTTATAGGAATACCATGTCATAGACATCATAAACCATATATTTGTTTATGATTTTCTACATAATTGTTTTTCAACATTGAGCTACTCTTATGTATTGATAAATGGTTATAAACTTATCTACAACTTTATAATGTTGGTGAGGTCCTAATATCACTCATTCCACCAATAAATTCAAATGTTTTAGAGTTCCACACTTCATTACATATCTGGATTCCTAAGGAGCCATTTGAATGTTTGAGTGAAAGCTATTGTTATAACAAAATTAAAAAAATAAAATATGTATATCACAAGAAAATTTTAAATACATGAAAACATTTCTCAAAATGTATTCTATATTTTCATTGGTCCTATTATATTGGATATAAATGTATTTATGATTTGAAATAATGATACTCAAATTCACAATACAAGAAAATCACTGCATATCCACGGTTTTAACAACCCCCATATAATTTGTTGACGGTTTCATAAAATCGCTACTAAGTTGGGTGTTGTCATCCAACATGCGATAACATCTTCAATTTCATTGAAATTTTTGTAAAGTGTCATAGTAAAAATATTTATCAGTGGTTTTAGTTGTTTTAGTGGTGGATTCATGTGGAAGAAAATTTTTGTATTTAGTGGCTGTTAAAATCACAGGTAAAACCATTATAACCAATGAAAAATAAAAACGCACATTAATTTAGTGTCAGTTTTAACTACCACTATTAGGAAAATATCAACCTATAGTGGAGGTTATACCATCACTAAATATGGTCCATTTCATTAGCTCCATTTTAATCCATTCCTCAATGTAGATTTACAAATAAAAAAATGCAGAAAATTTTGCAACCCCAATACCAATACCCGAGAAAAAAACCATGTGCAGATAACATATAAAAGAATAATCTAAACCACATAGAAATGTTTACTAGTCACAAAATTAAAAATGTTTCATAGAAAAACCATCTACAAAAAACATATAATAGAATAATATAAACCATAGCATCTCAACCATCTAAAAATGTTTCATATATCTAAATGTAGGACTTTAAACTGTATATAACAAACGTTTGAGCTGTAGGACTTCAAACTACATAACAAAAACTTGTGATCTATACGAAATTAAACAACCTATCATAACATTGACCATATTGTATTATTATATAATTAAAATTATATTATATCCCTTTCCTAATAGGACTTTTGATTCTAATGATCATTATCTACCACAATGATTTTCAAAACTACATACGAGTGGATTCTAAGTTTCACAGGATACAAAGAGATTCAAAAATCTCATATCATAGTCCCACCCCAAACAATGACCAACTTAAAGGCCTTCACCTTGATAATGGGGTTAAATGTCTCTTATATATCATCTCACTCAATGTGGTCAGTCCCATTGTGGCGAAACTCCCAAACCATTGAAATCTATACAAAAGTCACCTAATGTTCACCTCCAATGTTTAGGTCTCCCTAAATTTGGATCCCCATCATCCTCCAAGTATTATTATCCCATATAGTGATGGAGCGTATCCAAAATAGGCTCTCATAACATCTAGGTAATACACCTCAAATAATCTCTTGTGATAAGTGATCATTCCCATGATTTGATTGTGGTCAATGGTCGACCAAACATTTGTGGTCCCAATCCTTGAATGACATGTGTGGGGGGATTTTGTCTCCAATATGAATAAAATGAATCATAAAAAACAACATAATTGTTGGTTCAAAATACTAATATACACATACTAAAATTACTCAAATTAAACTATTAAATATCTACATATTTTATGTGGAACATAGAATACTAAATTCTCCACTAACATCATACTCCACCAATTCTAGACTCACTATCTTACTAAATCGTCAAGACATATCAAATTCTAATGCCTTTATCAGTCATGTGAAATCATGAAAATGTTAGGTGACAACTTTTTCCCACAAATGACACATGATACATTATTCATGATACATGATACATGACCAAACCCTTTGTTTCAATATTTGTACAACTTATCCACAAAACCATTAATCATTGTCAGATGATGAACAATTCTTGTCACCCTCTCCGCCTCCATCTCTACTTCCTGCTACCAGCACATGTAAGACAATTGTATTGAAAATTAAATAAATTTTTATATTTATATTTAAACTTAAAACCCATAAATGTTTGAAAAATAAATTATTTTCAAGTTGTGTGATCAAACTACTCACCATTCATCATTGATGCAACATCACTAGGGACAGATCTGGTTGTCCTCTGATATAAATCAACCAATGCTTTCTACAAAGTGGATATCTGATCCATCTTTCCTTGAATTTTTTTTTGCATAGAATCATAATCTCATTAGTCATTTTGAGTACCACTATAGTTTCATACAACTTCAATCCATGATGTCCTACTAAAGACCTCAGATTGTAAGGGTCCCAAACCCAACCAGTGCACTTGATCAGGATGCTCCTTCCCAAGAACATTACCAATTGGGTCATCCTGGGAAACTGAGAAGGCCTATGTGGGATTTAAATCCCATAGTTCATAAATTTTTACCTATAAATAAAATAACATTCATATTAGTAGCAATATATATTAACATAGTGAAAATTGATAATAAGTTATTATAATGAAAAATGAATTCATACCCCAACTTTTATGGTTGGATCATTAACAAAACTCCCATGATATTTTTTATGAACATCCAACTACATTTCTGTTTAGGATGCTTGGTTTCCTAAACTCTTCTACTACATTAAATAAAGATAAATCATAAATTTAATATATTAAAGAGATAATATTATCTTATAAATATTTAAACAAATGAAAATATTTCCAGAGTCAGTATGCTTCTATAAAAACTCTTTGACCATATAGTGTGAGGATTTATTTCCATAGCCCATCTCGATGAATTCTTCCTTTAATAATCCTAAAATAAATAAAATGATATTTAATAGTAATGTATGAAATGCCATATCCTTTTCATATACATGTGTAAATGTAAAATGATATTAATATAATAATATATATTTAAATACCATGTTCATGTTATCATGATTTTTGTCAATAAAAACATTCCATTACACTCTAGTTACCCCATTGGGTACCTTGTCAGACATATGTTGGGTTCTAAAAAAAGTATTGTTGACATTTCCACATAATCTCATCATAAAATCCTTTAATTTCCTGTCCTAATTTTTCAATGTACACATTTTTATAGCGCATAAGTAGCCATAAAGAGAACTTTACATAGAGATTAATTTCAAAAATATTAGAAATTAATAACATATTGACATTAAATTACACTATAATTTATTAAAATTACCTTTATTTGTGAATCAAAAACTTCATTTTTCCAAGATGAAGATATATGCCTCCAACCATCATACAAAATCAGATGGGAAACTGACATTGTGGATAGATAGACTAGAATCTGGACATGTAATCCTACAACGTCATCTATAGATACCACATTGGAATCAAATGGTACAGCTACCTTTATTCAAGTCAGATTCCATAAATATGAACATTTTATATTTTCCTCCATATATGTTTGTTTCTATCTTTTATGAACGAAATTTTAATATAAACAAAGTGAAATAAATTTATACATATTAATTTTTTTTACCTATAATAGTATCCCTTTAATAACCCTAAAAAGAACTAGTATTGGTGCCTTCTCCCTCACTACTGAGGCTATTGAATGGGAAGGTGGAAACTGAGCTACTAATGGGACCCTCGTGGAGGGTGTGATAGATGGTTCAGGTGGAGAAATAGATGGTGTATCGGTTATTACAGGGAGGGAGATAGATGGATCTTCATCTGCTGGTGTGGTCGATGGAGTAATATAACATGTCCTCCACATCATTACTATCATTTAATCAACTAAAATTAAATTCAGAATATATATTTCAAAAAAAATTTACCAAAAAAATTATAAATTATAATAGATGAACAATACTATAAAAAAATATACATAACAATGATTAATAACGAATCGTTTTAAACAAAGCATTTTATTTCCTTCTTACTACAACCAGTTATATAGAATTCTCTTAAGAATTTTTTCCATATCTTTTATATATATATAAAATATCCTCAAATAACATAAAATGTTTACTTGGTCTAAAATGAAGCAGAAAATAATGTTATGTCAAACTTGCTGATATACAGTTGAAAAAGACTAATAATAGACACAACACCCATGGTAAATGATGAAATGGTTGATAGCTGGATTATCATATAAAAATTGTCAAATAAAAAAGGATTATTTCCATAGTGTGAGTAACTTTTAAGGACTAATAATTAGTTGGGATATATAGTGTATACATAGTGGTGTGAGTGTTTCATGCTTGGGTGGAGGATTTGAGAGTTTCTTGGTGGCTATTCCACCACGGGATGTGATATCTATAATATATTAAGGGATATCAAATATGTCGTGGATTTTGGAATTAGTTGTTCTGGAAATGGTATAAACTATATTAAGATACATGAAGGGCTTATAAGGGGAAATCCTTGGGAAATATACTAATTATTGTAGGTCCATAGGAATTATATAATATAATATATGGAAATAGACAAAGAATATTGAAACTCCTTGAGATAGAATATTTGGATGTGGGAATGGGTCGAATGGTCCATGATTAGTCATTTCTCATGGGGTGTCTATATTGGTGGATCATAGAATATAATAGTAAACATATTCCTGTGTGATTAGTGTAACTAGTTGATTGTAATTGGGGGAATAGTCTCTCTTTAGTGTTGTGATCCTGGTGGATTGAGGATAAATAATGATACTATTATGAATTCCTAGTTAAAGGTTGTGTAAGACTTATATAGGGTTGAAAGGGATAATCCTTGGATGAACTTAGTGGAGTTTGGTTAGTCCATATATGGGCTTCGTTCATGGGAATTGATTGGAAGGCTAACAAGAATCTGATGATATGAAGATAGTGAAAACCCCATGAGGGTCATAATGAGTGGTATGATCATAGGGTCAATTTGTGATGAAAATATGGCCTAAGGGAATGAGGTCATTATGGATTATATGTAATAGATGTTTATGTTTGAGATGAGTTTGATGAATAGAGACAAAAGGATCAGAGTTTATAGTTACATCTCCTTGGTTCTCATATTTTCTTGAGTTATATATTTGTGTTTATCTATGGTATATAACTCATGTTAGTGTGTTTTATCTCATACAGAAGTTCAAATATTAAGAGTATATCATCAAAAAACTTCTAATAATGCTTGATATGTATGTAAATAGCCATGGGACGTACCTTATTCTGATATGGTTTGTCTTGTGTGGGAGGTCTAAAAGTTAGATACCCTCCTCAGACTACTTTTGATGTTGACTGGTGTATATGAGATGTTTCCATGGGACCCTACCTAGATGGAATGATTCAACATGTGATAGAGATTTTATATTGAGATTCTCTCCATCAATATCATTTTATATATGATGGATTTCCTATATGATTAGAACTGGATATTGTGATGAGCATTCCTTATGATTTTTATTATTAGTAGTACTAAATGTTCAAATTAAATTATATGATTGAACTCTAATGACTTGTGGATACAATAGATGTATCATTAGAATTGATCAAAACAGGTGATGTTAAGTGTTGGGGTAACCTGGTTAGCATCTGATGATCCATCATGGATTCTTTTATGTTAGTTGCAGGCATAATGTTTTTTATAGATTAGGAAAAACCATATGCTTGGGTATAGTTAATACTTATATTATAAAATTCACATATACCAAGGGTAGGATAAATGTTAAGTTATTTTCAGTTTTTTTATTGATATGTTCTTTATGAATGATTTTCTATGTGAGTTTATATTTTTTTTAGTGAAGATCCCATGAAAAAATTTCATAGATTTGGAATGTGATGGTTGATTGGATTACTCCACATTAAGAATGCCACCCAAAAATTATGTGGTACATAGAGAAGATTAAATAATGGTCATATTTTAATTATATTTTTATGTTGTGAGGATGAAAACATTGTAATAATCAATTTAATATCATATGGAATCTAAAATACTTGTAAAAAATGAAACAGGAGGACCGCACAATAGTATGTCCATATTTTAAGATGATATGAGAATCCATTAGTTGAAAAGGCCTTGTCTATATGTAGTAAAGACTACATTTACACATGATGATGTGTCATTATTATATCTAAAAATATAATCATAATGAATGTATATGTCAATACTTATCAAAAAAGTAATATTAATTCATATAACACACCACATGAAGTGTAAATGAATGGTTTTAAAATATAAATTTCATTATAATGTTGTAAATGGGAGGTTGTGGATTTACCGTTAGGACCAGTATGCGCATGAATGAGAATCCTAGACAAAATATCCATGAAAACGTGGAGAGCTTACATCACAATGAATATTCGGGGTAGGGTCAGATCCATGTAGTTATAGTATGACTATTTCCCTAAAGACCTATGGGTCATGTAATCTCTAAAAAAAGACTACTGGCCTTGTAAGGGTTCCCCCTCATCCCTTGAAATGGGGGTTATCAAAAATCAATAAAAAAGAATTCCTTTGGGCTATTTGGGCACATTATATATAGGAATAATTATTAGGTACAATTTATAATAGTTTGTGGATTATATAAAGACTATTTCTTAAGATAGTACAGTTTATAAATTAATTTGAAGATTGTTAGTATACATTAATGCTTAAAAATATACTTTAAAAGGATAATTATTTTTCAAAAAAACATATATTTGTATCTATTAATATAATCCCTTATTATGGAAGGTTTATTAAGACCCTTTAACAAAAAATATTGGGAAAATATTTTTTCATCACTAATCGACACATAAATATGATTTTTTAGAAACCAAATCCAAATATGGTGATATTGTAGAACGGTAATACTAAATTATTTTTCTAGAACATACTGAATTTTTATTGATGAAAAATTGGATGAAAATATATACTTGAGTATGGGTCTCTATGGTTAGGGAATAAGATATAATCACTAATATGGCTCATTATTAAGAAACATCATTGGCTAGGCATGGCTAGGAAGGACGATGTGAGTGACAGTGATGGCCTATGACTTACAGCAACAGGCGAAGATGTGGCTAGGGCTTCAAGGAGTTGACAAGGTGGGGATCGTGGATTTCAGGGGATAGAGAAAGTGTTAGGTTTTTTAAATTTTTTTTAATTATTAGTGGTGGTTTATAAAAAGTGTCGCGAAAGTATTTTTTTTAAAAATAGCGGGGTTTTAGTAAACCGCCTCTAAATGCTCAGTTGGGTGTAGTGTCATTCCTAATCCTCATTGTGTATTATCATTTAACATTGGGAGAATATTTGGACCTCAGTTAGATAAAATATAATATGGTATTTAATGAAAACATAAAACGTTATTAATATAAATTGTGTAAAGTTTTTCAAGATTGAAGTTTTATCTTATCAATATTATGTGTTCTGATATTATAAGTCAATAGAAAACAACCCATATAGAATTATTCATATTATTTATTTTTGAGACAATATTGATAAAATATGTTTTGTTATTTTCTAATTTCCATTATGGTATGGGTAATTTTTATAACATTAACAAATAATTATTTCTGTTAGAATTAACATGCTGAAAAACTAAACACCCTAAAAAATAATCTACAATATCTTTTTTTATGTTTTTCCACTAGAAATATTATTTCAAATATCATTACATCTTAATAATGCTTAGATTAATAGATAATAATGAACTATGAGGTTCATTCTACCCCACCTTCAAATATATTATTTAAGAAACACAAACATCATTCTTGAACTATATCATTCCATTACCATGAAGGTTGAACATAGGTAATTTTCTCATTTTATTCTATTGTTCTACATCTTCCTTCTATACCACATTAATCCCCACTTGGATATATGGTTGTAAATTCATGTGATAATGTTATGTTTTCTTCACTTCATTAAAAATTTATATATCCTTCATTTTATGTCCATAAATACTTTTTATTTTATGATCATCATTATTCATAATCTACCATAATCATTTTGACTCAAAGTATCTACCACATTTTTATATTTCTCGTGCTGGTAATGTAATTAGTAGATATTATATTCAATCTACACCAACAAACATCTATGGTTCAAATTCAACTATTTGCATGCGAAAATTCACTTTAATAATTGAGGATTAGTATATATGTCACACCATAATCAATAAATATAATTCCATCATAACCTTAATGAAATAATTACCCCATATAACTCCAAATACTAAGTTGGGTAATTTTTTTCATGGACCATTAGTTGTTAGGGATCATAAGTTATCACCATATAATGTTTAATTAGGGAACAGTCCAATAAATATTTCAATACATAACTACAAATTACAAACCCTTCTCTATTTTAAGGTAGTGTATGAACTGGTAGGATGATGAACCATTTCAGTGGTTCATTGATTTTTTTCTCACATTCATCAATATAGAGAAACATGGATACCTTGTGATTTATGTTTTGTGTGGGTTGGATAGATATTAAAACTTCTTTACAAAGTGTAAATAATAACTATAAAAACCTTGAAAATTATGGATCTAGAAGATTGTGGCCTATTTGGGAAAATTTTAAATTTATTCTTTCTTTAATGAATCCAATAATATTACCATTATTATGATTATGAGACAAAAAATTTAATATTTTATAATTGAAAACTCACACATGGTAATTTTATTAAACAACATTTCGTTCTATAGGGTCTTCAACAAAATCCTCAAGTGATCTTAATTAATTTCATTTATTTTTGATTATTTAAGAATATTTTTTATAAATACTACCAAAAAATGATAATGGAAATATCAAGAGAATATCTTCATAAAATATATATATATATATATATATATCAGGGAAATTATTAGGGCTAAATGTCATAAAAATAAATTCATAGTTTACATAACTTGTACAAAAGGATGTCTTGGGTATATCCTCATATATAATCCACAACTAATGATATCATTAATGATTTTTAATGTAGAAAAAGTATTGATCTCAACACATTTGTTCAAACAAGTAATCAATACAAAGTATATGATATTTTTTCTTGATAGGGATATTTTGATGTCCTTTATAATCAACATAGACATTCATTGATCCATCCCTATTATTTTAAAATGAAATAGGCGCACCCCATGGTGATGAAATTGTATGATTGAATATTTATTTTGAATTCTCATTGATATGCTTATCGAATTCCTATAACTCAATCAGATCCATTATATATGGATATTTTGAAATAGGGGTAGCACCAGGTATGACTTCTATTGAAAATTCATCTTTACAATTTGGTAGAAGCCTAAAAACTCATCTAGAAATACATTCACAAGGAAGATAATTTATATTTGTCCCCCAAACCATATGAGATAAAATAGAAATTTGAAAATGAATTATGAACAATATAATGGATTTTATTTCCATCAAAACATCATTTTTACTATCGACCTAATAGAGGATCAAATATTTGTTTGGAATGTCAAATTTCACTTCCCTTTTTGAAAATTTAATGTGGTCGTTATCCAAAGAAATCTAATCCAAGCCTATGATAATATAAAATTTGACCATAGGTAGAATAAAATGATTTATAGGATTCACTTTACCAAAATCATCAATTAGATATGAACTATAGACTTGTGATGTAACCATTATTGCATTTAAAGTTTACATTTCAAACTTAATGTGTAATCATTGAGGTGGTGATGCGATACACTAAGAAAATTCATCTGATATAATAGCTTATCTAGAATGTGTATTAAAAAAATCATATTAAATTGTTGAGTGAATAATAATTTTACTTTTGACTATCTCATTAGGGTCATAAAGGGTAGCTGTAGAAATTTCATAATCCTGGCCTTCTACCTTTTTCTTCTTTTGTGGACTTTTCCCATGACACTTGAGTATTTTTTCTAATATTTACACATCAAATTATAGATAAATAATTCTAATTTGATTTCATCTTCTTTACCATTTTATTCATGATAATGATTTCTTTTTTCTCTACACATGATTGAAAATCTATTTTCTTTTTAAGAATACACCAAGGTTTTTTATTCCACAAGTATCACATGTTTGGATATTCTTCTCCCTCTTCATCCACTTATAATTTTTCTACTACAATATTCTTAGTCCCTTACATTCTGTAAAATCCATAATATGTGGAGAAATATTTCTTTATCTTGATAGAACATTAAAGAGTATCATTATATAATGATATTATTTATGGGACTAGTGCCTTTTAATAGATTAGCATAAATCAATAAAATAAACAATGAATCATTATCAATGAATTACATATTTTGTTCACATCATTACTTTATAGCATTTTTAAGCTATCCTCTTTGTTATAAATATTTTCTTCTTGATTTTTTCTCATACTCAATAATTTTCTTTCTTTATCTTCTCATTTTTCATGAGGAACTTACTTGTGCAAGAAAAAGGTACATAAAATCATTCACTTACATGCACTATATTTCCTTATATTCCTAAGTATTTTTGTATTATTGGCCAATACTAATCTACATCTGCTAAAATATGATTAAATGAAATTCAAAAAATTGTTTTCCTTACATCACAATGCGAGATGTATCTTCACTATGGAATGTATAAATATATCAGTTATAAATGGGTTTGTAGTCTTCTTAAATGATGGATATTTTTAGATAATGAAGTAGACTATGATGGTTAAATTGCATTGTAGATATGTAATAAGCTTCATATGGGAAGGTTAATTTCTCATATCCTAAATCAATGGCCGTAATATAGTTGTTCTTTTTGAGATCCAACTATAGATCTTCCTTTTTTTCATTAGCATACATTTTATGGAAATACATAAATTGAGTACATGCATTGATATGGTTCCCATTATTTTCTATAGGCTCCTTTTCTATATAGTTATATACATTATATTAGGTCCTAAAATTATAAAACATAATTTATAATTCCAATACTAGTGATTCACTTATCATAAAATGAATTTTTTCCATATATAATATCATAATAACAAACATGGTTCCTTTATAAATATAATCAATTTTAGTCATTGGGTTTTGTTCCCTAGCATATGACTTCCAAAATCTCATTCCCAAAGTTTATACTAATCTTAATCATATAAAAAATATAATTACCCTGAACTATATAGTCGAGAGGCAATGGTACACATTATTACATTGGAACTAGATAAAATAATTCACATCCCGAATAACAGAATAATTTATTATTCTTGGTGAACTAGATACATACATGAATTTCACATTTTCATTTGAAAAAATAAAACACGACATAGCATTTTATTCAATAACATCACTATCCCCTATAGCATATCCTTATTTATAATTGTAAAACTTTTTATTTTATGATTTGGAAAGAAAATAAAGAGTTGAGTAATCTCAAATGCTCAGTAAGGGTATTCCTATAACAAAAGCTAAATATGTCATGAACAACATGACATGAAATATATGATAATAAAATAATGCCACACAAATATTCAGATAATGTAAAAATTATAAATTTATTTTAAAAAAATATAAATAATCAAATGGAAATGAATATATGAGTTCATAATGATGGATTTCATATTTTCAAGAATTATAAACACACTGTTGAGGTCTCATACCGAGACATCTTATACAATTGGGTAAATCATCAGCCAAAAACTAAAAATAGTTTATCCTAAGAAACATACCAATGATTTGTGGGGATTTATAATTTTGGGCCCCACCCATTACATAATAATTCTAATTAAATTCATTTATTAATAAATAAAAATACATAATTAGCTTCTCAAAAAATAAATGACCTTCGGTAGTGGAACAACTATAATATGGTATATCAATATTTTTTTCAGTTAAACTAATCATAAACCATCTAAACAAATATATTTGATGGAAGAATAATATAATAAAATTAGTATAGAATAATACAGTGTAAATTATGTAGAAATGTATGAAAATACATTAAAATTTTCATTAAAAATGTTGAGAAAAATACCATATTTATTTGAAATCACTTATTTAATGGATATGCAGATATTGTAGGGAATTTTATTTTGACAACAAAATTTTAAAATTATAATGTGAAATTAAAATAATATATTTGTAATGGTGGTGGGAAAATGTATTCATTCATTTAAAGATAAATAAACATTCTTTTCACATTTAATTAAAATTTTCAAAAAGTACCTCGTTCGGAAAATGACATCATGTTTTCTTTCAATCTGCATTGAGAAAACTTCCAAATAGTTAAAAATGAATTTAATAAATGAATTAGATAATTATTATAACATTTTTGAAGATATTTTTGGAAAACATTGATATGGATGAAAAATAATCCTTAACTGGGGACTAAAACATAATTAACCCCAAATAATGATGAGATTGTGAAATAAACCCTTACCAATTCGGTATCATTTGAATATTATGGTACATGAAAGAAATAAAATCAAATTAAATAACAAATACCATTAAAAAAGTAATTACTTATATAATTTATCATATCTGTATTATATATGACACACTAATGAAATAATTGGTGAGTTTGGCATATTTCTCACATTTGTACAAGTGAGATGAGAAACACTTACCTTATGTCTCATTTCTAATGTAATTTTGTGTATATAATGTATAATAAATAAATATTTATTATAATCCAATTATATAAAATAATAATATATATAATACTTTATATGATTTATTTATAACCTTTTATCACCCATTTAAATATACTTCTTTTTTAAAATCGTTATTATGGGTGATAATTCTTTCATTTTAAGGTGTGTTTTGGTTTGATATTTTTGGTACTTATACATTGATCATAGTTATATAATATAAATAATTACTTTCTAGATACAATTATAATTTATATTTATTATATATATTTTCAGGGTCATCCATAAAATTTATATATAGAAAATTGAAATACACCATTCCTGGAAATAGTAGGTTGTAGATACATATGAACGGCATTTACTCTTTTTATATGATGGAATATAGTTGGAATATGGTTCTACAATAATAATAATAAAATCTTAGAAAAGTTATTATACAATATATATTTTCTTATGAAGGGCATGAATTTTTAATAGGATGTTTATGATGACTTAAACTTAAAGGACTCGGTATATAAAATTTCCTCTTCTTTGGTAGAGTTCCTTTTTATATCTTCTCAATGAAATTGGAGATGGTCCTTTGGAATGAACATAACCTATATAATTATTATAATTGAATTTATAAGATTAATATTCAAGTTTTTGGCATGCTCTATGGCTTGAATCAGTGTAAAGAAGTTAAGGACGTGGTTCCCATTTATAATTGAGGTGAGGAACTTTTGGAATTTCAAAATTATAATAAAGTAATTTTCAATATAAATGAAGATAAATGTATAGGTAATCAACCCAAGGGTAGTGTAAGTTATAAATACCATAAAAATAAAATAGGGATAGGTTTTTTATGAGTCTAAAATAATATCATTTAGGTTTACCCCTTTGTTGACATATTTTATAATTAACCGTAGTGACATATTTTTCAACAATAAACAGGTCATAATTTTATATATAATGAATATAATCACTCATAAATGTTGAACGGATTCCATTATATTCCATATATTAACCCTAATATCCTTTTAGAAGGTAAACATTATTATTTAAATAATTTTATAAAAATTTATTTTGAGAAATTATCATCATGATCAATTTGGACACAATTCATATAATTTTACTTCAAATAAATTAAAGAAATGTTAGAATAAAATATAATTTCTTTGAAAAACGAAAATATTTCAAAATCATCAATAAATTTTATTGATAACTAAAAATCACTCACATTATATGACAATAAAGTTTTTTAATATCATTTAGTTTATTTTCCTATAATGTGAACAAATATTGTATCAACATTGCACAATAATTTAATGTAATTATATAGTAACTTAAAACTAAAAATAATTTATCATCATGAATTTAATTTAATTAATCAAAATATTATAATTTATATTCGTTCATAACATTCTTTTGTCTCTATGTGGAAATATAATATATAGTTAAAACTATGAGAGTGACATTTTGTAACATACATTGACTTAAATATAATATTTTTATTTTTAATGGATAAGATTCCATTAAACATATACATTTTGAGAATTAGGAGATAGGTGTAGAAATAAATTCATTTAATGTGAATTATGATGAATAATTATGACCTTATCTCATAGTTTTATCTTAGGTTAACCAAATTTACCCTTCATTGAGGTGAATAATTTTACCACTGTTATTATTCATAATTTCTTAAAATAAGAGGGATATATTTACCAAATTTGGACCTCAAAATTCAAAATATAGAATCTATTTTATAACATTCAATACATATATGTTTCATAAATTGGTTTTATTCTATGTCCACAAAATTCAATGATAACATTTCTGTAGAAATGTTGATCTTTTATGAATAAAACTATATTTATATTCAAATATAATTCCCTGAAAAAATATTAGATGAATGATAAAACTATTGATTAGATATATAGTATATAAATATGAATAAAATCTTTCACCCATAGTGATAAATTTAATTTGTTTGTATAAAAACATAATAAACACATAAAATAGTTTCTTCAAGAAAACATCTCCATTATATTCAAAATGATTTTTATTTTCATTTCATATAAATTTATTACTAATGAATTTATTTTTTACAAGGTTAAAAATTAATTGTTACCTTTGTTTGTTAGTCCTTTTTATACATGGAAACACAATGACTATGTGATAACTTTTAAAAAATATTTTAAAATAACATTATAGTTTGTTTAAACTTGATGTTTTGCGTCATATGAGCTATAAAAAAATAAATTTTTTTAAATAGAAATATATTATTATTATTATTTAGGGTTTTACACCTAGGATCCTTAATAGGAGATCAAATTTAGTTCTTTAAAAGAAGAGGTAAGAATTGTAAATAATCACTTTATATAGAGTTTATCTTTTACCTGCTCTAAATCTATTGTATTTGTCAGAAAATTATAAATTATGTGTTATAAATATACAAAAGTTTTTATTATGATTAGTAATTAACCATTATAAAGCATAATTTCCTTAAAATGGGAAATGTATGTATTTCCCAATCATATGTGCACCTTACCATCTCCACATAGCAACGAAATTAATTTTCTAGAACAATTATTTATGGTTAGTTTTTATGATGGGGTAAATTTTAATATATTATATTTTGGACATAATTTCACTTATTTAATCATAATATCATATCTAATTTCCTTCCTTTCTATCCATTGTAAATTGATAACATTGCTCATGTGTACATGTGGATCACCATCTCCATGAAGCAATGTGACTCATTTTTTATTTTCATTTTACATGAATAGTAATAGGGATGGATTTAATGAATATATAGCTTCTATATGATATAAAAAAGATTCTAGAAAGATGAATTATTATTTTTCTTTACTTTATTAAAACCTTTAATTGGTTAATTATATTATGAAACCTTTTTTTATTTCCATTGATTATGTTATGATGATATGATTCATTGTTTATGAAACACATTTCATTTTCATGGGTTGTGAAATGATAAATTAAAAATGATATTTTTGCATAAATATGTAAGATATCCATTATGTGAAGGGTGGAAACAAAATTACTTAGATATATAATAAATTTGTTAAATATGGATATATTATGATTGAAATAGGACCTGAATGGGGTTTTAGACATGATTATTAAGGTACTAAGTCCACTATGGTAGTCATGGGAGTGAATATTAACTATTATGATGGTATGGGGAGTGATCACAATCCACTATATATTTATTGGTGGCAATCCTTGACTATGAAGGAGAATATTTTAAATTCTTATGGGTATTCCACAGAATTATGTCTTATAAAAATATCATGATCTCGTGTATTCTATTTTCGATTACATTATTATTTTTTCCATATGAAATACCAATATTTAGGCTATGAATCATGATTATGATTTATGATATGCCACATATAGTTTTTAAATTTCTTGATCAATTTATTATACCCTTATATCCATTCTTTTTGTTAATGTGGCCAGTGTTATATTTTTTTTATCCCTTACTAAGATTATGAGCTCATCCATTATTATGTTTCCCTTCCCTAGGAAGGGAAAAAAATTTATGTATGATATTTTTTAATAGGGGTGTAATTTTTGAATAACAAAGTGGGTGAAAAGTTATATTTCCTACAATAATGTTTCTTATGAGTCCAATTTTTTAAATATATTAGGAGAATACAATTTTGTTATGGATCATTGTGTTTTTATGGAAAATAATTTTATTAAGATTTCATATATATAAGTATGAATGGTTTGGGCCATTTTATTTGTCATGTGATGAACAAGAAAGCATTGAGGTTTATTATATTTTAGTATTGATTATTCAACCAAAGATTCATCATTTTCTCTATGAGGCATTTTGTATATTTAATGTTTAGCACTAATGAATGATGGATCAGGCTGAGGCCAATGAATATTTGATTGCGTGGAGTCAATCTTGTGGAAACATGTGATCTGTCTTGTGAAACTCAACAGGGTTTTAGATTCTAGGTATGCAGTATATATTGGATTTGGTAGTAGGGATTGGTGTATTTTTATGTATTTGTTTTTGTTGTTGATTTTATCAAACTCATGGGAGATAAATTTCGTATGTATAATGTGTCTATAAATAAATTTAATATGTTTTATTTTATTAACACATGTTATGTTTATGTATTATATATGCATATTATGATGCGTATGATGGTTTGTTGATTATATTTTAGCATGCACTCTAATATGGGTAATATTCTCCCAATTGTACCACTTGTTTCACCCAATGAAAATCAGAAGCCTTTATAATATGAGGAAAAATTATTGGGGTCTTGTGGTGAATAAATATGGTTATTGTTTACAGTGATATAGTTTGGGACATTACAAAGAGGAAACAGATCCATAAAAAACATATTATAAACATATTCGGTACTTGGTAGATCAAATATTTTTGAATTCATTGGTTCCTATGATAGATATCAAACTTCTTTATCAAGATCATCAGTTCCTATAGGACATATAGGTTACTAGGGAAATAATTATAGTTATAGTTTATAATTATATGCATGTATTTCATTTTCTCCATGGGTGAGACATATATTGTTTAGATTTCATATTTTATGATGTATTTATGGAAATTTTCCCATTGAAAAGAGTTAGTTGGTTTTTTTCTCTTATAATATGAAGGAAATATGATACTCATGAATAATGATAGACACATAGGATTCATAGGTTATAGTAATGATAGTGTATACATTTCTAACGGAAGAGGATTAAATGTTTAATGTTTCATCAACTACTCATATGGTATTTTTATATATAAATACCTAGATGAATATTAATCACATCATCCAACATATATATTTATCTCTTTTTCTTGGAACATCATGTAGATTTATGGTGAGACACTCAATGCTGAGGATGATGACACGGTGCTCTTTCACAACTGGTGGAGTAACCCCGATGGTTTATCTAGGACTATGTGCCTAACTATTGGACCCATTGTGTGATGTTTTTTTTAAGATTAGGGTTGTTATATATGAGTGAAATTATGTTTCCCTTTATGCTAGGATGCAGTCTAATGTGTTGATTCTAGAAGAGTATGTGGTCCCTATTTAAGGTATGTTGGTTTATAACGTAAAATATTTATTTTTTCGAACCTTGATATAGTTCATCTGACAAACTTATGTCATATGATAGTAGGATAAAGAAATTAATGATTCTTTATGAGTAGTAGACTTCAATAGGTTTTCCAAGATATATATAGTAAAACCCAATAACATATTGCGATAATTAACTGGTAGGATTGGGTGGGATAGAATATTTTATTTTATTGATGTAAATCTATTTTAGGGATTTAATTCCATTTGAAATTTGAGGGTGACTTGTGAGAGGTTCCAGGTGAGTATTAAGTGATGATAGGTGTGAGAGGAATAATAGGATGTTTTAAAAATTAATTAGGGATTCAAGAAGGTTCATTCTAAGAATGGGGTTTAGGGACATAGGATGTCTTTTAATTCTGAGAAGGAGAACTTATGTGCTATAATGTTATACTTGTTTCTTCTTCCATGAAGGGTAGGGTAATTTAGATTCATAGCCCATCTAATGGGTTTATAGGTGTATTGTGTCTAGAGGTAATGATCTATATTATAGGAAAAGTATGGGCTAGAGGGTATGTGGGTAAGGAATGTTAGATTAATTTTCATGGGGAAGGAATCTCTTCATTCTTAATAGGTTTTTGTGTTTGATTTACAAAACAATGTGTGACTGTTAAATGTTAATGAGATCATGGAGGCATGACTGTATGGTGAATCATTGTAAAAATTTATTTATTTAATGGGTGATAAAGTAGTATATTTCGGTGAATATTGAATTGATAAGGAATCTTTGTATGGGATACGAACCGATGTGGGTGAGATAAGACTTCTGGGCATTATGGCCTGAGGAACTCAATATATTATTTTTATGATTTTGGATTGGATAGGTTGTGGTGGAATTCATTGAGGAAATATTAGTGTACTATAATCCTAAAGATGATCACTCCCTATATATTAACATCATCCTGATTATGCTGAGATAGCATAATATGTACTCAAATCCATCAAAATGACACTTCTAGTTTGATGAAGTCCCTCAGAGGAGGCTGCACTCATGGTATGGTGGCAGTAAAACCATGTAGTGGTAAGTACACCATTGATTATATCTAAGTGATTTCTTTGTGATAGATTGGATATTGGTGAATAAAATGGGTTCCATTCATAGAGGATGGTAATAAAAAATAATTGGATTTTTTCCTCTCAGGTGAGACTAAGATTTCCTTGTAACCTTTTTTGGTTTTAAATTTATTTGGGAATGGTCTATGGAGTTTTTTTATATTGTGAGGATTAAATAAGGATAATCATGGTGGGTAGAATTATATTAATAACGGTGAAGTTAATCATTCCCTGATAGTATTGAAAATTTTTTGGGAACTAATTAAAATGTGTTTTTGGACATTAGGGATGTGTTTTAACTAGATCCTCTCATGGTGGGAATTGTTTGACATGGATCCTTCTCACAAGGATGGTCAATATTACATTTATAAATCCCATGATATTGAATAGTGGATATCCTCGGGGTCTCTCTAAAGGAACATGTGTGAAGTTAATAATTGGTATTTCCGAAAATCATTTTTAATTTATTTGTTTTTTGAAAACAACCAAACTAAAATAGAAAAAAGGTTATGAAAATCACAGTGAGGGTGAACTGGAATAGTAAAAGAAAAAAAGAAAAATAGAAGAAACAATACACTACAAAATAAAGAGATAAAGGAATATCCAAAGAAAGGAACAAAAATACATAGAACAAAAAAATGTTAGGAAGACACATAAAATGTAGTCAATGAGAATAAGGCCCAGACCCAGGTCACTCTACCCTTGACTACCTATCATAGATGTAACACCCCGAGATTTTATGAAAAATATTCTTTTAATTTTCATTAATGTCTTGTGTTGTAAGCTACACCAAAAGGAACTTACACAACAGGCATCCTTGACTTGCCTTGCATTACACTCAATCACGACCTTCCTCGATAGCGTGTGTAGTATGCAATACCGAGTTTCACTAAACAATGATCTGCTATTAAAATATTATTAAAAGTAGCCGTTATGATTAGTAATAACCAATTTTTGAAATTTTATAAATTTTATTTTTCAAAATAGACTTCATTTTTGGATTCGGAATATCGAAATTAGCCTAGGGTGAAATTTTGGTATTTTTCTGAAAACTTTCAATTTTTGATGAATACTGAAACCACTAAGTGGTAGTTAAAAAAAACTGAATTTTTCATAAAACATAATTTTACCGCTTCTCTGAGTGGAATTTCAAAAATCCGAGAGACACGGTTGATGTCAGTAAGTAAAATGTCGTTCAATGAGATGAAAATAATTTTTTGGTGAATAGTAACTTTTTACTTTTTTTACCACGGTTTAAAGTAAATAGAGTAATTAAGGGTACAAATTATATTATTATTACCCTAACACATGTCCTAATTCTATTGGACAAGTGTAATTCGACCAAAAACAACCTTAGGAATAAAATATGACCATTTAGGCTCACTTGGATTAGATTAGGACATTTATTATTAATTTATTTAAAGAAGGGTTAAAATAGTTAAAATCAAAGTTTAATAACTAAATAATTTTTACTATAAGGTTATACATAAGATAAATTAGACTATAAATATTGAATGGAAAGATAAAAAGATTTACTACATAATGATATTTTATTTGTAATTTTTAGACTTTAAATAATTTTATTTATTTATGACACAATGATGATGCAGTAATTACCATAATAGTGAAAATTTAGAATAATTGATATTATAAATACCTAAATAAGTATTATTTAAGACTTTTTATGAGTTAAACTACTTTTCTAGGTTAATATGACATGTTAGATTTGATTTAATTAACTTTGGTCGAAGTAATATTTCTTTTATAAGTTTCAAAAAAATCAACTATTGAATAGTCTCAAAATGGACATAAAATAAGTTTTAAAACAAATATTATATTATTAATTGTTATTTTATTCCTAAAAATATAAGGTTCGGACAAATGACTTATATAAGGTTATATATATTAATAAAACACAACTTGGGGGTCTCTTGGATTTATATGGTATGTTTATTAACTATATAATATAAAAATACAAAGTGACTTGGTAAATGTCAATCTAATTAACTAAGATTTAAAACTAAAAGATAAGGTTAATATAATGACCTAAACATGTCTAAATTCTATTGGATGAGATTATTTAGACCCATCCCCACCTTATCTTCGAAATAACTCAATTTTTAGCTATTTAAATCCGAACATAACTTTATAATAAAATAATATTTTTAGTTATTCCAAAGGTGCCCCTCTCCTCCCTTATAAAAGGGAACCTCCTGCCCCTCTTCCTCACACCACTTTGAGCCTTCACGCTCGGCCAAACCCTACCATTTTCTCCTCTCCACTTCCCTAGAGACATCGTAGAGGTCCTGGTCTTCTTCAAAGACCAATTTTAGTGCCCGAAAAGGAGGTCTCAAAGAGGTGCTTCAAAGAAGAGGTAATGTCCGTTACCGATTCTTTCATCTTTATTTCTTCTTCCACTTCTTCTTAATTAGTTGTTTCATTATTAATTAATAACATCAGTATCACTCATATACTGATATGTTATTATATGTATGAAACAACCCTATTTCACCATCTATCCATTCTACGGAAAATGAAATCACCGCGCGTGCGTACGTACGGAATACCGTCTCCACGTCGTGGTGTAATCTATTTTTTCCACCAACACCTTACATGGATGGGTATAATGCTGTAAAAAATAACTATACATAGTTATTATAACATCATGCTGATTCTTATATATTGTATCATCCACTCCATTTCAATTCAATAATTATGGAAACGATATCATCGCTCATGCGTACGTACGGACTACCATCTCCACGACGCGATGAGATTCATTCTCCATGTTAACCATTTAAGAATGATTATAAAGTATATATAATGAGTAATAATGAAATATATGACATAATAATGATACTGTATTTATGTGTATATATTTGTATTTCATCTACTTAATTCCATTCAACTCAATAAGGAAACGAAAATAGCGTTCATGCGTACGTACGGCCTACCGTCTCCATAATCGGTGTATTTCTTTCCATTTATTGATTTATTATATATGTATATTATGAATATTTATTATATATAAATCATTTTTTATATTCTGGAAATATGTAATCATGATCTATGTAATCATATGAATAATTACATGTCAAAACACGTATGAAAAATGTAACAATTTTACCGAAAACGCTCATTAACATGGGATTTACAAAAGAAAGGGTAATATAAAGTCATATGTGAACCATATATGATATAATAACAATAATTATGATTATGGAATAAGTCAATGACATTATTTAAATCATTATACAGGAGGTTCGGACACTTACGAAGCAAATCGGACCTAAGGTAAGGGAAATATCACAATCTCATTTTTTATCCGAGATTGTTTATACTTTGGTATTTACTAGAGTGTATTTTATCATCCACATCCATGTTTCCTGAATATGTAATATTATTTCCATCCACCTACAACTGTTTAAATCCTATTTTACCCTTCGATGAGTTTTTAGTAAAAGATATGAAAGGAATCTTTTGTCGTTTTTCTGACGAGGTACTTTTTGACTTTTCTGACACAAGTACGAGAAGAGTGTTTTTTAACTTATACGGAATGAACGGACTTTTAAAACAATATTTCCAAGAATCGTCCTTTACAAGTTTTCAAGTTTATTTTTAATCAACATATTTTATTTTATAATTGAATGACATGTTATGAAAGGAAAAATGTTTTTGAAGTAAAAAGGATATTTTCCTCAAGAATGGAGTTCAAGAGTTTTATCAAAATTATTTTCCATCTATTATAACAGAGGGTTATGTCTCTGTCCCTATTATTAAATTGATTTGATTATGTTGTGATGGAAATATTTTTATGAATTCCTGTATCTTATATGAATTGTTTTATGATGTCATGATGTTTAAGATTCCCATTTTTATTACATGGGTTATGCTATGATGTATGCTTTATGATTTTGTGTCACACATAAGAATGGTATCATTATGAGATGGGTGGGACCTATATCACCCTCTAATCCATTGGGTAAGTATTTTATATCTCATGAGATAGACATGGCTGGAATGGTAGGTTATACCGGTTCCGTGAAACATGACTGAAACGAGGAGTGAACTCAATTCAGAAATGGACTTTGTCCACTAAGATAGTCTTGGAAATGAGTCTTGACTAATAAGAAATGACTTTCTATGATTATGTGTGTATGCCACAAAGTTTCATGTTTTAAGTGATGATTATTGGGATTACATTTCACTACTATGATTTATCCCATGTTATGAAATTATGCTCTCTTTTGAAGGGTAAGATTTCCAAAATGTTATGTTCTTATGATTATGATGTGATTGATATTTCTTTTGTTTACCCTTACTGAGCATTTGTTCTCACCATTTTATGTTTTCTTTTCCCCAGGATTTAAAGAAAGGATTTAGTTAATAAAAAAATGTAAGATCTTTATGGGAGATGTTGAAGATCTTTCACCACGATTAGAAGATTATATTCCGAGTTTCCAAAGACACTAAACTATTAAGATCCTTGTGTGTGTATTTTTGTTATGTACTAAGAATTCCACAAAAGTAATGTAATGTCCATGTACATTATGCTTCGGGTCTCTACAGTTGGTATCAGAGGAAAGGTTTAGTCATCCTTTGGAAACTAGGATGCGAAAACATTAGTGAGATCCCTAGAGATATTTCTAAGATATGTATAGGGATGTCCCTAAGGATAAGTATACGTATAGGATAAAGTCCTAGAACTATGGTAACGATCATAGAATTTATCCTAAGATGTTAGATATTGAGGATAATCCCCCTTTATTATTTTGTTTTCCCTAGCATGATTTTTTCCTCTCACATTATTCTTTTTGGGTTTTAGAAGATGGCTAAAACCCGGAGGAACCATGTTGATCAGTGCAATGGAAAATGCAATGATTGTCCTCCTGAACAGACAAATGTTATGGGAGATGGAGTGAAAAATCTTATTGCTATACTTACACAAGCTATGAATCATTCTGGACTTCCAAATGAGCTGAGAAGGGAACAATATTCTATTGAGTCCTTCACAAGGAAACGTCAACCTTCTTTCAGTGGGTCTTCTGATCTACTTATTGCTGAACAATGGATTAGTACTACTGAAAAGATATTTTCAGTTCTTCAATGTTCTGAACATGATAAAGTCATCCTAGCAGTATATTGTTTGGAAGGTGAAGCTGATCAATGGTGGAATCTTATCACGAATACAAGGAAAAGATATTTAATTGATTCCATGTAATGGGATGAGTTCAAGAACTTATTTTTCAATAAGTACTTCCCTCGTATTCTTCGAAAAAATATGGAGAAGGAGTTTCTTGAACTAAAGAAAAAGGATGATGAATCTGTTGGTATATACGACGAGAATTTCACAAGGCTTGCAAGGTATGCATCTAGATTTATCATCCAACCTGAAAGTAAAGTTGATCGATTCAACAGTGGCTTAAAACCAAATCTTCGAAGGGAATTAGCTATAAGAGACTTTAGTAGCTATGAATAAATTGTGTGTTGTGCTATCAAGGTAGAAATGGAAGTTGGTGTTACTTATCCATCTCATAGTTTTGACAAGAAACGAAAGATGGAGTTCAAGAAGAAATCTCAGAATAATGGTGAAAATAAGATGAATGTGTCCTTATGCTCAAAGTGTGGAAAGAAGCATGGTGGAGATTGTTTTAAAGGGACTAGAAAATGTTTTATAGGTGTAAAAGAAGTTCATCAAGCAGCTGAGTGTCGAAGTAATGGAAAAAGGGTTTCTAATGATGCGAAAAAACAAATGACTGCAGAGAACGCACCAACCACACTTCAATGCTTCAAGTGCAAGGAAATGGGGAATTATGCTAATAAATGCACTAATCCAAGGGTTAGTGATGATCGACATGAGAAAACACTTAAGGAAAAGGACAAAGGGAAGTCACATGTGATCACAATTGGAGATGTTGAATATGACAATGATGTGGTGGAATGATTGAGTGTTTATGTAATGGGATTCCAAAATAATGTTGTATATAGTATTGTGGAATATTGGAATATTTATGTGTTGGTCTATTGTGGTTTTCAATAATTTTATGGTACCAGTAACCATGGAATGTGATTGAGATATTTTTGTAAAAAAAAGATGATATGCGCATAATGAAGGGATAAGGAAAAAATGATATTTTTGACAGTATTCATGAGCTCATGATCGATATATGGACAAAGTGATATCATGGTTTGAGTATATATAATATTGAGGATTTTGGTATGTGAAAAGAGTTAACTTTTAACCGCATTCATATTTTCAATATGGTTCAATGGGTATTCATTTTTTTCAATAGAATACATGATTAAGGCCTTTGAATGTTTGGAATGTGACTAACAAGACATATCTTATGATATATGGGGATCAACGATGGTATTAAATCTCTGGTAATCGTTTTTACTATATTATGAGAGTGGACTGCAGTATTATGGATAATCCTAAAGACTGGAATGGATTATGTTGGACATAAGTTAGTATTGTTTAAGGATAAAACTTTTTTTTGAAATTATTGATGGGATGATATAGTAATGTAGTTTTAGAAAAAGGAAGACCTGTAGGACGGGCGATAGCCCATCGCGTCAGACAAGGCTATGGGAATCAAACCCACAACCGAAGTGCGACTGGCCATTATCACCTACCACTGGCCTACAGGAAGACCCTATATAGTAGAAACTATTTTTATTATATTAAGCAGTATGATATATGAAGTATAAGTCCATTTTTGGAACCATATATGATTAATCCTACTATAGATGGACTTATGTATTTTTTGATAACTTTTCTAACCTTTTGTTTTAGACAGATGGAATGACCCATCATTCTATCACATGATCTTCTAACACATCATAAATAAAAAATTCAACTTAATTTCATTAAGGGATGAATTGGAAATTGTTCAATTAACGAACAATAGTGAGATTGTACCAAAATCATGTAAGTATTTCTTTTAATTCATCAACTTTAGGGAAATAATCTTGAAAACCAAAAATGTTGTCCTAGTTCACTTATATCTAATGAATCATATGATACCTTAGATCGTCACAAATTTATGGCTTTTGGATTGCTGGGTTTTCCATTGCCATGTTCTCTACCACTCTCCATCAGAACATGATGGTTAGATTTCTCTTCCATATCCATATTTTCACCTATGTGGAAACCCAGTGATTAGTTTATTTGGGTAACCGTTACGTTTCATACTTTTGTTTTTAAATATTGGTTTTGGTGTTACTTTTTACGATGTTGGTTTCTATTAAATAAACTTTCTAATAGTAAACCATTTATAACCCCGACGAATTTCGAGAGAGAAATTAATTTTAATTGGGGTAGAATGTAACAACCCGAGATTTTATGAAAAATATTCTTTTTATTTTCATTAATGTCTTGTGTTATACGCTACACCAAAAGGAGCATACAAAACACACATCCTTGACTTTCCTTGCATTACACGCAATCGCGACCTTCCTCGATAGCGTGTGTAGTATGCAATACCGAGTTTCACTAAACTATGATATGCTATTAAAATATTATTAAAACTAGCCGTTATGAATAGTAATAACAACTTTTTGAAATTTTTTAAATTTTATGTTTTCAAAATAGACTTCATTTTTAGATTCGGAATATCGAAATTAGCTTAGGGTGAAATTTTGGTATTTTTGTGAAAACTTTCAATTTTTGATGAATAGTGAAACCACTATGTTGTAGTTAAAAAAAACTGAATTTTTCATAAAACATAATTTTACCGCTTCTGTGAGTGGAATTTTGAAAATCCGAGAGACACAGTTGATGTCAGTAAGTAAAATCTGGTTCAATGAGATGAAAATAATTATTTGGTGAATAGTAACTTTTTACTTTTTTTACCACGGTTAAAAGTAAATAGGGTAATTAAGGCTAAAAATGATATTATTATTACCCTAACACATGTCCTAATTCTATTGGACAAGTGTATTTCGACCAAAAACAACCTTAGGAAAAACATATGACCATTTAGGCCCACATGGATTAGATTAGGACATTTATTATTAATTTATTTAAAGAAGGGTTAAAATAGTTAAAATCAATGTTTAATAACTAAATCAGTTTTACTATAAGTTTATACAGAAGATAAATTCGACTATAAATATTAATTGGAAATCTAAAGAGATTTCCTATATAATGATATTTTATTTGTAATTTTTTGATTTTAAATAAATTAATTTATTTATGACACAATGATGATGCAGTAATTACCATAATAGTGAAAAATTAGAATAATTGATATTATAAATACCTAAATAAGTATAATTTCAGAATTTTTATGAATTAAACTAATTTTCTAGGTTAATATGACATGTTAGGATTGATTTATTTAACTTTTTTCGAAGTAATCATTCTTTTATGAGTTTCAAAAAAATCAACTATTGAATAGTGTCAAAATTGACATAAAATAATTTTTAAAAGAAATATTGTATTATTAATTGTTATTTTATTCATAAAAATATAAAGTTCGGCCAAATGACTTAGATAAGGTTATATATATTAATAAAACACAACTTGGGGGTCTCTTGGATGTATATGGTATGTTTATTAACTATATAATATAAAAATACAAAGTGACATGGTAAATGTAAATCTAATTAACTAAGAGTTAAAACTAAAAGATAAGGTTAATATAATGACCTAAACTTGTCTAAACTCTATTGGATGAGAGGATTTAGACCCATTCCCACCTTATATTCGAAATAAATCAATTTGGAGCTATTTAAAACCTAAAATGACTTTATAATAAAATAATATTTTTAGTTATTCCAAAGGTGCCCCTCTCCTCCCTTATAAAAGGGCACCTCCTCCCCCTCTTCCTCACACAACATTGAGCCTTCAAGCTCGGCCAAACCCTGCCATTTTCTCCTCTACACTTCCCTAGAGACATCCTAGAGGTCCTGGTCTTCTTCAAAGTCCAATTTTAGTGCCCTAAAAGGAGGTCTCAAAGAGGCGCTTCAAAGATTAGGTAATTTCCGTTACCGATTGTTTCATCTTTATTTCTTCTTCCGCTTCTTCTTCTTTAGTTGTTTCATTATGAAGTAATAACATCAGTATCAAACATATACGGATATGTTATTATATGTATGTAACAACCATATTTCACCATCTATCCATCCTACGGAAAATGAAATCACCGCACGTGCGTACGTACGGAATACCGTCTCCACGCCGTGGTGTAATCTGTTTTTCCACCAACACCTTACATGGATGGGTATATTGGTGTAAAGAATAATAATACATAGTTATTATAACATCATTCTGATTCTGATATATTGTATCATCCACTCCAATTCAATTCAATAATTATGTAAATGATATCATCGCTCGTGCGTACGTACGGACTACCGTCTCCACCACGCGATGAGATTCATTCTCCATGTTAACCATTTAAAAATGATTATAAAGTATATATAATGAGTAATCATGAATTATATGACATAATAATGATACTGGATTTATGTATATATATATATATGTATTTCATCTACTTAATTCTGTTCAACTCAATAAGGAATCGAAAACAGCGTTCATGCGTACGTACGGCCTACTGTCTCCATGAACGGTGTATTTCTTTCCATTTATTGATTTATTATATATGTATATTATGAATATATATTATATATAAATCATGTTTTATATTCTGGAATTAATTAATCATGATCTATGTAATCATATGAATAATTACATGTCAAAACACGGACGACAAAGGAAACAATTTTACCCAAAACGCTTTTTAACATGGAATTTACAAAAGAACGGGTAATATAAAGTCATAAGTGAACCATATATGATATAATAACAATGATTATGAATCTGGAATAAGTCAATGACATTATTTAAATCATTATACTGGAGGTTCGGACACTTACGAAGCAAATCAGATCTAAGGTAAGGGAAATATCACAATCTCATTTTTTATCCGAGATTGTTTATACTTTGGTATTTACTGGGGTGTATTTTATCAACCACATCCATGTTTCCTCAATATGTAATATTATTTCCATCCACCTACAATTTTTTAAATCCTATTTTACCCTTCGGTGAGTTTTTAGAAAAAGATATGAAAGGAATCTTTTGTCGTTTTTCGTACGTGGTACTTTTTGACTTTTCCGACAAAAGTACGAGAAGAATGTTTTTTAACATATACAGAATGAACGGATTTTTAAAACAATATTTCCAAGAATATTCCTTTACAACTTTTCATGTTTATTTTTAATCAACTTATTTTATTTTAAAATTGAATGACATGTTAAGAAAGGAAAAAAAATTGAAGTAAAAAGGATATTTTCCTCAAGAATGGAGTCCAAAAGTTTTATCAAAATTATTTTACATCTAAGATAATAAAGGATTATGTCTCTATCCCTATTATTACATTGATTTGATTATGTGGTGATGGAAATACTTTTATTAATTACTTTATCTTATATTAATTTTTTTATGATGTCATGATGTTTAAGATTCCCATTTTCATTACATGGGTTATGCTATGATGTATGGTTTATGATTTTGTGGCACGCATAAAAATGATATCATTATGAGATGGGTGTGACCTATTTCTCCCTCCAATGCATTGGTTAAATATTTTATATCTCATGAGATAGCCATGGATGGAATAATAGGTTATACCGGTTCAGTGAAACAGGACTGAAACGAGGAGTGAACTCGGTTCAGAAATGGACTTTGTCCTCTAAGATAGTCTTCGCAATGAGTCTTGACTAACAAGAAATGATTCACTATGATTATGTGTGTATGAAAAAAGTTTCATGTTTTATGTTATGATTATTGGGATTACATTTCACTAATATGATTTATCCCATGTTATGAAATTATGCTCTCTTTTGCACGTTAAGATTTCCAAAATGTTATGTTCTTATGAATATGATGTGATTGATATTTCTTTTGATTACCCTTACTGAGCATTTGAGCTCACCCTTTTATGTTTTCTTTTCCCCAGGATATAAAGAATTTTTTTACGTAAAAAAGGGAAGATCTTTAAGGGAGATGTTGAAGATCTTTCACCATGATTAGAAGATTATATTCCGAGTTTCCAAAGACACTAAACTATTATGATCCTTGTGTGTGTGTTTTTTTATGTACTAAGTATTCCACAAAAGTAATGTAATGTCCATGTACATTATGCTTTGGGTCTCTACAATAGACTTACTGAAGAAATGAATCGGAAAATTTTAATATGCTAAATGTATAACCGATGTCTCATATCACACAACAAAATCACATAAATCATTACACAAGAACATTGAAATTTCATCAGTGCTTAAGCACGCCTCTATATTGCAATCTAAATTCCCCAGCGAAGTCATTTGGATAAGAAATTCTATCAATCCATAATGATTCCATTAAGATCATAAAATTTCATATCTTATCTATTTCTCATTAGAGAAACTTAGAGAAAAAGGGTGGAAGAGGTGAGATGAGAGAGTAGAAAACAAATCATATGCATGGTTTCTCCTTCTCTATCCAAATTCACATAAATGATGTACTGAGGTGAAGAAAAAGAAGCAGATAATCACAATGAAGAATAGATATCCATATCACATTAGTTTTCATAACTTGCAATGGGCCCTGCATGTTAGAGTTCTATTTATAATGAATCGAGATCCAGAGCCTGAAATAAAGAGAGGGAGAAAGAAAAACAAAAAACAAACACACAATTCATTCAACGAACAAGCAGCACATGTATTTAGAGAGAGCTAAAGAAACACCACAAAAACAAAGAACAAAGAGGTGGGGTATGAAGGTGGTTCTAGAATTGGAAGAGTAGGGTCTCATCTTCAGGTGGAATATGATCCCCAGTCCATGAGGTGTGGATTGAGTGGCGAATGGTAAGGTTCGTAGAGTGTCCCCCCTATGAGAGAGGAGTCGTGCTCCTCTTATTAGGAGACGAAAAAATAGTAAAAAAGATTATATAGGCAGTGTTAGTTTCCAAGTGGCACTCTATAATTTTCCCATCACCAGATCTTGATTTAACTCTATGTAAGTGAAAAACAATTTCTTTCAATAGCCTCCATGATTTATTACAGTTTCCCCACAATCCCTATCAGTTATCTATGGCTTTACGAGCTATATCCCATATAAAGAGAAGAGTAAACAGAGGACGTCAAAATGTTTTAACAAAGTAATTATATATATATATAAATATGTATATATATATATAAGAATAAAAATACCATTAAAAATATACATTTATTATCATA
This sequence comes from Viscum album, assembly GCA_963277665.1. Classification (NCBI taxonomy): domain Eukaryota; kingdom Viridiplantae; phylum Streptophyta; class Magnoliopsida; order Santalales; family Viscaceae; genus Viscum; species Viscum album. The sequence continues at coordinate 1,256,885,477 of OY728134.1, forward strand.
GTCCAATTATTATTAATATATAACTAAATATGTTCAATAAATAGTTTAATAAAAAATATTTATTACTTGTTAAATATATTTATATATATTTATATATATATTTTTAATTACTATTATATATATATATATTATGTATGTTACATATGTTATTATGATTATATATGTTGTTACGTATATTATATGTTACAAAAAAAGAAAACAAAGAAAAAAAAGAAAATGATGAATACAGAGGGGGAGGGCTTGAGGTTTAAGGGGAAGAAAAGGGCAGCGCCGGCGACATGAAGCAGGGGGAGAGATAGGTGGAGCTGCCATTTGGGGGTCAGATTCATCTCGGAAAAGGAATATGGTGGCGCCGCCATGCTTGGCCAGAGTGTGTGGTGTTTCTGGAAACCGGTGGTGGATCCGTGATTCAGCCCAGGTGAGGTCGCGGTAGGTGGGTGCGACAACGGCTAGACGAGGTTCAGGTCAGATGTGGGTGGCATCTGAACAGGGGTTGCACAGAGGAAAGACGGGTGTCTGGAGATCTCGGATGGTAGGGTTTTGGATTGAAATTTAGTTCTTGTTTTAAAATTGGGGTATTTTTATTTCTAGTTTGATTATGGGGTAAACAACTTCGATTTTCTGTTTTTATGTTTTTTAATTATTCTGAGGTTTTTCGTTGTTTTATTGATGATCTTTTGATGGTGTAATTTTATTGTGAATCTACTTTGTTTCGATTTTCCTGTAGCTGGTGAACGTTTATTTTGATGCTTCTTTTGTTGTGACTCAAAACTGGAGGTGATGCGACAGTGAGTAGTGATGAAGGGAAGCAATGTTGGCGGGGGACCGAAACGGTGACTAAGGGGTCACCATTGGTAGAGGCAGGGAGAAGCTGCTGGTGTAGGTAGGTGAGAAGGTATATGTGAGTCAATTTACTAATGGATAACGATGAGAGAAATGGGTGGTGTCAATGAGTCAAGAGAAAATGGGGGGGATGGTGTCGGTGACTCATTTTAATCACTGATTGGTGGCATCAGTGACTCATTTGAATCACCTATGGGAGGTGTCCGTGTCACCTAGACAACAAATAATCAAACTAAATAAATTAACCAAAATTATTTAATATTTTAATAAAACATAATAGAAATAAAATAAATTTACTATTATAATAAATTAAACACACTCATTTAGTATAGTTAACAAAAAATAAATTACATTGTAACTTTTTCAATTATACATTACAATGTATTGAAAATTAATTTACAAAAACATTAATTAAATTCGTTTTCATAAATTAATAAACACATTAATAAATTTAGGAATCAATTAAATGAATTAATTAAAGTAAAATTATATATTAAAATAAATAAATAATTCAAATAAATTCTTTAAATAATTTTAAATATTTAAAGAGTCAAAAAATAACGAAAAATGTACTTATTTTCAATAATACATAAAAATAAATTAACTTAATGAAATTTAAATTGAATTAATCAATTGAAAATTATTAAATAAAAAGATAATTACAAAAATTAGTAATAAGATGAAATAATAAATAAAGTAATTATTTTTAAAATTAAAATTAATGAAAAAAAGGAAAAAATAAACAGAATGACAAATTAAAATTTAAATTTATAAAAGAAAAAATGAAATATAAATTCAAAAGAATGGTTTAATTTGAAATTTATTTAAAATTACTGATAATCAAAAAAATACATGGTTTAAATAAAAAATGTTTATTTTACAAGTGATGAACAAAAATCAAAAAAATTGGTGATTATTAAGTAAAAAAACAATGTTTTGACATTTAAAATATAATAAAAACAAAGAAATGATGTGGAAAAATATATTAAAAACAAGAAACATCAAAATCCCTCACACATAAAAATTTGTTTTCCCTAAGAAACATTATTTTTGTCTTTTTAAAATAGAAAAATGATATGTAAAATTCAGTTCAAACGGTGTGTGACAAACCTTTTACAAACAGAGGAACATAATCATGAGTGGATTTACAAGATTTCTCAAAAAATGGTACTTCATAGTTTTAATTATAAGCTAGAAACCAAAGGAAATACAAATTTATCCATTATTAAAGACTTCATGCCTCTGACATGAAATTAACTAATTACCCTACATCAATTTCAACTCAACCTCTAATTCAAGGAGTGATAGAAATTTATATAAAAGTGTAATTAAAACCATAACCAAAGGAATGTTCAATTATCATGTTCACCTAGGTTTCAAAAAAGTTTTTTATGAATCACATCACTAATACTACCCAAATGATCTTTAATTAAGTTTATTTCTCCCTTTTCCATTTGGTTTCAAATTTCACCTAACCAAAATGAACACATTTTTTACTTGTAACATTATTTTAAATTTCCTATCCATATTTTATATGAAAGGTTAAATGCATTGAACTTATTGATATTGGATTTTATTTATTCATAGAAATTCACCAGGTGCACCTTGTATTAGAGACTTACTATAGGATCTCATCTTCCCATTTTACCTTAGATACAAATGACTAAAATAATTATCATTTAAGTAGGTTTAATTGAATGATTGTTGTTTATTAAAATAAGAGTCCCCTAGGATCCTGTTGAAATTCACAATTTTATAATGTCATGATCCTAATTCCAAAAAAATATATCATTTAACACTCCCTTCCTCAATTCCTAAATAGAAAATCCATAAAGACTGTGAATTACAGTATTTAAAAATCACCCATCCCCAATAGCTTCATAATCAGTGCAACTCTCAACATCCAGAAAATAGTAATCATATTGGTAAGTAATAATTGAATTACTGGATGAATACTAATGACCCTTAAGTGGTGAATTAATTAGATAATTTGGAAGGATTTTAAAAAATTTTAAAAAAATTCCATTTTTTAACTTCAAGGGGAAATTTGAAATGACTAGTAGAATGACCCCTCTCCCCCACACATAAATCTCAGCATTGTCCCCAATGTTAAATCCAAAGGTGGGAGAGAAAAATAACAGGCTTTGAAACAGATTTTCAGAGGTGACAAAAATGTTTAAAAAATATATTTTCCACATAGAAAATAAAATCTAAAAAAAATATAAAAAAGTAAAAAAAAATTGAATTTTGTTTTGTTTTATTAAATTTCATAGTAGTATGATGACATGTGATGACTACATAGCAGCAGATGAATCAAAGTAAATGAAAACAGTCGGTGAAAGAAGGTCTCAAAATGATGTTCAAAATAAATTTTCAACTCACTGGATACTAGAAGCTAAACACCCATAAAAGAAAACAGATTCACTTTTCATATAAAATCAGTGGAATCCCCCACACATAATTCGAAGTAGTAAACTACATGAATGGAAATAACTAAAAATATGGAAAATTCAAAATAGTACTTCCCTGAGTGGAAGCTTCTCATTTTTTAATCCCCCCTTTGTTTTCTTTCTTCAGAAATACTAGTTACTTTGTTTATGAACCTACAAGATAATACAATTTTACATTAGACTTCAAAAATTAGAAATCAAAGTAAAATTTAACTAGAGTAGAGTTAGGTAGTTTTATCCATGATGTCCAGCCTACTATTCCCCTTGATCATGAATGATATTCCCATAGAACTACTGCATTATTATTAATATAATAAGAAAGATCTATAAAATTAAAATGGTATGAAAAAATAAATTAAAGAATCAAAAGAAAAAGGATAGTCCTAGGATAACCACCTAGGGGTGCTATATTTTAACTGTATATAGCTTCATAATCCTAGGATTAACCCCAATCTAATAGGGGGTTTCATTTATTTCTTAAGAACTACCAGGTGTGATTCATTCTAACATAAAATACATTCCACCTTTAGAGTAATCCATGGTCAGCTTGTAGAAATTCCTCCTCTTTAACAGTGGAGTACTTCTTGTGTAGTGTTGGAGGAGAAAATAGAATGCAGGGGTACCACCCCTCTTCTTAAACTTGGGGTTTAGGGTTTACAAGTTGTAAATATTCCTCTCTAGGGTGAGACTTTCGTTTTGGGTCACCCCAAATAATGTCTTCATCATTTACTACAATAATTGTGTTAACACACTTTGTAACATTAGTGCACAACCTCCAGCACTCTTCTTCTACAACATGGGATTCTTCCTCATAACTCTCCTAGAAAGAATACAATTCAACAGAATCTTCAGAAACTAGATTGGGAAAATAAAAATAATCATCCATTATAAAAAAATTATAATTAAATAAATGTAATGCCTATTCAATAAAATAAAATTCTCTCGTAGTTTGGTCAGCATGACCTTCTCTAAGAGTATTCAGTGATCTTGAGAGTATTTCTGGGGAAGGAGTGAGTTTGTAAACCTCTTCTAGCCTCTCTTAAAAACACATGGTTTTTTAGGTAGTTTCCTCTAAGTCAATGTCAAGGATATCTGTGATGAATTTTCCAAATAAAATAAGGAAAAAAATAATTAGACAAATCTGTGAAACAAAAATCATCAAAAGAAGTGATGGAAAGAAAATGATCTCCCAGATTTTGTCCATCATCAACTATATCAAAATGTTATTTCTCCAACTATTTCTTGAAAATAGATTAGGGATGCAGCTCATGAAAATCCTACAACATGTCAGATGGTTTTCTTGGCTCAAATGTTAGAGGATCCATCTATTTGTCTCTAATTCTTTTACTTTTTTGTTATCTTCGAAGTTGTCTTCAAGAAGATGAAATACTGGTGGCTTGTTGGAGAACTGAATTTCACTCCTGGTTAACTGGATTTTGGTATGTTGGACCATGTAATTCAATGATCTATATTGTGTCCAAAAAATCCTTTTTTTTGGAAGGTACCCTCACCTCTTGACTCTTCATATCATGGTTGAATATCTCGGTATATTGCAGTTTAGTCTGATGTTTCACAAGACTTATAGAATAGGAAGGATCACCTACTGGTGAGGATTGTAACCAAAATTGGAAAAGTTCTGCATCCTCATAAATTATTTTTCACATTAGAAAAAATAATACAAATCATCATAAAAATTATTATCAGAATCTGAAAAATAGATGACAGAGAGAATTTTGTTCTTTTTTGATAACAATTATTTTTAAAAAAATGAAAACACCACTTAGGAAAATGTTTCTTCCTAAGAAATTTCCCGAAATGTTGAGATTCATCCTAATCACGAGGATTTCCATGTTTACATTTGTAAAACCCATGATATAGCATAATGGCTAACCAAAGTCGCTCTCAATTAAGAATTGTCGAATGACTAAATGGTTTTTCTAAAAAACATTATATATATATATGTGTGTGTGTATATTTTGAGAAAAAAAATATAAAATAGTAAAACATTGATGAAAATCATAGTGAGGGTGAAATTAATGAGTGAAATAACAAAAGAAAAAAAGTAGAATCACAACACTATGAAAGAAAGATAGAAAGATAGACAGAACCCAAGGAATAAAAACACACATAAAACAAATGATAGTAAGACATAGAAAAAAGTAGTCAGTGAGAATAGGTCCTAGATTCAAGTAACTATAAGCTTTTCTCCCTATTATATACCTTTAGAAGAAATGAATCAACCAATTTTTATCTGCTCAATTTAGGACTGATGACTCAGATCAAACACTAACCTAATTTAAAATTATACACACAAACAACAAAATTTCATCAAATCTCGAGTATCCATCCATATTGCAATCTAAATTCCCCAAAAAATTCAGTATTTCGATAAATTTTCACAATCCATAATGATTTTTTTGATATCATCCAATTGTACATCCCATATCAATTTCTCGGTTGAGAAACTGAAAGTGTTTGGGGGGAGAATAGTTTTGACGAGAGAGTGGAAAACCAATCCTATGAACGATTTCTCTTTCACTAGTCAAATTCATAGAAATGATATGCTAAGTGGAATAAAAAGATGAATATAATCACAATAATGAATGGATCTCGATATTGTGTCGGGTTTCATAACCTGAATCGGTCCCTACAAGTGAGATATCTATTTCAAAAGAATTAACATCACGAGCATGATATAAATAAATAAATAATGAACAACATGGAAAAAACACACAATTAAATTCATCAAAAAAGCATAAAATGTATTTACAAATAATAATATAATACATCACAATAACAGAGCACAAAGAGGCGGGGGATGACAGTAGAGCAAGAGGTGGAAGTTTAGGGTCTCATCTCTAGGTTGAAGACATTCCCCAATATATGAGGTGTGGATGGAGTGGTGAGTGGTGAAGTCTATGGATTGTCCCCATCCCCTCTAGGAGTGAGGATTCATGCTCCTCTAATTTTGGGATAATGAACAAAAAAACTGATCCTTTAGGCAATGTCAGTATTAACATGGAATGCTTCAATGTTCTCATCACCAACTCTCGAGTGAACTCCCTAAAAGTAAAAAACAATTTCTTTAATGGCCTTTGTGCCTCATTATAGTTTCCCCAAGATCCCTATTAGTTATCTCCACCTCCATGAGCTGATTTCCCTATGCAGAGCAGAAAAAACAAACAATGTTAAATTGGATTAACATGGTAACTATATATAAATATATTTAAAATAAAAAAAACAAACACTAATAAAAATATACCTAAATTGGAGTAGCCGTACAATTATTAATATATATATATATATATGAATGTTAAATAAATTGTTTAATTAAAAATATTTATTACTGCTAAAATATGTGTATATATATTTTTAAGTATTATTTATTTATTATTATAAAATATAAGTCCTTAATAGTATATATATATATATTATGTATGTTATTATTATTACATATTTTATTATCTATATTATATGTTATAAAAAATAAAAATAAAAAAGAACAAAAAATGATGAATAGGGAGGGGAGGATTTTGGGTAAAAGAGGGGAATAAGGGGGTGGCACCAGGGGAATAAAAAGGGGAGAAACATGAGGTGATGTGGTTCAGTGGTCGGACTAAGAATAGGAGAGGAATCAGGTGGCATTGTTGAGCTTAGTTAGAGGGAGTGTGGTGGTTTGGGAAGTCAGTGGCTGCTTGGTGATTCAGACCATGTGAGGTCGTAGTATACAGGTATGAGAATGACTAGATGAGGTTCAGGTCAGATGTGGTTGGCGTCTGAAAAAGGGTTGCGTGGAGGCGAGGCGACTGTTCGGTGAGCTCGGATGGTAGTGATTTAGATTTTAGTTTAGATCTGGTCTAAATTTTGGGGTATTTGGTTTCAATATTTATTGTTAGGAATGACATTTAAATTGGTGTTTTTGTTTTTTTTATTTTTCTTCTACTATTCCACTTTTGATTCTTAACCTTTGGATGGTGAAATTTTTTGTGCATCTTATTTATTTTTATTTTCCTACTATTAATGCACATTTATATTGTTGGTGCTATTTTCTATTTGAAAACTGGAGGTGATTTGGCAGTGAGTGGCAATGGAGGGAAGTGACGTTGGTTGGGGACAACAACAGTTACTTAGGAGTCACGGTTGGCATTGGTAGGGATAAGCATGTGGTTTCAATATTTTAGAAGGTGTCAGTGAGTGAATTCATAGATTGGTAGAGATGAGGGAAACAGTTAAAGTTGGTGATTTAGTTGAGTCATTGATAAGAGCTATCGATGAGTTAAGATAAAATGGGAGTGACAGTATTAGTAAATCTGAAGGTGTCGGTGACTTCTTTAAGCCACTGATGGATGGCGTCAGTGACAAAATCGAGTCACCAATGGGACGTGTTGGGGTCACCTGCACAATAAATAATCAAAAAAAAAACTAAAATAACCATAATAAATTAATTTTTTCATAAAAATATTTTTTTTAAATTAACTAATCTATTATGTTAAACACACACATTTATGATAATTAACAAAAAACTAAAATAAACTGTGACTTATTCAATTGTACATTAAAATTTATTCATAATTAATTTTAAAAACAAATATAATTAAACTATTTTTCATAAATTAATAAACACATTAATAAATTGAAGAATATATAAAGTCAAAGAATTAGAGAAAAATTGTAAGAACCCGGTTTTTATTATTGAGGTATGGGTTTCTTTCTTTCCTTTTTCCATAAGTGGTTTTGAAAAAACAAGAGAAATGTGGGGAAAATCCCAAATTTATGGGTACACGCCGTGTACCTTTGTACACACGTCGTGTACTTTGGCCATGTGGGATGAGAATATAGGGCATGTAGGCTTTTCAGTGATTAAGGGGGTAAAAACTAACAACCCGCTTTGTACTTAGTAAAACACACCGTGTAATCGGTCGGTAGGTGAACAATAATGTGGCAGAAGTAGCCGCCAGAGGAACGATAGAACATGCCGTGTACTTAGTAATACATGTCGTGTATTCAAGTCGGCAAATGAAAAATGAGGCGATGCAAATTAATCGTTAGAGGAACAGTTAAAAAGAATAGTACACGTTGTGTACATGAGAAGTACACGCCGTGTAGTTATGTTTTTTTATTAAAAAAGGAAGTAGCTTCCTCATTCGGCAGAGGAGGAAGAGAACTCACCAGGAGCTGTAGGAGAGGAGACTGAGACATGGAGGAGCTTCGGATCGCTCACCGAGACTCTGATTCTTCCGCTGTTGATCTCTTTTGGACCGTGCATGTAAGGTCTTCCCTCTCCTTGAGTCTTTTCTTCCAATTATTTCCCAAAGAGATGTTATTTAGGTTTGAACGCTTAATCATTCATCTCAGATCTATGTCACTCTTAGTTGTTTCAGGAGGTTCCTTTCATGTATATTTATTAGAGGAGATTAAGGTAGGTGGTCTTGTGTTTAATACCAACTGTCGAGTTGATTTTGTGTACCGTTGTGCCACACGCCCATGTTCGGGGTTTCTTATGGCTGAGGCCTTGACTGTTTAGATACCTATAATTGCATAGGTAATCTAATGATTATGGATAAACTACTGTTTGAGATCATTGCTTTGATCTGGGGCCACCCCGTGGGTGTGTTCCCCTTGTTTAATTGTTTGTCCAGGATACCCATGGGTATGTCATAATTATAGAATGTTTTTGAGTTTTCTTGAGAGGAATTATATAAACTACTTGCTTATGCGGTGGGCTCGACCCGATTACTTTCTTTTCCTATTGAATTCCTGAAATTATTGTTTTTTAGCCTGAGGGAAAGGTTTTGTTTAGCATGAGGGTAAATTTTCTTATTCCTGTGGGTAGCAGCTTCCGTGCCTGAGGGAAATATCTCATATGCCTGAGGACAATATTCTTTACGCCAGAGGGAAGTCACCTAAGGGATTCATTTCTGCTTGCCCGAGGGTAAGGATTTTCATGTTTGAGGACAATTTTTACTTTGAATATTCACTATGGTGATCTCTTATGTTGTACCTGCCAATCTAAAGCACATGCTTGGTATTATAATTATCTTTTACCTGTTAGATAGCCTATTGTGGTTTCTATTGTGGCACTGTATAGGAGATTGTCGGCCGAGGCTGAGTCTCAGAAAACTAATAATTCAATTATATTGAATTGATAAATAATTATTAAAATTGCAATATAACTGGTAGGAATTGTTACTTTTGAGTACTTCCTAGTTTACTGCATTTCATTATTGCACACTGATGTTGGACATTTTCATTGATAGTTGGGCATGGGATTTTGGTGGTTGCCTACTAGGACTCATTTCTCGCACCTTATTTGGGTCATGTCTTGGGCCCAAACAGATTATATTTTTGCTGGTGATGATAAGGGAAAGGATCCATACACAACTATATGATTGTTGAAGAAGAGTAGGAGAACATGGGATCGAGCATAGGCTAGCGATGCTGCTGAGTTCCTATTGCACTGCTTTGGTTTTGTTTTGCTGTACTTTGTACCTTGTGTTGTATTGTATTAGATTGCAGTGTATCTTATTTTGGATACTTTTTTAGAATTAGAGACATGTTGAATCATCATATATATGACTTTTGGTTTTCTTTTACTTCAGTTTCGTTGTCCATTTTGGGTTTATATTGTTTAATGCTTCCGCTTTTGTATTTTTATAATTTTTTTGCTGCGCTACACTTTTAAAAATGAGGGAATAGTTTCACCACTATCATTCCTAGACCCTCTCTACTAGTCGGAAGCCTATAGAATTTTGGGAAATGCACTTGAGGTCATGTGACCAACAGGGTTCGGGGAACCATTTTGTGGCACCCAGATCTAGGACGTTACAATGTTGTATTAGAGGGGATTTTCTTTTCTCTGAGTTATTTTATTATTTGGTGACAATGGAAGGAGATAGATTGTTATGGGATTTGGTAATAAACAATGCCCGGGAGTATCTACCCCATGTACAAGTAATGTCCGGATTGACTTGAATTAAATTATGATTTTCTGATTATGATTATTATAATTGATTTGGTTTTCACCATTGGGTGACACACTTGTGGTGTGCTATTTATATTTTTATACATGGGTCCTATTTAGTTGCAACCTGATAAGAGGAGGGTATGTCATCTCATGAATCATTTAGGAACATGTTAGAATCACATTCCATGTATAATTTACATGCCATGTAGGTGCATTAGAAATTGCATGTTGTTGTGATAGATGTTGTGATAGAAAATTCATGCTGTTGTGATAGGTACCTTGATAGATACACATACTTTTTATTGGGTATTGTTACATGTTACGGTTGGGTTTATTGATGCTAAACATTTGTACCTGAGAAGTATGGGCTCCCTTGGACTGGAATTTAACGGATCATGATCCAGCCTTTTGTTGCATTTTGAGCTATAATGTGAATGGTTGGGTGCTAAAATTTGGTTCATAGGGAGTATAGTCCCACATAGATAAGAATTTGGCATACCTGTGATTGAAATTAAATAAATAAGAGACTCTGAAGTTGTTTCTGAGGATTACTGTCAAGAGAAACCCAGAATACACACCGTTTAGTTTTGAACACACACCGTGTACTCCTATGTATGGGAAGGAATGAAAAAAATCAGTACATGTTGTGTACTTATATGTACACACCGTGTAGTGTAAGGCCGTGTAACCCACTGTGTGGGAGGGAACACAGGTCTTCCAGTTTTTACCAAGAACACGTCGTGTACTGGTTGTAAATGTCGTGTCGTGATAACCCGGTGTCCACCCATATGACTAACAACACAGATGGAGAAATGTTAGCTTAAACACACTGTTTCAATTATGAACATGCTGTGTAGTGTAATATTAGGATCTGGACATATAGATAACAACACAGGCCGGTGTTATCTTTTCAAATACATGTCGTGTCCTTCTGGAACACGATGTGTAGTGTGAGCCGTGTATCCAGCCGTGTCTCGAACAACACAGGTCATTGAAACTCATCTAGTACACACCGTGTACCTACGGGACACACCGTGTAGTCTCGACCAATGAGAGACCATGTGGATGGGCAAACAAGGTGGTGTACACACCGTGTGTGGTTGTAACATGCCGTGTAACCATGTCATAAGGGGATCTGTGTGGATTAGCCGTGTAGAAGGACTTAGGAAGGGGAAGAAAATTCAAGTACACGCCATGTGTTAGGAAAACACGCCATGTGTTTGGGGTGTTACACGACCAGTTCTGGCATAAGTACACACCCATGTGAAATACATAAGGGAACACACTGTGTAGTTATTATACACGTCATGAAGTATTGTTTTGTAAAACTTTAATGTTTTCATTCTCCTATTCCCTTCTTACATTTCCAAATCTTTGTCCTTGATTATCTTGACCTAAGCAGTGTGTTTGACCTTGTAGAGTCATGACGATGGGATGACCATGAGATGTTTTCCAAGAGAGTGGTAAATATTAAACTCCAAAGATGGTAGGACATGGGCTACTGATGGATCCTCCAGTAGTTCTAGTTGTGGCACCAACCGTTATACCGGATGCAGGCGTGGATGCACAGTTCCCTTAAGGCTTCATGCGGTTCCTGCAGACCTTCTGGGGAGAAACTCCGGTTTCCAAATCTATGGTAGATATGAAACATATATTCTAGTAGCAGCATCTGCCTATTATTTCAGGGGATGGAGGACCACAGGATACAGAGTCATGGATGGGTTCTATGTAGAATATTTTCGAGCATCTGGAGACGCCTCTTGGTAGAAGGGCCAAGCTCGCTAATTACATGCTACGCGATTCCACCAAGAGATGGTTGGATGTTACCACCAAGACTGAGAATCATCAAGAAATGGCGTGGGAAGATTTTTAGGCAGTATTCTATGGCCTTTTCTTTCTGGAGATGATAAGGGCAGATCAAGCTTGAGAGTTCATGAATCTACAGCAGGGCGCCATGTTAGTGATGGACTATTCTTCCCACTTCACTGAGCTATAGTGTTTTTCACCTGTTTTGGCTGGTGATGAGTCGTTGAGGGATAGATTCTTTGAGGATGGTCTTCTATATGACATCAGAGAACTGGTGAATGTTTTCAGGTTGCATACAGTGCATAATATTGTGAACCAGGCATTGATTACTGAGCGAAACTTGAGGGAAGCTAGTGGTGCGGACCAGGGCGGTTCAGCATCGGTCTCTGGTACTAATTCTTCCAGAAAGAGGAAGAGGCAGATGGATTTCTCTCATGATGGCAGTACTATCCATAAGAATTCTGTAGGTGGTCAGGTGATGTGCTACCAGTGTGGAAAAGTGGGGCACAAGAGACCTCAGTGTCCACATGACCTAATAGAGTGCTGAGATTGCAGCAAGATGGGTCATCTTCAGTGTTTTGCAGGGCGTTTCCCCTAGTGACTAGTGATAGAGGTTCTGTATAGACTCTGTGTGAAGGATCAAGGGCAACAACTTCTTACCAGTTAGGGAATTGGAATACGTCATGACATTCAGGCCGAGGTGGTAGTCATGGCTGTGGTAGCCAGACACCAGGATCTTAGAGACAGCAGGGCGGGTCATCTCAATGTATCTAGGCTGTGTCACAAGGCCGTAGCACTGGCCAGACATATATAGTGCAATATACCCAACATGAGTATTATCTCATAACTTCCATTGTCAGTGGTACTATTCTAGTTGCTTCTATGTTATCCTCTGTACTTTTCGATACTGGTTCTACACATAGCTTTATATCTGTGCCCGTTGTGGAGAGCATTGGGATCTGTGTTTCATCTTCTTCTGATATCATGAATCTAGACACTCTATTGGAAACTATAACAACATGTGTGTGCCAGTGCAGGGAGTGACCCCTAGAGGTTGGTGGGTGTCACTTTCTATGTGACCTCTATTTCTTAGAGAAGAAAACCTTGGATTTCATTCTCAAGATGGACTGGATGGTACCCTTTTGAGCCTTTGTGGATTACTATCATCGCAGGGTGAGTTTCACGTCACCATATGGTGGAGAGTTTCTATACAAGGGCAAATGGGATGTCCAGGCGAGCCAAGCTGGACACGAGCATTGGGGGTGAGGTGCAGTGACAGCCCAGATTGTGAGTTTATATCTAGATGACCAGGTAACTTGTCAAAATTATTTCCCTCCAGTGGTAAATCATTTCAGGGATGTCTTCTCGGACAACTTTTCAGGTCTACCTCCATAGTGAGAGGTGGATTTCTCTATTGAGCTTGTGACAGGAGCATCACCGGTGTCCATTCCTCCTTAGAGGATGGCTACAACAGAATTACAGGAGCTCAAGAAGCAGTTGCAAGAGTTGCAGGAAAAGATTTTCATCCGACCTAGTACTTCTCCTTGGGGTTTGACTATCCTATTCGCTAAGAAGGAAGATGGTACCCTCAGACTCTGCGTGGATTATCGGTAGCTGAACCAGTTGACAGTTAAGAACATATATCCCTTACCGAGGATTAATGATGTTTTTTATCAACTTCGAGGATCATGAGTGTTCTCGATGATTTACTTGAGATCCGGATATCATTAGTTGGGCATTAGACCATCAGACATACAACTTACAGCCTTTCGGAACAGATATGGTCTATACAAGTACTTAGTCATGCCGTTTGGACTCACAAACATGCTAGCAGTTTTCATGGCTATGATGAATCATGTGTTCCACGCATATCTAGATTGTTTTGTGGTAGTCTTCATGGAAGATATTTTGGGGCACTCTCACACTCGACATTACCATGCCACCCATCTTGAGATCGTTTTGAGTACACTGAGAGAGCATCAGTTATATGATAATCCCTCAAAGTGCAACTTTTTGATGGAGCAAATTAACTTCCTGGGTCATATTATCTCAGAGGCATGAGTTGCGGTAGACCTAGAGAAAGTGAGAGCAGTAGCTTCCTAGGAGAAGATGAAGAACGTGTTTGAAAATATAGAGTTTCTTGGGGATGGCTTATTACTATAGGTGCTTTATACAGGAATTCTCCCGCTTAGCAGCACCGTTGATGTGTTTGACTAAGAAGGGTATGAAGTTTGTTTGGTGAGAAGCTTGCGAGACATCCTTTTAGGAGCTGAAGGGAATGTCGATATCAACACTAGTCCTGATACTTCTAGAGTAAGTGAAGAGATATACAGTTTACTCTGATGCATCAGGTATTGGGCTGGGAATAGTGTTAATGCAGGGCGATCGAGTAGTTGTGTACAAGTCTCAACAGTTGAGGCCGCATGAGAGGAATTAACTGATTCATGATCTTGAGTTGGATATAGTTGTTCATGTGTTATGTTGTTGGAGACATTATCTCTTGGGAGAACATTTTGTAGTGTTTACGGACCACAAACGTCTTAAATACATCTTTAACCAGTGTGACCTGAATTTGAGACAATGAAGGTGGGTTTAATACCTTCAGTCCTCTGACTATGAGCATACCTATACACCTAGTAAGGGTAATGTAGTAGCTAATGCACTGAGTAGGAGGACTCAGATACAGGCAGTGCAGGAGACCAATGGTGAGTGGAAACTTATGGCTTTGTTCTCTGAGATGCATTTGGTGGTGCACAATAGTCAGGGTTGAGCCTATCTTTTATCTTTACATCTGAATTATACCATCGTGGATAGAGTGAGGATGAGACAACTATCATATTCTGAAGGCCTAGTTCTATGGGAGTCGGTGGCAAGTGAGGACCCTCCTCCCGGTTGGATGATAGGTGATGATGAGGTACTCTGTATCCATGGATGAGTGTGGGTTCCAGTGGATATACCCGAGGAGTTGACGTGAGAATTACATGCTTCAGCTTGGGCAGTGCATCCTGGAGTTACCAAAATGCATCGTGACTTGAGACGTCAGTATTGGTGGCCAGGAATGAAAATTGAGGTAGCTGGTTTTGTTACGATATGTTCCACCTATCAGTAAGTGATAACGGAGCATTAGAGGCTAGCCAGACTATTACAAAAGTTACCCATTCCGGAGTGAAAAAGGGATGATGTCGCGATGGACTTCATGACCGGGTTTCCGAGATCACCTTGAGGAAATGATTCCATAGGGGTTGTTATGGATAGACTTATGAAGGTAGCTCACTTTTTGCTGATCTAGGAGACCTTCAGTGTTGATGAGATTGGGAAGTTGTATATCCAATAGGTAGTACGTCTTCATGTGGTCCCTCGTTCTATAATTTTAGATATGGATGCTCATTTTTTTTCTAGCATAGTTTTCAGAGGGCACTAGGTACACAGGTGCTTCTGAGTATAGCTTACCACCCCCAGACTGATGGCCAGTCAGAGTGTACAATACAGGTGCTAGAGGACATGCTACATGCATGCATCCTGGACTTTGGGGGCTTTTGGGAGAAGAAAATAACCATGGTCGAGTTTGCATACAATAATAGTTTTCTGGAAACTATTGAGATGGCACCATACGAGGCTTCATATGGTAGGCCATGGTGATCACCCTTGTGCTGGTCGGAGGAAGGTGAGGCAGCTTTACTGGGACCATGTCTTGTGCAAGAGACTTCAGAGCAGGTCCAGTTGATTCAGAAGCTGATGGATACTGCACAGTCTCATAAAAAATCTTATGTTGATCGCTACAAATTACCCTTGGAGTTCGTGGTTGGGGATCAGGTTTTCTTGAGTGGTTCATGGAGGTTGGGACATACGAGGATCAAGAGATAGGGTAAACTTTCACCATGGTATGTAGGGTCATTGAGATTCTGGAGTGAGTTGGGCCGGTTTTCTATCGGTTGTAGTTACCATAGAGGTATCGAGCCACGCATGATGTCTTCCACATATATCAATTTCACTGTTATCACTCAGAACTATCCCATGTTTTTCATCCCGAGGAGGTTAAACTTCAAGTAGATGCATCCTTTGAGGAGCATATGATTCATATTGTTGATATGAGCATCAAGGTTCTCAAAGGTTGTTCAGTTCCTCTTGTATAGGTGCTATGTCAGTATGGCCGAGTGTAGGATGAAACCTGCAAGTGGGAGACCAATGTACGTGCTCAGTGGATAGAGTTGTTCTCAACTTTATCTTAACCACCCTTGGAAGGGAAATTCAGGGATTAATTTCTTTAAGGGGGGAAGTTTGTAAGAACCCGGTTCTTATTCTTGAGTTAGGGGTTTCTCCCTTAACTTTTTCCTTAAGTGTTTTTGAGAAAACAAGGGAAATGTTGGAAAAATCCCAAATTTATGGGTACACCCCATGTACTTTTATACACACTCCATATACTTTGGCTATGTGGGATAAGAATATTGGGCATGTAGGCTTGTCAGTGATTGATGGTGTAAAAACTAACTTCACATCGTGTACTTAGTAATACACACCGTGTAATCAGTTGGCAGGTAAACATTAAGGTGGTGGAAGTTGTTGCCAGAGGAACGATAGTACACAGAGTGTACTTAGTATTACATGACTTGTATCAAGTCGGAATATGAATAGTGAGGCGGTGCAATGTAACTGCCAGAGGAATAGTTAAAAAGAATAGTACACGTTGTGTACTTGGGATGTACATGTCGTGTAGTTATGTTTTTTCATTAAAAATAGGAAGTAGCCTCCTCATTTGGCAGAGGAGGTAGAGAACTCACCAGGAGATGTGGGAGAGGAGGTTGAGACTTGGAGGAGCTCTTGATCACTCACTGAGACTCTAATTCTTCCATTGTTGATCTCATTTAAATCGTGCTGGTCAGGTCTTCCCTCTCCTTGAATCTTTCAATCAAATTCTTTCCCTAAGGGATGTTATTTAGATTTCAATGGGTAATCATTAATCTCATATCAACGTCGCTCTTGGTTGTTTCGAGAGACGCATTTCATGTATATCAATCAGAGGAGATCTAGGTAGGTGGTCTTATGTTTAATTCCAACTATCGTGTTGATTTTGTGTACCATTGGGCCACGCGCCCATGTTTGGGGTGTCGTATGTCTAAGGTATTGACTTTTCAGATACATAGAATTGCATAGGTAATCTAATGATTAAGTAAAAATAGCTGTTTGAGATCGTTGCTTCGATCTGGGGCCACCCCGTGGGTGCATTCCCCTTGTTTAGCTATTTTTTCAAGTTACCTGTGGGTATTCCATGATTATATCATGTTTTTGAGTTTTCTTGAGAGGAAATATATAAACTGCTTGCATATGCTTTGGGCTCACCCCGATTACTTTCATATCTTATGGAATGCCTGAGGGCAGTGTTTTGTTTAGTTTGAGTGAAAATTTTTGTTTAGCTTGAGGTTAATGTTTCTTATGCCTGAGGGCAACAACATCCATTCCTGAGGGCAATATATCGTTTTCTTGAGGGAAATATTCATTATGCCTTAGGGAAGTCACCTCAATGTTTCGTTTCTACATGCTTGAGGGTAAGGATTTTCATGTCTGATGACAATGTTTACTTTGAATATTCACTGTGGTGATTTCTTATGTTGTACCTGCCAAGATAAAGCACATGCATGGTATTATTATTATCTTTTACCTGTTATATATCCTATTGTTGTTTCTTATGTGCCACTGTATAAGAGATTGTTGGCTGAGGCTGAATCTCAGAAAACTCATAATTCATTTATATTGAATTGTTATATAATTATTAAAATGGAAATATAACTGGAAGGAATGTTGAATTTTGAGTGCTTCATAGATTACCACATTTCATTATTGCACAATGCTGTTGCACTTTTTCACTGACAGTTTGGCATGGGCCTTTGGTGGTTGTCTACTATGATTCATTTCTCACAACATGTTTGGGTCATGTCTTGGGCCCAAAGAGATTATATTGCTGTAGGTGTTGATAAGGACAAGGGTCCCTACATAGGCACATGATTGTTGTATAGGAGTAGGAAAACATGAGACCGAGCTCAGGCTTGCGATGCTGCTGAGTTCCTATTGCACTACTTTGGTTTTTTTTTGTTATACTTTGTGCTTTGTGTTGTATTGTATTAGATTGTAGTGTATCTGGTTTTTTCTGCATTCTTAGAATTAGAGACTTGTTTCATCATCATATATATGATTGTTGGATATCTTTTACTTCATTACTGTTGTCCATTTCATGTTTATATTGTTTACTACTTCTGCATTTTTATGTTTATATTTGTTTTCTGCTCTGCTACACTTTGACAAATGAGGGAATAGTTTCCCCACTATCAGTCCTAGGCTCTCGCTGCTAGTCGGAAGCCTCTGACATTTGGGAAAATTCCCTTGAGGTCATGTGACCAACTGGGCTCCGGGCACCGTTGTGTGGCACCCGGATCCGGGATGTTACAAAAATTAAGTATTAAAATAATTATATAATTAAATTAAATTAACAAAATTAATTTAAATATTTAAAGAGAAAAAAATAATGTGAAAAGTTCATTTATTTTCAATTATACAAAAATAATAATTAAATCATTAAACTAAATATTAAATTAATGAATTGAATATTATTAAATTTAAAATTATTAAAAAATAATTTGTTAATTTAAATAATTAATAAACTAATTATTTTTAAAATTAAAATTAATGAAAAAAATAAAAGAATTAAAAAATATAATTTGATTACAAACGATATAAAAAATAAAAATTAAATTGAAAAGAATGATTTGATTTGAGAATTAATTATAATGAAAAAGATAATCACTAAAATACATGGGTTACATAACAATTTGATTGTTTTACAAGTTATGAACAAAAAACACAACAAATTGTGATTATTAAGTAAAATAAAATGATATATTATTTAAAATACAGTAAATACTATTAAATTATGTGGAAAATTAAATTAAAAAGCATCCAAATTAGTGTTAGGGTGTAGAATGATCAAATGTAGGTTGTAACCTATGGTAGTAAGAACCATGAGCATGATGATGAATTTTGGAAGATGATGTGATGTCTTAGCATAGATGATTATGGTTAGGAACTGTCTTGGTAGTTTACTAATTCTATAAAGTAAGGGATAGACTATCATTGGGTTGTACGCCTTATCGTTTCAGTTTTGAAGAGGAACTATATTTTCATCATTTAGTAGAACATAAGGAATTGAGATTGAAATAATGACTGAGGTGGGTCAATGTGTGCATTTGGAATACCACTGAGGCTTCTTGGTGAGGACGAGTTTAATAGTAGGTAGGTTGTAATGACCAGGGTTTTTCAAGATTTTTTATTTGAGAAAAATATTAAAATTATGGGATTAATGGATAATGAAGTGTATAATTTTAATTTTCTTATTGATGGTGATCTATGTTAATATATTTGAGTAGTTTTTTGGTCTTGAAATGGGGTTATTACCCAAGGATTGGAGTTTGATGGAAATATGAGCCCTTTAAATTTTGGCAGAATATTTAATATTTAATTAATTAAATATTAAATTTCTTTTCCTTGCATGGGTAGTGATTAATATTGATATACAATTCCGATTGATATCTTAACATCACACTTGAGTATGAAACTCTTAATTCATCATTGTAGTGGGGTAAACCCTTTTTAATTTTGAGGACATAAACATGCATTTTAAATAGAATGTTAATTAAATAATTATTTTTCTAAATAAAATGATTATAAATGCACACAGTTCTGATACCTATTCATTAAAAGAGTTTTTAGTGTGATTTACCCTTATGCGATGACACAACATTGAGGGAGGCGGGAAGTATGTGCTTCTAGATTTCATCCATGGTGATGATCAAGACTGAATCTTAGTGAACCAACATACTGGAGTGAGTATGGACCTAAAGCTTCTACAATTTTTCCTTGTGAACATATTTCTTCAATCATGATGATCACAGATGCATGAGAAATAGGGATAAATACGAAGATTGTTTTCTTTAGTGGATATGATCTTGTGGAGAGTTGTGATCAAGCTATAACAACTCGATATGGTTTTAGATAACATGTTTGTGTCATTGATTGGATTTGGAAATATGGCCTAGTGTATTCATTTTTCAGTTGATTTTTTGTATATGTGTTCTACTACATAAGTAATAATTTATTTTATGAATTATTTTGGTATTCAAGAATTCAAATAATTTCAGTTTATTACATTATTGTCTGTTAGGTAGTCCTTTTTATTACTTTGACA
The DNA here is from genome assembly GCA_963277665.1 of Viscum album. Lineage (NCBI taxonomy): Eukaryota > Viridiplantae > Streptophyta > Magnoliopsida > Santalales > Viscaceae > Viscum > Viscum album. The sequence goes on from OY728134.1 coordinate 1,256,905,773, forward strand.
TGTATGATTCCAGTTTATTTATATTATTATAGTGCACTATGACATTTAGGTATATTCTCTTTATGAAACCACCTTATAAACCTAAATCTATATGTTATCTTCCAGGTATATGTGGTGGTATGACAATGATCTTGTGGATAAGTACTCTGGTTCTAATTTAGATTAATTCAAGTCAAGATGTTACATATCCCATCAAAATAGCTTGCTTCTAGACATCATAGTGTGGAATATGATTTTCATAGAAAATTCCCTTCTAAACACCATTATAAATGGAATTTTTTCCATTTTTTCATTCGTGATAGAACTTCAGAGTGAACAACTAATTTCCATAATAAAAACTGGCAACATGGGCCATAACATGCTTATTTTGGATTCTCTTTTTCTCTTATGTGATACTTTAAATCTAGGAACCAAGTGAAATTCCTGAAATCTTCTCATATTGATTTGATGCTCTTGTTCAACATATTTATTAAATTTATACTTCAACATCATTATATATTCCCAAATTGGGATTATTTTGTCTAAAAGATGAAACTAAAATTGAAAACACTATTTGTAATAGTCTTCTGCCAAACCATTGGAAATTTTTTTTCAACTCATACACTAATAATACTTTCTCCTCATTACATGTCCATTTTCCATCGTTAAACATTAGCAAATCCAAATACCCATCATCTTTTCCATAGTCCCTAAAACATACATTATTGGGATTCATAGTTTTTCTTAGGTGCAATATAACTGCACCATGTGGATGAACACTATGTGGTCTTTTTTAGGTTTTCAGTTTTGAAATCCTCCAACAAAAATAACCTTTTGATATGTCATGGCCTATACCCTCCATTCACCTAGTTTTCTACAACCCTTCCTTGGTACATCTATTGACTATGCAGGATCTTATATAATTCCATTGCATATCCTAATTTTCTATAGATATCCTTCAATAATTTTTAATTATATTAACACCAAGAATAGCCTTTAATGAAGATTTTGTAAATGACTATCATCTTTTAAACAAATTTAACCTCAATACACCACTATATCTTGAGAGAAATCCAATTTTAGTCCTAAAATACAATTAATCCCAGTAGGGATCCAACAATATCCCCTTTTATATTTTATTGAAAACATGAATCAAACATTCCATTTAAAATATTCTATAGCTTATTATAAATTAAAAATGATAAATATACCTATTTTTGAAAATATAAAAAATGTTAAATCCAGAGTAGAAATTTTTCTTAAATTCTCCCCCATATGGGAGACCATATTTCCCAATACCTAAAATTAGAGTTTCCATTTCAGAATATACATCCCACATTAATATACATATTTAATCTATATAATCATCTACATATTTATTATCCCAATAATTTGATTAAAATTTTTAAACTCTATTTTTTAATTACAATTCCCAATTGTATAATATTCTTTATTGCTCATCTGCACCTTACCATTATAGTCAATGAGTAAATTTACCATATAGAAATTTAAATGTTAATAAATCTTTTAATACAACTTAATCAAAAAATCATGTAAGAGATAAGGTTGTTTAAAATCAACCCCATGGATTTACCTCATCAATGAAATAAACCCATAACAACATTTAATAGGTAACTTCTTCACATGACCATTGATCTCCATCTCTCTCACACTAAACCGTTAGTGTATAAATATTAAATAGTTTATTGTAAGGATCATACCTCCAGAAGTGTCAATCGATACAAATTTTTGAAAATAAAATGAAATGAAATATAATATTTTTTATCCATTCAAAATCATAATGAAAATTTGATAATGGTGAACAAGAATTTAATTTTTATCAAAAACTTCCCTTAAGTGTTTATCTGGTGAAACTAATTATTATTGATTAATTTAGTGGATCCCACTTATTAAGAATAGATTTATCATCTCATAAAATATTTTTATATTTTATAATAATATAAAAATTTAAAACAAAATTGAAAACAAAATTGAAAACAAAAAAATTAATATAAAAATAATGTGCTAATATTTCTGATCTTTTAATTCCATTAATATTACTTGACATCACATGATCCATATTTTCAAGATCTTCATTCAGTTTAATTACATTTTCATTTTCTAGAACATTTATCCCATAGACTGTATCTCTATGTTAAATTTACTCCAATTTATAATTTGTTTTAGTAAAAATTATTATAGGGATATGGGTACCTCAAACATCCTCACATTGAGGAATGGGGATGGTTAAGATAGAACAAGTCTTTATCATCAATATTATTTTTTAATTTTTTTGGATTTATGAATAGAATTCCATCATATATATATATTTATCTTCATCATATCTAGTATTTAGAATCCAAAACTTGTCACCAAATGTTCTCCATTATGTGAGTCCACTAACATAGTTCTCTTCATGAATGTGAACATCTTCATAATTCCTTAGCTTAGACTTTTACAAAATTATAGAATCAATCACGTTGGTGAACATCTTATAATTGGATGTTTCATTATTGTATCTCTATTATTTATTCTTATCCATTGAAAAACTCTTCCTCTATGCTTAAAATCTTCCTGTTTAGTGGTTTTTCTGGGAAAAAATATGCATACATCTTCTATGATGGATTGAGTTCCGTATTTGACTCCATTTTAATCCTCAATAATATTTACATTTTTTATTTATCCAGCATTATCATGGAACATAAAACTTATAATTTAGTTTTCTTATTTTTTTCATTTCATTAAAGAGATCTATTGTGAGTAGTTTTTTTTCTTTGTGAACTCATTGTAAGGACTTATTCACATTCTCTAAAACATTGATTTTGTTTTCTACCTTTTTAGGCCTTTATCTAATAAAAAATCTATATTATTATGCCAGAGTTTTAAAGTGTAAATTTTCCGCATCATCACCTTTAAATTTTTTTCCAATAGTACTACCATGAAATATAATTTAGGATAAATAAAATAATACAAATATAATCATAATAATAACTTGATATATTATTTAGTAAATAATATTTCAGAACTTCTTGAGTCCTTCTTTCACTATTTTTCTTTAGGGTAAGAATATCATTTACTCATAATGCGACCTATTTTCAAAATAATTATATTTTGGTGACATATTCTTTTATGGATCACCTACATTATATTTTTCATTAAACTCCTTTATTCATCAATATTCTTGACCTGGAATTCTTCTTACCATTGAGGCTTCTATTGGAATGATATTTATCTTCAATATTGGGATGTTTATCCCCTCCTTGAGTTATTTTTTTATTTTATTATATTCAAATATTTATCCATAACCATTATAATTGATGAAGTATATATTCCAAATAGAATTATTTCATAAAAGTTGTTTTTGAGAAGAATGAATCATGACTTCAATTTCTTTTTCAGGACCATTTTCATCAAAATACTTTAGGAAATACCTTAAACCTTTTCACATTATTGAATTTTTTTATTCTTTATTCTTAAATTCTTGTCCACTCATCTATTTTTTTATTTTTTATATATATAAAAATCATACATAATCCCATAATGAACATCGAAAATGGCTTCCCATAATTCCACCTTACCTAGTAATGTTGGGATCTCTTCTTGGAACTTGTTTGAAGACTTCCTTGATTGAAAACATAATAACATTTACACTTCTTCATCACGTTTTATTTTAATCTCTACAATAGAATATAAAATACAATTTCATTATATAATATATAGTTATAATCAAATTAAACATTAGGTTCAAAATTATCTTTGGTTAGAGAACTCATTTTATAAGTTGGATCATTTTTTCTTCATCATTTCTTATCACCTAAATAAATTCTCATTGACTTTTTTCATTAGGAAAATATTTATTATGTCATATTTATCTTCTAGATTTTGTTTCCATATCATTTGTGAACAAATAAAAAGAAATATTCTTCTATAGATCATTATTATGGGTATCCTTCACTGCATTTCTCACAGCTTGAGAAATTATATCCTTAATAATATTTATGGACTTTGATTTTCAATCCCCATAATCAATTTCAGGGTATTTCTACATTTAAATTTCATCCATTGAAGTTAACTAGGATTCTCCTTAATAATTTATTAACAACCATTTATAGCCAAAATTTCTTCTTCCAAAATGAAATTATAACTCCTCCTTATTGTGTAGTTCCTAGAACATCCATCGTCTTTTATTTTATAAATAATATCACCCATTTACTCTATAGCTCTTTATCTTGAGCCTATATTTTTTTTATGGAAATTAAACAGTTTTGGTATAAAAAATCTTATTTTACACATATATAGGTACTTTTAGGTGTTGTGGAACACCTTCATATACAAATTTTTTCAATTAGGAAATATTAATTGATTTCTACATATTTTGTTAGATTTGTTCTTCATTTATAAAAAAGATATTCCATTATGTAATTAAATTTCCAATCTATTATCACATTACAAGTCAACAATACAATTTGTTAACACCTTTATAACTTTTCCATGATTTCCACTATAACTACAGTACATCCATAATTACATTATAAAATCTTGTAGAGGTGACTATCTAATCTAAAACACATAAATAAAATATTTCATTAAAACATATTCCTAAGACCTTTTTGGTTTATAATTTATTATAATTGTTTCAAGACAATAAATAAATAGAATCCAATATGTTTGTATCAATTAGATATTTTTTCCATTATAAGGGAGATTAATTATTACATAATAATTTATCAAGATTACCTCAAATTCTATCCATAAGATACTCCTTTATAAATTTCATAATTTCCCAAGCATTATAACTTGGTGAATATGGAACATAAGAAAATGGGTGATATCTGATGCTCAATATGAGTAATCATAAGTGGTTACTATAAAATATATTTAGGTATCCTAACATGAGCACAAGGGTATAAAAAATATTCATAAGAAAAATAGGCCTAAAAATTCATAGATCATAAATCCTGGAATAAGTCAAAATGTAATATAATTAATTATTGAGCTAATAAAAATGAACCATGAGAGTATAATATTTGAATAATTATAATCATAAAAAAATGATGTCATTCACATATAGAACATAGAATAGTATATGAAACATTACCTTCATGGGCTAGAACATCAGTTCACATGATTATGAAAATAAAAAATATACTTTTGAATACATAGATTTTTAGATGATTACATTTAATTAATTAATTAAATAGAGACATGGGTCCCCAAACATCTTCATATATAATTTCATTTTCACTCTAACACCATAAATAACCCTTAAAAATAATGTTGGTTTCATGAAACATTCAAATGAAATTCATTCCAAATTTATATTATATGAATCTTATGGATTAAAAACACGTGTCATTGATAACATTGTAAAGACCCATAAAATTCAAGGGAAATTTTTTCTTAATTTTCTTTGGAATTTTACAAGAACGCGGTTTATAACAGCACCTGATTCCGAGTCCCGGAGTGCCCAGAATCATTTTTCCGAAGATTGGCTCGGGTACATTCAGTGAACGAACGAGTGGGAATTTCTAACTTTTGATCCGGTGCTCAGAATTGAAATCCAAGGGCAACAATGAACTCGCAGCGCCGATATTCTCTTAAGGAGACCTTTTCCGAAGTTGCGTTTATTGCGGGACGAAAGTTAGATTTGGGAGAAATTATAAGAAGTTAAATAAAAATGTGGAAACACTTTTTATTTTTTATTTTGTTGGTTAACTTCTCTCAAAGGAAGTTAGGGGTGGGACCCACACCCACTTAACCTCCCTTGAGAGGATTAAGTGTGGTGGGGCCCACACGAACCCTAACTTTTCATCTTCTCTCAAAACTCCCTTTAACCCCTCTTTAAATGACATGACAACTTGTTATTTATTTTGGAGTTATTTTATTTGAATTTCAACCCTTTGAAATTCAATTTGTTAAGGGTGTGAATAAAATAAGACTCTATCTTATTTTATTGGGTTATATTTCTCTAGACTTCTTGAGAGGATATTGTGTTCTCCTTCTTCTTCTTCAACCTTGACGAAGAACGCGGAGAACCTTCGAGCTCCGACGAAGAACGCCACTCCTCTTTTTCGTAGCCAGTTGTCTCCGAAGATCAACGACGTCTTCCGTGTCAATGAAAGGAAACGCCACATCCTCCTCGGACTTCCTTCGTCGGCTTACGAAGATTCTCCAACGACGTACCTCTTCGGACGTACCTCTTCGTCAACGGATTTGACGAACGATTACCGTGACGCCCGACCTCCGTGATGTTGTCTTCCGCGGGTCGTTGACGAACATAGATCTTGAAACCAAGGTAGGGGTTGTTGTTAGTTATTTTTCTTTCTCGTTCTTGGTTCTAGCATGATAGTCTTGTGGATAATTATTTAAGAGTTATCATCTAACGAGAGGGGGGTCGGACCGCACAAACACGGCCGAATTCCCCCACCATTGTTCATGATGATTATTATTTTCTTGTGGATGACGAGATGGTGTGGTGTCGTCGCACCACACGGGATTTTCGCACGGTTGTATTGTGTGGCGCCGTCGCGCCGCGCCATGGAAGGATCCTCATGAACGCGACGCCATCGTGCCGCATCGAAGTAAACCGAAGGCGCCGCGGCCGGAGCGGGGCCGCGGCGGAGGGGTGCGGTGTCGTCGCACCGTGCCGGACGACGAACACCGCGGCCGGTTCCGGGCTGCGGCGGGACAAGAGGACCGGCGGCTCGCCAGGCCACCGGCGTCGGAAGCCAGAAAGGGGACCGGTTTTCCGGCCCCGTTGAAGAAAAACAGGCCGGCCAGGTGGGCCGGCCGGAAGAGAGGTTCCGGGGGAATTAATTCCCCTGGCTGGCCACAAGAATGCCCCCCCACGTGAGGGGGGGGGGACCGGTTACACAAAGGGGGGGTAGCCCCCCCCCCCGTTTTCTCAAAAGCAGGCCCCCAAATGGGGGGCCGGTTTCTTCAAAAGGTGCGGCTTACGTCGTGCCGCCATCCAACAAAAGCGGGGGTCTTGCCCCCCGCGCGTTGCACCCGTGCGGTGCCAGGCCGCACCGCCGTCGGTCGGGCCGCGTCGCCGCGCCGGACCGCGCCGCCCCGCCGGGCCGCGCCGGACCGCGCCGCCCCGTCGGGCCGCGCCGCCGCGCCGGACCGCGCCGCCGTGCCGGGCCGCGTCGCCGCGCCGGACCGCCGCCGGCCGAGCCGTGTCGGACCCGGGTCGGGTTGACCCGGTTCGGGCCGACCCAGGGGGGGTCGGGCCGGGTCGGCCCGGGCCCGGACCCCCCGTTTTCGAGACAATTTCGGTCTTTTGGCCATAACATGAGCCAAGGACCTCCGATTGACGGACTGTCAGTGGAAATACGATCCTTGGATCGAGACGGTCGATTCGGTATATCGCACTCAAAGATTCGGAATACTTTGAGTTCGGCCGAGTTGGTTCGTTCACGAAACCAACCGGGCCTTCGGAGCGGAAACACTCATATCTTGAGCTACGGACATCCGATTGATGTGCCGTCAACTTTGTTGTGTTTCTCTTAGTGAGACAGTTCTTTTGGCATACTCCGCCCGAGGTTTGGACACAGGTGGAGTACGGTCGGGTTGGTTTTGCCTTAAAAACCAACCGGGCCCCTGGGACGAAAAAGCCAATAACTCTCAGACCGGGCGTCCGATCGACGCGCCGACTGTTGCGTTGAGTTCCTGTTGACGATACAGAACATTTGGATACATCAAATCTGGACTTAGTGAAAGTTGATGTATCAGCCTCTCGGCTCGTGGAGCGGACCCTCCCGAACGAGCTTGCTGTGTGCGGGAACCCTAGTGCTGGATGCGACTGTTACTGTGACTGCTACTACTACTGCTACTGCTATTGTGACTGCGACGACGACAGTACAGAGATCCTGTGTGGATTCGATGATGACTACAACACTCAGCGATCCTATGTGGATCAGTGCTACAGGTCCTGTGTGGGCCCGATCCTGTGTGGGTCCGATCCTGTGTGGGTCTTTGCGCTCGGCGGTCCTGTGTGAACAAGCACCTACAGGTCCTGTGTGGGCCCGATCCTGTGTGGGTCTCTGCGGGGGTTAGTTACCTATCTATCCTTTGTGGGTCCGACGACTTAGATGGATCAGAGATCATCTTTATCGTCTTTCGAAGAAGTATACCTGTGTGAGCTGAATCCTGTTGCTATCCTGTGTGGATTGTGTTGTGCTATCTTGTGTGGATTTCGTTTGCTTTCCTGTGTGGAATACGTTTACTTTCCTGTGTGGACTGAGTTGTACTTGGGCTCGGAGGTTGAAGCGTATTGGAATTGATGACTTAGGTATATGTATGGGAATATACCTAAGCAGTGTCGGTTGTTACTTCGTGTTTGTATCTTCCTTTTGTGGTTATCCTTGTGGATTTTTTGGTAGACCTTCGGGGGTCTCGGGGTCCCTATTGAGTATCTTATACTCACCCCTGCACGGGCTATGCCCGCACTACGTTGTGTTGGTTGCAGACGACGGACATCGTTGATCTTGGCTGAGGATTGCAGAGCAGGACAGTACCTGGAGGTGGACCACTGGGCGGGACGTGTTCGGAGCGGACGGCGGGACCCGAGGAGTAGTGGAGCTATCTGTACCCACCCTTCAGGTGGGATTTCCAGTGGACAGCTCGGTGTAGCAGCTTTTACTTTACAGTTGCTGTTTTCTCCTTTCGAGTTGTACTTTACTTTCAGTTTGGGTTTGTATATTGGCCCATTTACTTTTCCGCACTTTCAGTTGTACTCTGTTTTTACTTAGTGTTTACTTCCACTTGCTTACTCTGTGGTGCTTGTTTACTTTTCAAAGGAAATGCCTTCCATTTTTACTGGGATTTACGCCTTGGTGCTAGTCGCCAGCCCCTGGCCTATGGAAGGTGGGCTTGGGGTAGTCACGGCACGGACCCCGAGGGCGGGTCGTGACAAATTGGTATCAGAGGAGTTCGGTTCTACCGCGAACTCTGATCTTTTCTATGTGAAGCAATAATGTTTAGCGTATTAAGTGTGGTTATCAGTCCAGGGAGTCCAGTGTTGGTGCGGCGGCCGACGTATCCGTACACCAGGACCCTGACTTCTGATTTCCGACTTAATGCACGAAAACATTGATTGCGTGTGTGTTTCAAAGTTTTCATTGTGATTACTTTATATCAGCTCACCAGGTATACTGTTCTGACCGTGGCGCACTTGTTTCCTTTTCAGGATGGCCCCACGATGGCAGCCAGCTAGGGTTCCGAGAGTCGAGTGTGACGACAACCCACCGAGCGACGAGGCCTCGGTGCAGGGCCCTTTGTCAGCAGTGGCACCGACGGTAGCTCTACCCGTCGAGCCACCGATTCTTCCAGCACCAGCCGCTGACGATGCACGTCGCCTCAGCGCACTGCATGAGTTTCAGCGCCAGCGACCACCCAGATTCCGTGGGGAGTCGGACCCACAGGCAGCCGAGGACTGGCTGGAGGTCGTGGTATGTGTGTTTAGGCTAGTGAGGACACCAGCAGACCTCATGGTGATCCTCGCTGCGAGCCTACTACACGCAGCAGCAGGACGATGGTGGAGCTTGATGCTCCAGGTGCACGATGAGGCATATCTACTTTGGACGGACTTTGAGAGCCTCTTCCGCTTAGAGTTCTTCCCAGCCACCCTTCGTGCGGTGCATATCCAGGAGCTTCATCAGCTGCGGCAGGACAGCATGACGGTCGCTCAGTACTCGGCGAAATTTACTGATCTCTCGTGCTACTCGACCGACATGGTACGAGACCCATTATTCCGGGACTGGAACGTCGAGCAGGGTTTGAGACAGGAGATCAGGGCATCCCTGATCTCCCTCATCATACCGACTCAGATAGGAGTACTGGAGCGGGCCCTTTTGATCGAGAGCTTCCTTGCTGAGTCTACACCAACGCCGAGACCCACCGCAGGGCGGCACGTGGCAGAGTTTTCTGCGGCTGGCAGTCGACGGATGACTCAGGGGTCCAGGCAGACCAGACCTTTAGGCAGACGACCTCAGGACACTGGCTCAGCAGTGCGGGGCACACAACACGGAGCCAGTCTTTCGAGTGGAATACAGTGCTATGCATGCGGCGGGCAAGGCCACATGGCTCGTGACTGCCCGACCCACCATGCAGAGGAGTAGCAGACGGTTGAGGAACCACCTAGGCAGAGGCAGAGTTTCGACCCTGGCGGTCCGCAGGGAGGAGGCGGACGAGGCAGAGGAGCTGGCCGAGCAGCAGGTGGTGGGCGACGCTTTGAGACTCTACCACCACCACCAGCAGGAGGTCCACCCCAACCTCAGGGGAGAGCACAGCTTCAAGCAGCTGAAGCTTACGATCATGGAACTCCGGAAGCAGGTGGACTAGTGCGGGACTAGCTCCAGGCATAGAGGCCTTTGCCCATAATGCCTCTGGCTTCGTAGTTTCTGTTGCCTTGTGTCCTTGTACTTTAAGTTGATGTAATAAAAGATACTTGCCTTGGTGACTTTTGTTTTCTTGTCTTTTGTTTGTTTTTACTAAGAGGTGCCAGTTAAAAACTGTTGACTTGACCCTCACTTGCGAGATTCTTACTGGAGGAAACCCAGTGACCACACACTGATGACGATAGTGTGACTCAACCCTTGGAGGCGAGAGTAACGGTTGGATCTCTTGGTAGCAGCTTCGGGGCCTTATGACGTCATCAATGCAATGAATTAACTAATAATGACGTGATTGACTATATTAGGAAAGGAACGTGGTTCATCCAGGGGATGAGACCAGATTTCACTTTTTGGAAAAGGAGAAATCTTTGCAGCTTTGCCGTACGTTAAGGAGGAAGGAGAACGTAGTAGCCGATGCCCTCAGCAGGAGGACATGCATTCAGCTACTTGGGGAGGCGACAGAGCAGCTAGCCTCTTTGAAGATATCCTTCATGGATAGAGATGGAGCAGCCTTCCTCCAGTCTCTCACAGTCACCCCTCCACTACTGCAGTGGGTCAGAGGGGCACAGCGTGAAGACGCTGACTGTGAGACACGGCGTGCACAGATATCCTCAGGACAGGCACCTGATGGTTTCTCCGTTGGAGCAGAGCACGACATCCTTTTCAGAGGACGTACCATGGTACCAGTCAACTTGCGAGAGGAAGTGCTGATAGAGTTTCACACATCTCCTTTGGCGGTACATCCTGGAGTGGCGAAGATGTACCAGGACCTCAGACGACAGCACTGGTGGCCGGGCATGAAGAAGGTTGTAGCAGAGTTCATTTTCGATGCCTCACCTACCAGAATGTGAAGGCAGAGAATCATGTACCAGCAGGCTTGGTACAACCCTTGGAGGTTCTAGAGTGGAAGTGAGACAGCATATCTATGGACTTCGTGACTGTACTTCCATGCACTTCAAGAGGTCACGACTCCATTTGGGTGATTGTTGACCGACTGACCAAGTCGGCACACTTTTTACCCATCATAGAGCAGGGCTCAGTGGAGAGCATGGGATGTCTCTATGTTCAGGAGATTGTGCGGCTCCACGGTGTGCCATCATCTATCGTCTCCAATCGAGATTCTCGCTTTACTTCCCGGCTTTGGAAGGGGTTACTGGAGGCGTTCGGAATGCAGCGACGTCTGAGCACAACCTTTCACCCTCAGACGGATGGTCAGACGGAGAGGACCATTCAGACTCTCGAGAACATGCTCCACGAATGTGTCCTCGACTTTGGTCGTAGCTGGAAGGACCTCCTACCCTTGGTGGAGTTTGCGTACAACAATAGCTACCACTCCACCATCGGGATTACACCGTACGAGGCATTGTACGACCGACCTTGTAGATCTCCTTTGTGCTGGATAGACCCTGGGGAGTCAGCACTTGTGAGATCGGAGATGGTCTGGGCCACGACAGAGAAGGTCCAGGTCATCCAGGAGCGGATGAGGACAGCTCAGAGCTGGCAGAAGTCATACGCTGATAGGAGGCGGAGGCCACTAGAGTTCGAGGATGGTGACCACGTCTTCTTGCGGGTCTCACCTCGACGTGGTATATAGAGATTTGGACGTGGCGGAAAGTTATCCCCGCGCTTCATCGGACCCTTCCAGGTCCTCAGCAGGATTGGTGAGGTGGCTTATCGCCTGGCTCTACCACCTCAGTTGCACCGGGTGCACGACGTCTTCCACGTATCTCAGCTGGGGAGATACGTGCACGACCCGACCACACATCATTGACCATGGGGAGCTTGACGTTGACAATGGGGCAACTTTTACGGAGGTCCCGGTGGAGATAGAGGATCGACAGGAGCAGGTCCTACGTGGGTGATCGATTCCTCTTGTGCGCATCAGATGTCAGCACCGGAACCTCCAGGAGAGCACATGGGAGCGGGAGGCTCTGATGCGTGCTCAGTACCCTCATTTGTTCTCCTAGTTTTTGTTGTATCTTTTACGGGGACGTAAAGCCCAGAGGTGGGAGTAATGTAAAGACCCGTAAAAATCAAGGGAAATTTTTTCTTAATTTTATTTGTAATTTTACAAGAATGCGGTTCTTGACGGCACCTGATTCCGAGGCCCGGAGTGCCCAGAATCATTTTTCCGAAGTTTGGCTCGGGTACGTTCAGTGAACGAACGAGCGGGAATTTCTAACTTTTGATCCGGTGCTCGGAATTGAAATCTTAGGGCACCAATGAACTCGCAGCGCCGATATTCGCTTAAGGAGACCTTTTCCGAAGTTGCGTTTATTGCTGTATGAAAGATAGATTTGCGAGAAATTATAAGAAGTTAAATAAAAATGTGGAAAATTTTTTTATTTTTTATTTTGTTGGTTAACTTCTCTCAAAGGAAGTTAGGGGTGGGACCCACACCCACTTAACCTCCCTTGAGAGGATTAAGTGTGGTGGGGCCCACACAAACCCTAACTTTTCATCTTCTCTCAAACTCCCTTTAACCCCTCATTAAATGACATGACAACTTGTTATTTATTTTGGAGTTATTTTATTTGAATTTCAAACCTTTGAAATTCAATTTGTTAAGTGTGTGAATAAAATAAGACTCTAACTTATTTTATTTGGTTAGATTTCTCTAGCCTTATTGAGAGGATTTTGGGTTCTCCTTATTCTTCTTCAACCTTGACGAAGAACGTGAAGAACCTTCGAGCTCCGACGAAGAACGCCACTCCTCTTCTTCGTAGTCAGTTGTCTCTGAAGATCAACAACGTCTTCCATGTCAACGAAAGGGGATGACGCTTCCTCCTCGGACATCCTTCGTCGGCTTACGAAGATTCGCCAACGACGTACCTCTTCGGACGTACCTCTTCATCAACGGATTTGACGAACGATTACCGTGACGCCCGACCTCCGCGACGTCGTCTTCCACGGGTCGTTGACGAACATCGATCTTGAAACCATGGTAGGGGTTGTTGTTGGTTATTTTTCTTTCTCGTTCTTGGTTCTAGCATGATAGTCTTGTGGATAATTATTTAAGAGTTATCATCTAACGAGAGGGGGGTCGGACCGCACAAACACGGCCGAATTCCCTCCCCTTTGATCGTGATGATTATTATTTTCTTGTGGATGACGAGATGGCATGGTGCCGTCGCACCACGCGGGATTTTCACACAGTTGTATTGGGCGGCGCCGTCGCGGCCGCGCCATGGAAGGATCATCATGAACGCGACGCCGTCGCGCCGCGTCAAAGAAAACCGAAGGCGCCGCGGCCGGAGTGGGGCCGCGGCGGAGGGGTGTGGTGCCGTCGCACCGTGCCGGACGATGAACACCGCGGCCGGTTCCGGGCCGCAGCGGGATAAGAGGACCGGCGGCTCACCGGGCCACCGGCGTCGGAAGCCAGAAAGGGGACCGGTTTTGTCCGGTCCCGTTGAAGAAAAATCGGCTGGCCAGGTGGGCCGGCCGGGAGAGAGGTGCCGGGGAATTAATTCCCCCGGCTGGCCACAAGAAGCCCCCCCCCATGTGAGGGGGGGACCGGTTACACAAAGGGGGGGTAGCCCCCCCCCCCCCGTTTTCTCAAAGAAGGCCCCCACATGGGGGGCCGGTTTCTCCAAAAGGGGCGGCTTAAGCCGCGCCGCCAGCCAACAAAAGCGGTGGCCCTGCCCCCCGCGCGCTGCACTCGTGCGGCGCCAGGCCGCTCCGCCGCCGCGCCGGACCGCCGCCGGCTGGGCCGGGTCGGACCCGGGCCGGGTCGACCTGGTTCGGGCCAACCCATGGGGGGTCGGGCCAGTCGGCCCGTACCCGGACCCCCCGTTTTCGAGACGATTTCGGTCTTTTGGACATAACATGAGCCAAGGACCTCCGATTGACGGACCGTCAGCGGAAATACGATCCTTGGATCGAGACGGTCGATTCGGTATATCGCACTCACGTTTTGGAATACTTTGAGTTCGGCCGGGTTGGTTCGTTCACGAAACCAACCGGGCCTTCGGAGCGGGAAACGCTCATATCTTGAGCTACGAACATCCGATTGACGTGCTGCCAGCTTTGTTTTGTTCATCTTAGTGAGAAAGTTCTTTTGGAATACTCCGCCCGAGGTTTGGACGCAGGTGGAGTACGGTCGGGTTGGTTTTGCCTTAAAAACCAACTGGGCCCCTGGGACGAAAAGGCCAATAACTCTTAGACCGGACGTCTGATCGACGCACCATCTGTTGCGTTGAGTTCCTGTTGACGATACATAACTTTTGGATACATCAACTCTGGACATAGTGACAGTTGACGTATCAGCCTCTCGGCTCGTGGAGCGGACCTCGCGAACGAGCTTGCTATGTGCGGGAACCCTAGTGCTGGTTGCGACTGTTAATGTGACTGCTACTACTACTGCTACTGCTACTGTGACTGCGACGACGACAGTACAGAGATCCTATGTGGATTCGACGACGACTACAGCACTCAGCGATCCTATGTGGATCAGTGCTACAGGTCCTATGTGGGCCCGATCCTGTGTGGGTCCGATCCTGTGTGGGTCTTTGCGCTCAGTGGTCCTGTGTGAACCAGCGCCTACAGGTCCTGTGTGGGCCCGATCCTGTGTGGGTCTTTGCGGGGGTTAGTTACCTATCGATCCTTCATGGGTCCGACGACTTAGATGGATCAGAGATCATCTTTATCATCTTTCGAAGAAGTAAACCTGTGTGAGCTGAATCCTGTTGCTATCTTGTGTGGATTGTGTTGTGCTATCCTGTATGGATTTCGTTTGCTTTCCGGTGTGGAATTCGTTTACTTTCCTGCGTGGACTGAGTTGTACATGGGCTCGTAGGTTGGAGTGTATTAGAATTGATGACATAGGTATATGTATGGGCATATACCTAAGCAGTGTCGGTTGTTACTTCGTGTTTGTATCTTCCTTTTGTTGGTTATCCTTGTGGATTTTTGGGAGACCTTCGGGGGTCTCGGGGTCCCTATTGAGTAGCTTATACTCACCCCTACACGGGCTATGCCCGCACTACGTTGTGTTGGTTGCAGACGACGGACAACGTTGATCATGGCTGAGGCTTGCAGAGCAGGACAATACATGGAGGTGGACCACTGGGCGGGACGTTTTCGGAGCGGACGGCGGGAACCGAGGAGCAGTGGAGCTATCTGTACCCACCGTTCAGGTGGGATTTCCAGTGGACAGCTCGGTGTATCAGCTTTTACTTTACAGTTGTTGTTTTCCCCTTTCGAGTTGCACTTTACTTTCAGTTTGGGTTTGTATACTGGCCCATTTACTTTTCCACACTTTCAGTTGTACTTTGTTTTTACTTAGTGTTTACTTTCCGCTTGCTTACTCTGTGGTGCTTGTTTACTTTTTAAAGGCAATGCCTTCCCTTTTTACCGGGATTCACTCCTTGGTGCTAGTCGCCAGCCCCTGGCCTATGGAAGGCGGGCTTGGGGTAGTCACGACACGGACCCCGAGGGCGGGTCGTGACAAACATGATAATAAAACCATGGAATGGAAAATATTTCATATCATTTTAAATGGTTGCACTTATTATAATAATTAATTGTTCCATCTCTAGTCATATCATGATAAACCCATTGAAAATAAATGGGTATTTAATGACAATAAGTAATATTATAGTTGAATTCTATTAAATCCTGATAATAAATGAAAATTTATTTACAATATATAATGAAATTATATATGTATAAGATGACATTTTTTCCAATAAATCAAATTATGGATCCTAGGTGAACACTCTTCAATCAGAGGAATGAAATTTGGAGTGTTTATAGAGAAAAAATATTAGAAGAGAACAAGTATTTATTATTGGATGATTATGAAAGGAAAATGTAGTGGTGGATCATTCCTCCAAATGATATAGAAATTACATAATTTTTCTAGAAAAAAATTAGTCATGGTAACATTTAATGTATATCTTTAATCAAAAATAATTTATGTCTGCCTGTAATGATATATATGAAAATACCTCTTAGGAATTTTAGAAAATTTACTATGGTAATAATAAATATCCATAATATTTTGAAATCATTATGAAATGGTTATTTTGTTAACAATTGATAAAAAAATTATCTTTGAAACCATGAAAACATATAGTTAACATTTCATATAAAATGGAAATTGTGAAATAATGGAATTTTTACATGTAAATGTTAAAAATAGAATCTTTTCACATATTGATAAAAATGACCCCAATGTGAAATGTTGAAATTTCGTTAATAATTTTAAAATAATATAATGTTGTACAAATTGACAATAGTCAATTATTAAAAAACATGTAAGGACATAAGGAACCGAATATGAGGAATACTGATATGAAAGACTTGATGTTCCTAATTGAGAAGAAGATATTAGGTAACTATAACATGTTAGATAGACTTCAGGTAAAATTTATTTCAAGGTGTATATAATATTAATGCATAATATAAAAAACAATAAATATATAGTTAAAATGATGAGTGTTTTTGTTAATAATAAAAAATACTTGAATTTTCAATCTATCTAAATCAATAATTATTTGAAGATATGGTTTGAAATAGAAACACATATAGTTTTAGTAACACATTGATCAAACCCTATTTCATTATTAGTGTCTTTTAAATTAAATACCATTTATATAAATTACATGATATAGATCTTCAAAACCAATAAATGTGTTAACATTAATTCATTAGAATGTAATCAAACAATATTAAATGTATCTTGGTCTACATTAAGAAAAAGGTATCATGAATTTAAAAATTGATAAAAATAACCCCTTACCAAAATTCCTTCTTAGTAAATATGAACTCTATCCTCATGTATAATAAAATTAATAGTATTAGTAAACAATTTAAGAACCTTTATCAAATATATATCCTTTTATAAACTTGGTTTATTATTATTATTTATATTTATTGTATAATATTATAATATAAATTTGATATCATTTTTGATTATTCTTGATTATCTTGTACTCATTAGATAATAAGTGTTTTTTATTACTCTACAAAATTTCTTCATTTATAGACAATAAATTTTACAACAGTTAATTTTTTATAAGTATTTATATTAAAAAATTTATTTCTATGGTAGTTGTGGTCACATCATTAAAGAATAATTTGGCAATGAGCATGTTATTTTGATTCTAAGAGAATAAATGATGTTATAATAAAATTGAGAAATTTTTTATATTACCATTAAAAATAAAAAACAATTAATAATTTACTTATTAGTATAATATATTACATGAAATCAAATTCCCATAGACATCGATGATATAAATTTATAATATTGTTAAATTAGGTGGTTAAACTAACCCAAACTAAAACATACAACAGTTAAAGGGTTCCTAAGAAGTTATTTAAGTGTAATAGTATTAAAAAGTAGAATAATGGACATGTTTAAATATTATTAGTGTGATATATCTGATGTGGAAATAATTAAAATATTAATTTGACATATGATAAGATCTATTATAATATGACGTAATTATATGTTTCTCTTATAATATTTTTTGAATGATTGAATTTCCCACAGTTGGATACAACACATCATGATAAAAATTTGTCCAGTTTTTCTTTAAAAAACCTTAATAATTCATAAACATCATATACATTAAAAATAATTTCATGACCAACCATTTTATATTGGTGATGAAAAGAAAAATATAAATCAATCATTCCATGGTGGCAGTTTTCCACGTGTTAGAGTGGATGATGAATTTAATTTCCAGAAAATGAAAAAATATTAATATTATTTGTCATTATAAAATATAAAACATACCATAAATATAAATATTAAATATTAAATTACCTTTGAGTTCCATTATTCATATATAGTGTAGTAAAAGATGCATTTTTCTGCATGAAGGTGGTAGTTCTCATGAGGCATAAATATCAATTTTGTTTTTCATAAAATAAAACGGAATGATGTTTAAGGTAGTAATAATAATTATAATAACATATTAGTATAATAATGATATTTATGTAATCAGTTCAATTTTTTCAATTAAATTAATTGAAGAATAAGAGTTCCTAATGTAATAGAAATGGAGAAGGAATGGTGATAAATTTATTAATAAGTTCATGGATTAATTCCTTTGAAAAGGGAATTAGACTTTTGAGGAATGGTGTTTTGAAAAGACTTGAACATATTAAATATGTCTAGGAATTTATAGGAGAGTATTGGTCGGATTTTGGTATAAACTCAGTGGGTTTTTATTTGAAAGTATGATTGCAGAGTAATTACATTTTTATCTAAGAAAGGTGAAAACATTTTTCTAAATATAGAAAAAAATTAATAAGGTTATGTTACTCACACGGAATATATACAAAATTGAGAAATAATAGATATTGTATTAGAAAAGGCCAATATAGTCTTGTTCCTATCATTCCCAAACATGGTTAATAATTTTTATAACTTATTATAATTAGAATTTTTTTACTTTCATTAGTTCATCTTTTGACCTCATAACTAGTTGTTATCCATGATATTTTATATTATAGGCCCAAAAATAAAATTTACAATATTACATAATTAGATATTAACAATTCCAAATGTTATTTCTATTTTATTCAATTAATTTTATAAATGAGAAAAAAGTTAAATAAAATTAATGAATTCAAAATGTATAATGTTTTTTTGAAAAATATAACTTCAGTTCTAAAATTTCAAATTTAGGATTTTAAATTAAATCCAAAAAACTAAAAATTAATGTCGCCTATAAAATACATATTTTTTCATAATAAATGAATCACAAATTTCTAATTCATAATTATATAATAATAATGTCCTAACGTAAAATTCTTTTTAAAAGCGGTATTTTTTTAACTATTAATATAACAATAAATCTAAAGAGAAAAAATAATATAAATTTACCTTAATATAATATTGAAATGATAAATAAAAAAATAAATATTTTTTTAAAAATCTCAATGTAATTTTATTATATTTTTTTTTAAAATAATATACAAAAAATATTATTAAAAAACTCTTTATAAAAAATTATGTTTTTGACGGTATATAGTCGAAGTAATATTTCACATAAATGGATAATTAAATTATTGTTAATATATATCAATAATAAAATTAAATATTTTTTCATTATAATATATTCAATGCCATAAAATAATTAATGAAAGATAAAAAACCCATTTAAAAAAAATACTTTTATGAGAATAAAATGATCTTGATCAAAATATATTGATAAATGAATATTTATAACATAATAATTTAATTTTACAAATAAATTAATTTTAAAATATTAATTTATATTTATCAAATCATTATTCTAGTAAAAAAATTTATCACAAAAAATAAAATAATTTAATTTGATATTATATTTTGGTTTCCTTAATAATGTTTCGAAAATATGTCATTTAAACTCTTTACTAACCATTCATAAATATAGTAAACCTCTTTGGGACATGTACATCCAATTAATGTTTTTACACTACCATATTTCTAATGAAAATATTCTATTTATTCAAAGTGGTCTTCCTAAACTCATTCATTCCATTCTCAACTATTAATTCATATTTCAAAATTTTGTAGTCTTTATTTTAGATTTCAGAAAATTGTTTTTTCCTTAAATGTAATTCTTTATGATAGTATATTTTGATATACTAATGGGTCTTTTTAAATGATATAGTGTTCTTGGGGGTTTTTTATCTATAATGATATTATTATTTTGAAATTATTATCATATTTTAATTTATGAAGTTTTAATAGATGTAATCATCCATGGTTTCAACTCTACCTAAAACATAAAAACATAAAATAATTATCTCACACTGGATAGATCTAATATATTTTACAATACATCCAACCCTACTATATCATAGATCTTACTCAGTATGGAATTTTAAAGTGTTTCAATCAAGAGAAAGGAACAAATCCCTATGGTGATATTAATAAATCTTATCTTTTGATCTCTCCATAAAAACTATACCAATGGTAAGATCAAATATATATATAGATCTATATCTAAAAATACCACATGATTTTCATATCATACATTATAAACATACACTCTAGGGCCTCAAAAAACCTACTCAATGTTAATTCATAATGGATTGGAAATATCTATCACATGTTACATAAACATATGTTGAAATAATGAATAATAAATCAAATTAGAAGTGATAAATAAACTAATTACATATTTATCAAAAAATACCAAGGAAATATATGAATACATAGACAGTGTTTCGCACATGGTCACCATTACAACATCATAATACTGAAGTAAATTCCCTACTATATAAAACACTTAATTTTAGAAATAATGTAACAATTGTTGGTAGTATTTGAATACCTAAATTCCAAAGAAATTAAACCTTTTCACTTTAATTTATTTAAATTCAATTAAACGAAACTTGTAATATAAGGGTTAAATTACTATTCGAGGGAGGTAACCTATAAAATCAATGTAGATGGACAATGAACCAACACTGCTGAAATGTCCCAAGAGTTTCAAGAAAATCATTTTTAATGTGACCAACCTTTCCATACTAGAATCCCACTATCAGAATACACCCAGAATATGGTTCAAGAGTAGAGTATAATATATGGTGAACTATCCCACCAATAAATTTATAGGAATCTTACTTCTCCATCTTTTTGCTAGAAGAGGAACACTGATGTTCTCATATAATAGTAGAGGTAAGACTCAAGCTGGTCAAACCTTCCATATCTATCTCACTGGTCAATTCCTTATTGAATACTTCAGTATAGGATAGAAGGTATATAACAATAATCTTTAATATAATTATTTTATTCAACCATATTTCAATAACATCAATTTTTAAGGTAATCATTATGGAAGATCTTGAGGGAAATATGGATCAATTAAGGGAATTATCTGGCATATTACATCACTAAAGTATTCCCCTATTTAAGATTCATGAACTATATAAACCTTTAACCACATGTCATATATGGGTAATACTATGGATTAAATAACTTCTGAAACTTATCTCGATTTAGGTATTAATGAATCATGGCCTTAAAAAAAATATTCCCACCACTCATAACTTGGCCACTCAAATATATATATGGAAAATACGACCTTAAAGGTTCAAAAATAACTATGAAAAATAATAATACAACCAATATTTTCTATACATTAATTGGGTGATTTAAGTCCCCAATTATCATAAAAAACATGTATGTTTTACTCAGTGAATTACTAAGCATGGTACACCATTTGGAATTAATATAAAATGACCATATAACATTGTTATTAGATGAGTATGATAATGAAATCGATGATAATGCGGTCAATAATAGTGTTATCTATTAGTATATACACCACATATCCCTCACTAAAATTTAAATGATCCTTTCTAGGTGGAATGATCTATAAAAAATTAAATAAGAAACTCATTCAATATAAATATCAACTCTAAATTATCATATAAGTCTCAAAAAAGTTTACCCAAATTCTACTAAAATATTATCAATAATAAAAACAATTTCAAATATATAAGGGCTGAAAATAGAAAAATTTTATGAAATTCCTCAAAACATATTCATTGACCAAACAACATGGAAAACTGTTCACTAAAAATTTTATTTCTATTGGGAAGGTGTTTCATCCAAGCCATATGGATATCAAATGATTTTAAAAATCATGTTCCTATAAAAATTACATCTTGTTATCTTCTCTATTATACTTAAAAACATGAAAATTCTATAAAAAATAACAAGAATGACCCAAATCTCATAATAGTTGAACGTCACATAAAATTACTCAAGAAAAAAGCTAAAATTAAATATGAAATTCCCAACCACAAAGGGTAACTCATGGTTTATCAAAAATAATATATATCTATTAACTTTTCTACACTTTCTAATAGAGCTCAAATAGTCTTATGCCTACACTACCTTTACTCCCACTATAATATGTGCTATTAATTATATTTTTTTATTTAATTTTCACGAGTTAAGAAGATACATAACACTGTCCATATCTTCACAAAACCCACCGAGTGTTTGTGATAACCATGGGATGGGGGAATACACTAATGTATCAAAATATAATCATTGAAAATGGCTTCCCCATCAAAATATAAAAAATTATAACACAGAAACCAACTAGAAATTTGGCGTGAACAATCCACAAATTAGATATCCAAGCACATTAATAACAATTTCGTGTAATAAAAATCATCCAAATAGAGTATAATAGAACCGAAATAACCAAACTTACCATATAAGATTACCAATTTTTAAATTAACATAAAAGTGTAAAATAAATCATCCAAAATAATTTATCTTCAAAAAATAATTTCAAGGTCAGTGTTGCTGATACATAAAATTCACCAAAAGTAAACAGATATAAGGGTTCCCCAATAACCTCCATGTTCTTACAACTCAAAACCAATAGTCAGTACAAACAATAATATTATGAAGGATGATGATTGAATCATGAAGTGAAACAATGGATTTAATCATTGGGTCAATGATTTAAATGTAACCAATCATAGAACATTATCCAAATTTTGTGAAAAAATTATTCATCCTTATATATATATATATATATATATATATTTCTAGGATATAATCCATTATCCAATTTGATAATAAATTCTATTAGAACTAGCTAATATAATAATCTAAATAGTGTAGCACCCATCCGGATCACCCAAATACACAACCATGTTTTCACAAGTCTAACACATAAAAAACATTCATTAAATTGGAAACACTACATAAACATCCCAGAATGAATTAAAATTACCTATAGTCACATAACAGAAGAGACATTACAAAAATAAAATGGTAAAAAATCAATGATATATCATTCGATAAGAAATTATATTTGGAACCAACTTTTGAAACCCCATTTGAAATTAAAATCCTCTTTGAAATATTTTATCAAATTGGACATGTGAAAAAAAAGGTTCAATTCAAGAACTATTTGAAAAAAAATAAAATATCCAATTTCACAATATAAATCCCTAAAAGAAAAAGATAAGTATAAATCATTCCCAATATTCCATTTTATCATACTAAAACAAGAAAATAAAATGACATTCAAGAAAAAATAGTTTTAAAAAATTAATGATCTATTATATAAATACACCATTATCAAATTTATTGGAAGATCGTTATATTTATATAAAACAATAACATAAGGATAAAATGGATCATAAAAAAATCTAAAAACTCCTGATATTTCACTTAGAGACCATCCTAGAGCATGAAAATTTCATCCATGGATAACTAGGGTATTTGAAAAGGTTGAAAAATGGAAGAATATGGTAATGGATGGATAAATGAGGATAAATATATAATCTTTCATGAATTAAAATAATAAATCTTCACTAAATGTAAGATAAATCACTTAGATATTAGAAAATGAAGTTAGATCCATGGATGGGAGGTCAGAGTAATGTGAATGAAGGAATGAAGGAGGAGATTAGGGTTAAATTTGGCAAGGGTTTAAAGATCATTATATATTTCATATAAACTAGGGAGAACATGTGATTTAGATGAATGATTTTGGAAATCATATTCATATCATTTCAGTGATACTAGAGAATTCAACCTTTTCATATGATCTATATGAATAGTTTGAATGCATGATTTCTCTTAATAATTTACTACTAGTAGAATTACTCCTTAAAATAAACCCAATTCACATTGTTTTTGAGATTCCGCATTATTTTAAAAACCATTCACTATCATGCCAACACCACTAAAAATTCCAATCATCCATTGGATTTATAGGGTTCATGTTTTCCATTAACTATGTGATAACTTCGATCCCTAACCTCTAAACCCATTTCAAAAAATATTTTACTAATTCAAAAAATTCATTTAATAAAAAATATAGTGAAATAAATTATATAAATATATATTTTTAATTGGGGGATTTCATCAGGTACCTCATGTATTTCATGCAATCTTGTACTTCTATGTTGATTTATAAATAAATCACCTCTCATGCCGTAATATAATGGTATTTTCATCCTTTTTTTATCTATATCATTTGATTTTGAATATTTGGAGAATTATTGACGAGAAATACAATTGTGTCCTTATAAGTTCTTCACATTCAATATATATGGTTTCAATCAATTATAAAATGAAATATGAAATATAAGAAATTACAATTTTTTTCTTATGATGTAAAATGAAATTAAATAGGTTTCCATTCATACCTATGGTATGAGATGATCCTGAAAATAATGAGTGTCAAAAATAATGAATCTGTTGACACCAATAGTTCTTGATGACCAATTACTGCATGAATTATGTCATTGAACCATGAATTTGGAACTGGGAAGTGTTCCTATGACTAATAAATAGCACTACATTCCTAGTGTTTTCCCCTATATTTTTCCTCATTGAGAATTAGATTTAGTATATGATAGACTATATATGGGATATCCTAGATTGGAACCCTAACAAGTATTGATGTATTTGAACCATAAAATTCAATATATTTAATTATTATAAATGACTTATACTGATAGATTGTGATAAATTGTTCATATTAGTGGAAACATGCTATGTCGTGTTACCTCACCCTCTTAGAAATCACATAGGGTGGTTAATTGTCCAACATTAATATATTGGTGGTATCTAATCCACCGAAATTTAGGTAGTGTTCCTTAATTAACACTTTAGACATTGAAATAGTGGGTCCTCTTACATAAATGAACAATGTGTGAGTTTTATGTATTAGGCATGTGGTTGATATTGGTTTGGAATTCCCAACCTATGAGAGCTATACTAGTGGTGCATCATCCATTAGAGGGGTTGTTTTGTTGGTGTACAATATATTTTGTTATAAATATTGTTATTATATCATCCACTTATGATTAAATATGGGTTTTAATTCATTCAAATTGATGATGGTATTTTGAGTGCATCATCACCCAATAAATATTGTCATTGTGGAGTACCTTCTATGTGGGGAATTGAGATATTGGTCTTTTATTCACCCCAATATGGATTAAAGTGGTACATCAACCACCTATGTGATGTTTTTTGTGATTTAATGTCCAAATATGATATAAGATGTTACTATATCAACCACTTGAGTGTGAATAATTGTGTTGTTTCCTTCACTTAAGCATGGTGATTCCTGGTTCACTATATAATGACTCGCACTTTGTTGAATTTTGATCGGGGATGGATCTCTCATTTAAATGGTCTTCTATGGTATCTTATCATTCACGTAGAATAATTAATGGTTATAACTTATATAAAAATATTTTTAAATAATTACTATAAAATAATTGATACTCAAGGTTTTTGATTAGACTATAGACAAATCATCCTCTTCACGTACCATTGAAAATAGATATAGTAACCCATGGATTTTTAGAAGCACTCCACAACATAATGAGTTATTTATTTTATTATTCTATAATGAACACTATATCAAATCAATCAAAAATCAATATTTATCATACTAGTTTGGGACACTATTGATGGTGTCCATCTAAGTGGTACTCATACAATTCTTTCATTTCACAGATACCTGACATAAATTTTTTTCCATGACCCACATAAGGTAAATAAACATAATAAATTTGATCGATGAGCTGATAAGTCTTTATTAGAGGTATAAATTGACACCATACATGGACATGAAACCAATTTTAGAGACATATCGTTTAAATTTTACCATTTTGGACATTACTGTATACGATATAATAATGGAATATCCTTCTTATATTTTTATGAATTTTGACAAATGTATAATTTTTTTAACATATCATTATATTGATATTGGAATTTTTATTGAATTTAGTATTGATGTCTCTTTTTTACCACTTCTCAGTGATAACTGGTTTATGATATTGTCTCTAATTTATTTGTAT
Source organism: Viscum album (assembly GCA_963277665.1). Taxonomy (NCBI): domain Eukaryota; kingdom Viridiplantae; phylum Streptophyta; class Magnoliopsida; order Santalales; family Viscaceae; genus Viscum; species Viscum album. Next base: position 1,256,931,950 of record OY728134.1, read on the forward strand.
GGTTATCTATAACAATGGCTGTAGTCTCTCCACCTATTTGTGTAGAACCTCACTACTTGTTTGCATTTTATAGAATACAAGGTGGTGCACTGGTGGTTTGTAAAACATTGTTTTTTCATGATTTAATTGAACTTTTCCAAGGATTATAAAAATTGAAAATAGGGAAATATTTTTCATTGGTCATAATGTTTTGGATATGATAGATAAGAGGTGATATATCATCTCAATTTTTTATAAAACTCTTTTATGAGAGACACTAACCTACATATGAGGGTTTTCATTGATTCTATGGATGATTCTATTAATTTTAGTTTATAATTATTTTAGTTAGTTTAATTTGAAAAGTATTATCCATTTTAATATTGATTTGTGATTTATGAATTCTGAATCATGGTTTGAGGAAGAAAGAGATCATTTTTATCCATCATTCATTGCATATAGGGATCACATGTAATTATCATTATTTATTATGAGTAATATTATAGTTACTATGAAGGTTTTATTTATATATTGTTTTAATGAATCATATATATTTATATATATATTTATTTTTTATTTTAAAACTTCTTGGTGGACCTCTACTTGTCCAACCCATGAGTATGGATTATTATTTTTATTTTCTCTTACTGTTATATAGTCCCACATTTTGAGATTGTTCTAGAACTAAATGTATTAAGGTTACTCTAGACATTATATTTACATTATGAGGTCATTGTATGTTAGGGTTTTAGTTTAGGCTATAGAGGAAAGTTTATGCTATTGATTATCCTAATCATTGGAATTTATACATGTGGTAGATATGAAATTTTAGTATTTATCTTTATATATTAATAGATATTTCATTATTATATACTATGGATGAGAAAAAATTGTTAATGGATGATAATTGACCATATAAAGTTAATTTGAGAATTATATTGTACTAATTCCTCCTATTATCCAATAACTTAAGGAGAATCTGATTTTGGTCTTACAATCTATGGGACATCGAGTTCCTAGGGTTAAATAGTACCTATGACACATGGCCCAAGGGTAAAAGATGTTACATTCACCATTGTTTTTGGAAAGGGTAGACCATAGGCTTCCACATCCTAGATTTATTCTAAACACACCATATTTTACCACATTGAGATATCCCTTTTGATGCCGGTGAAGATGGAATCATAAAAGGTTTTGGAAAAAATGATGACTTAGTGGGAAATTCTTGTATAGGAAAACTAGCATGTGGGGGTGTCCTTGAATATATATTTTTTCATTTTTATTAACATTTTATTACAGACCCCATGGTCTAACAAGACATGGGAGTTAATTAATCTTTTAAGGGTACGTGTTTGTAATTCATTATACCACTCGCTTTACTGATATTTTTTTATTTTAACTTACTCTGGTCAGTGATGAGACATCTAGATATAATCATTATAAGAAATATTATAAGAACTCTAATTAGTAATAATAGAATATCATTTTATTTACATCTATTGTAGAGATATGGAATTTTAATTTAATTATAGAGAAGAATTAGACTACACCTTTTAATTTTTTCGGAATCCTAATTCATCGTCAGAGGATGAGAGTGGGTCTTCGGTTAGAAGGAATAAGAGGTTTAACAAGCCTATATAGGGTGATTATTTTATATCCAGGTTGGTTATGTGCCAATAAATTCAATTAAGAGGGTGGGACTTCACTGAATGAAATCTCTATGGATAGTAGGGAAATACTCAACATGATTTTGATAGAAATACAATAACATTATTCTCTTATGGGGATGTGGTGAAACATGTAGTGGTTTTGTGGTCTTACACAATGTCAAAAAACATGTCTAGATCTGATTGGACCCAATGTTTGGTTCAATTCTTAGTGTGCATTACCATTTAGGATGTTAGGGATCCTCAAAACATTAGGTTCATGAATAAAAGAATCATTCCTAGAGTTAGTGATGATATCACAAAAAAGGTGATGATCTTCAGGTGATGAGATCTCATGTATGAGGTTTATACTAACTTCATGTCATAAAGTATAATTCTATTATATTAGGGTGAAAAACACCTATAGTTGTATTATTATTATTATTTTGTTGAACCTTGTAATTTTTTTGTTCAATATAGGCCCATTACAGGAATTCATTTCAAATCCGTTATTTTTAGAATTGGGGAATACAATATAGTATCTGTCTGTGGTGATTTTTATTAATAATCCATGACGGTTATGATAAGAGAGTTTTAAAATATTTATAATGTGTGATATAATGATAAGTGTATTTGGGTTTCTCTGGGAATTATTCATTTTGAAATGTGTAACTTTATTGTGATCCTTGGGATGGATTGACTGACTTGTTATGAAGAACACATTATCTTCTACATGTAATGAGTATCATTAACATCTTTAGATGTTGAATTTTATACCTATATTAGTCATTTTTATTTCTATGATAGGTTTCTCAATACATGTAAAACCAAAATTTGGGATGTCACATATTATTTTTCTAGTATTGCATTGAGAGATGTGGAGATGCGATGATCGTCCTTTCCTTATATCATAGTTTAGTTCTAGGATTTATTTCTTGATGATTTATTGGGATTTCTATCCTACTGGGAGAATATTTTTATTATTTATATTTTTTATGTAATGGATCCCATATTATTAATTCTTTATAGAATGGATTTTGAATTACATAAATTGTTGAAGATATAAATTCATGATTTGATGGTGAAAGGATTCATTCTCTAAAGAGTTTCCCCTTGGAGTTCTAATGTTGTTTTCAACAAGAACACAAATGGATTGACGAATCAATGCAATGAATAAAGAAGGATAATTTGGGTGACTCTCATGGAATGATACCCTCGTACTTTTATATATATAGAGATAATATCTTTATATATATATATATATATATATTACATATTAATATGAAAACATTCAATTCCTTACATTACGAACCACATATGAAATGTAGGTTCAGTGTTTTAGAGAATATATAGTCAATATTATTATTTAAAAAATGGTCTTAATGTAATCCAATAAATATCAGCCCAAAAAATAATCTTCTTACACATACTCTAGTGAAAACATTTCATCATAATCATGGAATGGGAAATATAATAACGGTTGAGATACGATTATCATTATAGGTAAATAAGGGAGATACCAATGACCACAGTATTTTGATATGGAAATAATGGTATGAGAGCTGGATCATAACATTTTAAAACCATACCCAGTATATCATTTATCATAATCAGGTGTCATGGAATAAAGCATTATAGTTTATAAGACAATAATCATAAACAAATCAATGAACATGATCAATGAGATGATAACATTTTCATAAGACATAATTGTGTACCTACACATATGAAAAGAAAATAATTTGATTAGTTGTGTGTTAATTACAAGACTATCATTGTGGATTGGTTTCAATAAAATTTCTATCTTATATTTAAATAAGGTTCAGTCCAAGATAGTCATACAATATAATGTTTTTTACAAAACATAGTTCACTCCCCATTCCCATCCTTATTATCTCATGAGATATCCATCATTTTCCAAAGAATTATAGGTCGACATAATTTTAGACCCACTAGTAACATAATAGAAACCATATATTTGTTTCCCATAAATTCATAAAACACTCATATATAATAACATATGTAAAATAAATAGGTTTCATAAACATTACATCATTTAATAATAGCATAACAAGTGGAAAATAAATGAGTTTAATAAACATTTAATCATAATAATCAATGATATCCTAAATAACTAATAATTATGGTATCCATGGATCTTATAACTAGTAAATCATTAGTATCATCAATTTTTTTTAAAATACATGAAATATTCCCTTAAAAGTGTACATGGAAATTTTCGAGAGTTAAATAACTACTCAATTTTCATATTATATAATTAAAATCTAAAAATTTAAATATTATTATAGAAAATATTTCATTGAAAATAAATAAGGAAACATTTAATGTAATAATAAAATATATTAGTGTTCATGATGAAAAGAAATTTCATGCATAACGTGTATGTTAAAAACAATACAGTTCATATTTTTTTGTAAAAATTCAATAGCACCTTATTTGGAAAAGGAAATGAATATTCATTATAATTTTTTTTGAAAAGAATAAACATGGGTAAAATGAATTTAAATAATCATAGTACAATAGTATCAATGTTTTTGATATCATTTTTATAAAAAATATACATTGATGAAAAATTATTTTCGACCGAAGAGAAAAACAATGTCAGTTTTTCATAATAATATTCTTTCCATTTATTGAGTATATAAACACTATTAAATGGAAGTAAAACATGTAATTAAAGAAATAAATATAAGACAAGAAATTTCATATGAATATTGAGATATTGGTCATAAAATTTCATCTTTGGAAACATAATCTTAAATAATCTTGTTAAAATTTAGATTGTAGCATCAATCCCTTAACTCAATTCAAGTTACTTAGAAAGCACTCTAACCTGCAATGTAGTAAATTTAAATTTATTATATATATATATATATAATATCAAAATTAATACATTAAATATAAAATATTATCCAATTATAACATTTAAATTCCCATTTATTAATAATCAATTTCTAACATCATCATTTCCTAGTGTTAAATTTTTTTTTCTTTCATGGAAGATTCAATTCCTGTATTATGTTACTCCTACATTGATAATGTTTCCACCATTTACAGAATGTTAACCATGAAAAAAAATTAAATATATTCATAATAAAATGAGTTTTTTTCTTTTTTAGAATATAAATGATACTACATTCTCTATTTCAGAAAAGAGAAGAAATAGAAGTGTAGACTTACATAGAGTGTTGATCTTCATCTGACAACACTACAAATGGCATATAATTGATGGATATTGATACATGAAATGTTTATGGGAGTATGGTTTATCACAAGGATTTGAGGAGGAAGATATGTTGATAAAAGTTTGGGAGGATCATAAAATAGTAAGGGAATGTTTGGTAAATTTTCACTTTTTAATAAGGGCCATGGTTTGGCCGCATGGTTTTCCAAGCCATGGACCAGCCTCTGTACAATAGGGGTCAAAGTCACAAGGTTACATAAGAATGTCACAAGTCATGAAAACCTATTTTACAACCATGTTTAATGCTTAGGTCCAATTATATATGGTTTGGATTTCCTTGATGCATGGTTTTTCTTAACGTTGTGCCCCTCCTTCTGGGTAGGACAGATTGGGGAACTGTTATCTCTAACCATGTTCCAACCGTGAAACATGAAGAAAACAACCAAATTCTTCTTTTCATTCATGTCTTGAACCACCAAAATATCATTGATCCTTCCCACACACCGAGTAAACATTTCATTAGCCAAATATAAGATATTTAATGAAATATTTAAACAAGTACATGCCTTAAGGATGTTCGGGATCATACACCACCAAATCTATAATATGAATATCACTTAAACCAATTATATATATTGGGTTGAGTAGTTCTATTTATATATTTTTAATTCTAAGTGGAGTAGTATATCACCTTTTCATTTATCATGTTCACTCAACCAACTTCTTTTTTTACAAATCATTGTAAATCACTAATCAATCTCTAATAGTGGGTAATGTGAACATATGTGTAGTGATTAGACTCATAAAATTTTTAAAACTATCTTATAATTATCAATCCTAAAACAATTCACTTTCTTCTATGTTCTCTTATTTATTAGGCTTTAAAATTATGAGAATTTCTCATAAATAAATAATTGTATCTAGATAATTTAAAGAAACTATGAATCTCAATGACAAATTTTTTTCTAAAAAATAATTTAATTGGCTTAATATTTTAAGGATACAATAATATCATTTTAATATATATATTATTCTGTAGAAAATTTACATTATCTATCTAAAAATCACATTTACTCTAAGTCACAAAAAACATTTCCCTCTGGAGGTCTTCAAACCAATATTCATATTCTGCTCATTATCTGCCTTGATTAGGCAGAACATAACAATATCATCTATATAGAATACAATAAATGATTCATAGTAATAAATAAAGATTATATTAATTTAGTCAATAATGATATTTGGATAATTATAGCATCCAAATAGAATCACTAAGATCTAGTAACACCTTGATATTTTTATGAAATATTTCCATTAAATTAATTTGATTTATTAGATAGCTTCTATTACATGCAACAAATAGTTTAGAAAAATTCCCTAATATAAATAAATTATTATGCGTCCATTATTTCCTAGACATTTGATTTTTAGGTATGAATAGTAATAGCAAAATTATAAAAAATTTATGGTCTATTCATTAATAAATAAAATCATTAGTTTTCAAAGGATTTCAATTTAAAATAATAATTAATTTAACATAAAAGTGTTGTTTTTTATAAAATTTATTATTTATGAGAAATAATTATTTTTATTAATAAGTTAAATAAATCATTATTGTTGAATAAATTAATTGGAACTTTTATATTATTTACCTGATAAAAATTTTAAAACATTTAACATATATTTTTTAAACATTGGGTAAATATAAATCGTCTTTTGTGCTAAAAATATATTTTGTTTCTCTAAAAAATAGTTTGACTTGATTTTTTCCCACTTACATTAAAATTACTTCCTTCCACTTATGGGTACTAAATAGATAAAAATAATAAAATAATTAGATTAAATAGTTAATTATTTTTTAAATATAACAATTTATTTTTTGTTAATATGAATAGTAATTGCAGTAAAATGATTTCTCATGGTAAAAGGAAAATACGGTTAGTCTATATTAAAAACTAGTGATAAAGATATAAATTTTATCCAAATTCTTATTGGATTAAAATATTTTTCCCATTAACATGTTAGGTTGAAAATTTTGTTTTTTAATGGAATGTTTTTCATGAAAATTACTTATGTAATATTTTAATCAAAAAAAGATACAAAATGTCACTCTCTTTGTTTTTAGTATATCCTATGTGTCCAAATAGGATAAAAATTATGTTATTAATGAATATAAGTGATTATTTTGAGATAAATAAAATTATTTTCAATATATAAAATTATTTTTAGTTTTTATTAATTATATAATTAAATTTTCTATATGTAACCCACACAAAATATTTATCTATTTAATAAAAAATATATATTAAAATAATTTAAAAATATTAGAGGTGATATAATTTGAATGAATTAATTTGTACCACCAATTTTATAGATATATATGTTATATAATGGTGGTTTTAACACATTATATACTAATTTTCCATTTCATTTATGTAATTATAATTAAATCAAATTAATACTGTCAAACTTTCAAACTAATTATATTTTATCAAATTAATATATTTTTGAAATTTGGGGTTTGGCTTAGTGGTAAGAAACCCTTAATCCTACATGAAAAATGGGGGGGGGGTTCAATATCCATTGGGCGCAGGTACTGTAGCAAACAGTAGTAGTGGCGGTACTGTAGTAATTGTAGGAACTGTAGTGGTGGCAGGGTACTGTAGTAGTGGCGGGTACTGTGCGGTACTATAGCAGCGCGGGGTACTGTAGCAGTACTATTCACAGAATGGGCCTTGGGAAAAAAAATTGGGCCTATGGGCCATGTAATGTTCTAAATTCCCACTAGGCCTTTGGTCTATGTAATGGGTCTCCCTCTACCAAGTTAAAGATGTCTTTTCTTTGCATTAATAATAAATGAGGCTTCGGCCCCAACCTTTAAAAAATATATATCATTGAATTATTTGAAAATAATAAGGATTAAAATTAAACTAATTTTTTTCCAAATTCTATTGGTTTATGGGATTAAAAGACTATGTTTTATTAGAATTGAATCCATATCCAATTGGTGGAATATTTATTGACAATGAAATTATTGTAATTTAATATTTTTTTAAAATCTTTAAGTGTCCCGTGCATAAATTATAAAAAGGAAACTCCTCCCACACTTCTTCACACCATATTGATATTTCTAGATCAATAAACCCCACCCATTTCTCGATTAGACATCCATATACAATATGTGGTTTTTGGATCCTCAAAATACTATCCTTATGTTCATTATAGAAGGATCTAGAAGGGGTCTGCTAAAGAATATGTAATCATCTAACAAAAAAATTATCAATTTATTTCTTCCTAAACAACATTATAATTAATGAAATTTATCATAAAATGATAACTAAAAAATAATCAATATAAAAAAATGTTATCATGATTTTGAAACCAACATAACCTACCCTCATTCCCATTAACTGGGAAGTTAAAATATGGCCCCCATGTGCATAGGACTTACATCTCCATATAGAGATTCCATTTAATTTTTAATCACAATATTTAATATATGGGTATTTTATGGATTTAATTTTTTTATATGATAAATAAAAAATTAATATATCTCTATAATTATCATATCATGTCTACCTTATTACCTTACAAACCATTAGAAAATGAAAATGTCACTAGTGCATCTGTTTGGAATATAACCTCCATAAAGTGACGTTATTCCTTTTTAAATTTATATTTCATTTCCATGTAAATTTGGATGAATATTTTGAATATATATGATATATATAATATAATAATTATCATATAAACATGATTTAATATTTACCTTTCTTTCATTACATCCATTGAAAATTGAAAACAACTTTTATACATAAAGAAAACCTACCATCTTCATGAACGGTGTAATTAATTATCAATATCTAACTTTTATGATGGACTATAAAAGTTTATATAATGAATAAGAATGAAATTTATATCATGATAAATACTTCATATATTATTTAATCATGATAAATTTATAAGGACCAGAACTACTAAACTTGAGTGCTCTTGATAAACCAAATAGTTAACACCTAGAAATGACAATTTAAAAATGTATTATTGATAAAATGGGATGTTAAAAAAATAAAGGGATAAGTTATCATAATAAAATTATGATAATTACTCTAGTATATAATTTAATTAAATTTAAATTTTTTATAATTTTGGATAAATTTCTTTAACGTAAAGGGGAAATTGGGGAAAGGGTCTTCTTTTACAATCTCATCAATATTTGAGAATATTTATGTTTATGTATCAAATATAGAATATTTATCTTCCATATCCTTGTTTTATAAAAATATTATAATTTTAATTTAGTAGTCATATGATTTAATTCCATTCTCACCCATTTATTAGTTTTTAAAAAACATTTTGAACAGAATCTTCCTATCATTTTCCTAATGAAGCACAGTGTGATTGTTCCAAAAAAATAAAAATTTATTGTTTTATGACATATTAAAAAGAACATATATTACCACCATTATGACTAATATTTAATTTTATCCCCCAATTAATTTTTTATAAGTTTATTTTAAAAAATCCATTAGTATGTGTGCATATTTTTTGAAAAATATTTGATTTTTAAATATAATGTTTTAATCCTAAAAAATTAATCTAAATTACTTTTCAAAATTATTTTTCTTCTATGAAGAAATATTTTTATGAAACATAATATTCATTAGTAATATTATCCAAGTATACTATTATTATTATTTATACATATGGTTTATGTTAATGATGAAATGATATTTCTGAAAGCTATTTTTTTCCTTGGGTTCTTTTGTGATGAAATGTTTATGGAACCCATTTCTTGTCAAAGTTTTTTATATGATAAATGTTTGTTTATACCATAGAATGCATTTATATTATATTCATTAGTTTATGGGTGGGATATACATGTTTCTCCAATGAATCATGAAATTTTAAATGTTCTATGATCTCAAAGGGTGCATAGTTGGTTATCCCAAGCACTAAAGAGGGAAAATGATATGTTATCCAATGCTCAAAGAAGTTACATGGTTGGATAGATTAATACTGGCATGTTATTAATGTCATGGTGGGAATCCATTCCATAATGTTCCTATGATTATGTGTATCCAAAATATATATAATTTAAATCTTATTATTTTATGTATTATTTTTTAAAATTCATTATTATTCAAGTTTCATGAACTACCAATATTTATTCCACGACTCATGTTTATGATCTATGATATGTACAGTATTGTTTCTCAATGTTGTTCTCATAAACTTATTCTCATATTATTCTTATTTGATTATTGATATCTCTATTTTTAACCTTACAGAGCATTAGAGATTTCAATTTACTATGTTGTCTTCCCTAGGTTATTATGAATAGTTTTATATAAGATAGGTCAAATAAGGGTTCTAGATATAATTTAATTAGTAAAATATGTAAATGCCTAATTAGGGTGATTTTATCCAAGATAGGGGTGGGGGTGAATTAGTGGTACAATTTTTCATTTATGTTTCTTTTCAATTGAAACAACCTTCACCTCCTATTATAGATTTCAATTCCCTGCAGAAAACAATTAAAACAAACATCCATATGAACACTAGATTTACAAGTTTCACTATTCAATACAAATAGATACATCCTTGGTATGGTTTGGAGACAATCCAATACCATAAAATCCACTAGAAAACACTCCTTTGATTATAATGAGTAGGATATTCCCTTATACTCATGTAGAAACGTAAAGTCAATCCAAAAGGGAGTGTGCACCCTCTTATCACACATAGGGTAATACAGTTGTTATGTAACAACTCATGTTACCTATGTTTTTTTTAAATTCAACTAGTGTATTCAATTGAAATACAATTATTAAATTCCATACCTTGAATAAAGGTAAGATCCTCCTAGACTTTGTTTCAAAAAACTCTGTCTGAGTTTTTGGGTTCTGATTTTCCCAGTCTGATTCTTCTGAGTCTGATTCTCCCTGATACAATTATCATAGTTTGATTTTATACTAGAATTCAATTGAAATGAATAATAACCACTTTAATCATTGAGTAAAATAAAACCTAGTATGTTACTTCCTCATTATATAAATATTTAATATGATTAAACCCATTACGAAAATTATATTACGATTAATTCACCTCGATATCATAATCAGCTGAATAAAATCACTGCAATATTTTCTTCTTCCCCATTAATGTGTATTCAATAAAAAACAATATGTTACCACTTTCTCTCAATAAAAAACTTACATCTACTCTGCCTACTAAAATTAATAGTACAACGTCATAAGTCAACTATACTATACTTTCTTCCATTTATAGGTGACCCATAAAAGATTTGGGTAGGAATCCCAAAAGCATTCACACCCATCTAAATTCACCCCAATTTGAATTTCTAAGGAAATATTTTATAAATCATGACCTCATCAATGCTTCTTTAATATTCTCAAATCTTCAAAAATCGTTACATATTCTTCTCTAGAATTCTAATTAAACAGTTAGTATGATTTCAATTACTATATCTGATTTCAATTACTGATATCGATTACATTTTCTGAGGCTGGTTTGAATCAAAGTATTCTATTTGAAAGTTAGTCCCCCCCTAAACAAATCATTTTGAAATCTCTTTCCTTCACGTGACTCTTGACACACTTGAAATAAAAAGAGTCATCTTCTAATCTTATCTTGACCCACATGAAAAGAAGATTTGAGAGTAAATTAGTGTTTACATGTCTCTTCCTTTAGAAATTCAAACAACCATTCAACTCAGACTGATTATGATATGTAGATTATGACCATTCTTAGTACGATTTTCATGTGTACGATCATTTTTAGATACAATAATTTCTAGTTACTAAAGTTTTTTATATAATCCAATGGAATACATGATGCCAGAGTAAATCAGTTCCACCTTTTCCAATTAATACCACCTTTCCAATCAATATGAGCTTTTCAGTCAATATCACCTTTTCGATCAATTCCACCTTTTCGATTGATGTCACATTTTTGATCAATAAACCCATTTTTTATCAATACCACCTTTTCAATAAATGTCATTTTTTGATCAATACCACCTTTTTATCAATACCACCTTTTAGATCAATATCAACTTTTCAATCAATACAATAGTTTCAATCAATACCACATTTTCAATCAATACCACCTTTTTAATCAATCTTGGAATGATTATCCTGATGTCAATATTTATGTGATGTGGTAGATGAAAAAAATGATCTAGTAAATCGGCACCAATATCTAAATATGGACCACCTTTTAAAATATCACCTCTTTTTAAATTGACAATACCTTTCTATCCACCCACCCTTTCTTCCATCAAGCTTCCGTTGAAAATTCAAAATTAAAATTTTTATTTTTATGAAATATAGATCGATGAATCATCACCACATTTAAAACATGGTAGTCATAGTGACTCGAATTCTCTATAAAAACAATCTCATCTTCCAAGAATATTCTACTCATTATGATGGACATTCATATTGATTCTAATTCTTTTCAATACAAGAGTCCAATTTTTATCTATCCCATGAGCCCAATTTTTATCATTCCCTTGAGCCTGATTTGTATCAATACCATGAGTCCAAATTAATACCATGTGTTAGAATTAATACCATGAGTCTTATTTTTATCAATCCCATGAATTTGATTTAATACAACGAGTCCAATATTATCAATCCCATGACTATGATTTTTATCAATCCCACAAGTATAACGATTGTTGCAAAAAACAAAGTGAAGTGATTTAATTCCTTGAAAAAATACATTGAAAACAATAGACAACATAAAACACCTTTATCATCACCATGGACCTAACAATATCCCCTTTGGATTTTTTTGTCAACCAAGTTTTCATAAATAACTGAACATTGTTTCCTCAGGTAATGGATTACATATCAACAATTATAAGCATACATGAGCTCACTCATTATAGAATGTAATAATCATTGACAGAAAATCCATGATATCCAAATGCAGTGATTATGAAAACAACTTTATATTTATTCCTCGTCTCTTCTTCAACCACACTGGAATAAAAAATAAGTTCATTCCTAAAACCATTTCAATAAATAGTTATAATAGTTCACACACTAAACAATGTTGAATTCAATAAATAACCACAAATCTACCTTTTTACATGCATCACATAGATTGATTCATTAAACAATAATATTCTCCCCCATGACAAAACAATCGAAAGTTAAGATGAAAGAGGGGACATAAACACATACCAAATCCTTGGAGAGAGAGGATGAAAACCCATGTGCAACCTCAATTTATAAAATGATCCATTTAGTAAAGGTTTTGTGAATATGTCAGCAGCATTTTCTGATATAGAAACATTTTATAGATTTAGTTCATTCTTATCCACTTGATATTTGATTAAATGATATTTTATATCAATATTCTATGAATGAGAATTTTTAACTGGATTCCTGGTGAGATTGATTGTGCTTTGATTGTTGCAACCCCAAAGAAAAGGTAACATCACTTCTACAAGTAAATCTTCCAACTGTGTTTTCATCCACACGAGTTGAGTAACATCTTGATTTGTAGTAACATACTCAACTTCATCAATACTAAGAGTAACTGAATTTACTTTATTTTAATGCTACATAACATGATTATTTTCCACAAAGAATACTCCACTAGTTTTGGATCATCAATCATCAAAATTTGTTTCCCAATATTCATTTTAATAAAAAAAAATTTCATTATAGATTCAGATAAAATACTTTATTCTAAATCCTATTGTTCCCTTGGTGTATCTAAGAATTATTTTTCAAGTAATATGATGTTATTCTTTTGTAACACTCTGAAATTTTTCATATAAGGTAACAACATAAAAAATGTTGTTTCTCGAGGTATTCAAATACAATAGACTTCCAATAAACTTTTAATACCATTTCTGATTCACTTGTTTTCCTTCTCTATATTTACTCAACTTTGTTCCCACTTACATAGGTGTGGAACCAGATTTTGATTTTTCTATGTCGACCCTCTTGAAATTTTCCTTAGGATACTTTTATTTGGAGAGAAAAATGTATTATTTCTATTGAACATTTTTTAACCCAAGGAAGTATTTCATTTACCTCAGTATGGACATTTCAAATAACTTCCTTATTTCCTCAGCAAATATTTCACACCTTCTTTAATAATTCCTAGAAAATATAATATCATCATCATAAACAAACATAATGATGGAATACTCTTGACGCTCTTTGATATAACAATTTTTATCCACTATTCCTTACTTTAAATTCATCTTCATTAAGAAGGTATCTAATTTATAATACCATGACCCCAGATCTTGTTTTTGAAATAAAAGTATTGCTTCGATCTGCGTACATTGATTTCATCTTTTCCAACAAAAAATACACAAGGTATTTCAATATAAACCCCCACTTTAATATCACCATTTAAGAATGTGGATTTAACTTCATTTTGAATGACCTTGTAGCCTCATTGTGTAGCTATTGATTGAAAGATTCTAATTGTTCCGAATCATGCCACCAGAAAAAAGATTTCATCAAAATCAATTCCTTCAATCTATGAATACCCTTTATAGAACAATCTTACTTTGTTTTTTATAACATCTCCTTCTTCATTTAGCTTGTTCTGGAAAACCCATATAGTGTTATTAGTGTTTTTGTTTTCATTTTTGGTTATTAGTTCCCATGTATTGTTCATTTCAATCTGATATGATTCTTCATTATTGGGTTTAACCCATTCTAGATGCTCAAAATCTATTTTACATCAATCAGATCTACATTTGAATAGAGATAAGTATGATTAATTGAATTTGTTTTTCTCCATGTTTGATCCTTATGATGTTAATTCCCAATTATATTTGGAGCATCCACTTTCTTCCTCATCTTGGGATGTGTTTTTTTATATTCATCTTATTTACTTGAAATAGAGAAGTCTGGTTCTTCTTCTTGAGAGGGAAAAAAAATTTCTATATCATTATAAGAATAGTTTTCTTCAACTTTATCAACTTCCTTGTCTGCCTAAGCATGTTCTTTTCCTTTTCCTTTTCAATTACCTTCACATCAACTAAATCAACAATTATTTTTGTTTCTTTTTTAAAACACCTTTATCCTCTTCCTTCTGAATCATAGCCAAGAAGTATTATATATTCACCTTTCTGATCAAACTTTCCACAGTTTCCACCTTTCTTATTTATAATGAATGGACTCCCAAAAACACTAAAGTGGTTACGACATGTAGTTTTTATAGAAAAATATTCATATAGATTCATATATGATTGAGGCATATTGAAACAACAGTTCCAAATGTAAAGATTAGTGTTCATGTCTTGCCTCCAAATTTAATGAGATATCCCATGTTCAAGTAAAATTGTTCTTCACATCTCCACTAATCTTATGTTACTTATTTTAGAAACCCTATTTTATTGTTTTGTAAATGGGGAACTAAATTCATTTTTAATTCTATGACTCTCAATATAGTCTGCAAAATCTACTTCTGTATTTACCACCATTTTCAGTTATCTACTTCTTCACTAAATACTCACATTCCATTTCTTCTCTTCTTTTAAATTTTTTAACATTTTCCAAGAATCTAATTTATGATTCATATACATGACACAAGTAATGAGAGTAAAATCATTAATGAAGATAATGAAGTAAATATCTCCATTTTTTATTGTTTTATCATTTCCAAAAATATATCATAACGTATAAGTTCCAGGGGGTATTTTGAACAAATACCAACTTTATTGGGAACAAAATTTGTAATCATGCCTTTCTCAAAGATAGTGAAACACCAATATGTTCTTATTGGTAGATCAAGAATCTCTCTAAAATGTTTTTATAAGATTACATTCCCATGTTTCTCTAACCTATGTGTCCCAACCTTTTATGACACAATTTATTATCTTCCATTGTACTCATGTAACAAGAGTTTTGTGTATCACCAACCTAAAATAGATCCTCTTTATAATGTTTTACACTTGTAACAATCCTTATGTCTTCTTCACTCTTCACAAAAAATCTATCTTTCTTGAAGATAACTTTTTAACCTTATCACATAATTGTGAAACACTCAACATATTATATTTCAACACATCAACTTACAATGTTTTCTTAGATTTCATATTTTCTTTTCCAATGAAGGTTGGCCGAGCAGTTTTTATTTTAAATGGTTCATCATTAACAAATGTCACATTTCCTTCTTCAAAATCTTTGATATCCTTCAAAAATTTCATGTCTTCTATCACGTGTGAGGAAACCAAACTATCATGTATATAGGGTCATTCTCCTTTTGTGGATTTCAATGAAATCTCAACACAAATATATTTTTCTTCTTTATTTTCTATATTCACCTTCGGATTCTAAAATTATGAGTCTTTATTAGCCAGTATCAAAACAATACATTATTTTTCAAGGTGCCTAGGTTGTTCACACCATTCACAAATAGTTTATAGGGGTTGAAACCTATTTTCAATCTGTACTTCATTATTTTACGAATTCTTTCATTTAGTAGTTTGATTCCTTCCAAATATCTGACTTCCAAATCCTATGGGATAATAACAATGTTGTTGGTTAAACCAACACATACATGCCTTGTGTATGAATCCCCCACAATACCAATAATACCCATATAATGAGAATTTTCATCTGAAAACCTCATACTCATCAGAATTGTGAATATGTTTCTCAGCCACCTTCTTAACATTTTTACTCAAATTATTCTTTGTTTTATCCTTAATATAATTATTAGTATTAGACACTTTTCTTGATTCAAATGAAACCTTTTAAAATTTATGATGTTTTGTAACTTATGAATTCTTTACATTGGACACATACATAACTTTCCCATCATTTTTATTCTCAGAAACATCCTCATTCTTTTTTACACCTTTTGAAGGTAACTATTATTGAACCTTCTCAGGTATCACATTTTGATAACATCCACCAAAAAGAGTGATAGTGTTTTCGAATGTTCTACTTATCAATTCATCTTCTGATAGATTTTATTGGACTAGTAACAACTCTTCTTATTTTTCTTTCAATTTCACCTTTAGATTCTCATTAGTATTCTTTTATTATTCAATATATTTCTTCAAAACATCAATATCTTTCACCATATTTTTTTTCTCATTAGAAAAACATTCTTGACTTCTCATTATGGAACATTAAACTTCCATATTTCGATTTTTCTTTTCAAGACTTATGATCTTTCTCAAACACTATTTCAAATATTATTTAAAATGTATTTAAAGTTGAGTTTCTTATTCTTTAGAAAAGTTGCTTCTGTATTCTTCATCATTCACAGCTTCAATGATTGAATTTTCAATACCATACTCAACTGATTTTTCAGATCCAACATCACTTCCTTCTTATTCATTATCTTTTGATAAGAATCCTATTTTTTCTTTTTGAATAATTTTTTAACCCAATGTAAAACAACTTTACTTTATGACCCTCTTGGTTCCATGATCTCATTGTCTTTATTTCTTCTTCATCACAACCCCCTTTATTCTTTCTTCTATTAAAATTATCCAAAAAGTGATCAATATTCGCACAATCAAAACATTTGAAGAAATGTTTCCATTTTTTTTATTTATACAACTTTTAAAATTTATAGAAAACATGGATAAAATATCATTCACTTTTTTACATACCTTGTTTTCAATTCAGAATCACCATATTCTTATTTAGAAATAATCAACTTCAAATTTTATTTATTTATAGCCTTGAAATACATTTCTCTATCAACTTTTTATTATCTATTCCTAGATTTCACTCTTCTCATTTCTTAAGTAATAAGAGTGTTATAAAAATCATCAAGAGACAATGTTTGAAGATCCCTCTCTTATAATGAGGAAACATTTGCATCAAATTTTTTAGGTATGATTCCCAATATCTTTTCAGCAGTTTTAGATTCATTAATATTTTCACCAAGACATCAGATATTACTCACTATATCATTAACACTAGTAAATAAATCCCCAACAAATTCATTCTCACCCATATTTATGTCTTTATACTTCAATATTCCGATTTTATATTTTTCCTTCTTGAATTTTTTATTTCCTATATATATGTTTTTTAATTTTTCTAATATACTATTGGATGTGGAAACACTATTAAATCTAAATAATTCACTTTCAGGAAGTGATGAAAATATTTCATTCTTCTCCCTTCCATAATTCTCAAGATGCTTCTTATTAACATGTGTAAGTGGAGAATTATCATCAATGGGTGGAAACCCAACTGTTAAAGCTTCAAGAACATCATAACAAATATACATGAGATAATGAAACATTCTACCTTTCTATATATTATAATTATTTCCATCAAATATAGGAATAACATTACTATTCACATAGTTGTAATTCTCCTTCAGTAAAGAATAACAAAGGGAACAATCCCACCCATCCCACTTGTATGTACCCAACGATGATGATTGTATCACTGAGAGGAGGTGGGTTGAATCAGTGATACTCCTTTTATTTTATATTTCTTTTCAATTGTAACAACCTTTGCATCCTATTAAAGATTTAAATTCCCTGCTAAAATAAAATCAAACACACATCCAAAGGAACACAATGATTTTCAAGATTCACTACTAAATACGAATTGATAGGTCCTAGGTATGTTTTAGAGATATTCCAATACCATAAAATCCACTATAAAATACTCATTTGATTACAATGAGTAGGATATTCCCTTATACACATGTATAACTTTGAAGACCATCCAAAAGTGTATGTTCACCCTCTTAGACTAAATACGGTAATATAATTATTATGTAACAACTCATGTTACATGTGATTATTTTCAATTCAATATGTTTATTCAATGTAAATATAATTCTTCAATTCCTTACCGATAAAAAGGTAAGGACCTCTAGGAATTTGTTTCAGAAAACTCGGTCCAATTTTACTGGGTTTGATTTTCCCAATCTGATTTATCCGTGCCCAATTCTTCCTAATAAAATTCTCTCAATCTAATTCACTAATATAATACAATTTAAATGAATTAGAACCACTTAAATAACTGAGTACAATAAAACCAACTATGATACTTCCTTATTCTAAAATTCTTCAACATGATAAATACCAGTATGATAATATTGTTCGGATTAATTCATCTGGATATCAGAATAAGTCAAATTTAATCGTTGTAATCTTAACATTCGCCATCAAAATGTATTCAATAAAAAATGGTATAACTTTCTCCCACTGAAAAACTCATGTCTCTAATCTCTACTGCAATGAAAAATACACCGTCGTTAGTCAAGGGCAATGTAATTCTGTCATTTTATAGGTGACCCACCAATGATTTAAGTGGGAATCCCAGAAAATCCCCTGCTCATCTATATTCACCCAAATTTGAATTTCTCCTAAAATCTCGTGGCAATTATATCATCTTAAATACTTCTCGATTCTTCTCAAATATTCTAAAATATTTACCTCTTCATCTCAAGACTTCCAATTCAAGTGCTAGTATGATTTCAATTTCTAGATCAGATTTCAATTACTGAGACTAATTACAATTGTTGAAGCCAATTTGAATCAAAATATTATATTTTAAGGTTATGCTCCCCTCGACAAATAATTCATCAATATCATTCCTTCACACAACTCATGACCCACTGGAAATATAAATCATCTTCTTGTCCTCTTCTCTTGACCCACTTGAATAGAAAATTTAAGAGTAAATCAATGTTTACATGTCTCTTCCTTCAGTAATTAAAACAACCATTAAAGTCAACCTAATTAAGATATGAAGAGTATGATATTTTTAAGTATGATTGTCTTGGGTGTGATCATTTCTAGATACGATCATTTTTTGGGTATGAAAAGATTATATATCATCCAATGGAATACATTGTACTATAGTAAATCATTACCACCGTTATCAATAAATAACACATTTTAGATCAATGTAACAATTTCAATAATTACCACATTTTAGATCAATATCACCTTTTTGATCAATACCACCTTTTTTATAAATACCACCTTTTTGATAAATACAACACTTTTTATCAATACCACCATTTCAATCAATATCACCTTTTTTATCAATACCACCTTTTGAATAAACACCACATTTTCGATCAATAACACCTTTTCAATCAATATGGGTATGATTATCCTGATTTCAATCTTTAAGTGTTGTGGTATATAGAAAATAAAAGGCTATAGTAAATTGGATCCACTATCTCAATCTTCACCACTATTCCAATCTGCACCACCTTTTAAAATATCTCCCACTTTTAAATCCTCACTGCCTTTCCTTTCACTCCCCCTTTCTTCCTTCAAGCTTGCATCACATTTTCTAAATTAAAATTATGATTAATATTAAATAATAATTTTAAAAGCATCATCACATTTAAATAATTTTATTTATAGTGACTCCAATTCTCCATCAAAACATCCACTTCTTAAAGAAGCTTCAACTAATTATGATGGACTTTCACAATGAGTATGATTATTATAAATACAAGAGTCTATTTTTTATCAAAACCATGAGACTGATTTTTATCAATCACATGATCCTAATTTTTATTGATCCCATGAGTTTGATTTAATACCATGATTCTGACTAAATTACATGAGTCTTATTTTTATGAATCCCATGAGTCTGGTTTTTATCAATCCCAGGAGTAGCATGATTGGTTCCAGAAGCTAAGTGAAGTGATTTCCTTCCATGAAAACATACATGGACAACCAGGGACAAAAAATGAAAAATATACCTTTATCATCAGCTTGGTCCTAACAATGGAAGATGTATTTCTCTAATGAACTAGTAGTTTGTAGTTCAATGTTTTCAAAGGAACTAGACCTAAATGACTCTTGTGTGGATCATTTGGTTATGTAATGAATATTCATCTATTAAGATGTAATTCCAACAGATGAATAGTATGGGTAATTATAGTTTACATCAGATCAAGGTTTATTTATCCTTGGTAATATAGGATGACAAAAAATTAGTAATAAACCTAGGGATATATCTATGTTTTGGATAAAATCATAATTTTTTGGTAATCATCCTGATACCCCTTGCTAAATATAAGTTTTGATAGAATATGGTGTCAGAATTTAGACATACTATAAATAACTATTCATGATTATGTGGTTTTACACTATAAATATTGGTTCTCACACTATGTATTTTGGATTTAGTCAATGGATGGAACAGAAATGAATAATTTTAATGCTAAATGCGATAGGAAATTAAAATGTTTTTATCTGTATAAGATGAATTTTAATAGAGATCTAATCAGAAATATTGTTGCAATTATCACACAAAATTATCATGATATGAATCACGTTGAGATTATAGATTATCAAAGGAGATAAAAACATTATTTTGAGTCCTTCATGAGGCGACATTCACATTTTTTTAGTTGTTATATTAAACCATTAGTTCTAAAAAATGGATTAGTACTATTGAAAAGATATTTTATTTTCTTCAGTGTCATGAACATAAGAATTTTGTTTTCATTTTTATCATTTGGAAGGTGGATCAGATCATTTGTGGACTCCTATCAAGAACCTGAAGAAAATACAATGAAATTGACTCTATGGACCAGGATTAGTTAAGAACATATTTCTAAATAAGAATTTTTACTTTATTCTTTATATGAAAATGGGGAAGTAATTCCTAGAGATGAAATATAAGGTTGATAAAAAAAATTATACCAATGAGGGATATTTTTAAATAATTTTTATGTACACTTCTAGTATTATCATCCACCCTAAAAGTAATATATATTGATTCTTCAGTGGGATAAATCCAAGTCTCTGAAGGGAATAATCCATAATAGATGTGAGTAGTGATGATGAAATCATGAAATGAGCTATTAATAGGTGAACATAAATTATATTTACCATTAAACACATGGTACTAATAAGAAAATAATGTTGTAATTTAATGAAAAATATAAAAACCACAGAGAGAAGAAGATGAGACTAGCCTTATGCTCATAGTTTGGAATGGAAAATGAGGGAAATTGTCTTAAGAGTACTGAAAAAAAAATTTATATGGGGATAGGAAGGATATAATGTTACCTAATAGTGATGTGATGTGATGAAGTAGTCAAATGATGTGCAGAAATAGAAATATCAACAAAATGAACAACCTACAATCCAGTGTTTCAAATTCATGTAGTATCGTCAATTAGATTACTAGTGCCCAAATATAAATTTTCACGAAGATGATAATCATTAAAAACACTTATGATTATATAAAAATTTAGATCTCATGTGGTCACTACAATATCCCAATATTTTAGGAGGAAATACTATGTTTGATAGTGTACATGATATTTAACACTTAGCATAAACAAACAACAAATAATTTTTCTTTGGTCGTTATAACCTAGATATCAAATTAGTGGGTATGAATAAGAATAAAATATACATTAAATAAATCTAAAATTCATACTCAATATAATTTTATTTTTTAATTTGAATAAAATAATGACAATTTATTTAAAAAAATCATTTTTATTTCAAAAAAATATATTTTCATCAAAAACAAATTATTGTTTTTTATGTACAAATAATATAATAAATATTTAGATGTTATAGAAAATTTATTTTATAAAATTAACTTCTTAATTTAAATCTTCATATAAAAATTTTTTTATTATAAAATTTTGATAATTTTATGAATTGTTTGATTTTTCAATGAATAGTGAAAAATAGATATTATTTATTAAATTCTAATTTTTCAAGTATTTACAGGGTATAATTATGATTTTTTAGTCATAAATTTTCAATAATAAAATAAGAATTAATATATTTTATTTAAAGGGTTTGAAATTTATTTTATATTTGAAATAATTATTAAATAATCATATATTTAAACAAGTGCATATCTCTAAAAAATTGTTTTTATTGTGTGTTTCCTGTATGATTATAAAATAATTTATAAAACTTTTGTGTTTTGAATTTTTAATATATATATATATATATTAATTTTAATTAGATAATACAAATTTATTAAATATTACCCATTTATTTTTAGTCCAGATGAATAGAAATATTGGTATGTTTTATTACTATGGAAAATGGTAAATTAGGTATTTAAAGGTAAAAAAAATTGGATAATGACACAATAAATACCCTAAATTTTTATAAAAAATTATTGGATAGTTAATTTTCATATATAAGAATTATATGTTCAAATAAAAGCCATTTGGTTTCCATTTATAAGTGATTGTGAAATTTCTAATATTTCATTTAAAGAAAAGTCAAAGATGTGAAAACCATAATTTTAATAACTATAAATTTTTAATATGGTGTTATAAAGAATATATTAAACTATAATTATTATTTTTAAATATAAAAGTTTTATTATTATCATGGCAGTTTATTTAAAACTTTTTTTCGATGAATATTTACATTAAAAACTTACACAACGCTAATGCAATAATTATTTCATTAATGGAAATATCACATATATGTTATTAAAAATACTATAATAAATATAATTTGATATAATTATTGTGATAAATTATTGTTTATTTTCAATTGATTTGTTATGTATGGAATATTTTTTTTTGAATTATAAATGTTATATTCATATTATTAAACTCAATGCAATGAATAGTCCATAAAATTGACATAATAAATATTTTATATTAAATAATATTTTATTAAATTCTATAAAATTATTAAAAATATGAAATTTGGAAAAATGATAGGGATAAGGTTAAAACATTCATCCATGATTCAATTATAGGGATTTTTTTCATTTATAGTAACTATATTAACCCTCAAATTGTAAAAAATCTATATTGTTAGGGTAACAGTTGGAGGGGTTAAATAAGGGTTAAAATAAAAAGATAAGGCTAGATATTATAAAAATACATAGATAAATTTTATTTGATGATTTTATTTCAACCTTTAATAATATTATATAATAAACTAATTTGTTTGGAGATATTTTGAATTTAAAATTATTTTATATCAGTTTAATATTTTGGGAAATTCCAAGAGTTCCCCTTCCCTCTATTATAAAAGGGAACTTATTCTTCTCATTTCATCACACTTAACATTCAATTTTGTTCAGAAAAACCCTATCTAAATTTATTCCTATAATCTGTACAAATATTTAATAGGTCTTATTTTGTGTAAAACAGAACCAATAGTTGTCTGAAGATGTTAAACATATGTGATTGTCCAAAGAAGATGTATCCTTTTTAATCAAACATTAATTTCTTCTTCTTCTATAAAATCCTTCAAATTATTTTAATGCAAGATAAAATAATAAATCCAGTACCATATATATTATTTGATGTTACTATGTTAATTTAAGGATCTATTTCTCTCTCCTCATTAATCAAGTGGGAAATGAATTCATCATCCGTCTGTACGGAGGACTACTGGTACGCGAACCAGTGCAAATTTTTTTGATCACCGTATTTAAAGACTAGTTATATTTATGGAATTAATATTTATATATAAAATATTAATGAATATATTTTTTTATTAAAATGTTATATTTAATTCACATTCTTAATATTCCATGCACACAAAAATAATTGCAGTGTTTGTGTGTACGTGTGTACATGTACACTACCACTGTCACAATGCGATGTGATTTTTTATTCATCACCACCTTACATAGATTATATATAGAATTATTTTTAAATAACTATTATGATATATATTATATTTTTGTATATATGGAAGTATAAACTAATACTTTCCCTTTTTCTATAGTTGTCATTGAATAATTGGAAATGTTACTCATGCCTACGTATGACCTACCATCTCCATAATTGTAACATAGTTAAGTTTCCATAACCATATAAAATATATAGATATAATGGTAAAATTAATGTATAACATTTAAAACTATATCTATATATATTTTTCTAGATATAATGGTATAATAACAATTAGGACCATATTAAATTTACTGAAGCCATTTTGGACTTGTGAATCAGATATAGTTCAAACATATGACATGAACATTTAAAATTAAATATGGTAATATGTTAAATAGAAGGAAAAATAAAATTTAATAAGGTTATAAATATATAAATAATTTATATAATTTTAATAATGATATAATATAATGTATGTGTGTGATGATTTGGAATTATTCTAATGGATTCATTTACTAAATTTCCATTTATTGGGTTAAACATATTCTTTATTAATTAGGACAATCTATAATTATGTGAGAAATGATTTTTGATTATCATAATTTTTATTTGAATTTTTTTTATTTTTATCTATAGTGGATACACATAATCATTTGATTTGATTATTTCTCACATCAATGATATTATTTTTATAAGGGATTATTGTCTCACATTTATTTCTGTGGGACACATACATTATACACTAGTTTCTTAATTATTGTGGTTCATATAAAACCAATGAAATTATTTTAAGAGTATTATCCTAAATATTAAGGGACTAACATATATATATAATTTGTTTTCGTTCATGGCTATTATGATTCAAATGATACCAAAGTGATAAGAATTTATGTTACAATCTCATCATTTATTAGTATTGTTTATTATTTTGTTTCTGATGATGGAATCTTATGATTCATATCTTATGAAACTCATAAATTAATTTATCATTATGTTATTTTATTATAATATTTTTTTCCATTCATTTTCTTCTATTTATGTACTAAAGTGTTCATAAACAATTTTTTAAGATAAAATGTCTTTTCAGATGAAAACTAGTATTCTTATAAAACCATGTTTTCTTAAAATCATATCATATTATTTATGTTTTATAAAGTCTTTCTTAAAATCTAAATCATATTTTCTTGAATAAATTTTTTAAATTAATTTTAAATATTTTTTATATGTTTTCATGGTTTTTTTGAAGGAAAATGATTTTAAAAATGTTTTATGATAATTTATTTCCCAAATAATAATTCTAATCGAGCTTTCAAAACCATTTTCTGTCTAATATTCCATAATTTTATGTTAATTATTCATTAATTTGGATATGATACAAGAATACATTCATTATTTTTTTCTAGAATGTTTATTATTATTATGAAATTATGAAATATTTATGAAATCCATTTCTTTTCCATGGGTTATGTGATGATGAAATCGTAAAGAGACACATTTCTTTTCCTAGTTTTTATTTGACTTATGTTGTTATGGGACACACATGTATTGTTTTATTTATATAATGGGTGGAAAATACATCACTATCTAAGGAATTGGGTGGTAGTCTATATATCTCATTAGAGAGACAAGAATGTATCGGGGAGTGAACATAGTTCCATAAGACATGACTGTAATAAGGAGTAAAATTCATTCTGTAAGGGAAAATCTCTTTCATGATAGTATCAGGATTGGACATTTACAACTATAAAGGTTTGGGGAATGAACCCTTCCAAAAACATGAATGGGATACCATTAGTGAGGTTGGTATGTCCTTCCCAGGATATGTATCTACTCATAGATTCTACTTATATGTTTTGGAAATGAGCATGGCTACTAAGGGAATGATTTTCTATGATAATGTTTCTTCCACAATTATATGTATTATGTTATTATCTCATTAATTATTTTCCTTAATTCCTTTATGATTCATGTCTTATGAATTAAAAATATTTAGTCCCTGAATAAAAAATGAAGATTTTTAATACACAAGGTTTAATTTTCCAATGTTCATGTTTGTTATACCTTATTCTCAGTTTATGTATGCATAATATTGGATATCTCTTATTTTTACAATTAATATGAATATGAGATCACCCATTATTTTGTTTCCTTTTTCACACTTTATGAATAATTGTTTTAAGAAGGGTACTTCTAATACGAGTTCTAGACATGAATAAATTTTGGGAGATTATATTGATTTTTCTGTTTTAGTTTTTTGTTTCTAAGATATGTATGAGTTTCTCCTAATTATCTAAATATATAAACCAAAAGGGTCTTTCGATATTTAATTGATCCAATATTTCCAATTTATTTTGTATTTTATATAGAAAAAATTGGGCCCCATTTATCGGTATCAAATTCCGAAATTTGTTGTTTCTATCCATTTCACCGGATCTAAAATTACGGATTTTGGGATGTTACAATTTTTATCAGAGGCCGGTAAAACAAATGTTATGACTGTCATGTTTTATTACGAGATATTCTAATGAGTTATAGATACCATACTGGGTATATAATTTTGAGGTTGTCCATAGGTTCAGAGTCATAGACACCCCTTTTTAGGTTTTATGTGATGAGATTTCATAGAAGATAATGATATTTTGGGACATGTTACATGATGTATTAGTTGTGGGAGAATGATTTTACATTATTGGGTCAAAATGTTTAAATATATTTATAAACATTACGGTCTATATGATCTATGATCTTTAGGTAATTAAATATTATTATAATTTTGAGGATTCTCATCATATTTTCTGAGAGTTATTTGAATTATATTATTATAATTTATGAAAAATGACAAACTACAGGTATGGTGAAAACAGTTACATATGGAAAGGCTTTAGGATCATGAATCCACAACCAAAGGGAAGAAATGGTATAATGACTAAAACTAGCCTACATGATATCCCTGATGGTATGATTTTTTTAGTTAATATAGAATACCATGAGATTAAATATTGATTCATATTTAAGTTATTAATGTTATTTCAGAAGGCATTCAATATTTTGGTTCCCCTCTATGTTTAAGGTGAATATAATCTTATATTTTTTTATTTAATAATGGATTATTCATATTTTTTAATAACATATGACTTTAGAGTTAATTTATAGTGTTTCTAGTCATTTTGATAAATGATAATATTATATCAAGGATTATATGATTACAAAATTAAATTTATTGGTATGATACATTAAGAGTGACTGGTATTATTTGGGGATAAATATTAGATTTATCATGGAAGAATTTGTTATCAAATCCATTTGATATTTATGTTTTCAATATAGCCTACAATATTTTTATCATAATTTAAATTATAGTTATTTATTAAATTATATTAGTTGAACTTGGGGTATAACTGTTGATTTTTTACTTTAAAGTAGTTTTCATCATATAAAGGTCTATCATTTTTGGGAAAAATCATTTATTGTTATAAGAATCCTGGTTTTATATATGGTATAAATTCAAGAGAAATATATTTTTATCCTTTTTTGGAATTCCTGATCTATTGAAGTTGATTCTAGTGCTTCAAGTAAGAAAAATTAATACTCGCCATTTGGAGAGAAAGATGGATTGTAGTGGAAATTAATTAAAATATAGAACTCTTCAATTTATCTTAGTATATAACTTTTGTTATAATCCAAGGATATAAAAAAATTACTCAAATCTAGGATAATTAATTTCAATAAAAAAGAATATCCATTTACTTTTCATATCTTGAAATCATGGTCCTCTTAACTCAGCACAGATTTATGGTTTTATGATGATTAAATTTCTCATGATTATGTTTTCTATCACCCTCCATCAAGCATTGATAGTTATAATTCTTTTCTATTTCCATGCTTCCACAAACCACTAACATTATCCTATAAGGAATCATATTATGTGATGTCCATCATACTTTCCTTTCCTTCTTTTCAAGCTCATGTTTTATTAACCCTCATTAAAATGTGGGATTTCAATAAAGGTTTGTGAAATAGTCAAACCCCTTGATACCGAGTCTGGGAAAAAATTGGGTGGAAAAATTTTATTAAGTGGGTTGGAAAATGTAGCATCCTTATATTTTATTAAGAAAGATGATTTTACATAGTGTACAAGATTTGAGACACCTAGAATAAACGAACAATGAAATATTATTTTGTGTCCATTACACCCATGTAATTATATTAGATGACATTAATAAGAATAATATATTTATGAAATTAATATAAACTTTATACTAAAATTAAATTTATTGTTAAATTATTAAAAATAATCACATTATTACTTGAAAAATAATTTTATTCTTTAAAAAAATTAATTTTTTTCAAAAATAATTTTATAGTTTTTATATAAAAATATTATAATTAATTAATGTTTATTTTAGAAAATGAATTTTAATAAAATAAATTCTTTTTTAAAATCATCATATCAAAATTTTCCGAGGAAAAAATTATTATAATTTTCTAAAAATGTTGATTTTTTGAAGAATAGTGAAAATACATATTTTTAATAAAAATATTATTTTTGATACATTTAAAAGATCAAGTAAATTTTTGATTTATTTTTAAATTATCATAAGTTAAATATGTTTCAATCTTCTCTAATTAGGTTTTCGAATATAAAGTTTATACCTTAATATAGTTTCGAAATATTCTATTTTTAAAAATATAATTTTTCAGAAATACTAGTTTTCATTGGATTTTTTGATATAATTTTAAATTAAATTATAAAAATTCTATATTTAAATTTTAAAAAAAATCATATTTTTAATCATATGATCAAAATTTAGTAAATTTACCCATTTTATATTTTCTTGAAATAAATTGTAACCATAGTATTTTTTAATATAATGGTGAAAAGTTAATCTGATAATTAAGGGTACAAATAGTACTAAAATGATTATTAAATGAATCTATCTCTTGAAACAATTTTATTAAATAACAAAATCTTTTCTATAATCATTTAATTATTGAATAAATGGCCTTTGGTTGGCATTTTTATGTGATTTTTACATTTCTAATATTTTATTTAATGAAAAGTCAAAGACATCACACTAATATTTTTAAAAACTATAACATTTTCATATAGGGTTATGAAGAAGATATATTCAACTATAAAAAATTATTATAAATATAAAATTATTATATTCATCATGGTAATTTATTTTTTATTTTTAGTAATTAAATAATTACCTTAAAGGCATACACAACGGTGAGCAATAATTATTTTATAAATGGTAAAATCAATAAAATATTCAAAATATAAAAATTACTATAATTTGAAAAACAACTAGGTGATAAAATAATTTTATAGATTAATTTTACAATTTAGTGTTGTAATAAAATATTTTGATTGAATTATAGTAGTTATCTTGATATTATTAATGTCAATGTAATGAATAGACCATAAAATTGGAATTGTGAATATTTTATTTTAAATAATATTTTATTAAATTATATAAAATGCTAAAAAATATAAAATCTATCCATTATATTGGGTTAATAATAAAAATTTAATCCAAGATAAAATTATTGGCCTTTTTTATTTTTTTACAAACAATATTATACCTCAAAGAGTAAAAGAGCATATTGATATGGTAAGAGTTGAAGGGGTTAAGTAAGTGTCAAAAGGAAAAGATAAGTGTATAAATTTATAAAACAATTATTCAAATTTGATTTAATGACTTTATTTTGACCCATAATTAGGTAATATTAAAATTTAATATTTTTATATCCATTTGAAATTTAAAACAAATTTAATTTCATTTAATATTTTGGGAAATTTGAAGATTTCCTATTCCCTCTATTATAAAATAGATCCTCTTCTTCTCATATCATCACAATTTAAAACCAAAATGATTCAAAAATTTCCTCCTAATATTTTTTCCTATAATTACTACACATATTATGGATATCTTGTTTTATTCATAACACCATGCTTTGTGTTCTAAAGTTATAAAAAAAATGCGATTGTCTGAAGAAGAGGTATCATTTTGAATCAAGCATTTCGATTTTTGAATTCATATAAATCACTAAGGAATTATTAAAAAATTAAAAAATAATAAAATTGGTATCAAATATATACATTGATTTTATTATGGTAACATAATGACATATATACATCTCCACTTTCATCAAATGGGAAAGGAATTCATCATCCAATTGTACAGAGAAATACAGCCTCAATAACTGATGTAATTATTTTCCATTAATGTTTAAAAAGAATATTTATAATGATATAATTAATATCTAGATATGATATTAATGACATTATTATCATTATGAAAATATAATATATCATATATGTTCTTACCATTCAATCCATAGAAAAATGATAACATCATTCGGACGTACTTGTGGACTACCACATCCACGAAGTGATGTGATTCATTTTTCATCACCACATCACATAGATGATATATATAAGTATATATAAATAAATAAAATTAAATATATTATATTATCATCATTATATAAATATAAAATAATACTTATCTACTTTTTATACTGATCATTGACAAATAGAAGCATTACTCTGGAATATATATGACCTACCGTCTCAATGATTGTAACATAGTACATTATTCATAACCATATTTAATAGACCAATTTAAGTCTAATTTTTGTATAAAAGTTGTAATAATTTCAGTAATATTATTCTGTTGAAGATTTATTTATTACCTTTTTAACCTTGTAAATTTAGCAAAGTCATTTTTGACTTATGAAATAAATATCATCAAAACATCCGACCTCAGATTAAATAATTAATCATTGAAATAAGTGAAATAAAAGGAATAATAAACATGAAAACAGTGAGCAAGAAAGTAAATAATTTAACTATTTATATTATTTTGGATGATAAGGAATTTACATGATGATTTCCACATAAGGTAATGGAATTATTAACTCAATTTCTATTCATTAGGTTAAAATTCAACTTCAATGATTATGACATGCTAGGACTGTGTGTGAAAATAATTTTTGAGTGTCTTTGGATTTTTTGGATATAAATATGTTAAAAATAATTATTTAATTTGATTAACACTCTCTTCATTGATATAATATTTGTAAATAACATTTTTGTCACTATTATTTTTCTAGGACACATGCCTTATGCAAAACTTGTTTGTCTACTATAGTGTATATAATACCAATTAATTTATATTATGATTCATATCTAAAAAATAATTGTATTGAAATATCCATATAATAATCCTCCATTCAGGGGGACTATGATTCAAATGATACATAATCAGTAATAGTATATGTTACAATCTCATTATTTATCAGGATAGTTTATGATTATTTTTTCATGATGAGGTCATATGATCTATCTATCAAATAACTAACAACTTTTCTTCTCCTATTTTTATTTCAATAGAATAAATTTTTTCCCTTCATAATACTTTATTTATGTACTTAATAGATAAAAACTAACATTCTTAAAAAAAACATCTTTTCGGTTGAATACTCATTTTCATCAAAAAATGTGTTTTCAAAAAATGTTTCAGGACATTTTTTCTTTCAAAAATATTTTTTAAAAAATAATAAATTATATTTATATAAATAAATTTTCTAATTTCATTCGAAATAATCCATTATATTTTTTCATGGTTATTTTAATGGAAAATAATTGTTTTTAATACATACACTCCGTAATTATTATTCTTTTTTATTTTTCAAAATCATTTTCCATATGCTATCCTAATTTGATGTTACATACTATTTACATGGGATATTATAAAAACTATTTATATTTATTGTTTATCATGATGGTTTTTGTTCATGTTGAAATGCTGAAATATTTTTAAAAATGATTTCTTTTCCATGTGTAATGTTATGATGAAATGTTTAGGGAACCCATTTATTTTTTAGAGTTTTGACGTGATTTATATTATTTGTATAAAAAATATGTATTGTAACATCCCAGGTAAATAAAGAATATGACACTTTTATATTTATCCATAGTTGTGAATAAAATATTAATATTACTTTAATGGGAACTCTATGATCAATGGCGTACCCAATACGTGACAACGAGTTCCTTTGAAATCATACATTGCACTTTAATAATATTATTTTGAATGTTAGTTAACGCCTAGGCATTGTAATGGAGGTAATTAAAATAACTAACTACAAAATGATTATATATGTTTGTCAAAGATTTTTACTTTTTACAATAAATGTTAGAGGATTAAATATGTGAATGAATTCAATTTTAAGCATAAACATTCTAATACTCTTTAGAAGGTCAATTAACCGCCTTTTGATGGTGATCCGCTTTTAAATACACTTTTTGACAATTTTATGTGTTATATTTGACTAAATAAAATACTTCTTTAGAATCGGGGCATCATAATTTACTTTGTGTAAATTTTTGGTATTTTTCCGAAAAAGTTCAATTTTTAATGAATATTGAAAAGTGTTCTATTTTAATTCAAAACCTCTTTTTAATATAATTTATTTATATGAAAAGATTATCTTTTGAATTGGTTTTAAAGTGAAATTAGAATATATTTTTACCATTTAATCCAATAGTGGATGTTGGAATTAATTTCACATTGAAATCGGACTTTAACTAGTGTCAATCTTTTGATACATTTTGTTTCATAAAAACTCCCTATTTGTTTTGACAGTGGGAATTAATTATTAAATTAATTAATGAAACTTATATGTTTTGAATTTTGTAAAATAGACATCATTTTTGAATTCAGAATATCAAATACAGCTTAGGGTAAATGTTTGGTAATTTTCTGAAAAACTTCAATTTTGATGGATAGTGAAACCACTAAGTGGTACTTATAAAAACTGATTTTCCATTTAAATGAACCTTTTCCATCATTGTGTATTGAATTTAAAAAATCCGACATACATGGTTGTCATTAATAAGTAAAATGTGATTCAATGGGATTAAGAAAAATTTTGGTGAATAGTAACTTATTATGTTTTTAATCGCGATTAGAGGTAATTAGTGTAGTTTAAGGTAAAAATAATGTATTAATAATATGGGATGAGCTTGAAACATGTCTTACCCTCATTGGATATGTCATTTCCGACCAAGAAAATCCATGGGTCAACTTGGGGACCCCATTGAGCCAATTTGGTTGGGAAATGACATAAATAACGTTT
The DNA here is from genome assembly GCA_963277665.1 of Viscum album. Lineage (NCBI taxonomy): Eukaryota > Viridiplantae > Streptophyta > Magnoliopsida > Santalales > Viscaceae > Viscum > Viscum album. The sequence continues at coordinate 1,256,965,511 of OY728134.1, forward strand.
TATTTAATGTTAAAGTAAAAATGACACAAACATGAGATATTTTACTAAAACAATTTTTATATCAGGTTATACAAGTCATATTTTTTATTATAAAAACTCATTTGAATGATAAATAGATTTCCTACATCATAGTATTTTTTTTATAATTTTTAGACTATAAATAAATTAATTTATTTATGAAATCATGATGATGCAGCGATTACCTCATTAATAAAGGATTTAAATAAAATGAAATGATTATGTAAAATATATGACCTAAACATGTCCAAAACCAATTGTATGGGTGGATTTAGAACTCTTATTACCTTACCCTCGAATTATATCAATGTGGGACCTTTTTAATCCAAAAGGCATTTTAAAATAAATTAGCATTTCATTACATTCTAAGAGTGTTGTTCCTCTCCCCTTATAAAAGGCCCCCACCTCAACCTCCTTACCCACACTTCAAAATCCTTTGTCTTGGCCAACCCCTGCCCATTTTGTCTCTCCAAATCCTTCTATAACTACTTGAAGACTCAATTTTGGCAGAAGTCTTCCCAAAGAAGCCTTTGAGCTCAAACCAAAGGGAGTTACCTGATTTTAAGGTAATGACTTCACTTGAGTCCTTTTGTTTTATTTTGCTTCTCTGACCCCCTAAACTCTTTTTATTAATTTCTTTTGTAAAAAATCCAGTATCTTCAATATACTAGGATGTTGTTATAAGAAGGATCCGTGCTACACTTACACACACCTACATCAAATGGTTAAAGAACATACTGTTTCCGTGGATGGTGAATTTCTGCCTCACGAAACGATGATTGTTCAACACTCATATAACACCTTAAAAGGTGGAAATTAAGATGTCACTATATTTATATATGATATATAATATGTTTATGTTTTACTTAAGCTTCTATATTTTTCTTTTGTGGCATACCTTTATGGTTTCCATTGTGGGTAAACACGATAATTTCATTTTAGGAAGTGCGGACTACCGCCCCCTAAAGTGATTTGATTCGTTAATTCCATAATATGGGATGTATAAAGGATGTATTTAAAGTTATTATATATGATATATGTTACATATAAATTATGAATATAATTATAGAATTTAAATATAAAAACCTCTCATTTATTTTTATTTCCATTAATATGATATAGAAATGAAAGTAGCGTTCATGCGTACGTACGGCTTACCGTCTCCATGAATGGTGCATTTCATTTATTACCTCTAAATGATTATGTAATATTATAAATACATGTATATTCTGGATATGTATGATATATATGATATCAAAATCATTAATATCATTCTGTATAAAATGAACCTTTGACCACACGAACAACATGTAATTGTAAGAAGTCCACAGTCGAATTAAGAACCAAATATCGACAAAACAAACATTATTAACATAAATGATTACATAATATTTATAACATGGAAATAAGTGATATAAAAGGAATAATGAACTTGAAAAATGTTCTTAAACAAGTAAAAATTAACTCAAGTTTATTATTCAGGACGTTAAAGAACGATCGAGTCATGTCGGACCTGAGGTAAGGGATCCTACTCCTCTCTTTCTTTTTAAGTACACACTTTTATGTCATTCCTTTCAAGCTCATCTTTCTTGTGATTGGGATGTTATTTTATATCTGTAATTTTTATTTTCATATGATGAGAGACCCTATTTTCTCTCATCAATCCATTTTGGAAGTTTTGAGTGGCGCTGTTAGGCTGCCGAATTTTCGTAAGAGATCTAACCTCTCTCTTTATTTTTAAGTACTCTCCTTTATGTCACTTCTTTTAAGATCCAATTTTTTTTTATGGGGGATGTTCTTTTATATTCCTATTTCTTTACATTTTATTTTAATATGATGAGATACCCTATTTGATCTCAACAATCCATTTTTGGAAGTTTTATGTGGCGCCGTTAGGCTGCCGAGTTTTCGTAAGGGATTTGTCATCTCACCTTTCTTCCCGTGAGATTTATGCTACACTTTCCACAATTTAATTTGAGTGGTTTATTTAATATCCATTATTCTAATCTTTGTGTAATGTACTTTCTTTATTGAGTATTTACATCAATGTTGTATTACCCTTCTTTCATGGGGTGTACGTTTCGAAAGTTGCCCAAATTGGTAAGGGAACCTTTCACCATCCTCTTTTTAAAAGACTTCTTTTGTTATGTATTTTAATTTACATCTTATTATGTTGGGATATGTTCATATATATAATTATTGATGTAAAGTTTATGTCCAAGTTATGAGATACCATTCACTCTCTCATCAACTGATTTTCTGAAATTTGTAGTAACGCCGTTAGGCTGTCAAATTTTTGCAAGGGAACTTCTTAACCCAATTTTGATTTTTTGGGATAAGCTTGTACTCCTTGAATATTTCGTTCTATGAATATGTGTGAATATCCTCAGATTTTTTTACACTTAATTTCCACTTATATTTGGTGTATTACTTTGTCACACAAAATTATGTAGTTGATTTATCCTTAATCCATGGATACCATCTTTGTATGGGACTTCATCTCAATCTCCTTTCATTGAGGCATATTTTGTTTTATACACAACCTTCTTTTATAAGGTGTATAAACCCCTTTGACTTATATGTTTATCCGAAAGGAATATTTTTTATACAAAGCGTTTTACTAAACGAAAAAAGGGAATGTTTCTGTCGTACATATGCGGTGACAATGACTTCTCTGCCACCATGACCATTATTTGAGATTCATCTTCCTCTTCAAGCCATACATTTTTATTAAATAAAAATAAATACCATATTTTAATTTTCTTTTATTTTGGTATTGAAAATGGTTTTCATAATGTTTTTATATCAATGTGTTGTATTGATGTCTTGTGATTGGAAAGTGGAAATGTTATGTTTCCTTTATGCATGTTTTATGTGATAAAATTATGTTATGGTTCTTTGGAATTATTATGAAGAAGGGTGGTTTCGTGAAAAACTAAGGGCGGGTGAGCCCAATATAGCTCTCCAATGCATTGGGTAACGCGAAAGAGTTAAACGTTAAGGTTTCTCCGAAGATATTTAGGGAATATACTGTGGTGGTTATTCCAAACGTAACCAAGAGGGTTACTCCCTACGTAAGAATGTTATGAATGACTCAAGATACCATTATGCCTTATGATTTCTATGATTTATTCATGATTTTATGTTGTATGTTAAAATGCTTATGTTTTATGGGTAAATTATGATTTCATTCTTATGTACACATGTACTCATGTTTCCTTTCCTTATTTTTAATATCCCTTACTGAGATTTTTATGCTCATCCCAAGTTTTTGAAATGTTATTCACAGGTCAAGGGAAGGGTACATGATATGATGATAGTGTCAAGGAAGTGTCAAGAAAGAATCCATGTGATATTTTAAATATGTTTCCGTTGATTGAAAAAAAAATGAATACTGTCTTTTATGTAACCACTTTGTTTAAATGTGGAATTTAATGCAAGTTTTATGATCTAATTTTCAAAAACTCTAAACCTGAAAAGATACTCAATGTGTAATATTTTAATAACTCAAGATTAAGTAAGGTTTAAGGCTGGGGCCTTATAGTTGGTATCAAAGGTCAGTTTAGATAACTTTAGAGGTTTGTGTATTCTCTAGGCATAAGTGACATTACCATAATGGTTAGGATTTCGGAAAGAGCACTAGTTTTAGATAATGTGAATTAGTAAGTATATCTTAGTGTTTATCTTCATCATTAGTACATGATGGTTTTGTTTATATACTCACAATGACCTTTTTTGTTTTAGTAAATGGCTGGATCTAGTAGGCACCAAAGTAACAGTGGATGTGAAGGAAACTGTGACAGTTTTTTTAGCAAGCAACTGAATGATATGAGAGCTGTAATGACAACTCTTGTGATTATCCTCAACCAACTATCTGGATTCATGATTGACCACCTAAACCTTGGTGATTTCTCTAAGGCATCATATATACGAGAAACAAATCCCTACAGAACTATAGTTAATTATCATAAAGGTAAGTGTGTTCAAAAACCTATGTGTCAATGATGTGGAAAGAAACACCTAGGAAAATGTTTCAAAGGGAAAGAAATATGCTATAGATGTGGGAATGAAGGTCATAAAGCAAGAACCTGCCATGGAAAAAGGAAGCATCCAGTTGACTCGAGGAAAGAAAACAAAGTTCTTTATGAGGGATCAATAGAATGTTTTAAATGTGGTGTGCATGGTCATTATGAAAACACATGTCTTATGAAGAAGTTTCGTGAATGGGATCACCAAGATCGTACAAATGTTCATTTACCAATACCTAATGCCATTCCGATTGAGGATAAAGAAACTGAAAATGACCAATCAAAGGTATGGATTATTTCGTAACTATTGTTTTCCTATTTTGGAATCTTAGGATATGATTCATGATTTTTTTTGTAGGAAAGAATTATTTCAGAATAAGTTTGAAAGGAATGGTTAATGGATCATGAAGAATGTTGAATGAGTAACATGTCAAAATATAAGGGCTTCATGTGTTATGGTGAAATTCTTAAGAGTATTAAGTCTCTTTTGATGATGGGGTTACATTTGAAGACTTTTTATAGAATGTGTAACCTTGATGTTTAATATATGAAAATTTTATTCAAGGAATAGTTATCTGTTCTTTTGTGGAAATAGTTATAAAGAACCATTTGGGATTATATGATCCTTACTTTTGAGGTAATTATGGGTTACTATATGTTATGATGGAAGTGAAAGGCATGAGATAAAATTGAGGTTAAATTATGTTATGATTATTTTTAAAGATTTTATATCGTTTTGGGGAATGTTTTAAAAATTATATAGTTTTGGAAAAAGGACAACATGCAGACCGTGTGACAACCCATCGCGTCCGACAAAGATCCGGGAATCGAACCCACAACCAATGTGCGACTGGTATTTATCGCCTACCACTGGACTACGTGAAGTCCCTGGTTAGTTCGACTAATTCTTTTTAGTTATATGATTTTAGTAATCAAGAGTAAGTTTATTTTGGGTTATCTATGGAAATGATTAACCTATCATCGAGGATATGTGAATAGGTTAATTACTTTTTAATATAAGAATTTAAGAGCAACTGATGATATTTGGAGATAAAAGTTAATTTGTACCTTGGAAGACTATGTGACTAAATCCTTCAAATATTTGGGTTTCAATATTATTTTGGTTTACTTTGAATAATTTTATGGACAAGTTGTTTATCAAATGGTCCTCGTTAAACTTTGGGTTTTGTTGGAAAAATTTTGGAGATTAAGAATAGATTTTACTTTTATAAATGGATATCCTTTTCTGGATTATCTGATCTTGTACTAACCTTTTTGGTTTTGGTTTTGGTTAAAGTCTAAAGCCATGGGAAGTATATAGCATTCTTATTTGGGTTAGGTGATTCTCTAGAAGTTGATTATAGCTCTCTTAATGTAAAAAAGTCATCCTAAATACTCATCTTCTGGAGAAAATATAAGTTTGTGTAAGAAATCTAATAAAAGTTGAAAGTCAACATGATAGGTAATTATGTTTCCTTATGAATAAATTCTTCAATAATAAAAACAAAAAAATGTTGTCTATTAACTTTTCTTACTAGGGAATCGAATACCGTTTAACCCATCACAAGTTTGTGATTTTCTTATGGTTAACTTTCTCCTAGACATCTTTACTGTCACTCACCATCAAAACATGACCCTTTTTTTTCCTCCATGTCCAAATTTTCATACTTGGAATCCTAGTATGGGTTAACTCGGGTGACCTTTGTACTTATCTTTCTTTATTTTAAACTGATTGTTTTACCGACTCTTGTTCCGATGTGGGACTTTCAAAGATGTTTCCGAGCCCAATTTTAAAATTGCGAGGATGCAATTCCAAAAAGGGGGGGAAGGATGTAACACCCCAGGTAAATAAAGAATATGAAAATTTTATATTTATCCATATTTTTGAATAAAATATTAATATTACTTAAAAGATAACTCTATTATCGATGGCATACCCAATACGTGAGAACGAGTTCCTTTGAAATCTTAGGTTGCACTTTAATAATATTATTTGAAATGGTAGTTAACGCCTAACCGTTGTAATGGAGGGAATGAACAGAACTAACTAAAAAATGATTATATTTGTTTTTCAATTATTTATATTTTTTACAATAAGTGTTAGAGGATTAAAAATGTGAATGAATTCAATTTTAAGCGTAAACATTCTAATACTCTTTATAAGGTCGATTAACCGCCTTTTGATGGGGAACCGCTTTTCAATCGACTTTTTGACAATTTTATGTGTTATATTTGACTAAATAAAATTCTTCTTTAGAATTGGGGAATCAAAATTTACTTTGTGTAAATTTTTGGTATTTTTCCAAAAAAGTTCAATTTTTAATGAATAGTGAAAATGTTGTATTTTAATTCAAAATCTCTTTCTAATATAATTTATTTATATGACTATATTATCTTTTGAATTGGTTTTAATGTTAAATTAGAATATATTTTTACCATTTAATCTAATAGTGGTCTTTGAAATTAATTTCACAATGAAATCGGATTTTAACTAGTGTCAATCTTTTGATACATTTTATTTCATAAAAACACGGTATTTGTTTTGACAGCGGGAATTAATTAGTAAATTAATTAATTAAACTTATATGTTTTGAATTTTTTAAAATAGACAACATTTTTAATTCGGAATATCAAATATAGCTTATGGTGAATTTTTGGTAATTTTCTGAAAAACTTCAATTTTTGATTAATAGTGAAACCACTAAGTGTTACATATAAAAACCAATTTTCCATTTAAATGAAATACTGATATCTTTGTGTTTTGAATTTCAAAAATCCGATATACATGGTTGTCATTATGATGTAAAATGTGATTCAATGGGATTAAAATAATTTTTTGGTGAATAGTAACTTATTATGTTTTTAATCGCGATTAGAGGTAATTAGTGTAGTTTAAGGTAAAAATAATGTTTTAATAATATGGGATGAGCTTGAAACATGTACTACCCTCATTGGATATGTCATTTCCGACCAAGACCATCCATGGGTCAACATGGGGACCCCATGGAGCCTATTTGGTTGGGAAATGACATAAATAACATTTTATTTAATGTTAAAGTAAAAATGACACAAACATGAGATGTTTTACTAAAACAATTTTTACATCAGGTTATACAAGTCATGTTTTTTATTATAAATAGTAATTGGAAATCTAAAAAGATTTCATACATCATAGTATTTTTTTTATAATTTTTAGACTTTAAATAAATTAAATTATTTATGACAACATGATGATGCAGTGATTACCTCATTAATAAAGGATTTAAATAAAATGAAATGATAATGTACAATATATGACCTAAACATGTCAAAACCCTATTGGATGGGTGGATTTATAACCCTTATCACCTTACCCTCTAATTATATCAATGTGGGTCCTTTTAAATCCGAAACTCATTTTAAAATAAAGTAACATTTCTGTACTTTCCAAGAGTGCCCCTCCTCTCCTCTTATAAAAGGGCCCCACCTCTACCTCCATACCCACACTTCAAAAGCCTTTGACTCAGCCAAACCCTACCAATTTTGTCTCTCCACCTACCTCTATAACTCCTTGAAGCCTCACTTCGGGCAGATGTCTTTCCAAGGAAGCCTTTGAGCTCAAACCAAAGGGAGTTACCTGATTTTAAGGTAATGTCTTCCCTTAAGTCCTTTTGTTTTATTTTGCTTCTCCAACCCCCTAAAATATTTCTATTAATTTCTTTTGTAACAAATCTAGTATCTTAAATATACTAGGATGTTGTTATAAGAATTATTCGAGCTACACTTACACACACCAAAATCAAATTTTTAAAGAACATACTATTTTCGTGGATGGAAAATTTCTGCCTCATGAAACGATGATTGTTCAACACTCATATAACACCTTAAAAGGTGGCCATTAAGATGTAACTATATTTATATATGATATATAATATGTTTATGTTTTACTTAAGCTTATGTATATTTCTTTTGTGGCATACCTTTATGGTTTCCATTGTGGGTAAACATGATAATTTCATTTTAGGAAGTGCGGACTACCGCCCCCTCAAAGTGATTTGATTCGTTAATTCAATATGTGGGATGTATAAAGGATGTATTTAAAGTTATTATATATGATGTATGTTACATATAAATGATGAACACAATTCTGGAATTAAAATATACATACCTCTAATTTATTTTTATTTCCATTAATATGACATAGAAATGAAAGTAGCGTTCATGCGTACGTACGACTTACCGTCTGCATGAACGGTGCATTTCATTTATTACCTCTAAATGATTATGTAATATTATAAAGACATGTATATTCTGGATATATATGATATATATGAAATCCAAATCATGAATATCATTCTGGATATAATGAACCTTTTACCACACGAACAACATGTAATTATAAGAAGTCCACTTTCGACATAAGAACCAAATATCGACAAAACAAACATTATTAACATAAATGAATACATAATGTTTATAAAATGGACATAAGTGATATAAAATGAATAATGAACTTGAAAAATGTTCTTGAACAAGTAGAAATTAACTCAATTTTATTATTCAGGACGTTAAAGAACGACCGAGTCAAGTCGGACCCGAGGTAAGGGGTCCTACTCCTCTCTTTCTTTTTGAAGTACACTCTTTTATGTCATTCCTTTTAAGCTAATCTTTCTTGTGATTGGGATGTTATTTTATATTAATCTTACTGTAATTTTTTTGTTCATATGATGAGATAACCTATTATCTCTCATCAAACAATTTTGGAAGTTTTGAGTGGTGCTGTTAGGCTGCCGAATTTTCATAAGAGATCTAACCTCTCTCTTTCTTTTTAAGTACTCTCCTTTATGTCATTTCTTTTAAGCTCCTCTTTGTTATGATGTGGGATGTTCTTTTATATTCATCTTTCTGTAAATTTTATTTTAATATAATGAGAGACCCTATTTGATCTCATCAATCCATTTTTGGATGTTTTAAGTGGCGTCGTTAGGCTGCCGAATTTTCGTAAGGGATTTTTCATCTCACTTTTATTACCATGAGATTTTTGCTACATTTTACACAATTTCCTTTGAGTGGTGTATTTACTATCCATTATTCTACTCTTTGTGTAATATACTATCTTTTATGAGTATTTAAATCAATGTTTTATGACCCTTCTTTCATGGGGTGTACGTTTCGAAAGTTTCCCAAATCGGTAAGGGAACCTTTCACCCTCCTCTTTTTAAAAGACTTCTTTTGTTATGTCTTTTAATTTACATCTTATTATGTTGGGATATGTTCTTATATATCCTTATTTATGTAATGTTTACTTCCAAGTGATGAGATACCATTCACTCTTTCATCAAATGATTTTCTGAATTTTGTAGTGACGTCGTTAGGCTGTCAAATTTTTGCAAGGGAACTTCTTAACCCAATTTTGATTTTTTGGGATAACCTTGTACTCCATGAGTATGTCGTTCTATGAATATCTTTTAATAAACTCTGATTGTTTTACAATTATTATCCACTTATATTTGGTCTATTATTTTTTCACACATAATTATGTAATTTATATATCCTTAATCCAAGGATATCATCTTTGTATGGGACTTCGTCTCAATCTCCTTTCATTGAGGCATATTTTGTTTTATACACATCCTTCTTTTATATGGTGTTTAAACCCCTTTGACTTCTACGTTTCTCCGAAAGGAATCTTTTTTATACAAAGAGTTTTACTAAATGACACAAGGGAATGTTTTTGTCGTACGTATGCGGCGACAACGACTTCTCCACCGTCGTGACCATTATTTGAGATTCGGCTTCCTCTACAAGCCATACCCTTTTTAAACAAAAATAAATACCAAGTTTTAATTTTATTTTATTTTGGTATTGAAAATGGTTTTCATAATGTTTTTATATCAATGTTTTTTATTAATATCTTGTGATTGAAAAGTGGAAATTTTTTGTTTCCTTTATGCATGTTTTATGTGATACGATTATGTTATGGTTCTTGGGAATTATTATGAAGATAGGTGGTTCCGTGAAAAACTAAGGGTGGGTGAGCCTGATATAGCTCTCTAATGCATTGGGTAACATGAAGGAGTGAAACGTTAAGGTTTCTCCGAAGAGATTTAGGGAATATACTGTGGTGGTTATTCCAAACGTAACCAAGAGGGTTACTCCCTACGTAAGAATGTTATGAATGCCTCAAGTTACCTTTATGTCTTATGACTTCTATGATTTATTCATGATTTTATGAGGTATGTTAAAGTGCTTATGTTTTATGGGTAAAGTATGATTTCATTCTTATGTACACATGTACTCATGTTTCCTTTCCATATTTTTTATATCCCTTACTGAGCTTTTTATTCTCATCCCAAGTTTTTGAAATGATTTTTCACAGGTCAAGGGAAGTGTACATTATATGATGATAGTGTCAAGGAAGTGTCAAGAAAGAATCCATGTTTTATTTTAAATATGTTTCCGTTGATTGGAGAAAATTAATACTATCTTTTATGTCACCAGTTTGTACAAATGTGGAATGTAATGCAAGTTTTATGATCTAATTCTCTAAAACTCTAAACATGAAAAGATCCTCAATGTGTAATCTTATAATAACTCAAGATTAAGTAAGGTTTAAGGGTGGGGCCTTATATGTATGGTTTTCACTATTTAATATGTGGGACCTATATATCTATTCAATTAATTTGGTATTGATATATATATCACATGAGATAGATAGGACTAGGAAGGGGAGTGAACTCAGTTTAGTATGTGAAACTTTTCACCATGATAGTCATCAGAGTGAATACTCAAAACTATAATGGTGTGTTGAGTGAACCAACTATGCTATGATGAAATGTTTTCCATTGGTGATAGAGGTGTGTCCCACCCAGGAGTGGTAGCAATCCATAGAGTTTGTTTATATGTTTTGGAAATGAGACATGAATATTAAGGGAATGATTTTTAATGATTATGGTTATTCCACATTTCCATTCCAAATATTCTTTTCTCAAGGATTATATTCTTTGATGATTTTAAGACTCATGCCTTATGAACTAATATGATTTATTCCATGGATCAATAATTACGAACTGTGATATACATGCTATGATTTTCAAATTTTCATGATCTTATACACTTATGCGTGTGTTATGTTCATGTGATGTTTGATATCTCCTTTGTTGACCCTTTACGAGAACATGACATCACCTTTCATATGTTTCCTTTTCATAGGTTATAATGAAATATTTCAAGTGGGATATGTCTAATAAGGGTACTAGATGTAAATAAATTTTGTGGGATGATATATATTTTTATGGGATAGTTATTTATGCTTCTAGGATATCTAATAGTTTTTTATAATTGTATAGAAATATAAACTTTATTTCTATTTTGGTATGTAAGTGATCCAAATTATTTTCTTAACATTGTTTAATTTTTTTAGAAATAATTGGGTCAAATTTGTCAATATAAGAATTAGAAATGTATTATTTCTTCATTTATTTTCAGATACAATAGTCAATATTTTGGGTTGTTATAATAACTATTTTTGAGGAAGGGTGTGGTAATGACCTGGTGGAAGGTACACTTATAATTCATTATATAACTTGTATTGCATTATTTAATTATGTAATTACTTACTCATTTATTTCAATCAAATTTTATATAGGTATCATAGTATAACATCAATGAGTAGGTGTTGATATATCAGTAAAATATCTTAATAGAGTAATAATTGAATCCCAAATCAATGACTCTTCCCTGGTTGATGTTTGTATTAATGTTTCATTGTAAAATATTTTTATTCATTATCTAGTTGGATATAATGTCATTTTAGGAATGAACTATCTCAGTTTACATGAATCCCATATCAATATCTATGGAGGGGAAGTTATATTTGATAATATTTGTGAAACTATGATTTCCTATCAATGTGATGAAATAAATGAAATTTTGATGGAAATTATATCCATTTTATTGGTCATATTACCTATCAAAAAGGGGAATTTATCATAAATTATTGGGGATAAACTCAACATTGAAAATTTTCCTATTGTGTGGGAGATTAATGTTGTCTTTATAGAAAATTTTTAAGGTCTTAGAAATTGAGAGTTCAATAGATCTCATACCAAATGAAACACCAATTTCCAAGAGTTTATATGTAATGGCCCCGATTGATTTCCAATAATTAAAGAAGAAACTATAGGAGAATCTTTATAAGGGATTCATTCATCCAACTGAATCATATTGTGGATCAACAATTTTTTTATTAAGAATTATTATGGAGTAATGTGAATCAACTTTTATTATATGGAACTTAACTAGATCACTATTAAAAATAAGTATCCTCTACATTGTATTGATGAATTTTATAATATACTATATCGAGATCAGGAATTTTTCAAAATTTATCATTTATCGGGATACAATCAATTGAGGGTCAAGAAGAAGGATATACCCAATCCCACATTCCATAAAAGTAATAGAAACAATGAATTTATAGTGATAACTTTTGGACTTATTAGTTCCCCCACTATGTTCCTGGTTTTAATAAATAAAGTCTCTAAGTATTAACATGATCATTTTTTGGTATTCATCATAGATGGTATTATTTTATATTGAAAGTGAAAAGAAGTGAATGAACCTCATTTGAGATTTTTTTATAAAATTCAAAATAAATGATAAGGCTTTTGAAAACATTCTCATGCATGAATGTTGGATATGTAATATCTCATTCATGGGTCATATAATCTTATTTGAGGTTATATTATTAGACCCTACAAGGAAAAAATTTATTAAATTTTGGACCATTGCAACAAATGTGATTGAGAGTGGTATTTTACATTATATGGCTTGATATTATTGGATCTTTTGCAGAATATTTTAGTGTTATCTACCCACTCACCAAGATATCTGAAATTGGATCCATTTTCATTTTAAATAATGAATGTGAGGAATGTTTTATGGAACTTAAGAGAATACATGTTAGTGCACATGTTTTTACTATACCCTATAGTAGATAATGGGTTTTAATCTAAAATAATGCATCAAAGAATTGATTTGGATGTGTATTTATATAGAATGATATGGTTATCATTAAATCCTCATGAAAATTGATGTTCTATGAGAAAATTTATACATATCAATATTTGGAGTTAGTTGTGGTAATTTTTGCATTAGTGACATGGAAGAGTTTTATCTATGGATAATGGTGTGACATATATAATGATAAAAAATGTGTAAATTATATTTTCACTCAAAAAGACATAATAATTCACCAAAGGATATGGTTAGGGATGATTAAATATTATTACTGCTTCATACATTACTACATGGTGAAAGAGAACAAGATGTCAAATACTATATTTTGAAAGGATCACGTTATCTTATATATTATAAAGATTCATAAATATCTAATATTTATGGAATTTAAATGGATTGAGATAAAAATATTAAAGGATGGTAATAAATATTATCATTCTCAAATAATTATTTTGTTATCTAACAATGAGAAGATTAAAGACACATATAATAAAAATGTATAACTATAAAAGAAGATGCGAAATGTTCCTCACATAAACAATAATTTTGATGGAATTATAAGGTTGTGGAACAATGTATGTGTCTTTTATATAATAGATTTGAGTAAGGAGATAATTGATGAATCTCATAGTTCATCATTATCTATTTATCCTAGAAGTACTAATATATATATAATTGATATTGTAATTATTGTTAGATAAAATGAAGAGAGTTATTTCATAGTATGTTTCTTGGTGCTTGATATGTTAGCAATTTAAGGTTGAGAGACAAATTATAAGGGGAATTTATCACCACTACCCATACCAGAATGGAAATTGAGAAACATTACCAGGGATTTTTTTGTCGGACTCCCTAAAAAATAAATATTTAATAATTCTATATGGGTTCTAGTAAATCACTTAATGAAGATATCACAATTCATTATAATCAGATATTATTTTAATCTATATCATCTTTCAATGAAAAACATTAATTTAGTGGTAATGTTTCATTGAATACTAAATTATATTATTTTTGTTCGAGATATTACATTTACCCTGATTTTTTGGAGATGTCTTTAGAAGGCTCTATATAATGATTTTGTTCCAAAACTTCTTTTCATCCTAATAATTATTGTCAGTATTATAGAACCATTAAAACACTATTATAATTTCTGTGATCTTTCTATATGGATATAATCGGTGGTTAGAATAAAAACATTCATTTTTTGTAGTGTTTCTAAATATATAAATTTCACTCTAGCATTTAGATAACACCATTTTAATTCCTCTATGGTAATAAGTACAAAACTCCAACATAGTCAAATAAATATGTAGAAATAAATCTATTGGGACCCAATTTATTTTAGAGTTTACAAAAGAAGTTATATAGACAACATTAATAAATATTTATTTTTTAAAGTGGGTAAAAATGTATTCAAGTGAATATATTAATGGAAGAGAGTGATGATATTTGTAAAAAAGGAAATTTATTCCCTATTTATATTGCCCCTTTTGAAATTATTGATCATATCGGGATAGTATCTTATCCATTGGCACTTCCACTGCATCTCTCTCATGTTAATGATTTATTCCATATATCTATCTTGAAGAAGTATGTACCTGATACTTCACATGTAATGAACTCAAAAGTCAAACTACTATGGAACTTTATTTCCTATGAACAACCTATCAAATTATTTTATTATAGGGATAATATTTTAGAGAACCTAAATACTCACATTGTAATAGTTCTCTAAAAAAATCAAAAACTCAATACAGCTATACTGGAATAAGTGGATGCATTGAAACAGATAAATCCTCTTATATTTTTATGAGAGTGATAAATTTTAAAGGAAAAAATAATTTTAATGGTTATATAAGATAATAAACCAATATTTTTATATAATATTTATCTTTGCAAAATTTTATTTCTTCAATAGTTTGTATCACACGCAACAATAGTTTAGATGAGCCGCCTAATTTTTAAAAAATATTATGTGATCATTACTGGTTTTCCATTGGATTTGTAGTTATGAATATAAATAACTAAATTGTGGAAAATAATTGGTCTATACATTTATAAATATAATAATTTATTTTCATAGGTATAGAATATAGAACAAAATAATAATTCAAAACAATAATAATTTTTTATTATACAAAATTGTATTTATTTGTGAGGTTTTTTATTAATAAATTAAATTAATCACTATTGTTGAATTAAATTCATGAAATTTAAATATTATTTAATTGATCAAACATTTTAAAGATTAATAAAATATTTTGTAGTCAATGTTCACGTATAAGTACATGTTTTTACTTAAAAATTTGTTTTCCTTTCTTAAAAGAATTGTTTATCACATTCTGGACACTTAAATTAATATTAATTTCTTATGTTTATATTTACTAAATTATTTACATATAATTACATATTTATAATAATGATGTTCAAATATTTTAAATATATTATTCTTAATTTTGGTCAATATGACAATTGACCGTGAAAAAATTTATCACCTTGATAAAAGTAAATCCTGTTAATATGGAGTAAAAATAAGTGTTAAGGAAAAAAATAAATCCTAACTAATATTTGATGAGTTTAAATAGAACTTTAACACATTAGGTAATAAATTTAGTTATTTAATAGATACTTGTCAATGAAAACGATTTAGATATTATTAAGATCAATGAATTTTGTATAATGACACCCTTTTTTGTAACATATCTTATGTGACCACATAAGAAAAATGTATCTTAAAAATAAATAAAATTTTATTATTTTGATTTAAGTAAATTACTTTCATGATGGGTTTTTTTTATTTTTATTGTTATATAATGACTATAATTTCTTATGCAACACTGATGAAGTATTTTTTTTATTTAATATAAAATATTTTAATTCTGATAAAAATACAAAATCTGATATAATTTGAATTAATTAATGTTATAAAAAACTTTTATAAAACTATATGATATATTATGGAGGTTTTAAATGATTATATTCTAATTTATCATTTTTTCAGATGTATTTAATGTTAAATTAAGGGAATAATATCAAAATTGATAGTAATGATAATTTATAAAATCACTATTTGTTAAATTTTTAAAATTTATAAAAACATGAAATAAGATACGATGGATATCATGTGGCCTTAAATGTCATAAATATTCTATTTATGTTCTAATTTTCACCTTATAAATAAAAAAACCCAATCATTTCTATTGGAAAAGGTTTTACCATAGATAAAATTAAAAAATGGTTATCTAAGTGTTAATAAAAATGATTAGGATACAAATTACATTAAAAATAGTAAATTATAATTGATTATGGGATTAAAAATCTATATTATCTTATCTTATAATCCATTTTCATTTAAAGTCTTATTTCTTGATAATTAATTTCTTATAATTTGATATTTTAAAAAATTCCAAAAGTGGCCCTCAACTCAATTATAAACGATACGTTCTTCCCTAAAATTTCACACAACATTAATCCTTATATATCCTTAAACCCCTGAAAATTTCTATTCAATTAATAATTATTCATTTTTAGAGGTTTTGGTTTCATCAAATGACCAACCATAGTTCATTAGGAGGGATCTAAATGAGGGATTCCAAAGAAGAGGTAATCATCTTATTTGACCGTTTTCAATTTATTTCCTATTATACCCGTTCTAAATCTATGTTATTTTCATGAAATGGTTAAATAAAAATCCTCAATATAAGAAAATATTATCTCTATTATAAAACCATTATAATACACCATCTTGACCATCAAATTGGAATTGAATGTATCGGTCGTGCGTATGTACGACATACCATCTCCACATAGTGATAAAAATCATTTTTCTTTACCAAACTTTTATTTTTTGTTTTACTATGTGCTTAATGTTTATATATAAAAATTATAAAATAATTAAACCTATATAATTATAATTTCATATCTACATTCTAACCTTCCTAACTATTGTGAAATAATAATGTCCCTTGTGCGTACGTGTAGTCTACCACCTCCACAAAGTGATGCGATTTATTTTTTAATTTCTATTTTGTATATATGATAATCATGTTTAATTTTACCATAATGTTTGATAAATATGAAACAAAAATGATCCTATAAATATTAATTAATTTTCACCTTTATTTCATTACATTTGTTGAAAAATGAAAACAATGACAACGCGTGTGTATAACATACCATCTCCATGAACGGTGTAATTCATTATTCAATATTTAACTTTTATTAATTACTCAAAATATGTATATAAAAAATTTATAAGATATTTATTTCACGTATATTGTTCTTATCTTATGGAACTAAGATAAATTTATTGAACCATTGACCTGAAATACTAATGATAATTGATATAGTTAACCCCCAAAAATGTCATTTAAAAAAGGAATTATTTATAAAAGGGGGTTTTAAATTTTAATAAAAAGATAAAATATCATATAATAAATTTTAAAATGGTTCTATTATTTAATTATAATAAATTTTAGTTTATTATTCATGATGTTAATGTGATTTCTAATCAAGGGGGACTCAAGGTGATTGTTTTGTTTCGTAATCTCATTATTACACCAAATTTTTTTTATCTATCCACTAGGAAATATTTATCTAACATTAAAATGAATAAAAACATGTTATAATAAATATATTATCATTTTAAAATGATTATTTAATTTAATTTTTACATAATTTTAAATTTTTAAAAAACCTTTTTAATGGTATCACTTTATATAATTTTTTCAAATAAATAATTTTGAAATTTTTGGTCAAAAATATGGATAAATTGTTTTTTTAATTTATAATACATGGTTGGATTATTTCACTAACTTGAATAATAATTTATTTCAATCTTACATTATATTAATAAAAGTATATTTTCAAATAAAATTTTCCATTGTAAGTGGGCATTTTAAAAAAAATGTAATTTCAAAATGGATTGTTGCTTTCCTCAATAATTACATTAAGTGATCTTTAAAAAACATTTTCCATATAATATGACATCCATTCATTTCACTTAAAATTTAATGGGGAGATGATATAAAGAAATTATTATTATTATTATTATCATCTTCTATATGGTTTATGTATATGATTAAAATATGTTTATAAAACCCATTTTATTTATAGTTGTTATTTTATGATGAAGTGTTTACAAAACCAATTTATTTTTATGGTTTCTGATATGATGAATGTTTTATGAACTTGGGGCATAGATATATATTATTTGTATTATGTGATTGGTGGTACCTATATCTCTATCCAATGCATTAGATAATTATTCACATTCAATATTTTCAATGGGTACATGGGATGTTATCCCCTGACCTATATAGGGTACACCAGAGGTTATTCCAATCCCAAAGTAGGTACATGGGTGGTTAGCCTAGTCATAACATGTTATGAATGTCTTGGGGTATCCTTGAAATAATGTTTGATATGGTTATGTTTATTCCATGATATATGTTTAATACCATTGTTCTGATCTCATGGAACATGTTCGTTGATCTCATTATGATCCATGTCTTATAAACTACCATGATTTATTCCATGACTCGACTTTATGATAATAGATCTATAGGGTATTGTTTTCAAATGTTATGACCATACCCTTATTTTCATATTATTATTGTTTGATTATTGATATCTCTATTATTAACCCTTACTGAGAAAATTATATCACCAAATATTATGTTTTGTCTCTTAGGTTATGAATAATGGTTTTAATATATGATAATTCTAGTAAGGGTTTTAGATATAATGATACTAGTGTGAGAATATTTAGTCCCCCTATGAACCAGTATTTTCATCGTCCATGTTTCCAAAGGAACTGCACCGAAACTATCATGGGATGGATCAATACACCATGTAATGAATATTAATCTATTAATATTTAATATATTTGTATGAATTATATGTGTCATTGACTCATATTACTCATAAATTTTATGAAAATTGGGCTTTGTATATGATAATTATTAAACAGTAATTTATAATATCCAAACCTATGACCCACCATAGAGAAGTGCTAGGATCAATGTAGGTGATCAAAAAATTTCTCGATCCACAACTGGTGATACTTATTATTTATCATGATCTTGTGGAGTTCATAATAATCAATGTTGGGGTGAAATATAAATTCATTATTCTTTATGAAGTTGACCAGTACACCCCATGGTAATGAAAGAGAATGTATAAAACCGTTATCTAGATTCACATGTAGTTAATTATTTAGATCCTTATGTTCAACATCGGCTATTCCAAATTTAGACATGCATTTTACATATTATCTAGGGAAAAATTCTTTTCAAAACTCAACCAAAAAGCCTGAATGATGACTATAAAATATTTTTGGGAAATATATAATCATATTCCCTTACAAAAAAATCAATCGGGATGAGATTTTCCTTAGTCTCGATCAATTCTGCTAGATGATCATTCTGATAGGAAAATAATATTAATTATTCATATTATGATTCCAAAAGGGATTATACCTCATATTTGAACATGTAGATAATTATAGGATGATTCATGATATAGAGGTTGATTTTATTATCTCTGAAATTTAGGTTTTCATTGTACAATGATTTTCACTCAATATCCAGAATTGCATCTAAATATAGTAGTGGAGTTTTATAAGGTTCGCTTGAAGTTCGTGCTACACATTTAGACATGGGAGGAGTTGTTAAAATTGGATTCAATAATTTCATGATTTTTTGTTTTTGACTATATCTCCACTTCTATATTTTTTGTGGTGTTTCAATAGTTCTACTAAACAAACATGATGTGAATGAATGGGAAAAACAAAATAAAATAGTATATTTATTATTCATGATATATGGATATAAAAATAATATAATACCAAAATATCATGAGGCCTATTATATTTGGGTAATTATATTCATTAAATTAAAACATGAAACATTGGTATAAACATATTATTTAAAAAATCTAAAAAAAATCCCTTAAAATGAATAGATCTTTAAAAAATACCTAGGATTACCAATGGATGTAGATAAGAAAGGTGTTTGATATTGTCACATCATGGATTTTATTTAAAGGTAGTGATTTTTTATTCATGGTATTATATTTTTCCCTTGGTTTTCCCAGATTATTTGGGAGAAAATAGAGGTTTTTGGACCTAGTAGTACGTGGTGCATCATTGGTGCATGGTTAGGGGAACCCATGTGCTAGCCTAAGAGGAATTGTGCAACCTGGAATGTGGAAATATCCAGGCCGCATGGTCTTCTTCATGGTCATGCGACCTCCCCTAGGAAATGGGATTTCATTATTTATAATTTTAAAGATATGTACTAAAGGTGTATAATGTTTTGGATAACTATGTGTCTTGTCTGGGTCATTAAAAATGAGAATTATGCTTTTCCCTTCATAAATTAACCCATTATACCACCCCTTTCTCCCCCATTTTGGATTTTCCACCCAAGGTGCCTCCTCCCCTCCAATAATTTCATATATAAACCCCAATATTTGGTGTTTTTGGATTTGGATCACCATGAATAATAAATTAAGGGTATCTTCCCTTGATCTCTTCCTTCTTCTAGGGTTCACTTTCCTCTTTCTTGGTTTCTCTTTTATCTAGATGGTTGGTTTCCCAATAAAGGGATTCAATCTTGGTTCTTTGGGTTTAATATTTGTCTTTATGGTTTGATTGATCTATTATTGGGCCCCATTGTAGAGTAGTTGTGGTTTTGTAATGGATTTCAGATGTTTCCAATAGTGATGTAGCATCTTCAATGATTTTACCATATTATATTATTTTACTATGAATTATGTACTTCTTAAATGAGTTGTACGGATTGTGGGTTTCATGTGAAATGAATTTTCAAATGTTTTTTATGTAGGTATGTATATAATGATGGTTTTCCAAATAAAATTTGTTGGGATTCATGTGTTCCTTTTTTCGTTCATTAAATGTTTTTAATGAATTGTGTATGTGGTAAAAACATGATTTAAAATGTATATGGTGTGCATTTGGGATTTGAACAAGGATTTTCATATATAAAGTTGCGGTTTTACATGTTTATACATATTTATTTTTATGTGTATGTAAAATTGGTAATCCATGTGACATGTTAAATAGATATTGAGAATAAAGGAGATCCTATGTGAATAAGTGGTCAGGCCAGCTCTAGTATTCTAGATGGACCAGTGGGGTAGTGGAATGATTTATTTTTGTATGATTTAGTCTACATCACTAATTAATCATTGATGATTATTAGAGTCCAATAACACTGGTATGAGTTCCCCTACAGTGGATCATACAAGAGGATGATGTGGGTTATGTTTGTTATAACTTGTTTCAAGAATACATGAGCTTCCTTTGGTCCCACTAGTGCTAGTGCATTTCTATATTACACATGGTTCCCTTGTAATGTTCTTCTCGCTATTGACATATGGGTGACCTTTATTACATTCTAATTCCATATCATGCTTCTTTTGATAATTTTTTCATTAAAATTTTATATTAAAATTGTATTTAAACACTTTATTAATAATATACATATTGATTTTTATTATAATGTTATGGCATGGAAGGTATTTTGAGAGGAATCCTACTAGGATTTGGATAACACCCTATATACACCCTTGGATGTATGTACACCTTTCTATGTTTGAATCATCTACATGAGTGATGTTTCATTTTATTTTTCTTGGATCGTTTTGCTTGTGTGCCGCTCTTACCATTGTCGGTGTACGTTGATGGAGTGTGATTGCACTCTTGCTATATAGAGGTTTTTGGTTTTTGGTCTAGTTGGTTCCTCTCATGTTTTGGTATTTATGTATTTTTTTTACCATTGTAAAATGTTTATATTCAAATTTGTGTCCCAATTTTATTTATGGATATTTATTGTGGTATGATGTACTAGTTTCTCACCAAGGAGGATCCGGAAGGACCTTCTAGTTATTCCACGAGTCGTTTCATGTGTCGGATTATATGGAACCCTAGAATGGATCAAGAGAAAATTGTATTAGAAGTTGGTTTTCATAGTTACATTATTTCATGATATTTTGGAATAGTGTAGATACACTAGCGGTATGAATTTTGGGGTATGAGGTCCTAAATATTAGTGGAGTGCCTACACATCACACCTCTTAATAAGACTATAGTTGTAGAGGAATTTTTAATATTTGGTTTGACTTCTCTTCTAGGTGATACATGTATGCTAAAAAACCATCATGGAAATTGTGTGTGGACGAAGTGGTTTTGTTGGATTTTTATTAAAATGGTTATGGAATTGATTTAATATATAATAGTGTACTGGAATTGTTTTTCTTTCTGAAAATTTTCAAAATGGATCATTAATAGGTTTTTTTGTGGGTTTTTATTAATGTAGCAAGATTCTGCCCAAGTGACATCATGTGCAGCTGTTGGAAGATATCATGAAGATATATCCCTCAATAGTTGGTCAAAGAATAATAGAAACTTGGGTTTGGGATATCCACAATTTGGTTCATAGAGTGGGCTGTGGTCCTCCTCATAACAAGGACACAAATATAGGTAAAGTAATTGACAAGGATCAGATATTTCTCATGAAAAAACCTCCTTCATTCTAGGGTAGCATAAATCCTAAAGAGGCAGAGTAGTGTACTGAGATGATCAAGAGTATTTTTTGGTTCCTTGACACTCCTGATGTTGTCTGGGTGTAGTGTGATTCATTCATGTTGGATGGTCCCAATCAGTGTTTATGGGACTTAGTGGTTTATGATGGGAAGCATAATGAGATCATTTGTATGATTTTCAAGGTCACCTTCAATGAGAAGTATTTCTGAGAGACCATGGTTAATTACATGCCAGGGGAGCTTTTTTATCCTCATTAGGGGGACCAAAACATGTTGGAATATGCCAACTATTTTGTTGTGTTCTTCATATTCCCATTTTATGTATTTTCCAATGAGAAGCTGAAGGCTTAATGGATTAAGATGGGGTTGTAGTCATATATATGATTCTAGGTATTTCTGTTTAAGATAATTACTTAAGATATAGTGGTTCATTGTGAATTTATTTTGGAGATCAATTATAGTGAAATATTTAGTTTTTATGGAGTCTTTTATCAGCACTCTGGTGCAGCAATAGTTCATCAGAGAGGTAGAGGAAGTGGGATGTATAGGCTTAGAATGGAGGTGGTAGCTGAGGCCTTCCATACTAACCATTTTTTTATGTGGATTTAGATGAAATGCCAGTTCTATTACACTTTTGTGGGAATATAAGTAATGTGTGGTCTATGTGTTCAGTTCTACCCAGACCATGTCTTTGGTGTGGAACCATGGGGAACGTATAGTTTTTTATCAAGGTGATGCACCCTTGTCAGGGTGGTAGAGGATCCCTAGATTCTAGAGGAATTTCAACCTATTCAAAACCATCCCGTATAGTTTGTTCCTAGATTATAGGTCATGGGGGGAGATCTGAAACTTCATTAGATTATATTCATCTTAATGAAGAGCCACAGGTGAGTAGTCATCCTTTTGTTCAGGCAGAGACAAGGAATATTCACACTATAGACCAAGCAATATAATATTTGGATTCATGACCTATGAATGTCAGATGTATGATTCTTATTACATAATCTAAGGTTTATGTTCTATTTGTTATGGGCATCTCTATTTATTTTATTTATGACCATCATGTGGATTTGTTGATGTTTTCAAATGAATTAATTTTGTATGTGATGGATGTTAGGATTATTATTTATAAGAATTGGGAGTAGGGTTATATGTTTGCATATTGTGAACACATATTGTATGGGTTCATTATTGAATGGGAATTTATGTTCTTGAGATGAATCTCTTCATTGTGATCCTCAATATGGAATGGATGGTAAATTTCCAATCACGCATCGATTGTTATCTGTGGAATATGAGTTTTGTGGCACCAGATTAGAGTACCCAGGTTTTTTCTGGGTGAATGGTATCCTAAGTTGAGATGCATTGTAAATCAACCACCAAAATTGGGAAATCTCATTTCTCATGGTTGGGGATGTTTTTGGTGTTCCCGACTATGGATTTCCTCCTTTAGTGGATGATATCCTATAGGTATTTCAAAATGACTTTTCTGGTTTGCCTCCGGTATGGGATATGGAGTTCACCATTGATTTCATGATAGGGACATATATCAAATCTCTTACCTCATACTTTATAGCCACCACATATTTGAGGGAAATAAATATATACCTGGATTATTTGAAATCTAATGGATTCAATTTAATGAGCTTCTCACCTTGGGGTTCCTCATTTTTTTTATAAAAAATTCCAATGGATCACTCATTCTCTGAATTAATTAATATAATATTAAAAAGGAAATGATCATGAAAAATAACCCTTTCCCCATAATGATGTCTTATTTGATCATCATAATGGGGAGAGGATGTTCTCTATGATTGACATGAATTCCTTTTATCACAAGGTTAGATTTAAAGAGGTCGGTGTCTTAAAAATAGTATTACAAAGTAGGTAAGAACATTTCGAATATGTAGTCATGCTTTTCAAGTTGATGAATTATACAGATAAATTTATGGTGCTTATGAATAGGTTATTCCATTACTATCATTATTCTTTTGTTTTGTTATTTCTGGATGAAATCGTAGTCTATTTAGGGACCTAAGAGAAACATGAGCGACATTTGAGGATTCTATTGGAAACTCTTTGAGATCATAACCTCTATTCTTTTCTTTTTATGTGCACCTTCTAGATTAGATTGGTGTAGTTTATGGGTCATCGGTATCATAATGAGGGGTATTGATGGATACATATAATATCGGTGTAGTGATGTCATGGGACTAGTTGAAATTTTTTTATGATCATTAGCTTTTTGGGCCTAGAAGGGTATTACAACCAGTCCTTTCATGATTTCTCAAGGATTTCTTTTCCAATGAATGTAATATCCTAGAAAGGGGTGATTTTTTAGGGAATCATGGATTTATAGGTATATTTTTAGAAAGATAAGAATTGGCTAACCACAAACCCTATTCTAATATTGAAGAAATATGGGAATGGTTGAGTGGTCTACTTTTATGCTTAAGTATGCACCTTGGGTCTGTGCTAATGTGGGGTAAGAATCTGGTGGTGTATGGTTCTGATCAGCATTGACCATATGAATATAGTTACCAAAACTATAACTTATAATTAGGGATGGTGATGCATGCCTCAAATACATGGTGTCATTATCTTTTGGGGAGAAGATTCTGATCTATTCTGATCAGAAGAGTTTGAACTACATATTCAATCAAAAAGATCAATATAAAAGAAAGATTCATTGGATAAAGTAACTTTAGGGATTCCATTTTGATGTCATCTACACCAGGAAATGGTAATGTTGTAGCATATGAATTGAGAAGAAAATTACTAGCACAAGCATTGAAATATTCCAGTGATGAGTGTCCATTGATGGATATTTTCACCCCGATGAATCTGGAAACCAATGAGCATAGTGGGAGTTAATTCTTGTTTAGTGTTCATCTGACATCGTCCTTGATATAGTTGATTAAGTAGTATCATCATAGTGATGAGTTATTCTAGTGTTCTATGAATTTTAAAAATGGTGGGGTGGAGTCTTGGAAATCAACATTGGATTTATAGATGGTTATTTGTTTCAATGGCCATTTGGTAGTGATTTTTTCATTTTAGAAGGTGGTGATGAAGGACCAGTATCATTGGCTCATTAATCCCATGACCACAAGAATGCATTATGATGTGAATTGTCTGTTCTGGTGTTCGGGTATGATACATGACACAATGGACTTTGTATCTCGGTGTTATACATATCAATAGGTTAAGTAAGAACATAAAATGCCCTATATTGTTAATTATACATTACTCCTTCATTACTGGATGTGTGATGAGGTCACCTTCAATGTCATTATAACCTTACCTCATACACCTTGAGGAAGGAACACTGTAAGGGTAGTGATTCACTATTTGACCAAATCATTAAATTTAATTCTATTTAGTAATTTATCCGTAGTAGATTTATTGTGATTGGTGAATGTTCTATAGATAGTGATACAGCACAGTTTGATATATAAAATTATTTTAGATAATAACCCCCCATTTTACCTCAGTGTTTTGGGATGGAATTTAGATAGAAATGAGATCTCATTCAAAGTTGAGCATTACATGCCATCATAAAATAGATGGTTAAACATATATAATGAATTAGATATTGGAAGACATTCCCTAGGCATGCGAATAAGATTTTGGAGGCTTATGGGATAACTATTTTGGGTTATTTATGTTTTCATATAACAATACTTCCCAATATTTGATATGTTTGGAACCATTTGGGGCACATTATGGTTTTTCATGTTGGTCACCTTTGTATTGAGATGAGGTGGGTGAGGCATCATTTTTCAGACCGAGTGTTGTGCAGAATAAATCTAAGAAATTTTGTTTGTTTCATAAATGGTTTTTGATAGCACAAAGTCTCTATAAGTATTATGATAATTATCATAACCAATCACTATAATTCTATGTGGTTGACAAGGTGTTTTTGAAAGTGGCACCTCAAAAGGGTCACCATCATCTTAGTAATAAAGGGAATCTAATGTTGAGGTTTATTAAAACTTATGCAGTTACCAAAAAAGTTGCTAAGGTGGAATACTGATTAGATTGTATATAAAATTGACATTATTTCATTACATGTTCAATGTATAATAGCTGAAAATGTATAATTCAAATCCTTCTCATGTTTTGAATTAGGAAGCATTTAGATCTCAAACCTGAATTTTCATTATTTGAGTAGTGAGTAAAAACTATGGACTCTGAATAAAAAGTAATTTGGGGTAAGTACATATTGTTGGTCAATGTTATTTTCCATTGTAGTAATGAAGATCTTAAGACATGGAAGCAGAAGACTTTGGTTAACAATCAATATTGATTTTTGTTCATTGACATAGATATTGAATAACTTTATGGGGGTGGAATGTTTCCAAGGAGGGAAGAATATTTACTTCCATAATTTTATTTTGAGGAATTATTTTTTTTATTTATTAGTCGTGTATATGTCCCTTGGTTTTAATGGATTTTTTTAGAAAAAAGGAGTTTCTAGAACTGACAATAAGTCATAAATGTTGGTCTAAGGTAAGGAGAAATTGTATGGTAGCCATAGAGAAATGGTGTGCCCTAAAAAATTGAAATTTCTAGGCCGCATGGGCATGCCACATCCCCCACAAAACTTTTGATCCTTGTTCTTCATTACATAAAGATGTATATAGTGTTTTATCATGGTTTGGAAAACCATGATGTCTAACCATGTAGCATGTCTAAGTCATTAAAATTAGGAAATTACCCTTTTCCCTTAATGAATTTAACCCTAATTCAACATATTTCTTTCCTATTCTATATTTTTAGAACTATGTTTCTCCTCCACTACTCTTGGATACTTTTGACCCTCAAATCTTGTGTTTTTTATATTAGATCTCCAATAATCGTCAAATAAGCCTCTGTTCTCTTGATTTTGACTTTCTTCTAGGGTTGTCGTTTCTCCATTAGGTTGGTTACCCAAATAAGGGTCATATTATATTTTTTTGGGTTTAATTTTTGTTTCTATCCTTTGGTATTTTCATTCATAGGGACCCTATGTATTTTGATTGTTGTTTTCCCTGAGATTTTTAACATTTCCAATTGCGAGGTAGGTCATTCCTTAATTTTATATTATTAAATGAAATTAATATACCTTATATTCTTCATGAATGTGTTTTATGGATTTCTTGCATGGTGGAAAATGTTTTCCCAAAAGTTTTTGAGGTGCGATTGGATTGAAGGATTATTTACCAGATGAAATTGTTTAGGTTTCATGTGTACTTTCATGTTGTTATTCATTAAATGTGTTTTGTTGAAATATGTATGTTATGATAAACATGTTTTAAAATTTATTTAGTGTGAATTTGGATTTTAAAAGTGATTTTTCTAATGAAAGGTAGAGGATTTACTTATATATTTTGATATTAGGTTACGTTTAGGTTAAAGTGGTGATCAATTTTATATGTGAAATGGAGATTGAGAAAAAATGAATCCTAGTTGAATATGTGAGAGAATTAGGACTACTTCTCTAATTATATCAGTAGTAATGAGGCCTAATTTATTCTAGTAATATTGATGCTACAACACTTACTAAACATTTATGATTATTAGTTACCTATAAATTGTGAATTGTGTTCCCCTCTTGTGTCTCATTCATGAGGTCACCATGTCTTATAATTTCTATACCACATTTCATCGAGTTATGAGGTTACTTGGGTCCCACTAGTGCTAGTAACATTATTGGTTACCCAAGTTATCTTGTGATGTGGTGTTCACCATCATCATTTAGTGGTCCTTTTTATTGTTTTATGTTCAAAGCTTGATTCTTTTGATAATGATTTATTTTAAAAAAATTATATAAAATGCTTCATATATCTTTATTAAAAATATGTATTTTTATTTATATTATAATATTATGGCATGGAATCTTCTTTGGGTTGCATCATAATAGGATTTCTCTTATACACTACACACAATCTTGGGCTTATGTATTCATAGTTATGTTTTACCAAGGTAATGTAATGATGTTCCACGGGGTTGATGGTGGATCTAATTTCTAGTCTTCTGCTCCTAATGGTGTTGGTGGAGTTTTCTTGAGGGATATGGAAATCTTGTTGCATGGACAGTTTAAGGTTGTGGTCTAGTTAGTTATCATCCTGCTTTAGTATTTTGGTTGTTGGTTAATGTTTTGAAATGTTTAACATGAATTTATTGGATCTTTTTTGGTTATGTATATTGATCTTGGTAAGATGTACTATTTTTGAGTATTATTCACAATTTTTTGTCATTTAAAAATCCATTCCTAAAAGTGAATTTTTGATTCCAAGGAAATATTTTACATCTCATAGGGATTAGGAAATTTCTTGAGTCTATTCAATTGGTTGGGTTGGGTATTGGGTTGGATGAAACCTTGACAAGGTTCGTGATAGATATAATACCCTTTATGGGAATAATAATAGAATAGAATGATACAAGTGATACATTTTTTGACAATACAAATATCATGGTGATTTATACAAGGAAAAAATAATAAACATGAATTTATAATGAATATAAAAAGATAAAAACATCTAGGAAACCTAATATTGTAAAAAAAATGAGATCATAAAAATAATCCTAGGATAAATGTGGAGACATCATAATTTGTGTTTTTGGGATGTCCCCCATTAAACTAAACATGATATCTCATTAGATAAAATACAACCCAATTTATAAGTGGTTTATATACTTCTTTTCCCACCCAAAACATTCATATCATATTCATACATTAGTGTGACACATTGATTTTACAACATAAGAATTACATAAATCGTTTTTCATGATTAAGTAGTGTCAAATAGATTAATTTTAATCCCCAATGAATAATGGATATGTACATCTAGGTGAATACAGTTGTGTGGATATGAGGTGGGTATTATGTACACAAATGTTTGTCATGAAAAATTTTAGGGTAATTTGGCCAGCATAACAAGTGTATATATTGATTAATGTATAGGTTTAATAATAGTGAAAGGAGATATATAATTACATCAACATTATGAGGATAGTAAAAAAGGATGTGTATAAACACATTCTAATATGATAAACTAGATATCCAAGGTAATAATAAAATGAAAATGGTTGAATAAAGTGGTGGTGGAGAAAATCACATAGCTCACAAGGCTGCTTATAAAAGATTCATAGGAGCTACATAAGATACTAGGAAATGATGGGGAGGGATTTGGAGTGGGATATATATAGAAAGTTTGTTTTTAATGAGTTATGAGTGAAGATGAGTGGGAGGATAGGTGGGTATTTATAGAAAAATAGAGTGGAATTATTAATTAATTGTACACATGTGTTTCAAAATGTGTATAATAAAATAATCAAAACCACTATCTTTTCCATGTTTTTTACCATATTTTTCTCCAAAATGAGTGGTTTTAAACATTTTATATATCCATGAACCAAAAATATTAAAATAATATACTTATTTTTGTGAAAGTGAGTAATCATTTTATAGAATTAATTTTGAATCCTTAAAAGGTAATATATGAATTTCTGGATTCCTTAATGGTTTATAAAATTAATAAAATAACATAAAAATAAATTATTTTAAGATAAAATCAATTTTTAGTTCGTGATTTCTTTAATATCATTGATTACATCAATTTTGGGAAACTATGATGTCATAATACAAATAATATATTTATACCATATTGAATAGTTAAAAATATTCCATTATCTTAGATACTTATGAGAAATTCACCATTTGTTAATTATTATGTGATTATTTTAAAAATAATATATATTTTTCAATTTTTTTAAAATGAAAATTTCCTCTAAATAAAAATCATCATTTTTTTAATAATACAAGTTTATATGAAAATAATAATTTTTTGAACATCATAGATATTTCTTTGTGCTTCATTAAATTATATTATTTTAATAATATAATTTTAAATTATTTAATATGAACATTATATTTAAAAAACATTTATCCTAAATTTTTTGAATTTATGAAAACATTGTTAAAACTATATATTTTCCAAAAAATGAATTTTTCTTTCTTCATATCAAACTATAATTATCATCAAATCATATAAAATTTTATATTCAATGAAAATAAAAATGTATTAGATTAATTATTAATTTATTAAAATGAAATCATTCGAATTCATATCCATTGGCCACGACACATAACCCCTTATTACATCAATTTATGCTATAAGTGTAATGTAGGGATGTTTGAACATTTTTTGGGTGGTTCGATGAACATTGTTTAGGATGATATCTCAATGATTATGAAAATATCCATTAAAATGTTTCACATTTGTTTCAATTAATTTACTTCAACTACATAATGGTTAAGTGTTAATATGATTAATGGAACCTCATTCATAATCTTTGATAATTGGGATTAACAGTGTATTGTCCTACTATCTGATGTCATTTATTCATGCATCATTGTCTGTTAGAATTTATCATAACCATTAATATATAATTATCATAATGATCATATTATAGAAACTATATTATCAGAGTTTAAGATGTCTAATGATATTTTAAATCAGAACATATATATTTTATAATGAAAAAAATAACCAATGTAGTAAATGTTTTTCTATAAAATAATATTTAATAAGGAATTTATTCGTTTGAAACGGGAATTTCATATATAATTGTTTAGTTATTTTCAATCTAGTTGGTACAATATCACATTAATGAAATTATGTAATCTTAAAAAACCCACTACTAATGACCTAAAATAAATGACACAAAAAACCATTGAAGGATAAACGAATATAACTGGGAAGATAAGAGATCAAGAGAGAATGGGGAGGGAAGAGATGTATGGAAAAAATAACTAATAAAATGCATATTAATTACCTTTTTATGTTATAAATCATTTTTAATTTATTACATTATAAAACTAAATATTTCATATGTCATGAAAAGAACATAGAGAAAAATGTGCGATGAAAATTCAGGGTCTTCCCACAGAGTTTGAAACTTCTAGTTATAGTATAGAGAACCTCTCTATGGATAAATCATTGAAATATCACACACAAAGTCATAACAACATGGAATTCAACTTAAATGTTTTATTTTCCACATATTCAACACCCTATAGTATTATATCCCACCATAGAACTCTCCCATTAAAGGATCTTTTATTTGAATCCAATGGTTTCATTGTGAGAAATTCTTTTCCACTTGTATATCTATATAAAAAATCAATTTATCCTCTATTATTTATTTATTCTAAAATTGAACACACTCTAAATTTAACTAGTATTGGTACCCTTATATATCACCTCTATAGACTCTTATAATTCACCCATGTTCAAATTCTACATGTTTATTACCCTTATGAATTTGGGAAGTTACATTTATGTATTCTTTAAATAACCCGTAAACATCATAGGGTCCCTACATAATTAATTAATTTTTTAGAATATGAAGAATATTATATATCTAATGACCCATATCTATTACATTGCTGTTAAAAATACACTAAAATATTATTGATTTTACTTTAATATTTCAGGTAGCATACTATTCTATACCATAGAGTCACCCAACACATATATAAATACCCAAATACACTATATAGATTTATTTATATTATCAGAAATATTTTAATGTATAATAGGGTGACCCAATGATAATTTTAAATATCTATTGATTTTAATTTTAAGTATCAAAAGGTCAATCAGGGTTACATTTACATATCAATGGGTTACTCTAACATAACAGGTGTTTAAATATTTGTATAAAACCGTACAATTTCAAGAATATTATGTACCTTAAGGTTTCACAAACATACTCAAATTTTATATACATATAGGTGGGTAATATAACAAATGGGGTACACATTTGTAATAGTAATTTATCACCTGGTGACTTTTACACATAATAATTCTATATATTAAGACTGCAGTTTTTAGAGGTTTCCAATTTTTTAAAAATTGTCATTTATATAATAATATTCAAAAAATGAACCAAATTTTTTTTAATCAATTTGATCACTTTGATGCCCACTTATAATCTTTTTATATTCCAAAATATTTCCACAAAACATATGTAGCTTCTACAACACTTGATATTAAATTCACAACATATTCTGGCACCCCTAAACCCCTATCATGTCTTGATATATAAAGGCAACCCATATTTTTAACTAAACCATCATTCACAAATACCCAAAATATAATAAATAGAAACATCAAAATTGGTTGGTATTTTGTAAAATTTTAATTGGTTTATAAATGAATAAGTTTGACGGTATTACATTCTCCCCAACACATCACTACAAATCATTTAACTATATTCTCAAATTTCACTAAGAGTAATTGATAATTGAAATTGAAAAGTTATCCTATATATTAAATCACATATTACAAAAATCAACCTTGATATTCTTATGGTTCCATTTCACTTGTACCAGAGAAAATTTTCTCCCATGTAGAGTCTCTTCGTAATGATTCTGAATGTAAACAACACACACTTTATTTGAAGCATAAAATTCAGGGTCAAAACATCAATATGGATCACATGGTATATGTTTTGATGATATCTTCAAATAAGAAATATAATAAATATGTAAAGAATATAAAAAAATCATAACTAACGATAACACTCAATCCCTTAGATTCAGTTTTAACCACAGCCTTTCCAAAAAACTTATAATAAATAAAGGTTCTTTTTATTTCTCTTTAAATTATATTTGTATCTATCATAGAACATATAATTTATTAATGTTTTATATGAAGTTTCAATTAACGTGAAAATTATAAAGTCATAGTATTATTTATG
The DNA here is from genome assembly GCA_963277665.1 of Viscum album. Lineage (NCBI taxonomy): Eukaryota > Viridiplantae > Streptophyta > Magnoliopsida > Santalales > Viscaceae > Viscum > Viscum album. The sequence continues at coordinate 1,256,998,879 of OY728134.1, forward strand.
AATAATAACACCGATATTGGCCAATTCTAGGAAGATATTTTTGAACTCATCAAGTTGTGTCCTTCTGCGATCTACAGAACATATTATTAAGGTGTACAATTTATTATTATTTTGTGAATATCTAACAATTATGGTTTCATATTGAAATTTTTCAATAAGGGAAAAATGAAAATTACATATATTTCAAAATCAACCCCATACAGGACTTCATTAGCTATAAAAAATGTCCAAGAGCTATGTTCTTTCATCGAAATACTAGGAGGTGCATTAATGTGGGTGATAATTTCATATCTATAAGTAAGCTGACACATAAAATCTTATATGGGGTCGTAAATCACATCCTTCAATCCATGATTGATTATCTATGATCACATGTTACTATTCAAAAAATTACAATAATTTTCACCATATATCTTATCTATACCATATTTACTAGAATCCATGTTTATGTGCATGAGAAAATGATTCCAAACTATTAGGGGTGATAATACAAAAATACCCTTATTAGAATTCCCTGGATAACCTATAAATTACTATCATCCCCTCAGTAATTATATTAAATGATGATAGAGAACAAATGACTAATGTGAACATAAAAAATGATAAATAGAAAAATATATTCATGAGAAGACTTGATATGAAAAGATTTAGTAATGATTTGATCACACTTTATGTCAATATTAATAGCTAACATTACCTTTTATAAGAATACAAAAAAGGAAAAGTATAATAAACTGATAGAAAAATTATACAAGAAAACTAAGATAATAATAATTTCATAATGAAAAACTTGAAATAGTAAATAAAAAACTTACTTTATCCATATTTACCCACCAACTACCATGTAATGGTTTTCAAGGATTTTCTACCAGAATCATAAAAAAAGTGAAAATAAGCAACCTCATAATAAAAAATAATAGGATTCTAAAAAAAGAAATCATTGGGGAGAACACAAATTTTTTATGGTGTGAGATGTAATGTATATAGAAGAGTAAAATGAATTATCATCCAAATCTATACTATGGATTTCGTTTTATTTATAATAACATAGTTCATTATCTTGAAAACACATTCAAATGATCCATATTTGGGTGATCCCAACATTTTGAGAAAATAAATCCTTAAGGACATAGATCTATTAGAATAGATTCATTAAACCTCGATGTAGGAATGGTTGTGATTAAAGGTCCCAAAAAGCCCAAATAAAGTATAAAATAGAAAAAAGCATCAAGGAACAAAATTTTAACAACTATTACACTATAGGTAGATAAACCAATCACATTCAACCATATGGGGTTCGATGATGAAATGGCCACATGAAATGATTGACCGTGGGCTCTACAAGGTAGTATGATTGATCATATTCCTTGATAATAAATTACTAGGTATGACAACTGATCAAATTATTGAAAAATGATGGAAGAGTTATTGAGATAAGAAATCATTGTTAGTTGATCGATCACATAAATGGATATAAATTGTCACCAATATCATCTATGTAAAGACAAAAAACAAATTACATAAGATTATAAATGTAAAAAATATATGTATATAATAAAGAATAATAATTTGCTGATGTTAAATTAAAATAGTGTACATATAGAAAAATAATTTTATTTTGAAAATAAATGAATGCATGATAAATAAAAAACTCTATCATGGGTGAAGGGGAGTGTCATGAACCATCCTCGAGGCCCATGTCGTGACTACCCCAAGCCCGCCTTCCATAGGCCAGGGGCTGGCGACTAGCACCAAGGCGTAATTATCGGTAAAAAGGGAAGGCATTGACTTTGTAAAGTAAACAAACACCACAGAGCAGGAAAGCAGTAGAAGTAAACACTAAGTAAAAACTGGGTACAACAGTAAGTGTTGAAAAGTAAGTGGGCCAGTATATAAACCAAAACTGAAAGTAAAGTACAAATGGAAAGGAAAAACAACAACTGAAAAGTTAAGCCGCAGCATCGATCCGTCCACTAGAAGTCCCACCTGACGTGTGAGTACAGATAGCCTCCGCAGCTCCATGGGTCCAACCATCCGCTCCAAGTAGGTCCCGCCCAGTGGTCCACCTCCAGGTACCGACCTACTCCGCAAGCCTCAACCGCGATCAGCGCTGTCTTTCGTCTGAAACCAACACAATGTAGTGCAGGCATAGCCCATGTTGGGGTGAGTATAAGCTACTCAGTAGGGACCCCGAGACCCTCGATGGCCTCCCGGAATCCACAAAGGATAAACCACAATGGAAAGATACAATCACAAAGTAACATCCGACACTGCTTAGGTATATGGCCATACATATACCTAGGTCATCAATTCCAGTACGCTCCAAATTCTGAAATCAAGTACAACCCAGTCCACACAAGAAAGAAAAACGTAAATCCACATAGGTTAGCGCAACACAATCCACATAGGAAACTAAAACAGGATTCATCTCACACAGGTATACTTCTTCGTATGATGATAGAGATGATCATATATATCCATTGATTCATCTAAGCCGTCACACCCACAAAGGATCGATAGGTAATAACCCCTGTAATGACCCAAAAAGGATCTGACCCACAAAGAATCGATAGGTAGCTAACCCCCGCAATGACCCACAAAGGATCTGACCCACAAAGGATCGATAGGTAACTAACCCCCGCAATGACCCACAAAGGATCTGACCCACAAAGGATAGATAGGTAACTCACCCACGCAATGACCCACAAAGGATCTGATCCACAAAAGATCGATAGGTAACTAACACCCGCAATGACCCACACTGGATCAGACCCACACAGGATCTGTAGGCGCTGGCCCACACAGGACCGCTGAGCGCTGACCCACATAGGATCTGACCCACACATGATCGGTAGCACTGATCCGCGTAGGGTCGCTGAGTGTTGTAGTCGTCGCTGTCGAATCCACTGAGGATCTCTGTACAGTCGTCGTCGTCGCAGTCGCAGCCAGCTCTAGGGTTCCCGCACACAGCAAGCTCGTTCGGGAGGGTCCGCTCCATGAGCCGAGAGGCTGATATATCAACTGACACATAGTCCGGAGTTGATGTATCCAAAAGTTCCGTATCGTCAACAGGAACTCGACGTCACTGACGGCGCGTCATTCGGACGCCCGGTCTGAAAGTTATTGGCTTTTTAGTCTCGGGGGCCCGGTTGATTTTTAAGTCAAAACCAAACCGACTGTACTCCGCCGATGTCCAAACCTCAGCTGGAGTAAGCCAAATGATCTGTCTCACTTAGAGGAATCCATCAATGTCGAGGTCACATCAATCGGACGTCCAGAGCTCAAGTAATAAGTGTTTACACTCCGAGGGCCCGGTTGGTTTCGTGTACGAACCAACCCGGCCGAACTCAATGTTCTCCGAAACCTTGAGTGAGATATACTGAAAAGACCGCCTCGTTCCAAGGAAAACATCGCTACTGACAATGGTTCGATTAGAGGGTCGTATCTCATGTTATAGGCAACAGACCGAAGAGGTTCGGTAATAGGTGGTTGGGCCCGGTCCGACCCGGCCCGATACCCCCAGGTTCGGCCCGAACCTGCGCGGCGTGGCCCGGCTAGCGCGGCGCGGTGCGGCTGGGTGTGACCCAGCCTGGCGGTCTGGTTTGACATATCGGCCTGGGCAGCTTCCCAGCGCGCGGCGCGCTGGCGCGCCGCCTGGGGTTTGGCCGAACGGCTGAACCGTTTCGGGGTGGGGGGCGCTTCCCCCGTGTGAAGTAAACCGTGACCCCTTTAATGGGGCCACTCAGCTGGCCGGCTGGGGGTTATGACCCCCGACACTCTCCTCGAACCATCCGACCCGCACCGTCCAGCCGGCTACTCCGCCACAGTACCGGAAAGGGCTGATCCCCTGGCTCCAACATCGGTGGCCCAATGTCGGCCGCCGGTTCCCCTACATCTCCACGGCCCGGAACAGGCCACAGCCTTCGTCTGTCCGGCGCGGCGCGATGGCGCCCCGCCCCTCCTCCGTGGACCTGCTCTGGCTGTGGTGCTTCTAAGATCCTCTGGCATGGCGTGATGGCACCTCGTCCTTTGTTCATCATCTACGACATTGCGCGATGTTGTCGCAGATTTGTTGCTCCCACGGCGCGGTTTTGCAGCACCGCGTTTCTCCGCTCTCCCTTTTACAATTTCTGCGTGGTGCTTCGGCACCGTGTTTCCTTGTTCGCCACATCAAAAATCCATAAAGAAAGGGGAGGAGTGTCAGCCATGTTCGTACGGTCCGACATCCTCCCATTAATGCGATAACATGCAGTTTAATTGAAAGGGGAAAAATGACGGAAGAAAATCACAAAATAGAAATGCATAAAACCCCTTCCTCAACGCTGTAGTCGAACAAGCGTTCATCGCGGAATTAACCATCATGGAAGAAGAGGGTCGTCATGGAAGGAACGTCGCTGGCGTTAGGTGATCACCGAGGAAGGCTTCTCTCGCCGATGGAGGTTGGCGTTCTTTATTGGTGGTAGAGCGTTAATCGCGTTCTTCGTCCAAGAACGAATAATTCTCTCTTTGCTCTCCCAAAGGTTTAACACAACACAAACCCCCAAAAATAACAAAATAAGTCTTCTTATATTATTATCATCTTAAGAATTTGAAAATATAAAGATAATAAACGAACAATTAATTCGAAAAATTATTTCTATCAATTTAACTGCCCAATTTAATGGGGCATTTCATAACCAGAAAAATGCACGGTTGACTTTCATTAAAGAGGGGGTTTTCGGGTGCGTTACTTAGGTGGGAAGAAATGGTGGGGCTCGTGCGGTTCCCACCTCACAAATATCCTACCAAGTGGGTAGGATATTGTGGGTTCCACCTTATCCACATAACTTAGCTTAAGTGGCTTTAAGTGAAAAACAATAAAGTGTCGTGCCACCATTATTTTATGTCTTAACTTAACCCCAAAAACTAAAAACCACACCCGAGCAAATGAAACTCCGGAAAAGGCGTTTCTAAGCAAATACTGGCGCTGCGATTCCATCGGTGTCCTCAGAATTTGATTCCGATCAATGGTTAAAAAGTTAGAAAAACTCGCTCGTTCGTTCATTGAACGTACCCGAGCTAAACTTTGGAAAATTATTCCGGGCACTCCGGGCCTCAGAATCAGGTGCCGTCAGAAACTGAGTTCTTTTAAAATTCCAAAGAAAATTAAGAAAAAAATTTCCTTGAATTTTACGGGTCTTTACATCACTCCCACCTTAGAGATTTATGTCCCCGTAAAGATACATCATAATCTCGGGAAACAAATGTGGGTACTGAGCACGCATCTGAGCCTCCTGCTCCCAAGTGCTCTGCTGGAGGTTCCCGTGAAATCATCTGATGCACACTAGAGGAATCAACCTTCCATTTAGGACCCACTCCTGTCGATCCTCAATCTCCACCGGGACCTCCGCAGAATTCGCCCCATCATAAACGTCCAGCTCCCTATGGTCAATGATATGTGTCGGGTCATGCACGTATCTCCTCAACTGAGATACGTTGAAGACATCGTGCACCAGGTGGAACTAAGGTGGTAGAGCCAGGTGATAAGCCACCTCGTCAATCCTACTGAGGTCCAGGGATGGTCCGATGAAGCGTGGAGACAACTTGCCGCCTCGGCCAAATCTCTGTAATCCACATCGAGGTGAGACCCGCAAGAAGATGTGGCCGCCATCCTTGAACTCTAGTGGCATCCACCTCCTAACAGCATAAGACTTATGCCGGCTCTGAGCTTTCCTCATCTGCTCCTGGATGACCTGGACCTTCTCTGTCGTGGCCTGGACCATCTCTGGTCCCACAAGTTCTGACTCCCCAGGGTCTGTCCAGCACAAAGTAGATATGCAAGGTCGGCCGTACAACGCCTCGTATGGTGCCATCCTCGAGAGTTTGAATGGTCCTCTCTGTCTGACCATCCGTCTGATGGTGAAAGGTGGTTCTCAAACGTAGCTGCGTCCCGAATTCCTCCTGCAACCCCTTCCAAATCCAGGAAGTAAAGAGAGCATCTCGATCGGAGACGATAGATGATGGAACATCATGAATCCATACAATCTCTTGAATGTAGAGACATCCCAAGATCTCCACTGAGCCCTACTCTCTGATGGGTAAGAAGTGAGCTGACTTGGTGAGTCGGTCGACAATTACCCAAATGGAGTCGTGACATCTGGATGTACATCGAAGTCCAGTCACAAAGTCCATAGATATTCCGTCCAACTTCCACTCTGGGACCTCCATGGGATGTACCAAGCATGGTGGTACCTGATGCTCTTCCTTCACATACTAGCAGGTGAGGCATCGAGAAACAAACTCTGTCACAACCTTCTTCATGCCCGGCCACCAGTGCTGTCGTCTGAGATCCTGGTACATATTCATCACTCCAGGATGTACCGCCAAAGTAGAAGTGTGAAACTCTCTCAGAAACTCCTCCCGTAAATCAACTGGTACCATGGTACGTCCTTTGAAAAGGACTTTGTACTCTCCTCCTAAGGAGAAACCATCAGGTGCATGTCCTGAGGATATCTGCGCACGCCGTGTCTCACAGTCATCATCCCCATGCTGTTCCTCTCTAACCCACTGCAGTAGTGGAGGAGTGACTGTGTGTGACTGAAGAAAGGCTTCTCCATCTCTATCCACAAATGATATCTGCAAAGTGTCTAGCTGCACTGTCGCCTCCTCAAGTAGCTGAATGCCCATCCTCCTACTGAGAGCATCGGCTACTACATTCCCCTTCCCAAGAGTATAGACTATCTCAAAGTCATAGTCCTGGAGGAACTGAAGCCATCGCCGCTACCTCAAGTGCAGGTCCTTATGAGAGAAGATATACCTAAGACTCTGATGGTCAGAAAAGACTGTGAAGCACTCGCCCATCAGGTAGTGCCGCCATGTCTTCAGAGCGAAGAGCACTGCTGCAAACTCCAAGTCATGGGTAGCATAGTTCTGCTCATGTGGCCGAAACTGACATGATCCATATGAGATCACTGCCCGCTCTTGCATCAGGACACGTCCGAGTCTCGTCCCTGATGCATCGCAGTAGACTACGTACCCTAATCCCTCCTCCGGCAACCACAAGATATGGGCACTGGTCAATCTCTATCTCTGCTCCTGGAAGCACTGCTGACATCTGTCTGACAACACAAAGGTTTTCCCATTCTTTGTCAAAGCTGAGAGTGGTGCCGCAACTCTGGAGAAGTTTGTCACAAATCTACGGTAGTATCCAGCTAGTCCCAAGAAACTCCGCACCTCCGTCAAACTCCTGGGTGGCTCCCAAGCTAGCACTACCTCGATATTCATAGGATCCAACGCAACTCCCGCCTCTGAGATGATGTGTCCTAAGAAGTGGACCTCACATTTCCAGAACTGACACTTCAAGAGATTTCCATAAATCTGGATCTCTTGGAGTGTGTCTAGTACAACCTGCAAGTAGTAGGCGTGCTCCTCCTCAGTGGTTGAGTAAATAAAAATGTCGTCGATGAAGACCACGACAAATTGACTGAGGTATGGAAGAAAGATCCTGTTCATGAGGCCCATGAACACTGCTGGAGCATTTGTTATGCCGAATGGCATAACCAAGTACTCATAGTGGCCATACCGACATCTGAAGGCTGTCTTCTGCAAATCCTCATCCCGATCTCTAAGCTGATGATAGCCTGACTTGAGGTCTATCTTTGGGAACCACCATGATCCCTTGATATGATCAAAGAGGTAATCAATCCTCGGTAGATGATACTTATTCCTCACTGTCACCTGGTTTAGGTGACGATAGTCGACACAAAGTCACATGCTCCCGTCCACCTTCTGGGCGAACAATATCAGGGAATCCCAGGGTGAAACACTGGGTCGGATGAATCCCTTGCCATGCAAGTCCTTCAACTGTACACATATCTCTCGAAGCTCGGCGGGAGCCATCCGATATGCTGGGGTGGATATCGGGGCTGTCCTGGGGTACAGATCAATATAAAATTATACCTCTATGCGAGGAGGTAGTCCTGTAACGTCGTCGGAAAAAACGTCTGCATACTGATCCACCACTGCAGGAAAACTAGGACTTCACACGTCAACTTCTCCTAGGATGAGGCTAGCCAACTGATGGGTGATGGATTGTCCTCTCTTCTACGGAAGTCCATCCTGTGCTGCGAAGGCTCCCTTCTCGTTGGTGAAGGTGAAACTGCTCCCGTTGGTTCATACAAGTCACACCTTGCGCCTAATACAGTCAATCTGTGCATGGACTGTAGATAACCAATCCATGCCCAAGATGACGTTGTAAGGCCTCGACGCCGCTACAAGAAGATCCCAGCTGAAGCTCTCGCCTCCTAGAGTAAGCTCACACTGCCGGCACCAGTGCGTAATCGTCGAGTCTGCTCTTGTAGGAGTCTCTAGCTATAAGGATCGAGCCAATGGCTCTGTCGGAATCTCCGAGCTCTGAACAAGGGCAACAGCTATGAAATAATGACTCACTCATGTGTTCATAAGATCTGAAACAATGGTGGAATAGAAACAGATAGTACCTCGAATCATCTTGGGCGCATCGTGGTCATAGGCCTCCGCTTCCTGGAGCTGTGTCTGTCTCTGCCCGCCAGCTCCCTGTGGTCGGGGTGGACCTCCTGGTGGTGGTGGTGGTGGTAGAGCCTCAAAGTGTCACCCACCACCTGATGCTCAGCCAGCTCCTCTTCCTCGTCTGCCTGCTCCCTTCAGACTTCCAAGGTCAACCCTATGCCTCTGTCTGGGTGGCCCCTCAACCGTCTGCTGCTCCTTGGCATGGTGGGTCGGGCAGTCACGAGCCATGTGGCCCTGCCTGCCGCATGTGTAGCACTGCCTGCCTCTCGAATGACTGGCTCCGCGCTGTGTGCCCTTGCACTGCTGAGCCAGTGTCCTGAGGTCGTCTGCCTGGGGGTCTGGTCTTCCTGGACCCATGAGTCATCCATCGACTGCCTGCTGCAGAAGAATCTGCTAAGTGTCGCCCCGCGGTAGGTCTCGCTGCTGATGAAGGCTCAACAAGAAAGCTCTCAATCAAAAGGGCTCGCTCTAGTACTCTTGTCTGAGTCGGAATGATGAGCGAGATCAGCGATGCCCTGATCTCATGCATCAATCCCTGCTCAAAGGTCTGGGCCTAGAATAATGGGTCTCATACCATGTCTGTCGAGTAGTGTGAGAGATCGATAAATCTCATCGAGTACTGGGTGACCATCAACCTTCCCTATCGCAGTTGAAGAAGCTCCTGGATGTGCACCGCACGGAGGGTGGCTGGGACGATCTCTGAGTGGAAAAGGTTTTCAATGTCTGTCCAGAGAAGAGATGCCTCATCGTGCACCATGATCATCAAGCTCCACCATCGGCCCACTGCCGCATGTAGTAGGCTCGATGTGAGGATCACCATGAGGTCTACTGGTGTCCTCACTTACCTGAAAACTCATACAACTGCCTCCATCCAATCCTCGGCTACCTGAGGGTCCGTCTCCCCACGGAACCGGGGTGGTCGCTGGTGCTGAAACTCGTGCAGTGCACTAAGGCGACGTGCATCGTCAGTGGGTGGGGCTTGTAGCATTGGTGGCTCGGTGGGTAGAGGTATCGTCGGTGCCACTGCTGTCAAAGGGCCATGTACCGAGGCCTCGTCGCTCGGTGGGCTGTCGTCATGCTCAACTCTCGGAACCCTAGCTGGCTGCCATCATGGGGCCATCCTGAAAAAAATAGGCGCGCCACGATCAAACAGTATTCCTGGTGAGATGATATAATAGTAATCACAAGAAATCTTGGAACACACATTCAATCAATGTTTTCGTGCATTAAGTCGGAAATCAGAAGTCAGGGTCCTGATGTACGGATACGTCAACCACCATACCAACACTGGATTCCATGGACTGATAACCACACTCAGTACGCTTAACACTATTTCTTCACATAGAATAAGATTAGAGTCCAAAGTTATACGATAGAACCGAACTCCTCTGATACCAATTTGTCACGACCCGTCCTCGGGGCCCGTGCCATGACTACCCCAAGCCCGCCTTCCATAGGCTAGGGGCTGGCGAGTAGCACCAAGGCATAATTCCTGGTGAAAAATGGAAGGCATTGCCTTTGTAAAGTAAACAAACACCACAGAGAAAGCAAGCAGTAGTAGTAAACACTATGTAAAAACTGGGTACAATAGTAGGTGCGGAAAAGTAAGTGCGCCAGTATACAAACCCAAAATGAAAGTAATGTACAACTAGAAAGGGAAAAACAGCAATTGAAAAGTAAAGCCGCAGCGTCGAGCCGTCCACTGGAAGTCCCACCCGAAGGGTGAGTACAGATAGCCTCTACAACTCCTCGGGTCTAGCCGTTCGCTCCGAGTATGTCCCGCCCAGTGGTCCACCTCCGGGTACTGACCTGCTCTGCATGCCTCAACCGCGATCAGTGTTTTCCGTCGTCTGCAACCAACACAACGTAGTGCAGGCATAGCCCGTGCAGGGGTGAGAATAAGCTACTCAGTAGGGACCCCGAGACCCCCGAAGGTCTCCCAGAATCCACAAAGGATAAACCACATAGGAAAGATACAATCACGATGTAACATCAGACACTGCTTAGGTATATGACCATACATATACCTAAGTCATCAATTTCAGTACGCTCCAACATCCGAGCTCAAGTACAACCCATTCCACACAGGAAAGCAAAACGTAAATCTACATTGGATAGCACAACACAATCCACATAGGAAAGAAAAATAGGATTCAACTTACACAGTTATACTTCTTCGTATGACGATAGAGATGATCAGATATATCCACTGATTCATCTAAGCCGTTGGACCCACAAAGGATCGATAGGTACTAACCCCCACAATGCCCCACAAAGGATCTGACCCACAAAGGATCGATAGGTAACTAACCCCCACAATGACCCAAAAAGGATCTGACCCACAAAGGATCGATAGGTAACTAACCCCGCAATGACCCACAAAGGATCTGACCCACAAAGGATCCATAGGTAACTATCCCCCGCAATGACCCACAAAGGATCTGACCCACAACAGATCGATAGGTAACTGACCCCCGCAATGACCCACACAGGATCAGACCCACACAGGATCTGTAGGCGCTGGCCCACACAGGACCGCTGAGCACTGACCGACAGAGGATCTGACCCACACAAGATCGGTAGCACTGATTCACATAGGATCGCTGAGTGTTGTAGTCGTCACCGTCGAATCCACTGAGGATCTTTGTATAGTCGTCGTCGTCGTCGCAGTCGCAGCCAGCTCTAGGGTTCCCGCACACTGCAAGCTCGTTCGGGAGGGTCCACTCCATGAGCTGAGATGCTGATATATCAACTGACACATAGTCCGAAGTTGATGTATCCAAAAGATCTGTATCGTCAACGGGAACTCGATGTCATAGACGGTGCGTCATTCAGACGCCCGGTCTGAATGTTATTGGCTTTTTCGTCCCAGGGGTCTAGTTGGTTTTTAAGTCAAAACCAACCCGACCATACTCCACCTACATCCAAACCTCGGGCTGAGTAAGCCAAAAGATCCGTCTCACTTTGAGGAATCCATCAAAGTCGACGACACGTCAATCAGACGTCTGGAGCTCAAGTTATAAGCGTTTCCGCTCCGAGGGCCCGGTTGGTTTCGTGTACGAACCAACCCGGCTGAACTAAAAGTTCCTTGGAACCTTGAGTGCGATATACCGAAACAACCGTCATGATCCAAGTATCGCATCGCAACTGACGGTGTGTCGATCGGAGGCACGTAGCTCACGTTATGGGCAACAGACCGAAGAGGTTCGGCAACAAGGGGTTCTGGCCCAGTCCGACCCGGCCCGATACCCCCAGGGTCGGCCCGAACCGGGTCGACTCGAACCCAGTCCAGGTCCATCCCGCTTGGGTGCGGCCCAGCCCGGATGGGCGCGGCCCAGCCTCGCGGTCCGATTCGGCGGACTGGACAGGGCAGGCGCCCACCGCGCGGCGCGTTGGCGCGCCACCAGGTGTTCGGCCGAGCAGCCGAACCGTTTCGGGGTGGGGGGCCCTGCCCCCGCATAAAGTAAACCTCTGCCCCTTTAATGGTGCCGCTCAGCTAGATGGTCAGGGGTTACGACCCCTGGCGCTATCCTCGAACCGGCCCGCCGTTTCCCCTACATCACTGCGGCCCGGAACCGGCCGCAACCTTCATCTATCTGGCGCGGCGCGACAGCGCCCCTCCCCTCCGCAGCAGCCCTGATCCGGTCGCAGTACTTCTGCGGTCCTCCGGCACGGCACGATGGCGCTGCGTCTGTTCTTCATCTTCTACGGCGCGGCGCGACAACGCTGCTGAAGGAATGTCTCGGAATTAACCATCACGGAAGAAGAGGGTCATCACAGAAGGAACTTCGCTGGCTTTAGGTGATCTCCGAGGAAGGCATCTCTCACCGATAGAGGTTGGAATTCTTCATTGGCGGTAGAGCATTCTTCGCGTTCTTCGTCAAAGAATGAAGAATGCTCTCTTTTCTCTCCCAAAGGATTAACACAACACAAACCCCCTACAATAATAATATAATTCCTCTTCTTATTTTATTATCAACTTAAGAATTTGAAAATAAAAAGATAAGAAAAGAAAAATTAATTCGAAGAATTAATTATATCAATTTAACTGCCCAATTTAATGGGGCATTTCTTAACTAGAAAAATGAACGGTTGACTTTCATTAAAGAGGGGGTTTCCGGGTGCGTTACTTAGGAGGGATGAAATGGTGGGGCTCGTGCGGGCCCCACCTCACAAATATCCTACCAAGTGGGTAGGATATTGTGGGTTCCACCTTATCCGCTTAACATAGCTTAAGTGGCTTTATGTGAAATAAAATAAAGTGTCTTGCCACCTTTATTTTATTTCTTAACTTATCCCCAAAAAAAACCACACCCGATAAATCGCAACTCCGGAAAAGTTGTTTCTAAGAAAATACCGGTGCTACGATTCCATCGGTGTCCTCGGAATACGATTCCGAGCACCGGTTCAAAAGTTAGAAAAACCTGCTCATTCGTTCACTAAATGTACTTGAGAAAAAATTCAGAAAATGATTCCGGGCACACCGGTCCTCGAAATCAGGTGCCCTTAGAAATTGCGTTCATGTAAAATTCCAAAGAAAATTAAGAAAAAAATTTCATTGAATTTTATGGGTCTTTATAGGGAGATACTTTTACATTATAAGGAATCATTAGGGATAGATATTTCAACCTAGGAGAAGTATCTTGAAAATTATATGGTGAATTTCATAAAGGAACTGCATCACTGTATATAAAACTCTGACCAGTAACCCTACCACCATATGAATTGCAATTAAGGATAAGTGTCAATTTAATATATGAATCTCAACTTTATTGATCATTCCATTTTATGGTAACATCATTTTTCTAATATGGAATAATAACAATCATTCAAAATATAGTTAAAAAATAATTAATAACAAAGATGTATGTGTGATATAATGAAATTGATATAATATAAAATAGTAATAAAGATTTAAATTGTGTATTATTTTAAAATAGGAATTGATATATTTATCTCCCTGAATTTCAATACCAATCCTAAGAAATATAAAAATAAATATTAATATACATAAAATAATAAATATTTTTGTCCCAACTCTCAATATATATTATAAATATCATAAAATATGATTTATTATTTTATCCAAAAATATATGAAGAAAAGAAAGATAAATAAAAAATTATTGATTTTCATGTATTATTTATGTTTTCAAATTAATATATTTATTATGGAAACCTTGTATCAAAAATATATGAAATTAAAATGGTACTACATTTGAATAATTTCTTCAAGCAAATAGTGATATATATTGAACAATTTATATCATAATTTTGAAAATACATTTCAAAAAATTCATTTTTTATAACATATTTAAGAATACATTTAAAATAATATCATGTGAAATGATTTTTTTGGATATCATAATCACCATAAGTTTTAAATTTATGAAATGTGGTAATAAATTTTGTAATATATGTTATATTTTATTACTATTAACATAACAGTTGTTTGAGTTGTGTTGTAAAAGTTTCTATCAGGATTTGATTCCTCAAATCCAATCCTTCTGCACTCAATACATAATCTTTTCTAATGTCCTTTGATAAAACTAATTAATGACAAGAGTAGTATTCCATTGAGGTCTATATGAAAATTGATGCTCTTAGTGCATGTTGATGTGGGATTTTGTTTTCACATAACAATTCACCCCTAAAAGCAAATACCAGATATTTGGGTCTCCACAAAAATTTTGATCCACAAAACCCAATCATAATACAAAATGCTTTTTCTCTTCACTAGAAAACACCACATGAACAATATTATAAAAATTATTTATCACAAGGCACCATCCTGGATGCACATGCTCCCATATATCGATTGTAATTATTTCCGAACCAATTTGGGGACACCCATAACACTCCTAGTATACATTTTGAATCTTGTATTACTTTTTTAGGATCCAAATCATCCAGACCAACCCTTCCAATAACAAAAAATAATACCTTATGGGGTTGGATCCTAACATTTATTGGTAATTGTATTACTATAACATTCATGCTTATATATCATACAACATTCCATATGAAAACCAATTAGGGATTTGGGTTTTAATCTAATAGTGCTACTATCCTTAAAAAAAGTTTTAATAAATACAGTCGTTATTGGATTGTGAAAATAAAGGAAATTATTATATTTTATATATTAAATGGGGATTATGACTTCTTATTATATTGAAAATTATTAAAAAAATCAATATATTATATAATATTCAATAATACCTTATATTGATGATAAAAATAAGAAAATGATAACGGGTGGACTTTTACATATGTTAAAAAATATAATAAAAAATCTAACCATTATCAGTGAGAAAATTCTGATAAAAGGTCATCATTGTTCATATACTTATTTAACACTGGCAATTGTCACCCTCGATCAGCTCTTTTTTTAGAAATGATCATGGTTTTTCCATAATGGGTTATATTTTTATACAGATAATGGTTAACATATATAATATATTTAATATATACAGATATAAATATATTTAAATAATATTTATAAGATAATAAATAAATATTTTTTAACATGTTTTTCTACATAATTTTAATCATCTATACACTTATTTATTACCACTATCTATGAGTGGGTTTTATATCATAAAAAATTGGTCACAATCCTTGAAAAAGGAGGAGGGTTGTGTTTGGATGTTGACAAGTAGTGTAACACATTTTCCAATCATTTCATGGAATTTATCAAAAGAATCAATATTTTAATATTAGGAAATTTATTACTTTAAATGTATTATGTTGGATGAATATCATTTCTAATGATATATAATCACCCCATCGATTCTGAATTTTTGTGTTATTTGAACATGGGTCTTCACACTATTCTATAAAGATGGTGGGGGTGAGTAAGCAAATCTAAAATCAAAATCAAAGAATAAAGACTTACAACATTTGACCTCTAAATATTAAATATATGAAATTTTTAGATACTATTATTTGAAGAGGGATTAATCTATGTGGTTTATAAGATACTATATGGTGGGAAAATGGAAAACAAATTGGGATGCTCTGGATTACAACTATGGAATATGATTAAAAATATGACTAAAAATTGTTGTAGTATTATGGGGGGAATTATTTTAGAGATAATGTGACAAATAATTGGATTTTGGGTGAGAATAATAATTGTTAATATAGTCTTAAGAAACATGAAAATCTACATTGTTAGTTCTTATACACCTCATGTAGCTCTAGATGTATATCATAATTATACAATTTGGGAAAATTTAGATATTATAATTCATATTTCTCCACAATATGGGAAAATATGTATATTCGATTACCTTAATAGGAATGTGGGAAATTATTTGTAAAATCATTCATATTCCCATGGAGGGTTTTGTTATGATATAGTCAATGATGAGGGATTACATATCATAGACTCTAACTATAGTTTTGACTTTGATGTATTGACTATTCCCATTAATATATAAGTGTAACATCATATTACATATTAATATAGAGACACAATATCTAAAATTTCTAATATAATGGTTTGAATATGTGATTAAATATTTATTTATAATTTAAAGGAAATACAAAGTGAAATTATGACAAAAAAATCATTTTTTCATTTTAGTCTATCATGTAAACTATTTCATAATAAAAAGGAAATATGAAATGTATTCGAGAAAGAGAATGTGGAGAAAATATTATGAATTTACTGTGGAATTTGATAAAACAATTTAATGTAGTGTGTTGGTATGTTTATGAAATTTTCCAATATGTGTGGGATGATGTGGATAAAAGTGTATATAATTAAGCTACAACTTTTTTAGAAGTATCAAAAGTTTCTTTCACAAATGGAAAATAATCATGATTTTTAAATTAGAATTACCATATATAATTTAAAAAAAATGAGTGTTTATTAAAGCATCAAACTATTTTAGTAGTGAATATATATAGGCTTCATATCGTGATTCTCATAGAGAGAATAATAAATAAGTTAGTGACACTAAATCTCATGTTTTTGAGGTGTTGTACCATTCATTACATACTAAGAATTGTGAATGAAGTATATCTTGTTTATACAATGGTAAAGAGTGAAAATCAAGATATTTAGATCATGTTTTATGTGTTAATGATAATGAAGGATGTACTAGTTTAAGGAAGAAGACATGAAAAAATAAGGGAATACTTCTTTAATAATATCTTGATTAAGATTAGATGTATGGATTAGACTTGGATAATGTTAATATTATTATATAAGTACTAAATAATAGATTTTATCAAAAATTCATTATTTTGAGGATGCAGATTCATGAAGAGGTATTGAAATTGTTATAGTGTTTGGGAATGGTGAAATTTCCATTTATGTGTGTAAATATTCAGGGATATGTATTAATTGTACCATTAGGTTATTTAATGATATTATGAAATTTAAGAAAATGGTCGATGAATGGAAGAAGAGTTATGTTTTAATTGTTTATAAAAATAATGAATACACATTATAATTTGATGATTATAGTCAAAAAAATAATGAATTATACTATAAAAATCTAATAGATTTTCCGTGAATAGTGGACTTATTGTGAAAATATTTAGAAATAAATTTGGATTTTTTCTTGGATGTTCAAAGATAAATTAACAATATTTGATTAGGGTTCTAATGGATTATTATTATCTAAAATACATATATTTTCTTATTGTACTCATTGATATCAAAATGGAATATAATATAGCTCTTATGATGGTTTTATATAATACTATAGAAAGAAAAGCATCATAGGTGACATATATTAGACTAATTCAAGACATGTACGATGAGTGTTTGACATGAGTTAGAACTCCATTAGGTGAGAATGTATAATTCTATATCTCAAGAAGGTTTTGTAAAGGGTTGTATTTAAAAATATACATTTATATTTGGTCTTAGATTATCCAATAATAATATTAAACAAGAGATTCCAAAATAAAGGCTTCATTTTGATGATACAGATCTAATTACAAAATCCAAATACCCCCTTCATTTAATGTTATTTCTTTAGATATAATCCTTATAATCAGGTGGAGTCTTTATTAATTAGGTTAAAATGAAATATATGGAGTGTAATTTATCAAGTATTTGTCTTTTAATGTCTTGGATGTGATATTTTAAGGCCATGTTATTTAAAAAACAATCATATATTATATATTGGATCATTTTTTGTAATATGGGTGAAATATTAATGTATATATCTCTCATTAGAATAAAACATGATGGATTAAATAGTTAATGGATTATGGGGTACATTATGATCATAATGTTATTAAAAATAAAGTGAAAATTTTATAGGTCTTTATTACAACAATTATTCTATTTGGTGTTTGTGCAAGCCGATTTCATTCTTATAATGTTTTGGTGATCACTAGATTGATTAATATCTAATTAACTTCTCATCCTTCCAAAGTCTTTTATTTCCCTGAAGATAGAGTTATTAATATTTTTTTTATAGTTTGGGAATTCTCATTAAATTTTAATGGATCCAAAATTTTTTATAATCTCTCAGTGGTAGGAATCATTTGTTTGATGCTTTAGTGATCATTTTCTAGAGTTCCGTTACAAACAAGATGATGGATGTGGTTGTTGTAAATGGGTTATAGTTATTTTATAAATTTATTTTTTTGTTAATATATTTAAATATTAGGATTCTTGAAGATATATCATATAGTTTTGGGTTTTACACCCCTCCTAAAGATGATATTATGATCAATTGAACCCCATCAACAGTTTCATAGAAAGAATCGTTATGATTTACACATTTAGGAATCACCATATTTGATGAATGTTGGAACTACAAAAAATGAAAGACATATCATAAAAAATGTACTAATTCAAATATTTAA
Organism: Viscum album; assembly: GCA_963277665.1. NCBI lineage: Eukaryota > Viridiplantae > Streptophyta > Magnoliopsida > Santalales > Viscaceae > Viscum > Viscum album. The sequence continues at coordinate 1,257,017,238 of OY728134.1, forward strand.
ATATCCCTGCATCAATGTAAAGTCAATTAAAGACTAGAATTAAAATTATGTCCTTTGTAAAGGTGACCTATAAATTACCTTTACATATATAGGGATGTGTAAAGGTTAACTTATAATCACATATATGTGAATGGATTACATAATGCTCATTGAAGACAGACCATTACATGAACGGTTCACATAAATGTCATTCATGACTAAAACCATACATGAAGTATTTAAGAAAAATTTAATATGTGGCTTACATTTACATGTGGTTTTTCTCACAATGGTAATGAGAATTTTACAATTACAGGAAGGGTTAATGTGAATGTAATTAATGATTTCCATTATCGTGCATGCACATTGTATGGATATTGTAAATCTACCAATTTGTAGATATATTTTCATGGGTATTGGTTGGTTACCATCATAAATAATATGTATTAGACATAAGGGAACACATAATTATTGAGAAATATTTATGTATTTAATGATAAATTTTTTTTTGGTTTTTAAAATGTTTATAAATCATATTAAAGGGTATTTTGGGAATATTTAATTTATATGAAATTAATTATATAATTTCTTATAAAAAGATTATTTTTAAATAAATATATATTAATGAAACATGTCATTCCCAAATATTAAATTTTATTAAATTTTATTCCTTTTTCAATTTATATGGCATGGAATACAATTAAGGATGTTCAAAATGTTTATTTTGAAATACTAGAGGGTAATATATGTAATGTACTAAATTATGAAATATTTGATATTTACAAAATAAAAAAGGATAACATAGTAAAAACTGAATTTTAAAATTTTATAATACATGACATAATATATAAATAATATTCCCTATAAAAATGAATGTTTCCATACGAAAATAAATATAAAAATTCAATTATTATTTCTAATTTATAAAAAAATATACTTACAATTTTTTTAATGAAATATTCATTAATATTCTGAAAAATAATTAAATTGTTTACATATTTTTTAAATTCTTTTTAATATTCATGTTTATAAATATCTTAGAGAATTTTATTATTTTTCAATTATTTAGAATAAATACTAAATAACTTCTAATGATCTATCCCTACATCAACTGTTATGTATGAATAAATAAATATTTTTATCTATATTGAAATCATTTTTTAATTAGATTTTTAATATGAATAGTTGTAATTGAACATTGTTGGTGAATATTAGTTTGACTCATATTTGAATTAAAATAGCATGTAGTTCCAAATTTATGACATAAAATAGGAATACATTCGAGTATATCAATATTATGGAATTTTCTAATGGATTATCTTCACAATTATAAAAAAAATCAAAACTACTATGATTGGGCCAATTCCCTATCTAAATAACTATGTGGTGAGATGAATGATAAATTATAATCATTTCATTTTCAAATAAAAATCCTTTCTCAATAAATGAACTTGATGAAAGGCGACATCATTTTATTTGGGAGAACATTTACTATATATCTTCAAGGAAAAAAATAATACATTATACTCACACTTTAATTATTCATTGTTAATTATTATGAAATTATTTATAGATATTGTCTTGAGATCATTAATAGATATTTCTTATAAAATAATTATTTGATAATATATAAGATTGTGATTCGTTTTCAAGGTGACTCAATCAAAACAACTAAATTTGAATGATATTGTTTTCAATTTCACTAATGCTATTTCATGTTTATTAAAAACTAGGTGTGCATCACATATTTGTGTTGAAATCATAGACTCTGAGATTTGTGGAAATAGAAAAAGTTAGAATTATATATTCATGTACCCAATGGATAAATATTTTACTCATTTGATGTAAGTAATTATGATTTTCTCTTCATACGAATATTAATCCTAGAATTGCAAATATAATATTTTTCCCTTCAACAAAGTAGAGTTTAATTTTTTTATTGTTCAGAAAATATGGGATTTCCTTTTTTTAGAAAAATATTTGTTCCCTATTTAGAATAATAAAAAAATTTATGTTTACTAAAATAAAATACATGTTTTATATATTCTTATTATAGATAATACTATTTATATCATTCTTAAAAAGAAGTAAATTGTTGATTTTATTCTTAAATACCTTTTTCATTTTCACATGGTAAATATTCAAGAGAAATAAATTCATATACTACATAGAGTTGATTTTTTAAACTCATTATATTATAAATCATTTGATACATATAAATACGATTAAAAGGGGAAAATAACCAAGGGACTTCAGGGTACAAAAGGAATAAGGGTTAGTTTTATATTTTATCTCATATATAGTGATGTATGTGGTGCAATGAGAACTCAAGAGTTGGTTAAAAATAAACATGCATGAATCTTATATATATATATATAAGAGAGTAGTATGATTATAGTTTTATTTATAAGATGTTTTTAGAAATTATTCTAATTACTTGAAAATATATCCCAAAATTTAATTATTTGAAAGTGTGCACTGGTAAATTTTTCTTAATGAATGAAATGGGTGATGTATCCAACATACTTTGTGTGACGATTTATAGTGATTTATCTATGGGGATTCCTAGAAGGAGTAAAAACATATATATTAGTAAATTCCAAAATATATTTATCATGGAAAACACAATAATTGGTCTTTACTATTGTTGCATAGAACATATCATAAGAAGAGTTAGGATACATATAATGAGTCAGATATGATGGATATGATTTCTTATTCTTCTTCTATTAGATCCTTTATATATTTCATGTTATGTTCTTTAAACATTGTCACATATAATTTTATCTTGAAAATTATATACATATCCATTCATAGTGAGTGTGACTATATTTCCTTAATGAAAACACAAATGTAATTTATGAGGAAAATTAGATGTTCATTGTATTTATAGTGGTGGATGATAAATGTTTAATAGGTTACACAGAATATAGTTTCTAATCCAATAATGAAGATATTAAACCTCAATAGAGATGTGTATTTTCCCTAAATTTTGGAGATATAATTTTAAAGAGTACATAAAAATGTACCATATCACAATTGAAAATAGTGGAAGAATATATATATTAATATGGTTATTTGGTGAATAATTTTTAAATCAAGTAGTTCATTTCTATAGTTGTAGTGGTTACTAGGATTGAGGTATAAATTGACATATATTATTATTATTATTGAGCTATTACCCCCAATAAAGAACCCTAGTGTCACCCAAGTACTAAACACATGCTTCAAAAATACTAATTCAAAGGTGAGATTATTGAGATATGATTTGTAAATATCAGTTGGGTGGAAATAGTGGATAATGTAATAGATCTATTGATGAAAACATTACCAAAAAAATTATCATGTGGGAAATATAGTCTCTATATGTATAAGTTTCATGAGATATTAGGCCTCCTCCAAGATGAAACTACATTTATATCCTAATCTAGTCCTCCATAAGACCTAAAATCACCTCCCCGTATTTTAGAGGCTACCAAATGTTGTCGAGGGTTTAGGATGTGTGGGTGGGTAGACTATTCCCTCTTTTCAGAGTAAGAGAAATAGAATAAATATTTAAGAATCACCCATAATAGTAAATAATTTGTGTGTGAAACAAGTAAATATAAACAAGTATATAATAATATATCAAATAGATTAAGGACATGAATATCCATTTCATACAAACAACATTGAACGCCCACTGGGATGGCCACATATAGAAGTGTAAATAAACTAAAAAGAAATAAATGTACAAGGATATATTTACAATAATGATCCAAAATAGATTCATTATCTCTGTATACACCTTTGATCTATCCTTCGTTATGGGCCTCATACCTCATCCAATCATGTTCCATCAAACAAATGATTATATACTTGTATATCGTTGTGTAATGGAGGCACATGTAGGGTGTGACTAAAAAACACAATAGCGAACTACCAATGCAGTCCCATATATATCCCTCAAAATTCATTGTATGTATATATGATCTACTCAACAAGATGAAAATAATAATAATAATATTATTATTATTATTATTATTATTATTATTATATTATTGTAGATGATAGATTGAAAGATAATTTTATACAAATCATTCTGAATGAACATGATCAAAATAGTCAAGACACAACTAGAAATAAGGTTCCATTAAATATATCTCCCCATAAATATATATACATATGTATATAAATGAGTATTCCATATAATAATATGAATGAGATTAATCTATATAAGATCCTTGGATCAGTGATCCTGATCTTCTGAACATCCAAGGAAAATGGAATTGAGTTTGATTTCATACCAGTCAAGACGTCTATAGTTAGGTTAACTCTCAGGACCCTAATATCTACAAACATTACCTTCTTCAACAAGAATTGGAAATATCTCTGAGAATGCTACATCACCAAAGGGGGTACATGTCCCTATATTTGGATAACCCATTATCACCTCTAATCACCATGATTAAGGATTCCAGGTAATATATGGACATATTGTAACAAGGTAGATGGATGGGTGACACATTAATGAAGAAACATGTAATCCATTATGATTTCAGATTCATAAATTCTGATCTATAAAAAATCCTTAAATTTCAACATGAATAATCCCTAAGGGGGATGAACCTGAAGTGATATGAGGTAATAATCTATGGATTCTAGATAAAATTATAAATATATTCAATAATTTTCATGAAATATCCATTCCAATGCATATATAGGAAATGTATTAATGGATAATACAACTAACCCTAGAGAGTACTATAGGCATCACTGGGGTAGATCAACATCAATAATAAAGGATATAAAAAACGTGCACATCTCATAGAATATTTGCACACCAGATAGACTCTAGAAATACCCTAGATCTAAGTGGATATGAATCCATAGGGAATCACTAGCTAAAGGGGTTATTTCATAAACTCAATAGTGACGTCTCAAAATTCATAGTTAGTGAAGAGTCATAGTGCAGAATCAGAATTATGGAAATAATAACTATCAAAATTAAATCTCATGAGGTGGATCTAAGATATACGATTGGTAATCCACTCCATATCCTCAAACCACATCAATCTCATTTACCATGTACTTGGTATAACCTTTAAAAATAATAACTTTAAGAATAGTAACCAGTTGAATGCCTAAATAAAAGAGTGAGGGTGGGTAGAATCCTAAACTGACCACTACTACAATAGACCCAAAGGATTATAATACTGGTATACGTTCTATATTAACATCCTGTATCATTTCTATCCAAAACCATTTCATAATATCTTAGATTTGGTCAAATATTGAGTCACCCACAGGTTCCCCTAGGAGAGTGCTCTAGAGAGTAATCCTATACAATAACATTTAGGTACTAATGTAAATAGAGTATTCCCTATTAGGATCCTCTATGTCAATACATAAGGAAGAAAATCATTATTGTGATGCTCACAAATAGTATTCAACTAGAGGAAACCAATGTGGAATTCTCTAGATCATGTACTATGCTATGGAATTTAAAAGGGGATCCTTGGCCTCATTTACTATCTCATGTAAATGTATCAAGCTACCATGAAAAGATTGTTAGTGGATTTTTACATTAATCCATTAGATTAAAAAAATAATAATTAAATAATCTATTATAATAAATAAATACATGGGAATCCCCATTACAGGAAATCCCAAGAATTCTCATACAGATATAAATATTCACAAATACCATAAGGAATGTATGATCAAACACATATATTTAGAAATAATTAAACTATTTATAAATGTATCTCAAAAGATCTTACCATGTTCATTGATGTCTGATAAAAGATTCATTAACTTCCAAGATCCTCCATAACATTTGAAAGATCATATATAGTCCCAAAAATAAAAATTACATCAATAAATGATTATTTATAGCATAAAATCCAAAATATCATAATAGTTTATATCTCACCAGACGTCTATCACTCGATGAAAATTGAAGTAGCCACTTGTAGAAGGTTTATAGGGTTACACCATTATCATTCCTAAAAAAATACTACAACAAAGACATCAAAAATTTATTTATCTATCTCTATTTAGGTAAAAAAACATATGAAAAAATTCATAATGATGTTTCAACACATATAATCGGCATGAGGAAAAGTGGAGATAGTCTCTCAGTTTACCCTCTTCGTAGGAAGTGTAAACACCCAACACTGGTATCTGCTTCCACCATGATCTAGTGGAATTCAGAATAATATTCTTAATTTCTGGAATCAAGGTTATAGGACGAAGATAAAGCATAAAAAAATTCTATCATAGTTGAAGTATTTCCTCATGTATTCCAAGGCATCAAATGACATCTATTTCTAAAAAACAGGGGAGAAATCTCATGGATAGAGATATAATTTTTTTTCCCATGTGGGAGAACTCTGAGGATAAATGGAACTGAAAATAGGGGTATAATATCTAAAATATAATTGGGGTCAAATGTTCAATTTTTTTATTTTAAATGAATCCCATAGTTAGGATTCATGGTTTGAAAGTTCGTGTGATAACCGTGATGTGATACTACCCTATACTACAACACCTCACATGGTTGTTGTTCATAGTTTTTAAAACAATACGACAATTATGAGAAATTTTTATAGAAAATTGATGACCCCTACATAGTTTCTCAATCTTAATACATGGTTTCTTAAACCATGTTCCTTTAAAAAATGGACTTCTTGTTTAGACCGCATGGTTGGAACTAACTGTGTTCCAATCATGTGACATTGGCCTCACATTCCCAAAACAATAGTTTCAATCCAAAAAACCACAAGATGCTCCTAAACACTATAAGACATATTCAACACCTAAAAAACAACTAAAACAATTATTTATAGGAAATCCAACAAACATATTCTCATTTTGATGCTCTGATTAAAAATTTACTTGTCCCGTAATTAAGAATTCAAAATCCTTCAGATAATTCAACTTCAAAAAAACAAAAAACCTTAAAACATCCCCATTTTAACACATATGATCCACAATAATCCGTTTTTATAATTAAAATAATAAAATTTTCTTACTTGTATCATGGTTTTTGTTGAATTAATCACATTTAATTCTTGAAAACCCATTTTACATGAAATGATTCTTTAAAAACATTATGAATAACCTTCCAAAAATCATCCCAACTCGTATAACAATTTCTAAAACAACATGATGTTTCTTGCTCAGTCATTTTTTATTTGATAAATGAACATTTTTTATTCACTGTCATTAAATGGGACATGGTTCTTACAATTATATTTTTTTAATTTAATGATGAACTCTGAGCCACAATATTTATTCTATTTGAGGTGCCTATGAAAACATGACTATAGATTTCTAATGAAAATCTAGTCACATGTAGTTATTCTCTAAAATCAAAAAAACATAGGAACACTACTGTCAATCCTCAATCCAATTTAAATGGTTAAACTTTATGGAACATGCTCAACCTAGTCACACCGTATATCCCCTTAAAGGCCCCAATCAAACTTTGAACTACACCCATCTCATCCCAAAAATGTTTCTGTTGAGGTTCCTTATTAACTACATCCAAATATCTAGTAGAACCCATGTCAAACCACTTTTTACCTTATATTCAAAAAAACAACCATCTTTAGGACATGATGATTTATCTAACTCGGATCTTAATTCCTTTATCCCAATGCACACAGAGATTTTCACTAAGCATGATCACATGAGTCCATAAAAAAATTTTAGTGACATTTCCTTGCCAAAAAATCCACACTAAATTTACATTATCGTGCTATAGTATGAACATAAGAAAATTTCTGGTCTAAAACCCAAGGGTTGATAAAGTTATCTCATGCATGACAATTACCCTCATACTCCACCCATTTGTTTCATAAAACATGTACCTTGAATTCAATGGTAAATATATAAGTACATGGTACCATTTATATAACAAAAAATGATATCTAATTTCATCATCTGATGACTGGTCTATCATCACATGAACCTTATCAAATGCAGTTTAGACATTATAAACTGACATCCTTCACCCTATCATAGGATAATCCTATTCATATCACCAATGAATCATGTCCTTGATCACCACATCCCATTCTTTGTTCGACTCTAGACAAAACCACATGAATGGAAAAAGTCTACCTCATCCCAAACACCAATTTAAAAATCATAAATTCAACAATTCCACTTTCATGGTAACACATTCCCTGAAAAATAGTGAATTACATATAAAATGGGTGTCTATATCCTTAAACGGACAAAGATGAACTCTTCACCAGGGGTATTTATTTATACCACTCATCATGTTCAATCTAAATGGGTTTATCATCAATGGAATATATATATATATAGCTCGTTTTATATCTAACACTCTCTTGGTGTACAAGAGATGATGTAAAGATATAGGAAATGCTAAACTCTTTATTAGAAGTACACTATGATTCCATTGATAGGAATATATCTCTCTCTCCCAATACATTTTTAAATCAACACACATTATACATTTCTTTAACCAACTCCTAACACTACATCTCCAAAAAAATTTGTGTCAAATCCCAACCACTGGTTTACAAAAACATGAAATATGATTTTATTATTATCTGTATTTAACCTTAGAGATATGTTTAACAGATTATCATAACACTTGTGAAATAAAGTGCACAAAATATAATGTAAACCATTATTCCTCAGTTCAAACACATACACTTACCACATTTTGATTTAAATGGTACCATTTATAATGAATGAATACCATTTTCAACTGACACATCCTCTTAATTCTCCATCATAAGAATGAGCGGAACATTCTAAACAATACATCAGTCTCATCATCCTATAATATACAATGGAAATCATCTTCAAAATTAGGAACCTTGTTCCATGATTAATTCAAATAACAAATTTCACATGACATCATTTTTAGAATTGAAAGAAAAAAATGTTAAATTTCTAGTCATTTAGTCCTAGCACAACATATATTACTTGAACGAAGTCAGTCTCGATGCACAAGAACCATAGATGATTTATCAAAAATTAATGGAATTGTCATTCCTATATCACAAAACTCAAAAAAATAACATCCACCATACTCAAAAAGAGGATACAACCAATCTCACTTCCATAAAAGGCATATGTAAGAACCCAAACCAACATCTCTCATAGGATTCCCTTAATCAGAACAAATTTCAACCTACAAGGGTATGATTAATAATAAATGCCTCTAAGACACCCATATATCCCTACATTTTAAGTATTATATATGGGTCACTAGGTCGTACCACCTATCAAACATGTCAAAACTCTAAAATGTCACATCCCAGAGGGTTTCACCATGTACCCATATCAAAAAAGGTATCCAACGTGCCTATCATCCCTCTCTAACATAAGTAAGTATAATAAAAACATAGGACGGTCAAATATTTACATGTATTGGATTTTATGGACCTAGCACTCTCTTATTATAATCATAATAATTTAACCATTTAGTTCATGATATCATGTAATACGGTAATAAACTAGTCCAGATTAGGTATCTATATATGGAAATTCAAAGTCAGGGTGTCACGACCCAACCCTACCCGGGCTCGAGCTGCAACTACCCCAAACCCGCCTCCATAGACCAGGGGATGGCGACCGGTACCGAAGGCACAAAAACTCGGTGAGGCCTTTGCCTAAGTACCTATACACACACACACAGCCCACTCAATGCAGAAGTGTAGAGTAAAAATAAAGTCCAAGTAAAGTAAAGGGAAACTGCTATAAATTACCCAAAAATGTGCATCGACCTCTAAACAGTATAAGCAAGAGATGAGGTAAACTGAAAAGAAAACGAGAAAAACAAGTGCCCAACCAGAAAAGTGCCACAACCCGGCAATAGGTAAACAAAAGAAAAATAGCTGGAAGGGTCCCCCACCTGGAACCTGACTCCGACCACCACACGCGGTCCATGATCCCGAACTCCTAAGATCCGCTGAAGTCACGACCAACCTGTCTATCCTCTGCAAGGGCACACAAAGTGTGGGAAAACTCTTTGCAGGGGTGAGTATAAAAATAATTAGTAGGATACCCCGAAGGCTCGAGGGAGAAACAAAGGAGTTACCAAAGGTTGAGCAGTAGATCGAACAAGAAAAAGTAAAGCAGTACAACCGAGAGTGCATTAAAGTGTAACAGTAGAGAGTCCAGCTCAACCCAACAAGAGAAAAGAGGTAGACTCATCTAGATACAAGGAGCTGGAAACAGTGAGAAGATAAACATCTCGTCGAGTCTTTGCCACCTATAACAGGAGTGTAGAATCGTCCAACCACGAGAATCTAGACACAGAAAGCATGTGGCATACCTCGCGTGTCTTCACCTCTCTTGGAAGGAGAGTAGCTAAAATCCAAGGAGTGGGTACTGGAACAAGGTATATACATATCCATATGCTCAATCAAGAAGCCCGAACAAGATTGAAAGCGGATCTCCATCCCGTAGCTCTTCACAAAAAGGTTAGTCGCCAATAGTCCCAGAAGTAAACACCATAGATGCCCATCGTCCTGCATGTCTTCCCCAAACTGCAAGTCATGGGGCTCAAATCACTACACTTTGACACTATCCGCTTTGGGCGGAACTGACTCGCCCGCACAGTTTTAGGTTACGACACAAGGATGCATCTCATTGGGGAAATCACCCCTCGTACTTGAGAGTTCTGGGGGAACGTCAAACCACACCTCGTCACTGCCCCCATTCGAGAGGTCGCCTCAAAGTCGACAGGCGACCCCCTTCCCAACCCAACTAGAAGGTGATCCCTGGAAGTCGACGAGTTCCCACTGGAGGGAGACCCGGAAAGAGTCGACGGGTGCCACACTGCCCAGTCCCGTAAAGGTGTAATCCACATGAGGGTGACCCAGCTAAAGTTGTCGACAAGTCTCAATGCTAAGTCCCGTAAAAGGGTAATCCACTGGAGGGAGCCTCAGAACCGTCATCAGGGACCACTTCCCAGCCCAGCTGTAGGTAAACCTGGCATAGGAGACCACTTCCCAGCCCAGTTAGAGGAAAACCCAGCATCGGGGACCACCTCCCAACCCTGCTGGAGGTAAACTCGGAACCGCTCTGGCCATCCCTACTGGATGGTACTGCTCAGTGAACACCGCTGTACTGGCCATCCATGCTGGATGGTAACCCACTGGCCATCTCTACTGGATGGTACTGCTCTAGGCATTCCTGCTGGATGGTACCCCACTGGCTAGCCATGCGGGAAACAACCTCCTAGGTAGAGGATCAGTGCCCGCATAAGGCGTTGGTCACACTGAATCCACAAGAACTCTACCAGGGAACACGAAGAACCTCTGTCGGCCTGACCATCGAGAAAAGAACCAGGGGAAAACCACTCAACCATGCTGGTCAAAACCATCGTGAATAAGGCCATGTGGAAAACTCAACCCTACTGGTCAACAAACGATAACAGAACCAGGGGAAAACTCAACCCTACTGGTCAAACAAATGAGCAAGAAACTAGGGGAAAACTAAACCATGCAGGTCATAAAAAGAAAACCGAGGAACCCTCTACGTCGAGAGAGGTCAAAAGTACGTAAAGCAGAACACGACACGCACATGGGGCCCACACGACGTGTGGCCCCATGTCAACCCCAACTGAGGGCACAAACGTTATCAGGTAAAAACTACCACATGTACCTCCAAGAGTCCCCATATACTCTTAGAGTATACCACGTTCCCGCCCAAAGGCTATCGTGCACATGGAACCCAACGTCAACGCGAAGTCATAATGTAACAACACCAACATGCCACCTCATTGGCACAGGAACGGAAAAATACATCTCTTCAAGAATATACTTCATTCACACGGGAGTGCATGCGATCATATTCCAAGGGTTCCCTAAAAACACTGTGGAAGGAACCACCACCGGTACACCTTTCATATTTCCAAATTTAATAAGATAGCGCAAGAGGCTCTGTACGCCTGAACAGATTACACCGTTGTAATCCTTGTAGAAAAACATGCGAGATAGTCTACTTACTCGCCTCAAATGGTTATCCGACGGAAAATTCTCCAACACCACTTTACGCCCGAATGACGTCCCGTGGTCCCGAGCCTCGGCCCCGAAAATAGTCGGGCACATCACACCATGGCGATACCCTCAGGAAGACACTCCAAAAGGACTTCTAACTTGATTGAAACGAATATCCAAAGAAAATATGCATTTCGCAGAACCGCACATGAGGAGTTCTATGTGGGACCCACACCGTGGTCCCGATGCGCTGCCAACGGGTTACGCCATTGTGATCCACTCAAAAACGTACACAAGATTGACTATTTTATTTTCCAAAACAGATACCCGGTGATAAGATAGAAATCATTACCAACTCCCAAAATGGCCCCGTGGGGTCCGCACCATCGTGCTGAATTAAAGTGGGCAGACTGCACCAATGCAATTCCCTCGAAAAAACACCAAAAATGACTGTTTGCACGCCCTGAACAGAAGTTCAATGAAAAAGGTGCAAACCGCTGCACGCAGCTCGAAAGAGGATCCTTAGGGCCCACGACTCAACTCTGGCTTCGATGCCCAAAACTACATAGGAAAACTCTGCCTCAACGCCAGGGTCGCAACACCACTAACGGCGCTCAATTCGGACATCAGATGTGTCTGTGACGTCGAAAACAAGAATCTCCAGAAAAAAAAGTGCCCAACCGCTTGACGGAGTGTCGCGCTTCTGAGGCCCCCATCTCAGGGATTAAAATCACCTAAAACCATCTCAAAAATTCTGCCTCGAGTCAAGTGATGCGTCGCCATAGACGGTGCCCAAAACAAACTCCATGCGGATGATTTATTAAGTATAAATCATTTTCATAATAATAATAATATTATTATTATTATTATTATAAACCATTTTTTATTATATTTTTTTTAAAAACCAGACTGGCCATTAGGCCGGTCTTCTCCTCCCAATAGGACCCGCAGTTTGTGGGTCCTTGTCGGCCAGCCGGGGTCCGTAGACCCCGATCTTCCCTCGCAACGACCGGCCAAAGCCGGTCCTTTCCCGCGTCGCCGCCTCGCTGGTGCCCGCTGCCGATGACCTCGCGACCCCGACAGAGCCTCTGATGGCCTCGCCTGCTCCCCCTCGCGCTGACGCCCATAGTATACCGAGGCTGAACGCCCCGCCGCCATGCCACACTGCTCACCCGGCCACCGCGCTGCTCACCGTAACGCCCCAAAAACCGCCAGAAACACAAAAAAACCCTGCAAACTTCGCCGGACCGCTGCGTGCAGCTCGGGACTCAGAACTCAAATCTGTAACCAGAGTTGGAAAGAGCATAAAATATACTACGCATAAATGGGGTTTTTGCGATGAAATAGAAACAATTCAACACTATATTAGGGATTCAAAAGAGGATCGAAAATTAAAAATGAAAACAACAACTGCCTACCTCGATGGGCTTCAGCCGAAGCTTCGTAAGAGTTCATCGGAGCTGTCGTGCCTCGCAGGAGCTATCACGCCTCACTGAAAAGGTGGAGGAGAGGAGGATTTAATCCCTGAGAGCTCCTACTGGGGGTGAACAATGGGGGAGAGAGGATGGGTTATGTGTTTAAATAAAAACACACTTGACCACCCACCCGTCGGCCCGAACCCGAACATCCGGTGGGGTCGAGATTAAGCCTCCCTTAGGCCAAAAACCACCACTCTAGCACAACAGCGGTCTCGGAATCTTAATCCATGGCCCTATTCAAAAGTTATTAAACTCAAGGCTCGAGGCCGCGAAATTACAAAAACGCCCCTCGGTCCATTTTTCACTGACGGCCCGCGCCCGCGAAACATACACCCCTCCAAGGGTAAAAGACATTCTCCAAAATCAACGGTGCCCTCGGGTTTCCAATCTGAGCCACCGTTTAAGAGATACTTGAGTTTAACCATTAATAAAATAAATAAATAAATAAATTTACCCGTTTAACGTTCCAGAAGTGGGAGAGGGGTCCAAACGTCCCGCGCCAACATGCATTATGTCGTTTCTAGGGTAAAAACCCCATTACAGACCCATCCGTACACTCAGACTTCTGATCCAGATTATAGTTTAGGAGTTATCCCATTTATTTGGCGTGTCCAGTTTGAACGCACTGAAAATTTAATTCCGGCAACACCGGGGCTCGGAATCGCATGCCATCTGAAGGCGCTGCTCTGGAATAACATCATGAATATTCCAAAGTCATTTATAGACAAAAAAGGGTTCTTAAATCATTCCCTCTTTCAAGATTTTCGTCCCTGAATAGAAAAACCAGGGAACAACTCAAGGTACTAAGCCCGCACCTGGCTCTCCCATACCTAGAAAACTCTTGCATAGTTCTACGTCACCACACATAGACCAAAGGATTCAATCTGTACATGCGAGGTCTGCCCTTGCCGATGAAATGCATAGGAGTATTCACACATCTCCTCATGTACCCCACATAGGAGACTTCATGAACCCACTCCAGCCTTTGGGGTTAGGGAAAGGCGGTAGGGAACCACGCCATCCCTTTGCACGGTCTCAAATGGCCCGAAGGCTATTGGGGGTAGCTCACCTCCCCGACTGATCCATTACATCATACACCGTGACTGGAATCATAGCCCGCAGCTGGAACAAGGACCTATGATTCCCTTTCTCGGAATATCCATATGGTGGAACACCTAAGGATATATGGTCGCACAAGGTTTCACAGTCGATGTCTCACAACCAAGAATCTCTTACATGCGTAGAGAGCGAAGGAGTAAACACCATCAAATAATGAAAAAGTCATACACTTTTATACCTTACCAACCTAGAGCCATGCCGACGCCCAATGTCACCCTAGTAACAACCCAAGTAAGGTGTAGAATGAAAATCATTTCACAGAAAGAGTCTAACAATTCTAGTGCAAAAAGTAGAAGCACCATAGAGCGTACCTCTTATCACATCACGATCTGCAGGATCAGAGATATCCAAAGCTCGCAGCTACCCGTGGTCCCAACTGCCAGCTCCCGGAGCCTAACGTGGACCACCTGGGGGTGATGAGAAGACCTCATAAAGTTGTTCCCCACTACCATTTTCTCCCACTCCTCTTCTACCACCACCTCTCTGGTCGCTACTCTGATCATGGTGTTGACTCTGTCATGGTGGTGTACCCGTTGCGTACCCGGCATTGTCAGCATGTCCGATCGAGCAGTCCTAGGCCAAGTGACCTCGCTCATCACAAGCTTAACACTGACTCTCTCCGGTCTATACTGGTGCCCTCCAGCTCCACTGTGGTGTACGACCACGCCCCCGGTTTCAGTTGTCAGAAATCCACCTACGTCGAGGTTCTGATTGCCGACACCCGCTAGCTGCGGCAGACGTCCCGGCTCCATCGAGCCTGCGGACACCACCAACATTAGAGCATGACAGGAAGCACTATGTCACCAACCCCTTCTATAGAACCCCGGAATTTGTGGAAATGACCAAGGGAACTATGACAGCATGAATCTCTCGGCAGAGACCTTGCACAAACTTCTGCGCACGGAAGTTTTCATCATGGACCAAGTCCAGGTAAAAGCATTCATGGTTTGCGAAACTAGCTGCGTACTCAGCCACCGTCACCCCTCCCTACTGAAACAGCAGGAGCTCTTGAATCTGAATAGAGCATAAGCAGGAAGGGAAAAACTCTTCATGAAACAACAACTAAAAGTCGCGCCACGAAAGCAACGACTCATTAAGAAACTGAGTAACCAGACTCCACCAACACCAAGCTTCCCCACGAAAAAGGCCAGCGGCCAAAGACACCATAAGATCTACCAGCATCTGCACAAGCCGAAAGAGGAAAACTACTATCTTTAGCCAAACCTTTATTGCCTGAGGGTCTGGCAAACCACTGTACCTCTGTGGTCTCCATCGCCGGAACTCACGGAGTGTGCTTAACTTGCGCTCAAGCTCAGTCTAATCTGTTGAAGCTATCTACTGCTCAACAAGTGAGAGTGCTGCATCTGGCCCACCCGGAGAAAGGGGCTTGCATGATGGGTCCTGAACTGAGGCCTCATAGCTCAAAGGGTCATCGTCACGAACCAAAGCTAGTATCTTGGCTGACTGTCTTCATGGAGACATCCTGAATGTTATCAAGGAGTGTCGCGGTTAGATGATCATATATGTATATACCAATAACAATGATGGGGAGATGACATGAGAAGGACAATAAAAGACTTAACCCTATGTGATGCACAAACCAATTTTCCCCTACAACAAGTGTCTCAGCATACTGAGTCGACAAGCGTGTTATCAGGGTCCTGGTGAATGGATACGTCGGCCGCCGAACCATCACTGGACTCCCAATCCTAAGAGCTCCTCTCCAGACACATTAACACTGTTTCCCTAAATCCCAACCAATTCCTTTTATTTTAGGGACGTCTGAACATCGTCCCAAGGAACAAACCACTTTTGAAACCAATTTTTCATGACTTGACCATACCCGAGCTCGAGCCGCAACTACCCCAAGCCCGCCGCCATTGGCCAGGGGCTAGAGACTAGTTCCAAAGGCAAAACAACTCGGGGATGCCTTTAGCTATGTACATGTACACACAATCACATCCCACTAAATGCAGAAGTGCAGAGTAAAAAAGAAAAGCCAAGTAAATTAAAGGGAAATTTCTATAAATAACCCAAAAATGTGCATCGACCACTAAACAGTACAAGAAAGATATGAGGTAGACTAAAAAGAAAAGGTAAAAAACACATGCCCAACCAGAATAGTGCCACAACCCGACAATAGGTAAACAAAAGAAAAACATCTGTAAGGGTCCCCCACCAAGAACCTGACTCTGACCACCACACGTGGTCCAAGCTCCTGATATCCTAAGCTTTGCTGAAGTCACGACCAACTTTTCCGTCATCTTCAAGGGCACACCAAGTGTGGGAAACGCCTAAGTAGGGGTGAGTACAAAAATACTCATTAGGATACCCCAAAGGCTCGATTGATAAACAAAGGAGGTATCGAAGGGTGAGAAGTCGATCGAACAAGAAAAAGTAAAGGAGTACAACCGAGAGTGGAGTAAAGGGTAATAGTAGAGAGTCCAGCTCAACCCAACAAGATAAAGGAGGTAGACTCATCCAGACACAAGGATATGGAAATAGTGAGAAGATGAACTTCTCGTTGATTCTTTGATACCTATAGCAGGAGAGTAGACTCGTCCAACCACGAGAACCTAGACACGGAAAGCACGTGGCATACCCCGCGCGTCTTCGCCTCTCCTGGAAGGAGAGTAGCCAAAACCCAAGGAGTGGGTACTGGAACGAGGTATATTAATATCCATATGCTCAATCAAGAAGCCCGAACAAGATTTCAAATAGATATCCATCCTGTAGCTCAGCCTAAGAAAGTGAGTCACCAACAGTCCCAGAATTAAACACCATCGATGCCCAGTGTCCTACACGTCTGCCCCGAACTACATGTCATGGGGCTCAAATCACTGCACATTGAAACTATCTACTTTGGGCTGCACAGACTCACCTGCACGGTTTTAGGTCGCGTCACAAGGACGCGTCTCAGTGGGGAATGTACCCCTCATACTTGAGAGTCCTGGGGGAACGTCAAACCACACCTCGTCATTGCCCCGCCGTCGAGAGGTCTCCTCAAAGTCGACAGGTGACCCCCTGACCTGCCCCACTGGAGGGTGATCCCTGGAAGTCGACGGGTTCCCACTGGAGGGAGACCCAGAAAGAGTCAACGAGTGCCACACTACCCAGTCCTGTAAAAGGGTAATCCACTTGAGGGAGACCCGACTAATGTCATCGACGAGTCCCAAAGCCCATTCCTGTAAATGGGTACACCACTGTAGGGAGGCTCAGAACCGTCATCAAGCACCAAATCCTAGCCTAGATGGAGGTAAACTCAGCATCGGGGACCACTTCCCAGCCCAGCTGGAGGTAAACCCGGCATCGAGGACCACTTCCCAGCCCTGCTGGAGGTAAACTCGGAACCGCTCTAGCCATCCCTGCTAGATGGTACTGCTTAGTGAACACCGTTGTACTGGCCATCCCTACTAGATGGTAACCCACTGGGCATCCCTGCTGGATGGTACTAATCTGGCCATCCCTACTGGATTGTACCCCACTGGCCATCCCTCTTGGAAACAACCTCTTGGGTAGAGGATCGGTGCCCTCATAATGTGTTGGTCACACTGAATCCACAAGAACTCTACCAGGGAAGACGAAGAACCTCTTTCGGTCAAACCATCGAGAATATAACTAGGGGAAAACCACTCAACCCTGATGGTCGAAACCATTATTAACAGGACCAGGGGAAAACTCAACCCTGCTGGTCAACAAACGAGAACAGAACCAGTAGAAAACTCAAACCTGCTAGTCAAACAAATGAGCACAAAACCAGGGGAAAACTAAACCCTACAGGTCAACAAACAAGAACCGAGGAACCCTCTACGTCGTGATAGGTCAAAAGTATGTAAAGCAGAAAAGGAAACGCACATGGGGACCACACGACGTGTGGCCCCAAGTCAACCCCAACTGAGCACACAAATGTTCTCAGGTATAAACTACCACATCTACCTCCAAGAGTTCTCGTATACTCCAAGAGTATACCACGTTCCAGCCCAAAGGCTATCGTGAAAATGACACCTAATGTCAACACAAAGGTGTAACATAACAACTCCAAATTTCCACCTCATTGGCCCAGGAATGACCAACTACATCTCTTCAAGCATATACTTCATTCACAAAGGAGTGCACGCGATCATATGCCAAGGGTTCCCTGCAAACACCGCGGGAGGAACCACCACCGGTACACCTTTCATATTTCCACATTTAATAAGATCACACAAGAGGATCCACACACCTGAACAGATTGAACCATTGTAATCCTTGTGGAAAAACATGAAAAATAGACTACTTACTCACTTCAAATGGATATCTGACAGAAAAGTCACCAACACCGCTTTATGCCCGAACAACGTCCCGTGGTCCCGAGCCTCGGCCCCGAAAACCGTCGGGCGCATCACACCATTGTGATCGCCTTGGGAAGACCCGTCAAAAGGACTTCTCACATGAGTGCAATTGATATCCAGAGAAAAAGATGCATTTCGCCATTCCGTACATGAGCGGTTCTACGTGGGACCCGCACCCCGGTACCGATGCGCTGCCAACAGATCGTGTCGTTGTGATCCTCTAGTAAAAGTACACAAGATTGACAATTCACTTTTCCAAAATGGACACTCGGTGATATAGATAGATATCACCACCAATTCCCAAAACGGACCTTGTCGGGTCTGCCCCATCGTGCTGAATTAAAACGAGAAGAGGGCGCCAATGTAATGCCCTCGTTAAAACACCACAAAACAACTGTTCGCACGGCCTAGACATACGTTCGATGAAAAAGGTGTAAAGTGCTTCACATAGCTCGAAAGACGGCCCATAGGTCCCACGTCTCAACACCGGCTTCGATGCCCGAAACCACACGGGAAAACTCGGCCTCAACACCGGGGTCACAACACCACCAACGATGCTCAATTCGGACATCAGATGTATCCGTGCCGTCCAAAACAAGAATCCACGAAAAAAAAGCGACCAACCGCTTGATGGCGTATCGTGCATCCGAGGCCCCCCATATCGGGGATTAAAATCACCCGAAACCATCTCAAAAAGTTAGCCTCGCTTCAATAGATGCGTCTCCGCAGACGGTGCCCAAAACAGACGCCATACGGATGATTTATGAAGTATAAATCATTTTTCATAATGATAATAATAATAATATTATTATTATTATTATAAACCATTTTTTTATATTATATATTTTTTTTTTAAAACCAGACCGGCTGACGCACACCTATCGTAGGGTGTGACAAAAGCAATTTAATTTTTCCTAGTGTAGCATAGAGGTTGACCAGGGTCGTCTCACTTGAGGATCTTTCTCAATCATATGCTTACGTAATCTAATTGAACTAAAATAATTCTTTTTGGTTTTTTTTATTTATGAATGTAATGAAATTTAATAAAAGATAAAACTAACATGCAATGAAAAAATGTAATTATTTGAGAACGAACTTGGCCTTTTTGGGTTGGTTTGTGGGTTCCATCCTTATCCTTCTTTGTATTTAAATTAAGTTTGATAATTCAATTATGAGATCTCATTCTTGAATTACTATTCTTTTATTTATTGGTGTGAAATCTTGAATGAGTTTAGCAATGTTAACTTCACCTCCTCCTATAATCAAGGTTGATGGCACACCTCGATCGAGAGTTTGACATCTTCCAAGAACTGGCTCCATAGTATGCCATTTCAACCACTGAATGGTTCAAATACATCGTATGAAGATCTTGTATCTAGTATAAGGGAGAGACAATATTTAATAAAAGAATATAAATGATTTTGAGATCAGTGTTGTGGTGGACGATCGCCACACCCGTGCACATCACACTTACTCATCACAAACCTAATAAAACAAATGAATTTAAGCACGAAATAATTGAAATTTCCACATACCTCCCCAAGTCCAAGTCTCGGGTTAACCCCTCATATTTGAGGGTAAGAGGTCACTGTGGAAAATATGAGAATAATAAAAGAAGAAAAGGAGAAAAGATGATGAAGAAAAAAAGGTGGATGGGTGGACACAGAAATAAAAATAATGCATGAATTTTATTAGAAATACAAATTAAAAATGAAAAGTAAAAAAAAAATAAAGAAAAGAAATAAATAAATAAAAATTGAAATTGGGAAGATTTGTGGCTGGATTCCCTCGGTGGATATCTTCTCATTGGTTCCTTGAAGGAAGGGATGGAGAATGGAATGATTTGGGAAGGAGGTGAGGGCCTCCTTTTATAGGCAAAATTCGTCTCCCAAATGTCAACGTGTTGTATACCACATTAATGACCTCTTCACGCATTAAAACTTTCATGAATGTTGTTCATAAATATCTTGTCCGTATCTTCTCAAACATTCAGCTAATTTGGAAACCGTATGCAGGAGTTATGATTTTTTCAATCTCAGTTTCTGTTTCTGTGGGAAGCTTCAAGGATGGTTCCTTTTAAAATTGTGTCTTTTAATGGATGCGTTAATGACTTCAAAACTCCCCCATATTTGTTGTAGAGTCGGTCCTGGATGTTATCGTTCATCCCCAAGTGGAATCGATGAATTTTAAGGTGTGTAGTCTGAGTTGTGATTCAGTTACCGTTGTGGAGACCACGCTGTCCGCCCGAAAAAATGTCCAACTTCAATGAATTTTTATACCCTTTAGATGGCCGAATATTCTCCTGGTCCAGCAGAAAAAAGTGGAGGAAATATAATAAGTATTCTAAAAAATTTTGGATCAGAAAATTTGGAATAATATTTTTCAGGAAATGACCAAAATACCTTTGATGTAAAAATCTGTAAAAAATCCGAAATTAGTCATTTTTCACATTTAGGCTCAAAATAACACTAAAACCTAAAAACGTGACAATTACCCATCCAATAACACTATAGTCGGATTATAAACAATGATTTACAGTATGAAATATATAAAAATTTGAGCTTAATCACCGTCCATTCGGCCGATCTTTTACTCCGAACATGACCCACATTGTGCGGGTCCTTGTCGGCCTGCTGGGGTCTGTAGACCCCGGTCTTCCCTCGCAACAACCGGCCAAAGCCGGTCCTTGCCCGCGTCGCCGCCTCACTGGCGCCCACTGCTGACGACCTCGAGATCCCACCAGAGCCTCCTCCAGCCTCGCCCGCTCACCCTCGTGCCGACGCCCGTAGCTGACCGAGGGAAAACCCCCCACCACCGCACCTCGCTGCTCACCCGACCACCGCGCTGGCTCGCCAGAACGCCCCAAAAACCACTGGAAAAACCAAAAAACCTGAAAACTTTGCCGGACCGCTGCGGGCAGCTCGGGACTCGAAATTCAAATCTGTAACCAGTGTCCGAAAAGGAATGAAATATATTATGCATACATGGGGTTTTCTTGAAGAAATAGCAATAATTCGACACTATAGTAGGAATTCAAATGATTCTCGAGAATTAAAAACGAAAACAACAACCGCCAACCTCAATGGGCTTCGCCCGAAGCTTCGTAAGGGTTCACCGGAGCTGCTGTGCCTCACCAGAGCTGTCACGCCTCGCCGGAGAGGTGGAGAAGAGGAGGAGGTCCTTCTTGAGAGCTCTTGGTGAGGGTGTGAACAAAAGGGGAGAGAGGGGGGGGGGGGGGGGGTTAAGTGTTTAAATAGAAACACACTTAACCACCTCCCCGTCGGCCTGAACCCGAACTTCTGGCGGCATCGAGATTAAGCCTCCCCTAGGCCAGAAACCACCTCCCAAGAACAATGTCAGTCTCGTAATTTTAATCTGAGGCCCCATTAAAAAGTTATTAAACTCAACGCCTGAGGCCTCCAAATTATGAAAATGCCCCTGGGGCCATTTCTCACTAATGGCCCGCGCCCGCGAAACTTACACCCCTCCTAGGGTAAACGGTATACTATGAACTCAACAGTGCCCTCAGTTTTCCAATCCGAGCCACCGTTAAAGATATTCTTGAGTTTAACCATTAAACGAATTAATTAATTAATTAATTTTCCCCTTTAACATTCTGGTAGCGGGCGAGGGGTCCAAACGTCCCGCACCGACATGCTTTATGTAGTTCCTAGGGTAAACACCCCATTCCAGACCCATCCGTACACTCAGAATTCTGATCCGAATCACTGTTTAGGAGTTATCCCATTTATTTGGTGTTTCCAGTGTGAACGCACTGAAAGATTAATTTTGGCCACACCGGGGCTCGGAATCGCACGCCGTCTGAAGGCGCTGCTCTGTAATAACATCAAGAATATTCCAAAGTCCATTATAGCCAAAACCGGGTTCTTACATAGGGGTTATTTTTACTATTATAATTTAGGTATCTATCAACATCATAAAAATATTCCTGACTATATTACCTCATAAAAAGGTATCATTTAAAAACATTGACCTGTGAGGATTAATGATATATGGATAACATTATCTCAATGATCAAAGACATATCATAAACACAATGTTCTATTAAATATAATATATATAAATTTTTTATGTGAAAACACCTTATAGGATTTTTATTAATCATTAAATAATCAAACCTATGTAATAAATATCTATCAGGGGACCAATATATAAGATTCACATTCCATATCAACCTACCATGGTCCAAAAATAATGCATGATATACCTCCTGCCTTTTCTGACCAAGTGTCAAAATAAATTAGTGTCCACTTGATAATGGGAAATGTTCTATAAATCAATAATAAATATTAATATCTTCCCAAAATGTTCTTCGATCAATGAAAAAATCATAAGCTACTATAAAATTTCATATTAATAATCGAAATATAATATCTATGGTAACATGGACTTCCAACAGGAACATGTGTTCCAAACACACCAATATGACATCTATCATATTTTATAACACATTCTAATACATTTTTATATCATATCCCAAACTATAATAAAATGTTAAAGGAATACCATTGACATAAAATTGACACATCCCTTTCATGATTCAACTATACTGGTGCCCCGAGCCGGTTCTCCACAGGGCTCATACACCACCCCATAAACCAAAGGCTCTAAACAAGTAGTGAAGAACTCAGGTGTATCTATATGGAGAAAACTACATCTTATAATATTATTAATAGATAAATAAATAGTTTTTCATCATCTATATTAAAAAATATTATGAGTGAGTAAGAAATAAATAAAAATATGGATTTAATAAAGAATGAAATGCAGTAATCGCCTAAAAATCTATGTCATACATACAATACATGAAAACCCACTATGATGACCACATATACCTATGTAATTAACTGAAACTAAAATAAATATACAGGGATATACTTTTAACCTCATGGTATCCCATATACCTTATATTTTTATACACATCTGATTTAACTTGCTCAATCAGTCCCAATCCTCATCCCATTCTCTTCTTACAACAAAGTGAAAATGTAATCGAGTACCATTGTAGAATGGAGGCCTGAGAACCATGTTACTAAAAAACTGAGTATGTAACCACCAATGTTTTTCTATACATGGCTAGTATGATGTAGTGTTTATATATGTAAGCTACTTCATAGGAACATAATAATAATAATAAATTCTCTTTGTTGAAGATAAACTAAAAGAAAAGGTTATTCAAAGTAAGAACACCAAACCTTATAGGCATATCCGAGACCCAAATAGAAATAAGGTTCCTTAATATATATACACCCAAAAATTTATAGATATATATCTGTCTGTGTGTGTTTAATCCTTCAAAAAATATAAAAAAATATCAATCCACAATCTACAATTGGATCTATGATCCCAGTCTTGACATCCTATTAAATATATATTGAGTTTGATGTTGTACCACTCAATCAATGTATAATTAATTTGATCATATGGTTTATAATGCTGATTAACAATACATTATCTATCTATTTCAATAAATATCCTTGGGAAAGCTACATCAACATAAGGGGACACAAGTTCAATCCCTTGGATCACCCATTCTCACCTCCATCCACTATAATGAAGGATTTTCATGTAATATCTAAGAATACTATAACAAGGCACTGATAGGGATTCTATAACACCCAAGGGACATGTAATCTAGTTTGGTGTGGGAATCTTATTTTCTAGTCTATATGAAGTCATTCCATTTCAAGTCAGATTATCCCTCAAGGGGATTACCCATAGGTGATATAAATTAATATATTTCTTATCCAAGATAACACATGGAATAAATTCATTAATAATATTATTAACCCATTCCATGTTATATCTTTGAAACATAGTAATGGTTCATTTACCTGACCCTATAGAGTATCATATGGGTCACTAGTGGAGATAAATGTCAATCCTCGTGATTTCCAACAAACATAAAAAGCTGATGTCATATGTGCCCGCCATAACCTCAGGAATTCCCCTAGATACTAGTGGATTGGAATCCATAGGGTGAAGAAAAGGTAGAGGGGCTCTCTAATAAACATGGCATACATCTCTAAAAATACATAGGCGGGGTGGAATCATAATGCAAAATGGGTATTTTTGTAATATTATAAATCAAAAAGAAAGATCATGACATGGATCTAGGAAATACATCTGGTAATCCCACTATAAAATCACATAACATTAGGAACACAACATGATTACTCAGAAGAACCTATGGCAATAATAGTTTCATAAATAGAAACTAAGTGAATTCATAATTAAATGTGTGATGGTGGTTGAATACCTATACCCAAAACTACTACTAGAGACCCATTGGATTAAAACTCTGGTATAGGTTCCAAGGTGACACTCACATCCATCTATAACAAAAATCAGGTCATGGTACCTTAGGTTCAGTCATTCATTTGGCCACCCACTAGGTCCCCTTGTTCATTTCTCAAGAGATGCATCCTACTCAGAATCCACATGGATCATATGAAAATGGAGGTATCCATGTTGGGATTAGAAATGTCAATATACCTGTATAGTAATCCCTCTAGGTATCCACATAGGGACTATGTAAGTGGATACATCCAATATGGGATCCCATAGACCATTTCATAAGAGGGGGAATCCCATTGGGGATCCTGAATATCATTGATAGTGTCAAGTTAAACTATGTAGCTAACACACAATGGTATTTCATGACCTATGGAATTCATCTATTTAATTAGCCAAATTAATCTAATTAATGAGTCCACTCAAATAAATATAAACAGTGATGTATCCCTTAAGGCAAAAACCAATACTGCATGTAATATTATAATCAAGCATAAATACCTTAGGGTAGGTATTTATAAATAAATCTTGAAAACTCCATCCAAAATCATAAATTTTCTATCAAATACACATCATTTTCAAAGATCTTACTTGGAATTGGAAAGATCAATTTTAGTCCAAAAATATCATTTAAATCACTAAAAAATTATGTCTAAAATAAAATTAGAAAATAAAATAACATGAGATATCTCACATGATGTATATTGCATGATGAAAATCATATCGTCCACTTTTAGAAGGATTATAGGGTTCCCCCAACATAATTTCTCATGAAAGACCTAATCATCAACATCCAACAATTTTTTTATTTATAATTATTTAGGTCAACATCCTAATAAAAATGATAATTAAGGTATAAATAATAGAAATAGTATACAACCAAGATCATGTCGCCTCTCGAGTCATCCACTTCCTAGGAAGAGTGAAAACCCAAACACTGGTACCTGATTCCAAAATATTTCAGTAAAATCAGGATAGAAATCAAAAAATGAGGGAATAAAAGTTATAGGAAGAAATGAAATAATAAAAATGGAGGCTAATGGAGTCAAAAACATTCCTCAATGTTTATAATTCACTTGACAATGTCTGATTACAACTATGAATAATGGATAACTCTCATAGAGAAAGGGAGGAGGCTAGTGCATGGAGGGTAACTCCTTGTCTAAATAAGGGAAAACATTTTTGTAAAGCCTAAAAATGGTTGGATAAAAAAATTGAAAATTTTACCCTATTAATGAATTACACATTTAGGCTGTATATTATTCCATATCTTTCGCCATCCTTGTTGTACTAGTATCCCTATACTCCTCCAACTTTCATGGTTGCAACAAACAATTAGTAAAACAGTGTGCAAACCATGAAACATGTATTCAGTGAATTAATGATCCCCATATGATTTCCTCTTTTATACCAAATTATTTCAACGACCATGCACCTATAAAAAAATTCACTCATGGTTGGGCCAAAAAGTTTCACTAACCATGTGTCATTTGATTGTCCTTTCCTATATTCTAGTTTCATACCATGAATCACTTTTATTCTCTTAAAACCAATGTGAATACCTATAAGAATCAAACTATGAATAAAAACATTTCATAGAGGAATTATAATATTCAAATTCCCATATTGAATCTCTAATATTAAATTGACTACTCAATTAACTAAATATTAAAAATTCTTTTGTAACACCCGAATTTGTTTTCTGAAATATTTTCTTTAAATAATTTTTATTATTTAGTAGCATTCATTGCATGAAATATTGAGCTTAAATGAAATGTGTGACACCCTTAGTATACAATTACAATTATATCCTACCTGTTAGGTTATTGGTAATAATTATAACTATCTTATGAAAACACATTGTGAATTCATTGGCTATCAATTATTTCTGAATAATAGAAATCAATTAGATATAAATATTTTACAGTGAATTAATTTTGGTAATGAAATTAATGAGATATATATGTGTTATGTACTTAAAAAAATATTTTTCTATATTCACACAATGAGTATTGTATTCATAGGTTATGAATAAAACTCTATTTTATGTATAAAAACCTATTTTGTTTAGAGTAATTATACTCCATCGAATGAAGAACACCTTTTAAATTATGATTTTCGAAGAATAATAATTTTTATATGAAAACATAAACATGTTATTTTGAATAATGACATAAAAATTTACTTAGGATAAATTTCTGATATTTTTCTGATAACTTTCAGGTTTTTATGAATAGTAAAAATATTCTAAATTTTTATTAAATACAAGATTTTTCATCGAGGCATTTTTTATGGTTAAATTATAATACTTAATGGTCCTAAAGTATAAATTAAATATATTTTTATCATTAAATATAATTTATATCATTTTCATTAATTTTATATTGAATTAATAGGTAAAAACATTTCAATCTGTTGCAATGTTTTAACTTTCAAAACCTGTTTTCTAATTTCAAATAATCGGATCAATTTTAAA
This sequence comes from Viscum album, assembly GCA_963277665.1. Classification (NCBI taxonomy): domain Eukaryota; kingdom Viridiplantae; phylum Streptophyta; class Magnoliopsida; order Santalales; family Viscaceae; genus Viscum; species Viscum album. The sequence goes on from OY728134.1 coordinate 1,257,044,908, forward strand.
TTAATTACTACAACATATGTATTATAAATTTCTAAAAATAGATTCCATATATTAATCACTAGGTCAAAATTATGTTAATAGGTTACTTTTTTGGCATTATTAATTGAAACTTCGGTAATTATTTTTATTACTATGATTAAGGAAAATTTTGTAGTTAAGGATTAAAATAATATTAAAAAATTACCATAACAGTTATAAACATAATATTGGATGAATAAATTAGATAATTATCATATATATTTCTAAATGTTATAAGTTAAGGTCCACTTACCTATGAGTATGACACAAATGTAAAAAAACAGATGAATGTGATAAAATGTCACAATCTATTTTTGTGTAATTATATTAATTTTAATATATGGATAAATATATTATAGTAATTACTATAGATATTATATGGAAATAAAAATTAATTAAATACATCATAGAAATTTATTTATAATTTTTAGAGAATAAATAATTACCATTAATGATGACACAATAGTGATTTAAAAATTATTTTATTAAAAGAAATATTAAATAAATGGTTTTAGAAATATTAAAATAAATATAATATTAACTAATAAATGTTATACACAAAATTTATAGATTAATATGACATGTTAGGAGTTTATTAAATATTTTTTCTCTAATTTAGCTTTTGTGAGGATTTTATATAAGTCAAATAAATTAATAGTGTCAAAATTTTTAGTATTGATATTTTATAAAAATAAATTTTTATTAAATAATTTAAAAATCATAAAATTATTTAAAATTACAAAGTGATAATTATAAGATATAAAATGTCATAAAATACCCATTTATGGTCAATTAATATCGTATAACTAATTATTTATAATGTTTAAATATTTGAAATTTTATTACCACAATTGAAATTATATAGAATAACTAAGTGTAAATTAAATGGATATTGTTTAAATTGACAAAATAACTTGTCCAAAAATTATTGGTTGATGAAATTACAACCCTATCTCATATAATATTCCAAATTATGACATTTTGGAGGTTTTGGGGTAGGTTTTGATATTATTATAAATTACTATTTATTGAATTTCCAAAATTACCCCTCTCCTCAATTATAAAAAGGAACCTCCCCCCTCAACTCTTCACTTCATTTTGAGCCTTCAATATTGGTCATCCCCTTCCATGTTTCCTTCTCATCTTTCTTATTTTTATTATATAGGATCTAGTCATCTTCAAAGACCAACTCTAGTCCTCAATGAATAGTTTTAGATGAAGCACATTGAGGAAGAGGTAATTATTCTATCAATTCTTTCTAACTTATTTCTTCTTCTAATTCCCCTTAATTAGTTTTTTAATTATAAATTAATAAATTTATTATCACTCATATACTGATATGTTATTATAAATTTGAAACAACCATAGTTCATGTAACATCCCATCACCTTGATCGAGTAAGTTTCCTTTTTCTAAGTTCTATCCTAGTTTTAAAAATCATTTTAGGTGATTTTATTGGGTTTAATGTAGACTGTTGAAAAGGTTCACCCTGTGTACCTAGAGTACATGACATGTACTTAGTGCTAGACGAATGACATGGACTGGGATGTCATTTCATGAAATGGGGGATCATGTCGTTAGTTGTTACACATCTTGTACTTGAGGAACATGCCATGAAGGGAATACATATTAGTTTTCTAACCTGAGATGATTGGTTATTTAGCGTAACTTATCCAACTAGGAATACACATCATGACCAGGGGGTTCACGTTGTGACCCAGCCTGCACCCAAATTTAAGTCACACATTTTTCATTTTCACTTGGCATTTTTCTTCCGAACCTCTTGGCTCTTGACCCTAACTTCTCCTAGTGGATTTTTATAGTCATCTCACCTTCCAAATCGATCTGATCAACTTATTTTCATCATTTCTTCTATAGTGTGTCTCTCCGTGTTAGTATTATATCCATTTATTCGTTGTGTTTGATTACGTTAGTGACCTTTCCTTGAAATATTAGATCATTTGATCTAAGTTGGTTTATATTTATCATCTTATTCTAGATCCATTGTGAGATCTCATTCGAGAGGCCTTTTCCCTTTATTGGTTGTTGTGTGATGGATTCTCTTCTTCGAGGTATATGGGATTCACCTCTTCTGCTAACCTTTTGTGTTTATAGTTGAATAAATCTCATCATGGATTGGGTTCCAGGGTCACATTTGGTGATGTTGTGGATTGATCTTGGTTTTGGATTCCGTTGTGGGTGTGTGCGACCTGAACATTGAGGTAGGTGGTTCCGTATCTAAGCCTATGAAAATGAGCCTAATTTCTATTTCTTTAGAAACTGATTTATGATATTCTCATGGTTATTTTTATGTGTTGAAAAAGGGGTTTGAGAGAAAAATGGGTTTCCTTAGCTTTTGAAATGCATTGTGAAATGGTTTCGAATGGTTTTCAAAGACATTGAAATTGGTTTTTGAAAAAGAGAACATGGTTTACCTTGGGTATTTATGTGGAAGGTTATCTTGAGGCAATCATCCATTTCTTTTCGATTATCAATGAGTTTTGTCTTGGGGATTTCCTCTATTTCTTAGGCATGTTGTTCTAGGTGATTGATATTGTCTTTTGGGGGGTTTAATCAAGGGGTATTCCATTACTTCCTAGACCTATTGATATAGGATAAGTTTTGTGCACTTGATTATTTTGTTATGAGTATTCTTCTACCTAGACCTGTAGCACTCGTTGGTGCGTGATTCATGTGCATCTGTTTTTTACTTCTTGGCTTTATCTAAGCTGGCATCACCTTTGACTAGCCTTACCAAGAAATTGGTGAAATTATTGTGGGATGAAAAGTGTCATTCTTCTTTCGATGAACTGAAAAAACTTCTGACATAGATAGTTATTTTGATCTAACCTGAGCCCCGTATAGGGTACACGATGTTGTTTGATGCATATGGCACTAGTTTGGGATGTGTACTGATACAAGATGATCATGTGGTAGTTTACAACTATTATCATCTCCGAACTCATGGGAATAACTACCCCACTCATTATTTTGATATTTCTATAGTGATCAATGTGCATAAGTATTAGCATCACTACCTTGGGAAATGATTACAATGTTTTATGATCATAATAGTCTGATCTATACCTTTTCTCAGAGAGACTTGAATCATAGAAAGATACGATGGGTGGAATACCTCCAAAAATTCAACTACAACATTGCCTAACCCCTGGGGAAATGTAATGTTTTTTTGGATTCTCTAACAAGAAATATACTATCATAGGATGTTCTAGAATTGAAGGATGAGTGGAATATTATAGAGATTTTCACTATGTTGCACTTGGACGCTCTGGAGGATGCTTCAGGAACAGTTTTGACCAGTGTTCAGTTAACATCATCTCTACTAAATCCAATTTAGAAAATTCAATAGTAGGATGACATGTTTCGTAAGACTCGGGAAATCCTTTATTGTGGAGAGACGATTCCTGGTTGGTCTCTTTATTCATATGGCATACTACATTTTAGAAATTGAGTTTTCATCCTAGTATCTGTGAAGATTTCAGTCTTGTATGATATTCATAGATCTTCAGGGGCTATTCATCCAGGTTCTAAGAAGATGTATTATGACATGATAAGGTCGTTCTAGTGGCAAAGTATGAAGCATGAAATTGAAGATTATGTGTCTTGTTGTTTCACCTACCAATGGATAAAGGCTGAGAACTTTAAACCCTATGGTTTTCTTCAGCCACATCTGAAACCATTTTGGAAATGGGAAAAGGAGTCTAGGTATATTGTTTTTGGGTTGTCGTGGATTTCCCAAGGGAAAAATTCTATCTATATGGTTGTTGATTGGTTGATGAAGTCTTATCATTTCATTCTAGTAAAAGACAACAGTAAAGTTGATGATCTAGGTAAGCTGTATGTGTAGGAGATTGTGAGGTTTCATGGGAGTCCTTCTTCCATTGTTTCGTATAGGGATCCTTGATTTACCTCATGGTTTTGGAGGAGTCATCAAGAGGCAATGGGGACCCTGGTCATGTTGAGCACATATTAACATCCACAGACAGATGGCCAGACAGACCGTGTGATTCATATCCTGGAAGATATGCTTAATTCCATTATCTTGGATTTCAGTGGATCATGGGATAGCCATCTAGGACTGGTTGAGTTTGTTTATAACAACAGTTATTAGTTGTCAATCAGAATGGCCCCCTTTGAGGCCTTTCATGGTCAACCCTGCAGATCACTTCTTTATTGGGTGGAGGTGGGTAAAGTAGATTTGGTTGTACTAAGTGTGGTTCAGAAGTCTTAGGAAAAAAATCAGGAGGTATGATGATATCTGGTTATAGCCAATATTCGACAGAAATTGTATGCAGATCGGAGGAGGTGGCCTCTAGAGTTTTCCATTAGTGACTGGGTTTTCTTGAAAGTTTATCTTCATTTGGGTCACCATCATCTTGGAAAACATGGAATGTTGGCTCTGATATACGTGGGATCGTTCTATATCAGTGAACGACTTGCGAAATTTTCTTATAAGTTAGAATTGCTGATTCATTTGATGGGATTTCATGATGTTTTTCATATATCATGGCATTGGATGTATCACCCTGTTCTCACTCACATTCTGATTTGTGAAGAAAATGAGTTAGAGCTAGATGCTTCTCTTCTGGAGAAACCTGTTGATATTGTTGACTCTGAAGAAAAAAGACTATCATGGGAAGTCAATCCATTTGTTTAGATTTCAATGGAAATAAGGATATGATTCTCATGAGACATAATAATGTGAGTCATTGATGAGGGAGCAATGACCTCATCTTTTTCCAAGGATTATATCTTCCACTTGACTTTCCAGGGATATAATTTCCTTATGGTGGGGAGTTTTTAACATCTTGTTACATTGATTGGCTATGTTTCCTTATTATATGTTCCCTAATGATTTTAAAAATCCTTTTATGTGATTTTATGTGAATACTAAAAACATTTGAATAGGTACATGTTGTGTACCTGATGTACATGATGTGTACTTGGTGTTGGTTGCATGTCGAGGATTGGGAGATCACGTTGTGAACTGGAGGATCATGTGGTGAGTTGGGAAATGTCGTGTACCTCAGGTACACATTGTGTGGGGAATAAATATTGGTATTCCAATCCTAGGAAATGGTGTTTTTATGTAACATATCCAACAAGGAATACACTTCATTACCAAGGGCTACACGTCATGACTCAGCCTGTACCAATATTTAAGTTGCACGTTTTTCAGTTTCTCTTGTCCTTTTTCTCCCGAACCACTTGGATCTTAACCAAAACTTCTCCTAGGATATTTTTAGAGGCGTCTCACCTTCCAAATAGATCTTATTGGATTTGTTTCATCGTTTCTTCTATGCTTAATCTCTCTGGTTAAGTATTCTTTCAGTTTCTTCATTGTAGTTGATCGCGGTAGTTCCCTTACCTTGCGTTATCAAATCTTATAATCTAAGATGTTTGATATTTATTGATTTATTCTATACCCATTGTGATATTTTGTTCTAGAGGCCATTTCCATTTTTTAGTTATGGTGTGGCAGAAACTATTCTTTGAGGTATTTGGGTTTCACCTATTATGAAGACCTTTTTGGTTTATATTTGAATCAATTTCATCGTGCATTGGATTCTTGGGTCTCATTTGGTTCTATTGGGGTTTGTTCTTGGATTTGGATTCCATTTCTGGCATGTGTGACCTGAATATTGAGGTAGGTGGTTTCATATATAAGATTATGATAATGTGCCTAATTGATATTGCTTAACAAATTGATTTACAAAATTGGTTTGGTTGTTTGTCTGTTTTGAAAAGTGGTTTTGAAATAAAAATCATTTTCTTGGATTTTTATGAGGATTGTGAAATTGTTTTGAATGGTTTTAATGGGAATATAAATTGTTTTATGAAAAATATCACAAGGGTTACCTTTATTACTTAGGTGGAAGGTAAGAATGAGGCCATTTTCTATTTTTGTGTGATTATCAAGGAGGTTTGTCTGGGAAATTTCCTATTTTTCCAGGGCCCATTGTTCTAGGGGACCGATAGTGAATTGGGGGGGGGGAGTTACTCATGGGGTATTCCTATACTTCCTAGACCTTTTTTCTAGGAGGATCATTTTTCAACACTTGATTATTTTCGTACAAGTAGTCTACTACATAGACATGTAGTATTCCTTTGTGTGTGATGCATGTGTTTCTGTTTTTTACTACTTGGCTTTTTGAGTTATCCGTGATATGCATGTTTATGCTTGAGAAAAAATGATTATGGAAATTTTTATTTGAAACTATAATACCTTTTGTTGTTTAGAACTATGGAGAAAAAGATATTTCCTTGTTTTTTATACAACTACTTTACTGCTTATCATGCCATGTTTTACTTTTAAATGAGCATACATGAACTTTTAAATAGATAATGGTTATGGAACACCTGGGTCGGATCCTACAGAGCCTATTAGCTCACACCCTTTGCACTACTAAGGTGGTTTTTAGACCTTTATTTGTCTTCTGGTGAATGGAAAGGCAAGGCTCTGTAGTGAGGTGGCCAGGTTCATGTCATTTGGGATGGATAGATGATGGTTAGATGGTTGGAGTTCGTTCATTCCATCATTGGAGTATCGTTTTGGTTTTGATTCCTTTGAAATCTGAATAATTTTTTGGGTTTGAGCTACTTTTACAGTGGCTCTATTTCCACTGTTTTCCTTATAGTTATGGCATATATATTTTTTAGTCTTCTCATGTCCCTATTTTTCTCTATATATGAATTCCATGTGGTTGTTCATGTTTGGCGAAATCGTTCCCTCAGTTTTTTTGTTCGATGCCCAGGTGCTTTTCACCAGCCTGTGGGGATTAGAAACTCCCTTCAAGTGTGTGACAGATTTGTTCGGTTTTTGGTTTTGTGGGTAACATGGGTCGGTATGTTACAATCCACCTTTTAGCCATCCGATGAAAAATAAAATCACTAAATGTGCATATATACGTCTTACCATCTCCACATCATGGTGTAATCTGTTTTTCAGCACCACCTTACTTGGATGGTTATAATGATGGTAATATTAAATATATATGATTATTATAATATGATATTGATTATAAAATATTATACACCATACAATTCAATATCATTCAATAGTTTTGGGAATGATATCATTTCTCGTTTGTACGTACGACCTACTGCCTCCATTATCTGATTAGATTAATTCTACATGATCTTCATTAAAACATATTATATACATGAATTGAATGAATAAATATGATATATATTATACTAATATGATTATTTAAATGATATAAATACAACCTAAAAATAGTAATAAGAACTTAATTGAAAAAACAAGTATAAGAACAAAAAGAAGTTAATACCCAAATAACAAGTAACAATGAAATGTTACTAACAAACGGATGAAACTATGAGCACAAATGCTATCATAAAAATTATTATAATAATGTAATTAATAATTAACATTATTTAAATAATTATACATGAGCTTTGGATATATATGAAGCATATCATACCAAAGGTAAATAATAATTTTGAAATTTCAATTTTATCCGAGATTGTTTATACGTAAGTATTTAATAGGGATATTTTATCATTCATGTACATGTTTTCGATAAAATATTTTCATAAAATGATTATTATTCTTCTATGTATGTTTAAAGTCATTTTTATCAATTTTTTTCTTTTACTATATTGTATGGATGAAATCTTTCTTTTGATTACCATATGAGGTAATTTTAGACTTTTTCGGAAAAAATACAAGGAGAATGTTTTTAACTTATACAGAATAAATGGATTCTTACACTTTCATAATTATCTATTTACATGAAGCTTAAATTACAATATTTCAATTTTTTTCAATTAAAATCTTGTCCTTTATATTTGCATCGTAGTTTGAAAAAATAAAATGTTTTTGAAGAAGAAAAGATACTTTCCTCAGGAAATAATCTCATGTGTTTTATCAAAATTATTTTCCATATAATATGACATAGGATTATATTTTTATCCATATTATTAAATTAATTTTATTAAGTTTATGATGGAATTATTTTTATGAAATTTATTTATTTTTTATGGATTATGATGGAATGATGTTTAAAAAATCCATTATATTTCTTGGGTTATTCTATAATGAATGATTTATGTTTTCATGGAACAAGTAAGAATGGTTTAATTATGAGATGGGTGGGACCTATATCTTTCTTCAATGCATTGGGTAAAGATTTATATCTCAATAGATAGACATGAATGGAATTAAAAGTTATTTTAGTTCAATAATACAGGGCTGGAATGAGGAGTGAACTTGGTTCAGTAATGGGCTTCGTACGCTATGATGGTCTTGGTAGAGATCCTTGACTAATATGAAATGATATTCTATGATTATGTGTATATGATATAAAATTTCATGTCTTATGTTATGACTCTTGGGATTATATATTAGTTTTATGATTTATCCAATGACATGATATTATGATCTTTTATATGCAGGATAAGATTTCCATATGTTATATTCTTATGAATATGATATGAATGATATTTACCATATTTACCCTTACATAGAATTTAATCTTACCCTTTTTATAGGTTTTTCCCCAGGTCATGAATAATGGTATTAAATAAGATATGTCAAAAATCTATCTAGTTATGAGGATATAAGTGGGTGAAAATGTGGAGTTTTATGAACTAGTTGTTTATGTTTCCCAGTTTCAAAAGACACAAAACCTATATAGTCCTGGAGTGGTTTTGTTATGTTATGTATTAAATATTCTTCAATGTTGAGGTAATATTTATATGTAATTTATGGGATGCTATAGTTGGTATTAGAGAAAAGGTATAGTTATCCTTTGGAAACTAGGATGAGAGAACCTTAGTAAAAACCATAAGGATATTTCTAAGTATAGGTTAGAATCATATCCCAGTTTTTTAGAGAAGTTCATTTATATCCTAGGACAAAACCAAAATGTTTCCTAAATTGAAATTTTGTTCTTGATTATGTGTTTTTCCTATTATTATTTGTGTTCTCACTTTATACTTATTGGATTTAGTCAATGGATGGAACCCAAAGGTACCACATTAATGCTAAATTTGATGAGTAATGCAATTATTGTCCCCTTGATCAACCAAATTTTATGGGATTTGGAATGAAAAATCTTATTTCCATTCTCACATAACATTCTAGAACTATGAATCATGTAGGACTTCCAAACGAAAAAATTATGGAGAAACATTTTGTTGAGAACTTCATGATATAATGTCCACCATCATTCAACATGTCTTCTGATCCATTAGTGGATGAATAATAAATCAGTACCACCAAAAATATATTTTCAGTTGTACAATGTTCTGAACATGATAAATTCATCTTATCAGTCTATATTTTTGATTATGAATCTAATAAATGTTGTAGTATTATAAAAAATATGATTAAAAGTGTTGAAATTGAGTCTATTGAATGGAATGAGTTAAAGAACATATTTTTCAATAATTAATTTCCTAGAATTCTTCAAACATTGATGTAGAAGGAGGTCCATGAACATAAAAAAAGGATATTTAATATCTTGGCTACTATGAGGAAAACTTTACAAGACATTCAAAGATAACTTCTAGAATTATTATCTAACCTTAGTGTAAAATGGATTGATTATATAGTAGCTTAAAATGAAGTCTCTGAAGGGAATTATCCATAAGAGATTTCAATAGAAAAGAGGAAAATTTTTTATGTTCTCTCAAGGTTGAGATGGATATTGGAGTAACCCATAATTCATACAAATTTTATAAGAAGAGAAAAATGGAATTTTAAGGAAAATATAAAGTCCACACTGAAAAGAAGATGAGCTTTCCCTTACGCTAAAAGTGTGTAAATAAACATGCGGGAATTTTCACAAAAGGACTAGTAAATGTTTTATGTGTTGAAAATAAGATCATTAGGAAGTTAAATTCTAATGTTATTGATAAAATATTTTTAATGATGCAAAAAAATAAAAGGATACATAGAATGCACCTGTTACACTTCAATGTTATAAGTGGAAGGAAATGGGGAATTATACCAACAAATTCCCTAATCCAAGGGTTGTTGATGATGTTCGGTGTCAACAAACTCTTAAGAAAAATGACCAAGGAACGTCACATGAAATCACTATTAGTGACTTGGGGTATGATAATGAAGTAGTGAATTGTACACTTACCATCCAATCTAAGGTAAATTTTTTTTACATAATTATGGATCCACCCACTCTTTTATTTTTCAATCATTTTCAAATGGTATCACCATATTACCTCAATAATTTGATGTTGAGTTAGCTATGACAAATTCTAATGGCACAACAGTCACATCAAAAGTTTATAATTATTCTTCTATTGAAGTTTGTGGGAAAGTTATTCCAGTAAATATTTTTATCCTTCCAATAGTGAATATGATGTGATTCATCACATAGATTGGATTTATCTATATGGATATCATACCAATTTCAACGTAAGGGAAGTCATATTTTATATTCCAGACCAATCTATGATCATCTATTGATGAAAGGATGAATATAACCTTATAGTAGAAAGTAATTTATCTTATGGGTCTTGATTCCAATAAATGAAGGTTGTTTATCTCAAATAGTTGGGGATAAAGTCAAGATTAATAATACACCCACTGTACAAGAGTTTGATGATAAATTTCTGGGGGAATTTCCAAGTCTGCCATAAAATCATGATATTTATTTTTCAGTATAACTCATACGGGGTGTTATGCCTATTTCAAAAACACATAACAGAATGACCCCAATTGAGTTGTAGGAATTGAAGAAGTAACTCCAAGTGGATCTTGATAAGGGATTCTTATACCCTAGTGTGTCAACTTGCGGAGCGCCTATTATATTTGTTAAGAAGAAAGATTGATCAATGAGACTCTGCATTGATTATCTAGAACATAACAAGATCACTATCAAGAAAAAATATCATCTTCCACACAATGATGACTTATTTTTCCAACTACACGGAGCTCAATACATTTCCAAGAGCGATCTTTGTTCAAAAATATCATCAATTAAGGGTCAAAAAAGAGGATATACCAAAGAGGACATTCCGTAAAAGGTATGGACACTATTAATTTTTAGTTATGTTTTTTTGGTCTTACTAATTCCCCAACTATCTTCGTGGATCTAATGAATAGATTCTTTAGAGAATATCTTAATTAGTTTGTGGTAGTCATTATATGTGATATTCCTATTTATTCAAAGTGAAAGGAAGAGCATGAAGATCACTTGAGAATTTTACTGAAGTCCCTGAGAAAGGAGAATATTTATAGAAAATTTACCATGTGTAAATTTTGGCTTCATAATGTTTCATTTTTTGGTAACATAATCTCGAGAGAGGGGATATCTATGGATCGAGAAAAAACCAAGGTTATTGAAAGATAATCAAGACCAACAATGGTAAATAAGATCTAAAGTTTTCTTGGTTTGGTTAGATATTATCGGCATTTTGTGAAATATTTTTCATGATTATCTAATCCACTCACCAATTTTACTCGGAAAGGATTTAAGATAGTATGGATGTAGGAATGTGAAGAGAATTTCAAATCGTTAAAAAGAAGGTTATCCAGTGCACCTGTACTCACACTGCCTTGTAGTGGAGAAAGGTTTGTGATCTATAGTGATGAATCCAAGAAGGTGTTGGTATGTTTTCTCATCAAAAATGATATGGTGATATCTTATGCCTCAAGGTTGATGAAAATTCATGAAAAAAATTAAACCATTAATTATTTGGAGTTAACGGTGGTAATATTTTCATTAATGATATGGGGGAATTATCTTTATGGTGAAAGGTGTGATATTTAAACTATTAAAAAAAATTAAAGTATATTTTCAAAAAAAGGATCTTAATATGTGACAAAGAATATGGTTGCAGTTGATTAATGATTACGACTGGTCAAAACATTATCACCCTTGAAAAAAACAAGGTGGAAGATGTTTTGAGTCGAAATGACTATGCTAGATTATCCATGATGAGCATCAGGAAAGATCTAATATTTATAGATTTAAAAAGGATGGATCTTGAAATTTTAATGGAAGTGGAGAAATATTATCTTTCTCAAATGAATGTTCAACCATCAATACAAGTGAATATTAATGCGGTGTATAAGGAAGATGAAGAGTAACAAAATAATGTGAGAAATGTTCCCAAATTCAACCTTGATTGTGATAAAATAATAAGGATCAAGAACCAGGTTTGTATTCCTCCCATACCAGAATTAAAGAACAATCTACTACAAAAGGCTCAAATTTATTTATTTTCATTTCACCCCAGATGCACAAATATGTATAGAGACCTGAAAGAGTACTTATAGTGATATGGAATAAAAGGATATGTTTTCAAATATGTCTCTCGATGATTGGATTTTCAGTAAGTTAAGGCTGAGAGACATAAGACTAAGGGGGTGTTACAACAATTACCCATAATAGAATGTAAATAAGAAGAAATCACTATGGAATTTATCATCAGACATCCCATAACATCCAAAATAAATAATGTTATTTGGGTTATAGTTGATGTCTTTAATAATTCAGCACACTTCATTGATATTAGAGAGTATTTCACTCTTGATTATCGTACCATGATATATGTAAATGAAGTGGTAAAATTTCATGGAGTCCCACATTCCATTATATCTGATCGGGATCCTAGGTTTACCACAATGTTCGGGTGATGTCTTCAACATGCCCTGGATATAGATTTAAGTTTCAGCGCTAATTTTCATCCTCAAATAGATGGTTAATTAAAGAGGATAATTAAAACTCTAAAAGACATATTGAGATATTGCTCTTTTTATTTCAATGGTGGTTGGGATCAACACCTATATTTGTTAGAATTTTCTTAAAATAATAGATTTCACTCTAGTATTCAGATGGCTTGTTATGAAGCCCACTATAGAAACAAGTATAGAACTCCAACTAATATGGGGTGAAGTTTGGGAATGAAAGTTTTTAGGACCTGATCTTGTTGATGAAATTGCAGAAATGGTTAGATCTATTCAACAAAAAAAAGTGCGTCTTAGAGTTGGAAAAACATATTATGATGACATCCGAAAAAAATAACTAGAGTTGGAAGTGGGGTATAAGGTGTCTCTAATAATATCTCCCTAAAAGAGAGTAATGAGATTTGTTTAGAAGGGAATGTTGATCCCTTGGTATATCGGTCCTTTTTAATTTTTGGATCATATTGGGAAGGTGTCTTAATGACTGTTTCTTCCACAGAATCACTCTCAAGTTCATGTTGTGTTACATGTATTTCTCCTAATAAAGTTCATACCTGATCCTTCACATGCACTAAGCTATGAAGTTGTACCATTGGAGAATCATCTTTATTATTAAGAACAACTGATAGCGATTCTGGATTGTAGAAAAAAAACTTCTACAAAACATGGCCACTCACATGGTTAATATTTTATAGGGGAACCACCAATTTGAAGAAGCTACATGAGAACTTCAGGATATTATGAGGGAGATGTATCCTCATCTACATGTTTCTATGTGATGAATTCTAAGGGAGGAAATCAGTTTAAGGGGGTAGAATGTAATACCCATATGTTTTTATGAAATATTTTCTTTGCATAATTTTTATTCTTCAGTAGCTTGTTATGCATGCAATCATGATTTTAAATGAACTATGATATGAACTTATTATAAAATTATGATTATATCATATTCGTTCAGTTTTTGGGAATATTTATAACTAACTTATGAAAATGCATTGTGAATTTATTGGCTATCTATTATTTATGAAAAATATAAATCAGTTGGATATTTTTATTTTTGAGTGAATTAATTTTTGGTAATGAAATTAATGTGATTTATATGTGTTATATACTTAATAAAATATATTTTTTATTCAGCTAGTGGATATTTTAGTCATATGGTATGAATAAAACCATATTTGATGTATAAAAAACCTATTTTTTAAATATTTAATTTTAAAACATTGAATGGAGAACCTCTTTTAGATTAATATTTTGACCAATTAATAATTTTTATATGAAAACATAAACATTTTATTTTGAAGTAGGACATTAAAATTTTCATTGGATAAATCTCTGATATTTTTCTAATAACCTTCATGTTTTTATGAATAGTAAAAATACGCTAATTTTTAATTAAAATATAAATTTTTTTCATTAAGATGATTTATATGGTTAAATTATAATATAAAATGGTTTTAATGTATAAATAACATATATTTTTGTCATTCAATATAATTTATGTCATTAGAATTAATTTTAAATTTATTCATATGTAAAAACATTACCATCTTTTCTAATGTCTTATTTTTTAAAACTTGTTTTATCATTCCAAACAACGAGATTAATTTTAAATTAATTACTACAACTTATGTGATTTTAATTTTGAAAAATGGATTCCATATTTGAAATTAGTAATTCCAAATTATGTTAATAGGCTACTTTTCGTTTTGGTCATTATGAATAGTAAATTTGGTAATTAATTTTATTACTATGGTTAAAGGTAAATCACGTAATTAAGGGTAAAAATACTGTTATAAAATTACCATGACACCTATAAAAATAATTTTTTATCAATAAATTTGACCCTTATCATCTATCTTATAAATTTATCACTTGGTCTCCACTTACCTATGAATATGACAATAATGTAATAAAAACTAATGAATGTGAAAAAATGTCACAATCTCATTTTATATAAGTATATTAATTTTAATATATATATAACTGTGAGATAATGTAGGATATATATAGTCTATAGAAATATAAAATAATTACCTACATCATAAATATTTATTTATAATTTTTATAGATTAAATATTACCATTACTGATGACACAATAGTGAGGTAAACATTATTTTATTAATAGAAATATCAAGTATATGGTATTAAAAATATTATGATAAATATCATATGAACTAAATAATGTGCTCCACGAATTTTATTGGTGAATATGACATTTTAGTAGGGTATTAATTTTATTTTGAATTTATATTTTGTTAGGATTTTATTTAAATTCAAATAAATGAATAGTGTCAGAATTGACACTATTGATATTTCATAAAAATAACCTTTTAATAAATAATTTAAAAATTAAAATAATATTTAAAATTTTTAAAGTTATAATTATAAGATCTAAAATTTCATAAAATATCCATTTATGGTCAATTAACACCATATAAGTAAATATTTATAACCATTAAATATTTAGAATGTTATTACCACAATTAAAATTAAATAAAATAACAAAGTTTCAATTAAAAAGATGTTATTCAAATTGAAAAAATAACTTTTCCAATATTTATTGGTTTATGATATTACAACCATATCTCATATAATATTATAAATTAGTACATTGTAGAGTTTTTCGGGTAAGGTTTGATTTTATTAAAATTGATTATTTATAGATTTTCCAAAAGGGACCCTCACCTAAATTATAAAAGGGTGCCGCCTCCCTCACATAATCTCTTTATTATGAGCCTTAAATCTATACCATACCATGTTGTTTTTCCTTCCCAAATTCCCTATTTTCATTATAGAGGTTTTTGTTATCTTCAAAGACCAACTTTAGTGCTCTAAGAATAGATTTAGAGGAAGCACTTCGAGGAAGAGGTAATCTCTTCAACTGATTCATTAAAACTTATTTCTTCTTCTACTTCCTATTCATTAGAAATATGTGGGAGACAATATGGATGTATTATGAACCAGTTTTTTATGTTTCCCAATTTCTAAAGTCAGTAAACTTATACAGTTCTATCATGGTTTTGTTATATTATATTGTTAATATTCTAAAATGTGGAAGTAATATCTATATATAAAGTATGGGATGTTATAGCTTCAGAAATATCCACCTCAAGAAAAACACATGATCTTAAAGTCTATTTTTTAAATAATTGAATTTAAATATATCATATGATTATAATAAAGTTTGTAAGACCCCAAGATTTTATGAACTATTTCTACTACAAATAAAATATATTTATTTGATAGCTTGTGTTACATATAACATCATGTTTTATGAAACAAAAACAAAAAAATTAATATAATTATTTCAACTAGAACGTTATTAAATAGCCATTATAATTTGTGGAATTAATATTAATAACCCCATTTTAAATCTTATTTATAGTTGGTAATATAACAAAAACATTTTCACAAAAAAAATACTTATTTTTCCATAATATCATTATATGTCTTAAAGATACTATTATCTCAGAAAATATTTTTTTGAACTATAATAAAATTTATTATTAAATATTTTAGATTATTAATTTTATAAAATAAACATTAATTTTTATAATATCATTTCAAAATTAACATAGGATTAATTTTTGGTATTTTTCTTAAGATATTAAGTTTTTGATGAATAGTAAAAAATAATGGTTTTTGTTCAAAACTTCCATTTAATTTAATGAATTAATAAGGTTACATGTCTATTTTGGAATAGATTTAAAAATATAAATAGTTAAATTAAAAACCAATTAATACAATTATGTCATTATAATAATTATTATATTGAATTTTTATTTGAAAATAGTTTATAAATTATAAAAAAACTCATTTAAAACCCACATTATTATCACTTCTGTGGATTAGTTTTAAATAAAAAAAATCCACATATATGAATGGAATTAGGTAAAAATGTTTTCAAAATTTTTAATAATAATAATTTATATTATATAATTTTTTCAAATTAATTTTTTACCATAATCAATGTTAAAAACTATAATAATTGTTTACCATGGTTAATGTAAAAACTGGTTTACCGGGGTTAAGTTAAAATGTCATGTGTAAAAAATGACTCAAAACCAGTCCAATACAAATTTATACCATATTTAGACATTAAAATGTATATTATTAATATGGTTTCATTTAGGATTCTTTGGAAATGTGAGAAACATCGGTACACCTTTTTCATTCCAAGTATTATAAGTGTTCTACTCCCCTTAATTATAAAAGGAACACCTTCTCTTATCCACATCACTAATCCAAATCTATTTTTTCCAATACTAACTTAAATTACTTCCACACATCCTTACACACATCCTAGAATCCATATCTTAGTAGAAAATCCATCCTTTAATTGATTTTGGGGAAAACCAAAAAAGGTTACCCAAAGAAACAGTAATGTTATTCAATGAATAAATATTTTATTTCTTACTCAAACTATGTATACTATTATTTAAACATAATTATATACTAACAATAGTATCATTAATAAACTAATATGTTTTTATGGTAATAACCTACAAAAGACTCCACATTCATTAAATGGAATAAAAAATCATCATTCGTGCCTACAACAGACTATCGCCTCATGAACCAATGTTATTTGTCTTCTATAACAACCAATAACAGAAGGATATAATGTTGGATTAAATATTTATATATTATATTTATGATATAAATATTCTTATGGAATTATTATATCATAAATACATTCTTACATTCAATTTTTTGGGAATACGATGGTGTCACTCATGTGTACGACATACTATAATATTGTGAAACAATGTGACTCATTCATGCTTTTCATGGAAGGTAATAAGAATGGGATTAATGGAAAAATATGATATACATGGAATAAAAGTGTTTCTCTAATGGTAATATATTATTTTCTTTTATTTCCCACAATCTATCAATAAAATGGAAACAAAGTTCATGCGTAAACATTGCATATCGTTTTCAGAAACAGTGTATTTAATTTTCATTCTCAAAATTTTTTAGATTACTCTAAATTAATTTATAATGAATATATATCCTTTTAAATAATTTTTAAGATTTTCTTGATTATTAAATAATGATAAATTTAAAAATAAAAAACAATGAATCAAAATTTATACCATAAATAATGTAGTTATTCATGAAATATAAAATTAACATTGAATTCAAAATAAATGAGTAATAAAAGGACATTATTTAAACATATACAATATGATATATATGTGTGTGTGTTTGTGTGTGTGTTTCATTAATATATCATTAATAAAATTAAATTTATTATACAATACGTTTTAATTTCTATAATGTATGTCAATACTGAATGTAATAGATTTTTTCTCAATTTTTTTCTTTAAGACATATGTTATGTTATTAACCTATCATCTTTCATGTGGGGCAAATAGAATCCCTTATATATTACGTTATATTAATTTTTTTATTCAAATTATATTATATAATTTTTTAACATTATTACTTCTTGTAGCTTACAATTCAAATTTACCAAAGTGGTAAGGGTTTTATGTCACAAAATCATTATTTGTTGAGATTTCTCAAGATTATTCTTTCAAAAATGAAATATTATGATCTATCTCTAAATAAAATCAAATTTTGTTTCTAATATATTAATTTCTTAAGAATAAATGGTTTTCTATATTTTTTCTATCTTTATGTTTTGAAGAGTTCAAAATGATGTTTTTTATAAAAAATCCTCTTCATTTTTCCCTTCATTTGAAAATCATTTTTCATTGAAAAAATGTTTTTTAAAAATGTTTTCAATTTTTTTTATATTATTAAAATGAAATATTAAAAATATTTTTTACTCATTTTTTATTTATATTAATTTTTTTATAGGAATAATATTTTTATTTTCCAATAATTGACCAATTTTATTTTACATAAAATGTAGAAGGAATCTTTTTTTAAACATGTACGACATGAATGGAAATTTTTTAACATCATGGTCATTATTTTATTTAAATATTCCTTTATATGATTCCAAGATTATTTCATTGATAATAAATTCCCCAATATTTTATTAATTCTTTATTTTTTAAATATTAATTTTGAAAGAAAGTATTCATTTCTCAAGAAACATTCCAATTGACTTGTTTTTGAAATAATTATATATTTAATATGAAATCATTGTATATTGCTTATGATTTACTAGTTATGTGATTCAAGGATATCATTATTGTTCTTTCTCATAATTGTTTATGTATATGATGAAAATATATTTATGAAACTTTTTTCTCTTCCATGGTTTATACAATGATAAAATGGTTATAAAAACCAACACTATTTCAATGGGTGATACTTTTATAAAATGATGAAATAATTATAAATCATATTTCCTTTGAATATGTTATTTTATGATAAAATATTTATAAATCCCATTTAATGTCATGTTTTCTAATATCTTAAATATTTCATGATCTTGCGGAAGACATATGTGTGGTTTTCGTTATGTGTTGGGTGCAACCTATATATCGCTACAATGCATTGGGTAAAAATTGATATCAGATGAGATAATAAATATCAAAATAAACTGTGAACCTAGTTTAGTAAGGTAATATTTCTACAATGATAGTATTAGAAATGAACCTTGACTACTATTATGGTTTTGGGTGTGGACATAATCCACAATGATAGTCTTGTAAGTGATCCTTGAACTACTAAGTAAATGATTTTGTATTGTTATGTGTGTTCCAAACATTATTGTCTTATTCTCATGATATTATCTAATGGTTTATTTTCTTTGATTCCATTATGATTCATGTCTTTTGAAATTCTATGATCTATTCCATGACACTTTTTATTGTCTATGATATGTAGGGAATGGTTTTCAAAGTTTATTATCATGTTCTCATACCCCAATACTAATAATATGTGGATTAATCCATTTTTTACACTAACTATTTCTCCATGATAACCATTTAATATGTTTTCTTTCCCTGGGTTATGGTGGATGTTACTATATGTGATATTCTGACGAATTATTCTAGTTTTGAAGAACATATCTATAGATGGAATAACATACATATAGGCCAGTTATATATATATCCATGTTTTTAAAGGCATTGTTCCTTTATGGTCCTTAAGTATTTGTTTGTGTGGTGTAATTAATATTCATCTAAAAAGATTTAATGTAAATGTTTGAGAAGGTTTATTCTCTAAAATTCGTATCAAATAATATGTTTATTTAAACATTGATATCTTAGATATGAAAATATTAGTGATAACTCTAATGATGTGTCTAAGGATATGTTTAAGGATAATTCTATGGATGATTCAATGTATATGAAAATATCCTGGAATTTTATTAAATTATTGATCAAGTAGTTTCCCTAAAATTAAATCCATTATGAATACTAAATGTTTGTGTGGATCAAGAAAAGATGTACCTAGGGTAATCACATTTAAATGGTCACATTGATCTGGACACGATCTTCACCTAGTGGATGATAATGGGCCTCACAACACACCCGGTTCTATGCTCATAGGGGATATGCAATATAAATTCATAAACTCTTTACAAACCATTATAAATAATCTAAATAATTTCCATTCATATCCTTGGTTTAACCTAATATTCCTTATAAAGAAAACAAGGTCTCACGATTTAGTCATTCTATAAGTGATTTTTTAATTCATTCCCCACTATCACATTGGGTGTTGGGTTTTCTACTGGGTTCTACCTCTTCCCACAAAAGGGGGACTGTGTGTTTTTTATTTTTTAATAAAATATATTTCCCCAAAAATTCATAGTATATTGGATTTTTTTGTTTTATTCAATGGATGGATCCTAAAGGAACTATGTCAATGATGGGTATGATAGAGAATTTAATAATTATCCTCCTAAGAAAAAAATACAATGTGATATAGAATGAAAAATATTGTTCTTATGATTAGAAAACAATCTCAAGATATGAATCATGTTGAACATTTAAATTAGAAATAGAGGGAATAATGACTTTTTGAGTCCTTCATGGGGGAAAATCCTCCTATAATTATTGGTTTTACTGATACACTAGTTGTGTAATAATGGATCCATATGAAATAAAAAATATTTCCCAATCTCTAGTATATTAAACCTGAAAAATTAATTTTGTATGTCTATAATTTTGATAGAAAATGGGATCATTGGTGGGATCTCATCATTAATAAAAGGCAACATAGAGAAATTGTCTAAATGGAGTGGGATGAGATTAAGAGATTATTTTTTAATAATTAGTTCCATCATAACCTTTATGAATGATTTGAGAGGTAATTAACTGAGATAAATGAGATGTATTATGAATCTATTAGTTCCTATGAAGATACTTTTACAAGACATGTGAGGTTCACTTTAGGTATTTTCATCTAAATAGAAATTGTTTTTGATTAATTCTTCAGTAGAATAATATGAATTCTCTAAAGGTAATTATCCACAATTGATATTACTAACTATGAATAAATCCTTCTATGTGATCTCAAGGTGGAAATAGAGATTATAGTTACCCATCAATATATGGGTTTTGAGATGAAATAGAATATGATGTTCAAAGGAAACTCTAAAAACCATGGAGATAAGAACATGCGAATTCCAACATGATTGAACTCAGGAAGGAAACAAGTAAAAAAACTATAAAGGGGACTAGTAAATTTCTTAGTTTCAGGAAGGAAGGTTATCATGAAATGGGTTACCGAAGTTATGGGAAGATGATATACAATGAAATGGATAGAGATAATGTTGTACAGAATTACCAACACATACTCCAGTATTTCAAATGCAATGAGTAGGGGAACTATTATATCTAGCTCCCAATTACATAGTTTAATGATAATAATTGTCATTAAAAACCTCTTAAGATAGGGGAAAATGTAAAAAATCAAGAGCTCACTAACAATGTGGTGAAATATACTTTTAATGTCCACTCTAGAATTGATAATGTCTTATTTGATGTTATATCTTCACATAATTTATTTTCTAATTAATTTTATAATGGTAACAAGATTCCACCCAAATGACTATATAAAGTATCAGTAATGAAAAAAATTAATGGTATGATGATGACATAATAGGTATATTATTCCTCTCTAGTTTACCTATGTGGGAATGTGCTTCTTAAAATTCGTTTCATTCTTCCTTCAGTTAAACTTTATGTTATCTTAGGCATGGATTTACTTTCTCTACATAAATTCCGCATCGATATTCTAATAATGGAAATCACATTTGTTATTCCAAAACAACATGTTATTATCTATCAATTTCTCAATAAATATGAAATTATTATGGATATATCTTCTGTGGTATAGATCTTCATACCCATTCAAAAGGGGAGTTTTTTAGGTGGTTGGGTAGAAACTTGACATCAATGATATTATTATTTTGCAGAAATTTTTATGTCTTTTTGAAAGAGTTGAATAGTCTTCCACCGAATCATAAAGTTGAGTATTCTATATAACTCGTACCTAGTGTCACTCCAATTTAAATGACTACCCAGAGAATGATGCCAACTGGTTTATAGTAACTAGAGAATAAACTATATGAGAAAATTGAAATGGGATTCATTAGGTTAAGTGTGTCACCTTGGGTTGCACCAATTATTTTTTATTAAAAATGAAATACTGGTCAAATGGACTTTTTATTGATTATCAAGAGCCAGCCAATATTATAATCAATAAAAAGTATCATCTACCTCATATTGATGACCTGTTTGATCAACTATGTGTAGGTAAATACATTTATAAGATTGATTACTATTCTAGATATCATTAATTGAGTGTCAAGAAAGAAGATATACCAAGGTAGTATTTCTAAAAATGTATTGAAACTATGAATATGTATGGATTCCATTAATTCCTACTAATTACCCCAATATCTTCATGGATTTAAAAAATAGACTATAAATATTGCCTTAATCAATTTTTGGTAGTATTGATCAATGATATTCATATATATCCAAATAGAAGGGAAGAGAATTAAGATCACCTAGAAATTATTTTAAAGAACCTATGTAAAGAAGAACTATATGGATAAATTACTAAATAAGAATTTTGGATAAAAAGTGATTCATTTTAGTGTAATTTAATGAAAAGAGAGGGTATATCAGTAGGTTAATAATTGAAATGGTTTGTTAAATGATGGTGAAAACCTTACATAGTGACTGAGAACTATAGTTTAATTTTTTAAGCTGGATATTATCTATAGTTTTTGGGGAATATCTCATTCATATTTAATTGACACACCATGTTAACATTAAAGGTATCCATATTCCATTGGATAGATGAATGCGAGCATAATTTTAAGGAAAAATAAGTTTATTAGTCAATGAACATGGAAATACAATACTCTATAGCTGATAGGGGGTTTTAATCAATAATGATGTATACTAAAATATATTTTAATGTGTATAGATATATAATGACTTGGTTATATCTGATGCCTCATGAAAATTGAATTTTCATGAGAAAAATTACACGACATTTGATTTGGAATTAGATGTTATAATTTTATAATTGATGATATCGAGGAATTATATTTTCAAATAAAAGTGTGATAAATATATTAATCACTATATTTTAAAGTATATATTAACATAGAATGAGTTAAATATTCACTAATGAAAGTTGTAAGAGATGATTAATGATTATGATTTATCAATACATTACCTCCCATAGAAAGAGAACAAGGTTGAAGATGCATTGATTCAAATGGATCATACTAGAATATCCATGAAGAGTATAAAAAAATATCAAATATTTATGGATTTATAAATTATGGATATCTAAATCCTAAATGAATGGGAGAAATTGTATCTTTCTCAGATGAACCTTCATCCATTTATCCATGTGAATATTAATGTGACGTAGAAGGATGATATAGAGTTTTAAAAGAAGTTATTATTCATGAGTATATCCTTGACCATGATTGAAGGATGAGGATCAAGAACCATTTATGTGTTCCATCCATACTATATTTTAAGGAGTTCTAAGAGGAATATCATATCTATTCAGTTTCTATTTATCATGGAAGTGTGATGTTTTATAGATATTTGATAGATTATTATTGGAGGGATGTCATGAAGAGAGATGTCACAATGTTTGCTTCTTAGATATTGGTATGTTAGTATGTAAATGGAAGAAGACAAAATTATATAGAGATTTCAAATACATTATCTATACTAGAATGGTAATGGAAAGACATCAGCAGGGGTATTTTTTTTGGACTCCCCAAAACATATAAATGGAGTAATTCTATATGGGTTTTAGTGAATCTCCATACAAATTCATCACACTTCATCATTATCATACAATATTTTTATTTGGACAATCTTGAAATGCTATATGTTAATTAAGTGCTAAGTTGACATGGATTACAACATTATATTGTGTCAGATTGGGGTCTGAGGTTTACCTCAATGTTCTAGAGATGTCTTCAACAATATATTGATACAGATATTAGTTTCACTAGTAATATCATCTTCAAACAAATAGCCATTCCAAAATAACTATAAAAATCCCAGAGGATATGTTTAGATCTTTTTCATTAGGTTTTAAAGGTTGTTGTGATCAACACCATACTGAATTTTATTTTCTATACATAAAATATCATTCAATTAAGAATTTAGATGGATTATTATGAATCCCACAACGAAATGAGGTGTAGAGATCCAAAAAGATGGAATGAGGTTAGAGAAATAATTCTATTAGGACCTGAAATATATGAGGAAATGGTATATGGTGTTAGATTCATTCAACAAGACATAATAACAGTACATATGTGATAGAAATGTTATTCTTATAATCATCGACATGTTCTGAAATATGAATTTAGTGAAAATTTGTTTCTATGAATAACCCCATGGAAGAATGTAATAATATTTGTAAATATATGAAAACTAAATCATAATTTTGTCAGTCAAGGTGAAATTATTGATCATATCGGGAAGGAAGACTATCATTTGGATCTTTTATAATACCTCTCATAAATTCTTTTCGAGTTCCATGTATCTCTCTTAACGAATCACATAGCCGATTCTTCAGATGTACTAAATATAAAGGAAATACCGTACGAGGAAGACCATTATTATGTGGAATAATTGGGGGAGATTTATGATTTTAAAGAGAAAATTCCAGGAGATAATACCTCTGACATGGTCAAATTTTTGTGGCGAAACAACCCATTTGAGTAAGCAGTATGGGAACATGAGGATATCATGAGGCAGAAGTATCATTATCTACATCATTCAGAGTAACTATATTTTTTGGGATAAATTCATTTTATGTTTTTTATAATTTGATATTTTAGGAAATGTATTTTTTGAATAATTTTTTTGGATATATTGGATTGCACACAACATTGGGTTTTAATGAAAAACAACAATCTATTAATATTATTTTTTAAATAAGATCATCATAAGCAAGAATTTATTCTTGGAATAATGATTTTTAATAGCCAATTTTTAAATATTATGTTTAATGGTTTTATATAAGTAAAACATATTGAAAAAAAACTTATTTTTTTTGTATTGTCTATATATATTTAGAAAATATATTTTTTTTTAAAAAATTTTTAAATTTTTTATTTGAAAAACTATAATAAAATTTTTAACAAATTTATAAAATTAACATGAAAAAATAAAAATCATTTTTTAAAACATCATTTAAAAATCATATTAGTTTGATTTGTTGTTTTTTTTCTGAAATGATTAGTCGTTTAATTAATAGATAAAAATATCAAGTTTTATTGATATACACCTTTTAATTTAATTTATTTATAAAAAAATTCTTAAAATATATTTTAAAGTTACTTTAGTTCAATTATTTATCTATTAATCCAATTTATTATTAATTAATTGTTTTCTTCTTGATGTTTAATTTAATGGCTTCCAATTTTTTTGAACATTTTACCTTTGGAAGAAGGATTTCTCATAGTGTCTTTGAGTTTAAATTGAAATTAAAATTACCCACACATATGAATGGAATATAGAAAAAATCATTCCATATTTGTAACTATAAAAATTAATATTATATAGTATTTCTAATTTTACTTTTTACTATAATTAATAGTAAAACAAAGTAAATATTATTTACTGTGTTTATGGTAAAAATTTGTTTTCCAATGGTTACACTAAAAATATATGGGTTAAAAATGACCCAAAAAATATCAAACACAAAGTTTATGGAAATATTTTTATCATAACATATTTATGGATCTATAATTGTCAATTTTGGGTTCTTATGGAACGGTGAAAAATTGTGTACAATTTTTTCCTTCTAAAAAAACATGTTATCCACTCAACTTACATATAAAAGTCCATAACTATCATATCCTATTCACAATTCCAAAACCAGTTGTATAAGAAATGACCTTACTAATAATATTCTTTAAATCCCTACACCGATCCATAAATCCTTATATTTGTTATAAATCTATCATTATATTTCTTATTGTGAAAACCTATGAAGGTTTCCTAAAGAAGAGAATATGATCTTCAACAAGCATTTTTATTTTATTTCTTCATAAACCACATTAAAATATTATTAATCCATGATTATATAATAATATCATTATCTTACATATAATTATAAGTCTTTTGTTAATGAAATGATATACATTCTTCTCCACTTCCATCAAATGTGATACAAAATCATGATTTGTGTATACAATTGACCACCAACTAACAAACCAATTTTATTTTTTACATCACCACCTATCACTGAAGAATATAATGATGTATTAAATAATAATATAAAGAGTTAATGAATTTGTTATAATAATTTAATCGTTATATCATATATAATTTCTTACATTCCATTATATGAAAATACAACAACGCCGCTCGTGTGTCTGACACACTACCACCTTGAGAAGTGATATGATTCCATCACATATTTACATAAGATGGTAATAAGATGTTTTTAATGGACATATGTGATATATATGAACTAAAAAGTTATATTCAATGGTAATATATTGCTTAAATTACTTTCATTAATTCTATTGTCAAAATTTAATAAAATTTCATGTGTACGCATGACCTACTGTCTCCAAGAATGGTGTATTTCATTTTCTACTTGTAACTTTTATAGACTATTATAAGTACATATATACTGAATATATATTTTATTTATATCATTGTTAAAATTTTGGAGATAATGTAACATTGATCATTATAATAGGAACAAAAATCAAAAATATTTAAAAACCCATGCAAAACATATTGTAGTTTTTGCAAGAAACTAGAATTTAACATGTAATTACTAATAAAATTGTAATAAAAGGTCATAAATAAATCATATATACTATGATATATATATATGTTTCTATAACTTTTTTATAATAAAAATATATCAATTATACAAGATTGTTAATTTTTATGAAGAATGTAACGACTTAATGTAACAGATTCTTGACTCAATTTTCCCTCTTTGAGACATTTGTTATGTTATACACTTATCTTCATTTAAAAGTTGAATATACATCCTCGTTTATATGTAATATTATTAATATTTTTATTATCATGATATTATAAATTTCATTTATTTTTCATGGTGCTTACAATTCAATGTTACCAAAGTGGTATTTGATATTTCTTATAATCTCATTATTGATCGAGATTTCTCATTATTATTCTTTAAATGATAAAATATTATGATATATCTCCATATAAACTCATTTAGTTCATTATCTTATGTTTATATCTAGAGAATAAATGTTTTACTATCAATTTAATCTATTTTTGAACTCAATAGTGTAAAATGATGTCTTTAATAAAAATGGTATTTATTTCCCTCTTTGGGAAAAATCACATCTTCTTCCAAAGAAATGTTTTCTAATAATTGTTTTTTAAATTATCCAAATTAGTTAGTAATGAAATTTTTGACATTTTTTATTTTTATTTTTTATAGGATTATTTTTCTCTTTCTTTAATTATTTCCTATTTGGATTTTGCTAAAAATGTTAATGTAATATTTATTTTAACATATGCAGAATGAAAAACATTTTCCCAATGTCATGAAAATTATTTTATTTGAGGATTACGTTATATGATTTCATGGTTTTTTAAAATTAAATAGATTTTAAAAACATTTTATGAATTTATAATTTTAAAAATGTTTTTTAAGAGAAATTATATTTTCCACAAGTAACATTCCATGTGATTTTTATTTCAAATTCAGTTTCCATCTAAGATAACATACCTTGATGTTACTTATTCTTCACATTTTATTTGATCCAATGATACCATTAATTATATTTCTATGAATTTATTTTTTTATGATGATATGATTTTTATAAAACCTATTTCCCTTTATAATGTTATATAATGATAATATGATTATGAAACTAGTTTCTTTTTTCTATGGGTTATGCATTGAAGAAATGATAAAATGTTAATGAACCCTGTTTATTTTCCATAAATTATGTTATGGTGAATTTTTTTTGAACCACATTCCCATTAATGGGTTATGATATGATGTATATTTTATGATCATGTGTCAGACATATAAATTAGTTTCATAATGTGATGGCTGGAACTTTTATCAGCATCAAATACATTAGGTAATGATTGATATTTCAGAAGATAAACTTTCCTTTAATGGGGAGAGAACATAATTAAGTAATATAATATATCCACTATTATTATCATTGGATTGAACCATGACTACTATAATGGTTTGGGGAGAGAACCCTATCTAATATGATAGTCTTGGAGGTGAGATCTAATATACTAATGATATCATTTCAATAGCTTATGTGTATGCCAAAAAATTAGGACTAGTTCCAATATTATACTACCAAGGTTGAAGTTCATTGATTCCATTTTGATTCATGTTTTGTGAACTAGAAATATTCATTCCTTGAATCATGTCTATGACATGTGATATAATGGTTGTGGTTTTCAAGTGATATTCTGATGTTCTCACACCACTATGATCATGATATGCTGATATCTTCCTTATTTACCCTTATTGGTAATATAATGTCACCATTTTTTATTTTTCCATTACACATTTATTATGAATAGTATTACGTATGATATATCTAAAAGGTTACTAGTTATGAATAACATGTTTTTACATTATATAGAAAACTTGTGGACTAGTTTTTTATGTGTCCATGTTTCCAAATACATTATACCTTTATGATCCTATATGTATTTTTATGTAATATAATAAATAATCATCCAAAGTGATGTAATGTATATATAAGATAGGTTTGTTTTTAAGAAATGGACTTCTTTAATTTCCATTCATTCATGTGTGATATAATTTATTTTAAATTAAATATCAACTGATAATAACCCCTCAATGTGTGAAATTGGATTTTTCATAATCGGTATTCATCAGGGAGTATTATGGGATGTGATGACATGTTAGTATTATCCTAAATAGAATATTATAATATTTATAAATAGTTTTATATGAGATACTATGAGTATATTTATGAGTTAGTATGTCAAGAATATTTTATGGAACTAAAAACCAAATTATATCTCATGGAGTGTAATATGATAATAAATATAAATATTGGTGTGTTATAATTATAAATTATTCTTACTTGAGGTTGGAAGCATACCTAGCATGAGAACCTTCATACTTTTCTACACTATTTATGAATGTAAAAAAGTAAACATATCTATTATGGGAGTGGATGGGCATGTTACTGATAATTCAATGATTATAGAACAACCTAGATAAGATTTTTCTTTTTATATAACAAGTAAATTCATATGGCCTATGATTTAATTAATATAAGGAAATATATAGACATTCATAGTCAATCCACTTATGATTTGTTCGACTTACTTTATAAGAGATAAGATAGATTCACATCTATAAGATGAATGACATGAGATGTATTCATCAATTTTGCATGTCTTTTTTAGATAATCATGATAAATTTTTGGATATATTTGAATTTAATTATATATTTCTAACATTCAAACTGTCACGGCCCGTCCTTGGGGCCCGTGTCGTGACTACCCCAAACCCGCCTTCCATAGGCCAGGGGCAGGCGACTAGCACCAAGGCATAAATCCTGGTAAAAAGGGAAGGAATTGCCTTTGTAAAGTAAACAAGCACTACAGAGTAAGGAAGTAGAAGAAGTAAACACTAAATTAAAACTGGTACAACAGGAAGTGCGGAAAAGTAAAGGGGGCCGGAAATACAAGCCCAACTGTAAAGTACAACTGAAAGGGGAAAAACAGCAACGGAAAGAAAAAGCTGCAGCGTCGAGCCATCCTCTGGGAGTCCCACCTGAAGGGTGGGTAGAGATAGCCTCCACTGCTCCTCGGGTCTAGCCGACCGCTCCGAGTACGTCCCGCCCATTGGTCCACCTCCAGGTACCGTCCTGCTCCGCAAGCCTCCACCACGATCAATGTTGTCTGTCGTCTGCAACCAACACAACGAAGTGCAGGCATAGCCCATTCAGGGGTGAGTATAAGCTACTCAGTAGGGACCCCGAGACCCCTGAAGGTCTCCCAGAATCTACAAAGGATAATCCACAAAGGAAAGATACAATCATGAAGTAACATCCGACATGGCTTAGGTATATTCCCATACATATACCTAAGTCATCAATTCTCGCTCGGCTCCAACATCCGTGCTCAAGTACAACCCAGTCCACACAAGAAAGAAAAATGTAAATCCACACCGGATAGCACAACACAATCTAAAAAGGATGTCAAAACATAAATCCACACAGGATAGCACAACACAGTCCACAAAGGAAAGCAAACAGGGTTTCAGCTCACACAGGTATACATCTTCAATTGACGATAGAGATGATCATTGATCCATCTAAGTCGTCGGACCCACAAAGGATCGATAGGTACTAACCCCCTAAATGACCCACAAAGGATCTGAACCACAAAGGATAGATAGGTAACTAACCCCCGCAATGACCCACAAAGGATCTGGCCCACAAAGGATCGATAGGTAACTAACCCCTGCAAAGACCCACACAAGATCGGGCCCACACATGACCTGTAGGCGCTGGCCCACACAGGACCGCTGAGCACTGACCCACACAGGATCGGACCCACAAAGGATCGGTAGCACTGACCCACAAAGGATCGCTGAGTGATGTAGTCATCACCATCGATACCACTGAGGATCTCTGCACAGTCGGAGTCGTCACAATAGTAGTCGCAGCCAGCTCTAGGGTTCCCGCATGCAGCAAGCTCGTTCGGGAGGGTCTGCTCCACGAGCTGAGTGGCTGATACATCAACTGAGACATAGTCCATAGTTGATGTATCCAAATGTTCCATATCGTCAACAGGAACTCAACGTCGTAGATGGCGCGTCAATCAGACGCCCGGTCTGAGAGTTATTGGCTTTTTCGTCCCAGGGGCCCGATTGGTTTTTAAGGAAAAACCAACCCAACCGTACTCCTCCTGCGTCCAAACCTCGGGCGGAGTATGCCAAAATATCCCTCTCACTATGAGGAAACTAAAAAAGACAACTGCATGTCAATCGGATGTCCGAAGCTCAAGATATGAGCATTTCCGCTCCGAGGGCCCGATTGGTTTCGTGTACGAACAAACCCGGACAAACCCAAAGTATTCCGAAACCTTGAGTGAGATATACCGAAATGACTGTCTTGATCCAAGGATCACATCTCCGCTAACGACGCGTCTTTCGGAGTCCCATAGGTCATGTTATGAGCAAAATACTGAAAAGCGTACGGAGACGGGGGGTTCGGGCCCGGACCGACCCGACCCAACCCCCCCTGGGTCGGCCAAAACCGGATCCGGGTCCGAGCCGACCGAATGGAGGAAGCCGTGGGGCGCTGCCCCCGCAGGATGAAGCACCGCGGCCCCGCGTGGGGCTGCACTGGGTCAGCGGACGCGGCTTTGCCGCGTCCCGTGTGTCACCGGACTCGCGTGGTCGCGGGTCTGCTCGGCCGCCGCCGCCTCCGGCCGCGGGCGCCGCTCCGCCGGCGACCTGCACCGCTGGTGGGTTCCGCGGGCCACCGGAGTTGCTCTGGTGGTCCGATTCCACATCTGTCTGCTCTATAGCTCCGCCAGGGTCCCGTTCTTCATATCGGAATCAACAAATTTCCTCTGCGGCCCATTTGTCGTCATCCGCCGTTTCGCACAACAATGAAGAACTGCGGAGGGTTGTCGGGCCGTGTTTGTTTGGCCCGCAACCTCCGCGTTAGTTGATAACAATCGGGAATAAATATTCAATACATGAATAACAAGCAAGGCACAATTTTAATAGAATTAAAATTGAACTTTGATCTGGGTTCATTGTTTTAAAAGAAATAATCACGGGAATTAAATGTTATTCTCAAATAAAACCCCTACCTTGCCGTAGTCATTGAGCGTGCATTCTTCGCAGAATTGATCGTCACGGAAGGAGGTGGTCGTCGCATCGCGGAAGGGCATCATGTCGTCGTGGAAGGGCATCACGTCGTCGCGGAATACGGTGTGGCGTCGACAAACTCCGAGGTTCATGAACGTGTAGATTTAATTATATTAATTAAATCCATGATGTTGTTATAACCCACAAAGACATTTTAAAAGAAGAAACCCAAAATCTCCTACCTCATGCAGTTGGTGATCGGAGATCGTTGCGAGGAAGAATGTCTCGGAATAAGCGTCGTCAATCTCCGAGGGTGACGGCGTTCTTCGCGTTCTTCACGTTCTTCACAATGGAGTATGAAGGCACAAAATTTCTGTCAAAAGCCTCTCAACGAGCAATTCTCAAGAAGTCATGTGTTGGTCTTATTTTATTATTACACCAACGGATTGTAAACAGGTTATGAAACGAATAAATTAATTCATAGAATTAATTTAACGAAGTTAACCACCTAATTAATTGGTGCGTTAAGAATTTAAGAAAACGCGTCAGTTGAGTTTCATAATGACGGGTTTTCGCAGGGGCGTTACTTAGCGAAAAAGGAACGATGGTGCTCGTGAGGGCCCCACCTCAAAAATATCTTACCCACTAGGTAGGATATTTTTGGATAGAACCCTATCAGCTTTAACTCAGCTTAAGCAGCTTTAAGTGGCTTTCAAGTGGATTTAAGTGAAATAAAAATAAAGTTGTCGCACACTTTATTTTATTTCATAACTCAACCCCAAAAATTTAAAAACCACACCCGAGCAAATGCAACTCCGGAAGAGGCATTTCTAAGCAAATACTGGCACTGTGATTCCAACGGTGCCCTCAGAATTGGATTCCGAGCACCGGTTCAAAAGTTAGAAAAAACCAGCTCGTTCGTTCACTGAACGTACCCGAGCCAAACTTCGGAAAAAGATTCCAGGCACACTGGGCCTCGGAATCAGGTGCCGTCAGAAACTGTGTTCATTTAAAATTACAAAGAAAATTAAGAAAAAAAATTCGGTGAGATTTACGGGTCTTTACATCACTCCCACCTCAGTGTTTTACGTCCCCGTAAAGATACATCATAAACTAAGGAAACAAATGTGGGTACTGAGCACGCATCTGAGCCTCCCGCTCCTAAGTGCTCTCCAGGAGGTTCCCGTTCTGCCATCTGATGCGAACTAGAGGAATCAATCATCCATGTAGGACCTGCTCCTGTCGATCCTCGATCTCTACCGGGACCACCGAAAAAGTCGCCCATCATCCACGTCTACCTCCTCATGGTCAATGAGGTGGATCGGGTCGTGCACGTATCTCCTCAGCTAAGATACGTGGAAGACGTCGCGCACCCGGTGCAACTGAGGTGGTAGAGCCAGGCGATAAGCCACCTCGCCAATCCTGCTGAGGACCTAGAATGGTCCGATGAAGCATGGAGACAACTTGTCGCCTCGTCCAAATCTCTGTAATCCACATCGAGGTGAGACACGCAAGAAGACGTGGTCACCATCCTCAAACTCTAGTGGCCTCCGCCTTCTGTCAGCATAATACTTTTGTCGGCTCTGAGCTGTCCTCATCCGCTCCTGGATGACCTGGACCTACTCTGTCATGGCCCAGACCATCTCTGGTCCCACAAGTGCCGACTCCCCAGGGTCTGTCCAGCACAAAGGAGATCTGCAAGGTCTGCCGTACAACACCTCGTACGGTGCCATCCTGATGGTGGAATGGTAGCTTTTGTTGTATGCAAACTCCACCAAGGGTAGGTGGTCCTCCCAACTGCGACCAAAGTCGAGGACACTTGTGCGGAGCATGTCCTCAAGAGTCTGAATGGTCCTCTCCATCTGACCATCTGTCTGAGGGTGAAAGGCGGTGCTCAGACGTAGCTGTGTCCCGAACGCCTCCTGCAACCCCTTCCAATGCCGGGAAGTAAAGCGAGCATCTTGATCGGAGACGATATATGATGGAATACCGTGAAGCCGAAAAATCTCTTGAACATAGAGACGCCCCAAGCACTCCACTGATCACTGCTCTCTGATGGGTAAGAAGTGAGCCGACTTGGTGAGTCGGTCGACAATCACCCAGATGGAGTCGTGACCTCTGGATGTGTGTGGATGTCCAGTCACGAAGTCCATAGATATCCCGTCCCACTTCCACTCTGGTACCTCCAAAGGATGTACCAATCCTGCTGGTACCTGATGCTCTGCCTTCACCTGCTGGCAGGTGAGGCATCGGGAAACGAACTCTGCCACAACCTTCTTCATGCCCGGCCACCAGTGCTGTCGTCTGAGATCCTGGTACATCATCACCACTCCAGGATGTACCGCCAAAGGAGAAGTGTGAAACTCACTCATCACTTCCTCCCGTAAAGCAACTGCTACCATGGTACGTCCTCTGAAAAGGATGCCATGCTCTTCTCCAAAAGAGAAACCATCAGGTGCCTGTCCAGAGGATATCTATGCACGCCGCGTCTCACAGTCAGCATCCCCACACTGTGCCTCTCTGACCCACTGCAATAGTGGAGGAGTGACTGTGAGAGACTGATGGAAGGCTGTTTTATCTCTATCCATGAAGGATATCTACAAAGCGGCTAGCTTCTCTATCGCCTCATCAAGTAGCCGAATTCCCGTCATCCTGCTGAGAGCATCGGCTACCACGTTCCCCTTCCCAGGAGTATAGACTATCTCAAAGTCATAGTCCTGGAGGAACTCGAGCCATCACCACTGTCTCAGGTACAGGTCCTTATGAGAGAAGATGTACCTGAGACTCTGATGGTCAGAAAAGACTATAAAGTGCTCGCCCATCAGATAGTGTCACCAAGTCTTCAGAGCGAATACCACTGCTGCTAACTCCAAGTCATGGGTAGCATAGTTCTGCTCATGTGGCCTCAACTGATGTGATCCATAGGCGATCACTACCCGATCCTGCATCAGGAAACACCCAATTCCTTTCCCTGATGCATCACAGTAGACTACATACCCTACTCCCTCCTCTGGCAACCTCAAGATAGGTGCGCTGGTCAATCTTTGCCTCAGCTCCTGAATGCTATGCTATCATATGTCTGACCACACAAAGGTTTTACACTTCTTCCTCAAAGCTGAGAGTGGTGCCGCAACTCTAGATAAGACTGTCACAAATCTCCGGTAGTATCCGGCTAGTCCCAAGAAACTCCGCACCTCCGTCACGCTCCTGGGTGGCTCCTAAGCTAGCACTGCCTCGATCATCGCAGGATCCACTGCAACTCCCACCTCAGAGATGACGTGTCCCAAGAAGTGGACCTAGCGTATCTAGAACTGACACTTCAATAGCTTGCATAAATCTGGTGCTCTCGGAGTGTGTCTAGTACAACACGCAAGTGGTAGGCGTGCTCCTCCTTAGTGGTCGAGTAAATCAAAATGTCGCCGATGAAGACTACGAAAAATAGATCGAGGTATGGCTGAATGATTCTGTTCATGAGGCCCATGAACACAGCTGGAGCATTGGTTACACCGAATGGCATAACCAAGAACTCATAGTGGCCATACCGACATCTGAAGGACGTATTCTGCACGTCCTCGTCCCAAACTCTGAGCTGATGATAGCCTGACCTGAGGTCTATCTTTGATAACCACTGTGCTCCCTTGATCTGATCGAAGAGATCATCAATCCTCGGTATCGGATACTTATTCCTCACCATCATCTGGTTTAGGCGATGATTGTCAACACAAAGTCGCAAGCACCCGTCCGCCTTCTTGGCGAACAAAATCGGGGAAGCCCAGGGTGAAACACTGGGTCGGATGAAACCCTTGCCCTATAAGTCCTCCAACTGTACCTATAGCCCTCGAAGCTCGGCGAGGGCCATCCGATATGCTGGAGTCAATATCGGGGTGGTCCCTAGGTACAGGTCAATATGAAAGTCTACCTCTCTGCGAGGAGGTAGACCTTGAACGTCTTCGGGAAAGATGTCCGCGTACTGATCCACCACTACATGAAAACTAGGACTCTGCACGTCAACTGCTCCTAGGATGAGGCTAGCCAAATGATGAGTGATGGGCTGTCCTCTCCTCTGCGAGAGTCCATCGTGTGCTGCAAAGGCACCCTTCTCACCGGTGAAGGTGAACCTGCTCCCGTCGGTGCGTACACATCAAACCTTGTGCCTAATACAGTCAATCTGTGCATGGACTGTAGATAACCAATCCATTCCCAAGATGACATCATAAGGCCTCGACGCTGCTACAAGAATATCCCAGCCAAAGCACTCGCCTCCTAGAGTAAGCACGCACTGCCGGCACCAGTGCTTAATCGTCGAGTCTGCCCCCGTAGGAGTCTCTACCCGTACGGATCGAGCCAACGGCTCTGTCGGAATCTCCAAGCTCCGACAAGGGTAGCGGATATGAAAGAGTGAATCTATCCTATGTCTATATGAACTGCAAAATGGGTGGAATATACACAGATTGTACCTTGAATCATCTCGGGTGCGCCGTGGTCGTAGGCCTCCCCTGCCTGGAGCAGCGCCTGTCTCTGCCTACCAGCTCCCTGTGGTCGGGGTGGACCTCCTGGTGGTGGTGGTGGTAGAGCCTCAAAGCGTCACCCACCACCTGCTTCTCGGCCATCTCCTCTACCTCATCTGCCTCCTCCCTGCGGACTGCCACAGTCGACCCCCTGACTCTGCCTGGCTGGCCCCTCAACTGTCTACTGCTCCTCGGCACGGTGGGCGGGCAGTGACGAGCCATGTGACCTTGTCCTCCGCATGTGTAGCACTGCCTGCCTCTCGAAAGACTGGCTCTTCACTGTGTGCCCTGCACTGCTGAGCCAGTGTCCTGAGGCCGTCGACGTGAGGGTTTGGTCTGCCTGGACCACTGAATCATCCATCGACTGCCTGCTGCGGAAGACTCTGCTACGTGCCGCCCCGCGGTAGGTCTCGCCGCTGGAGAAGTCTCAGCAAGAAAGCTCTCGGTCAAAAGGGCTTGCTCCAATACTCCTGCCTGAGTCGGAATGCTGAGGGAGATCAGCGATGCCCTGATCTCATGTCTCAATCCCTGCTCAAAGGTTCGGGCCCGGAAGAATGGGTCCCGTACCATGTCGGTCGAGTAGCACGAGAGATCGGTGAATCTCGCTGAGTAATGGGCGACCGTCAAGCTGCGCTACTGCCGCTGAAGAAGCTCCGGGATGCGCACCGCACGGAGGGTGGCCAGGACGAACTCTGAGCGGAAGAGGCCCTCAAAGTATGTCCAGACGAGAGATGCCTCATCGTGCACCTGGAGCATCAAGCTCCACCATCGGCCCACTTCTTCCTGCAGTAGGCTCGCTGTGAGGATCACCATGAGGTCTGCTGGTGTCCTCACTAGCCTGAAAACTCGTACCACTGCCTCCAGCCAGTCCTTGGCTACCTGGGGGTCTGTCTCCCCACAGAACCTAGGCGGTCGCTGGCGCTGGAACTCATGTAGTGCACTGATGCAACGTGCATCATCAGCGGCTGGGGCTGGAAGCATCGGTGGCTCGGCGGGTAGAGGTACCGCCGGTGCCTCCGCCATCAAAGGGCCATGTAACAAGGCCTTATCGCTCGGCGGGCTGTCGTCACGCACGACTCTTGGAACCCTAGCTGGCTGCCGTCGTGGGGCCATCCATTAAAGGAAATAGGTGTGCCACGGTCAGAACAGTATATTAGGTGAGCTGATACAATGTAATCACAAAGAAAAATTGAAACACACATACAATCAATGTTTTCATGCATTAAGTCGGAAATCAGAAGTCAGGGTCCTGGTGTACGGATACGTCGGCCGCCACACCAACACTGGACTCCCTGGACTGATAACCACACCCAATACGCTAAACACTATTTCATCACATAGAAAAGATCAGATTCTGCGGTAGAAACGAACTCCTCTGATACCAATTTGTCACGACCTGTCCTTGGGGCCCGTGCCGTGACTACCCCAAGCCCGCCTTCCAAAGGCCAGGGGCTGGCGACTAGCACCAAGGCATAATTCCTGTTAAAAAGGTACGGAATTGCCATTGTAATGTAAAAAAGCAATACATAGTAAGAAAGCGGAAGAAGTAAACACCATGTAAAAACTGGTACAACAATAAGTGCGGAAAAGTAAAGGGGGCCGGAAATACAAGACCAACTGTAATGTACAACTGAAAGGAAAAAAAACAACTGAAAGAAAAAGTCGTAGCGTCGAGCCGTCCTCTGGGAGTCCCACCTGAAGGGTGGGTACACATAGCCTCCACTGCTCCTCGGGTCCAGCCGACTACTCTGAGTACGTCTCGTCCAGTGGTCCACCTCCAGGTACCGTCCTGCTCCGCAAGCCTCCACCACGATCAGTGATGTCCGTTGTCTGCAACCAACACAACGAAGTGCGGGCATAGCCCGTGCAGGGGTGAGTATAAGCTACTCAGTAGGGACCCCGAGACCCCCGAAGGTCTCCCAGAATCAACAAAGGATAATCCATAAAGGAAAGATACAATCATGAAGTAACATCTGACACGGCTTAGGTATATGCCCATACATATACCTATGTCATCAATTCTCGCTTGGCTCCAACATCCGAGCTCAAGTACAACCCAGTCCACACAGGAAAGCAAAACGAAAATCCAAACAGGATAGCACAACACAATCCACAAAGGAAGTCAAAACGTAAATCCATAGAGGATATCACAACACATTCTACAAAGGAAAGCAAACAAGGTTTCAGCTCACACAGGTATACATCTTCAATTGACGATAGAGATGATCACTGATCTATCTAAGTCGTCAGACCCTCAAAGGATCAATAGGTACTAACCCCCGCAATGGCCCACGAAGGATCTGACCCACAAAGGATCGATATGTAACTAACCCCCTCAATGACCCACAAAGGATCTGACCCACAAAGGATCGATAGGTAACTAACCCCCACAAAGACCCACACAGGATCGGGCCCACACAGGACATGTAGGCGCTGGCCCACAAAGGACCGCTGAGCGCTGACCCACACAGGATCATACCCACACATGATCTGTAGCACTGACCCTAAAAGGATCACTGAGTGCTGTAGTCATCAATGTCGAATCCACTGAGGATCTTGGCACAGTCGTCGTCGTCACAGTAGCAGTCGTTGCCAGCTCTAGGGTTCCTGCATGCAGCATGCTCGTTCGGGAGGGTTCGCTCCATGAGTCGAGAGGCTGATACATCAACTGACACATAGTCCAGAGTTGATGTATCCAAAAGTTCTGTATCGTCAACAGGAACTCAACGTCGTAGACGGCGCGTTAATCAAACGCCCGGTTTAAGAGTAATTGGCCTTTTCATCTCAGGGGCCCGGTTGGTTTTTAAGAAAAAACCAGCCCAACTATACTCCTCCTGTGTCCAAACCTCGGGCGGAGTATGCCAAAAAATCCTTCTCACTAAGAGGAAACTAACAAAGCTGATGTCGCGTCAATCGGACATCCGAAGCTCAAGATATGAGCGTTTCCGCTCCAAGGGCCCGGTTGGATTCGTGTACGAACCAACCTGGCCAAACCCAAAGTATTCCGAAACCTTGAATATGATATACCGAAATGACCATCTTGATCAAAGGACTGCATCCCCGCTGAAGGCACGTCGTTCCGAGGCCCGTAGCTCATGTTATGAGTAACAGACCGAAAAGCATCCGGAGATGGGGGGTCTGGGCCCGGACCGACCCGACACAACCCCCCCTGGGTCGGCCCGAACTAGGGCGACCGGACCCGGGTGGCGCGACCCGGCCCGGCCCGGCCTGGCGGACGAAGCCACGGGGCGCTGCCCCCGCGAGATGAAGCGCTGTGGCCCCGCGTTGGGCCATGCTGGGTCAGCGGACGCAGCTTTTCCGCGTCCCGTGTGTCACCGGACCCGCGCGGTCGCGTGTCTGGTCGGCCACCAACGGCACCGCCGGTGGGTTCTGCTGGCCACCGGAGTCGCTCCGGTGGTCCGATTCCACTTCCGTCTGCGCTGTAGCTCCTCCTGGGTCCCGTTCTTCACTGTAGAATCACCAAATAGCCTCTGCGGCCTGTTTGTCATCGTCTGTTGTTTCGCACATCAACAAAGAACTGCATAGGGTTTTCGGGCTGTTTTTGTTTGGACCGCACCCTCCGCGTTACGTGATAACAAACGAGAATAAATATTCAACACATGAATAACAAGAAAGGCACAATTTTAATAGAATTAAAACTGAACTTTTATCAGGGTTATTTGTTTTAAAAGAAACAATCACGGGAATTAAATGTTATTTTCAGATAAAACCCCTACCTCGCCATAGTCATCGAGCATGCGTTCTTCTCGGAATTGATCGTCGCAGAAGGTGGTAGACGTCGCGTCGCGGAAGGGTGTTACGTCGTCGCGGAAGGGCGTCGCATCGTCACAAAAGGGCGTCGCGTCGTCGTGGAATACGAGGTCGCGTCGACGAACTCCGATGATCAAGAACGTGTAGATTTAATTGTATTAATTAAATCCATGATGTTGTTATAACCCACAAAGATATTTTAAAAGAAGAATCCTGAAATCTCCTACCTCAAGCAGTTAGTGATCGGAGATCATTGCGGGGAAGAATGTCTCGGAAGAAGCGTCGTCAATCTCCAAGGGTGACGGCGTTCTTCACGTTCTTCACGTTCTTCGCGTTCTTCGTGAAGGAAGATGAAGGCACACAATTTCTGTCAAAATCCTCTCAACGAGCAATTCTCAAGAAGTCGTGCGTTGTTCTTTTTTTATTATTACGCCAACAGATTGTAAACAGGTTATGAAAAGATTAAATTAATTCATCGAATTAATTTAATGAAGTTAACCTCCCAATTAATTGGTGGGTTAATAATTTAAGAAAACGCGTCAATTGACTTTCATAATGACGGGTTTTCGTGGGGGCGTTACATAGCGGAAAAGGAATGGTGGGTCTCATGCGGGCCCCACCTCACAAATATCCTACCCCCTTGGCAGGATATTTTTGGATAGCACCCTATCCGCTTTAACTCAGCTTAAGCAGATTTAAGTGGCTTTCAAGTGGCTTTAAGTGAAATAAAAATAAAGTTGTCGCACACTTTATTTTATTTCTTAACTCAACCCCAAAAATTTAAAAACCACACCCGAGAAAACGCAACTCCGGAAGAGGCGTTTCTAAGAAAATACCAGCGA
The DNA here is from genome assembly GCA_963277665.1 of Viscum album. NCBI lineage: Eukaryota > Viridiplantae > Streptophyta > Magnoliopsida > Santalales > Viscaceae > Viscum > Viscum album. The sequence goes on from OY728134.1 coordinate 1,257,086,020, forward strand.
TGCGATTCCAACGGTGCCCTCAGAATTTGATTCCGAGCACTGGATCAAAAGTTAGAAAAAAACCTGCTCGTTTGTTCACTGAACGTACCCGAGCCAAACTTCAGAAAATGATTCCGGGCACACCGGGACTCGGAATCTGGTGCCGTCAGAAACTGCGTTCTTGTAAAATTCCAAATAAAATTAAGAAAAAAATTTCTTTGAAATTTACGGGTCTTTACACACACTATTTCATGGATAAAAATATTAAATAGAGTTACATTATATTTATATGATATATATTTTTTGGAATTTTTTTATAGAGATAAGAGAATGTTTGACTGAGATCACACCATACCCCTTACTATATTAAGTAACTCTTTTGATTATCTAGAGGATTTTTGGTCCTTAAAATATAAAATTTGGATTTCATATTTGTTATGAAGGACATTATGGTTCATAGGGTCACACTCTTATTTTCGTGGATAAGTACAACGATTTGGATAAAGTGATTGTTTAAGATGATTATATCTATAGAAAAATTACCCAAAATAGTTTTTAATTATTCCTAAGGAGTATTGATTTTTGGAACTCAAACAAATTGATTTTATGTTAAAATATTAGTTCATGGAATGCGACCATTAAATACATTCACTTAGGGTGTGGTTTTTTAAATATAATATATATATATTATTAAATTATATTGATATATGTATTGAAACTATTGTGTGTGATGTAATATGTGCACGATCACTTCAACAATAATGTTTAACCATTTTTTAACCAAATATATGGTTCATTTATGATTTTAATTTTCTCATTTAAGTATTAAATGAATAATAAAATCATTTTCACATAACAAAATTGATGTATTAGAGTGTAAGGATTTTCCTTTATAAAGAGAATAGGTTATATTTATTTTGGGTAGGTGGGACAATTATCTTAAAAAAATATTTTTGTAATCATATGTTTCATGAAAATATGTAAAACACTATCTTCTTCTAAAATTCTCATCCATATATCATAGGAAGGAACTATAACCCCTTTCACAGTTTGGGTATCCTAAAAAAACTTCATAGGTTAAAGAAAAAGTGTAATGCATTATATGTATGACGTATTTATTTTCTACATTAGTGATCTTCAACAATAATTCTATTTCAAATGAGATGATGGATGCTATGACTTTATAAGGGTTCCATATATTTTGTGTGCACAATTTTTGATAATATATTTAGATTTTGGGATTCATCAAAATAGTTTGAATTTTTTGTTGGGTTTTCTTGAAGTGATAATGTCATGTGATGATCCATTGACACCCAACACCATAAATCTTAGTACATCATATTTGAATTAACGAGTGAAACTATAGATGATTCTCAAAAATTGAGTTATTCATTATTTTTTGAAAAAATATCTCCTTTGAGTATTGAATAATTCTTATATGTCCCTAGGTACCTTGAGAGAGTGAAGGAGGATCGTTGAACTTCTATGTTGAGATCATTTTAGAGAATTTGTTCTTTAGAATTGAGATAATTTTATAGTTTTTTTATCGTGTAGAATAATTTTCTAATAATAAATATAATACAACTTGCATTATATAATTGATTATGATTTTGTCACTAACAATAGTCCTCAAACTAATATATTAATCCCTAAAAAGCCTGATATAAAATAAAAATAATAACATTATTATTGTTTCCATAACACAATAATAACTATTGGGCATGTAAAAATTCAAGGATGGACCCAAAAAAGAATTTCCAAGGCCGGAAAATAAACCCTCATTAAGGATACCTTTTAATCTATTCCCAGCTAATTTATGTCCCTGTTTAAGCTCTCTACTATGGTTGTCAATCAGATCCATTAGCGCACAACATACTTTTTGTGGGGAAAACAATATAAAGAATAAAACCCACTGGATCGCCTGGAAAAATCTCTACCAGCCAAAATCGGATAGAGGAATGGGTTTCCGGAACCTCTTTCACTTTAATAATGCACTGCTGGAAAAGCAAGGATGGTGCCTTATTAACAACCCGTCCTCTCTCTGTTCATGAGTTCTTCGTGCTAAATGATTTCCACACAAGGATTTCCAGGACTCCTCTCTTGGCCCCCATCCCAGCTTCCTCTGGAGAAGCGTCTGGAGCTCCCGTAGCCTCCTGGGGAGAGGACTGGGTTAGAGGATTGGGAATGGGACATCCTTTTCTATCTGGATGGACCCTTGACTGAATGATAAGGACGGAAGGCGTGCATCATCAATAGCCCCTCCTAGGATCGAAGATGCCACCGTCCGGTGCCTATTTTCTAATCATGGGAATGGTTGGTGCCCGAAAAATCTTCAATCGTGGTTCAATGAAAGAGATAGAAGGATTATCCAGAGTATCCCCTGTGTTCCTAATGCAGGCCCCGACCACCTCTTCTGGATCGATGACATCTCGGGAGTCTATACTGTGAAATCTGTCTATCGGCTCTCTATTTTCTCTCAGTCTAATGCTAGGGAGGGAGGGCCATGAGATTCACTATGGATTCTCAATGTACCCCAAAGAATTCGCCACTTCTGGTGGCAAGTGTGCTCAAGAACCCTCCCTACCAAGAGCCTCTTTGCCTTCCTGCATTTCTCCAATGATGTGTTCTGCCCCTTCTGTCTTGATTTCCATGAATCCCCCCTCCACGCCATCATCCAATGTCCGGGGGAAAAGGAGATTTGGAATAAATGGGGCTCATCTGTGGATTCCTCACTGATTTTGGCCTCTAACCTCCCCTCGCTCTTGAAGCATTGGTGGTCTTCCTCATCACCGACCTTGTCAGGATCTCTTTGTATCATGGCTTGGATCATTTGGGTTCGCCGTAATGATGTAGTTTTCAACCATGTCTGCTAGCCTCCCGAGTTCTGGATTGAATGGGCATCATCCTAGATTGAGGGCTGGCAGCATCACTCTGGTCAACAAATTCCCTTTGGATCCCTCCCCCACTCCTCCCAGTGGTGTCTACCACTGGAAGGGATCCTCAAGATTAATATGGATGCGTCTCTCCCGAAAGATGGTCCTTTCGGCCTTGGTTTGCTGGCCCGAGATCATTTGGGTCAAATCATCGCAGCCAAACATGAATCCCATCACGCTCTTTGGGAACCCATTATTGTCGAAGCCACTTCCATCCTCTCCTTGCTAAAGATCGTGGATGGGAGAAGATCCACCTTGAATCGGACTGTCTCACTATTATCAAGACCATCAACCACAATGAAGACGACCTTCAATCTTATGGTCCCATCATCAGGAAAATCCAATCTCTCCGTCAATGATTCATTTCCTGCACCTTCTCCTTAATCAGAAGGGAAGGGAACAATGCTACCCACTAGCTGGTGGCCTCTATCCCCCGTGATAACAACCAGCTCTGGCTGGACCACTTTCCATCATTGCTTTGCGCTTGTACTTCTGATGATCTCAGTTTTAAATGAATTCGACTTTTGTTCATAAAAAAATTGAACATTTATTTAATACATAAACTGAACTATATTCTACATTTAATAAATAAATATGATGATCAGCAAAACGTGAATAAATATTAATATTGAAAATCAAGAATAATTTTATATTCTATTATTAATCACAAATATAATTTAACTAAGGAATTTGATATACATAGTGTGTGAGCCACTAGTCACCTTTCTCTATAAAATTAGGTTCAACATATCTAATGTAAAATATTAGAATCTTGCAACACATTAAGGAATCTAGATAATGCATTTAATGTCATAAAAAATGACAATAACCTCCTCAAATGGTCAATATGCAGTAAAATCCCCTTATATTGATATCTTGTCATGTTGGTCACATTACTCATGTCATCATCAATTATTAATTTTGTGTCATTTTTTATTTTGAATTTCTATAAATGGTCTTTCCTGAAAAATCATCATGGAAATAGAAATTTGGGAGTTCCATTCTCATCAATGGTCCATGATATCAATATCCATTAAGTCATATGGGACAAATCCTTTTATGATTTACTCATAGATATCATATCAATCACGACACACCAAATATATCACACTTCAAAATGAACATATGGTATCATAATTATGATTGATACATCTATATACAAAACTCATCATATAAATTACCAATAAAATCAAGTATAATAACTAATATACATTATTATAAATATGAATATCCAATGACAAAAATAATATATCGAATTCATATGGGTGTGTCTATTCTCATAACCACCACTATTTTAGATTACCACGAGAAAACATTAAGAGAAGTTGTCTTCATGTATTATGATCATCTTATCACTAGTATGTTGAATCATTTTTTTCAATAGTATGGTATAATTTTTAATAGAAAATTTATTTTACAATATTGACATACAACTTCATAGATCTCATCATTGAAGGGGATTGTTTATAAATTTGATGTGAATATAATCTATGAAAATAATAACATAAAATATTATATAGAACAACAATACTAATATGATAATTTATTTGTTAGTATCAATGTCAATGAATATATTGCTATTAAAAAACAAAAAGTTTTCAGTTTTAGGTGACCAAATCCATCAGGCTCCCAATTTCACTAGATCCGGTTGTTAAAGACCTTCAATCCGCTAACTGTCATATACTATTCATGATTCTGATAAGATAAAGTACTTATTCAAGTGATATTCTACATTATCCTCCTTATAAATCCTCATTAATAATTCATTAAACCATTTTTAAGAAATAAATTAATAATTTCCACTTCTATAGTATATACTTTTCTCATTGATGTGATATTTGATCCTTCGCATTGGTCACCAATATAGTATTTTCACAATCCAATGTTATATAGTATTTACTATTAGAGAATGTTTTATATTTAACCACATAGCTAATTAATGAATAAATCATTATCATATTTGTTATAATTCTTATATAAGATATTTATATTCAATTTAAAAATATTTGGTAATTTTTAACACCACAAAGAATTAGTTTTTTTAAATTTAATTATTGAAAGTTTTTATTTCATGAATTAATTCGTAAATTGTGAGTTTTAATTTGAATAATTTCCTAAATTATTTAACATCATCATATATAAAATAACCTACTGTGAAATTTTTTTATTTTTAGGAAAAAAATTATTTTTCAATGAATGGTGAAAAATGTTGATTTTTATAAAACTGCCTTTTCTTTTCACTGAAATAAGTGAGTTAAATATCTTACGATAATTTTATTTTATTTAAAGTTACAAAAATATTATTTATTTATATAAAATCTAACTAATTACATTTTAATTATATTTATACATTACTTTATTATAAATTTAATTTTTGTCTTAAAATCCTTTTTCTAAAAAACATTTTGAAGCGAATAATGAATCAATATTTTAAATAATTAAAAAATTAAAAAAATGAATATTTATTTTAATGAAATTTATATATGATATATCTATAAATATGAATTTAAATAAAAATAATAATGATTAATAGAAATATAGTTATTCTAGAATCTTCTAATGTTTTAAAAATAAATTCCCTGAAAAATAACATTCTCATCCCATCTCTGGGATTAGTAATAAAATTTATTCTTCCTCTTATATTAAATTAATTTTCTCAATTTTTTTATTTCATTATTCATTATAATTTATAATATATAAATAATACAAATTAATTTTTTGTCAAAATGAATAGTGAAAATAGTAAAAATATTTTACCATAGATAAGGTAAAAACAATTTTACCTACGGTTAAACTAATAACATAATGGATAAAATACGATAAAAAATTATAAATTAAATTCAATGTCCATTTTTCAACAATATATTATTTATTTCTTGAGTGATTTCCATTATATAGTATTTTTTAATGTGTAAAATGTGGGTATAACATTTTCTTCTGAAAAATTCTAAGTGTATCCTCTCCCTCAGTTATAAAAGGTCACCCACTCTCCGATCATCATCACACCATCAATTCCATTGGGATAAGACAATACCTAACCCAATGAATTCCCTAATTGCACCCCCTATTATTAGATACATTGGATTATCATAAATAAAATCTAGGATAACATTATGTGTAATCCTAATTTGGTTGTGCGAGGATGATGTATCTTTATTAACAACTGTTTTTTTGATTCACCTCATTAAATTAAAATTATACAATTATAATATATTAAAAATAATATCTACCATATACTTTGATGTTATAATTTTCATTTAATTTCCAAAATCAGTCTCTAATTTCATAAAATGGGAAATGAAGCCATCATTCTTACATACGGAGGACTACGACCTTGTGAACCGATGTAAGTCATTTTTTATCCACACCAATCAAAAGTGATTATAATGATTGAATTAATTTTTATATATTATATTAGTTAAATATATATCATTATAAAATGATATTTTATCATTTTATATTAACAATCCATTCAGAGAAAAATTATGATGTCATTCGTTCATCAATGTGGACTACAACCACCTCAAAGCTGTGTGATTATTTTTATCACCATTCCAAATTGATGATATATATATATGTATGTATATTTCAAGACATAATATTATATTTATGATATTATAATAATTATTTAAATATAAAATATTAAATACCTTCTTTCCATAATGATCATTGAAAAATATAAGCATTACTTGTGAGTACATACAACCTACTGTCTCTCTTTTCTGTAAAGTTCATTAGCCAAAGTGGAAAAAGAAAATTTATAAAAAAATTGTGAGAAAAGTATGAATAATTGAAATTTACAACAATATATATCATAAATATATAATATTTGTTAGGGTATTCCATCCAACAAAATCATATTTTATCCAATTCCCTTCTTGGAAATACCATCTCCCACCCGATTTGACTCCCGATTGCCATGTCTAATAATGTAGTTGAGTTCAAAAAGAATAGTCATACATTGCATAAAATGTGTAGTGAAAATCCTAGATATATGAAAAAGACCATTTATATATCTTGAAAAATATTAGTGGAATCACTTTTAGGCCATACTAATTCAAACAATTGGATTTCGCAAAGGAGACTGCATGAATAACTCCAATCATTTCATCTTCAAGTGATGACACTATTCCTCTGGGGCCATAAAAAACCATGAACATTCTCAGTATGATAAAAATAAATAGAAACACATATTGAGGAGTCCTTTTTACCATTTTATTTGTCAAAATAATTTATTTTATCCCAATTATTGAAGGTAGGTTACTATACAATTATATAGTACCATCCAAAATCTAATAATACCTTGCAATTACCAATCATTACAAAACAATGAAATTTTGAATTCTATTATCGGAAAAAAATAATTCTTAGCCACATTTTAATACCTTATTGAGGAAATTAAATTAGTAATATCTAATTGGAGGATAAACATGGTGTTACACTACATCGACGTGTTTTCGGAACTCCATATGAAGTGAATTACCTCTGCCATTTCCACTCAAATTTTATTAGAATACTACATATACACTAAAGAAATGATCTATATGGCATCACAACTTACCATATACATGATTATAGCATAGTTCATTTTTCATACCCATCAAACATGATTGGTTTTCAATGTATAATTATTTTATAAAAATTATAACTATGTCATAATTATTATTATGGTGATATTGAAATGATAGCCTTGTAGACCAAAGTCAACATGCTGAAGTTATTTTTTCACATTTGATCCAAATATCAAAAATATTCCTAACAAGAACTTTAATGATTAAATAGATAAAAATAACATATAATGAAGTAAAATAAATAGAATAATAAACATGAAATTTTTTGTTAAGAATGTAAACAAGTAACCTAACATTATTATTAAGTAGAATAATGAATTTTAATGACATTACAGACTCAAGTTAAGGGATATATTAATTAAAAACATTGTTTTATTATTTTTTATTATTTATTTTCAAAATATTTTTCTCAATATGGATATTCAGAAATTTTTTAGTAAATTTTTATAAGTACACAATTTCATTATGAAATATACATTATTTATCTTTTGAGATTATTTCAATGGTTTTTAAAAATGAATTTGTTTTTCAAAATTTATAACATTTATTTCAAAAGAAAAAAAAGAATTTATTATTTTTACTTATCTGACGATAACAATTTTTTCCACCACTATAACTATTATTTGAAATTTGTATTCATTTATAATCCTTGATATTTTATTCAATGATAAACCCTATTTACATTTTTTGTTTTTTGGGTATTGAAAATGGGTTTTCAAAAAAATAAGGTATTTTATATACAAATGAGTTTTCTAATGATTTTATGATTAAATGTTGAATGATTTAAATGTTTAATTCATGACATGGTCCAAGGACATGGTTTTTATGTTTCGTTAAGAACTATTATAGCTCACCAGTGAGCCCTGTATAACATAAATGTTGGGTTCACCCTAATAGTTCTCTGACACATTCGATAATTATTATTTTCAATGGAGAATTATATTTTATGTTAATTGTATGGTTATTTTAAATTGTAAGATATCTCTAAGGGTTCAGCAATAGTTATATGAGTTGATTTCCAAAGGAACCTACATGAATTTTCTATTATATCTATTTATTTTTTAATAAAATCATATTGTTTCAATTGTTTATATTAATGAACTTTTTAATGTAATAATTATTCCCATTATAGGTATGAAGTTATGTTTTCATGAAATGTTTTTCAATGGGTTTTCATTTTTTCAATGGACTCAAAAATTTATTCTTCTTTATGTCTCTTACTGATGTTTCTTTCCTCATCCCATAACTTTAAAATATTTTTATTTGGGTTTAGGGATTTTTAAAGGATGAATCTCGGTTGAATGTTGTGAAGTTTTATCGTGAAAATATAACATAATTTATATTAAAAGTATCTCATTTTAGGGAAAATGTATAGTGATCTAATGTGTCTGCATTGTAATATATAGTGTTTTTATCTATGATTTATGCAATAATTCCCCAAAAAAATAAAACAAAAAAAGATCCTAAAGTTTTTGAGAATGAATTATTGATATAAAAACCTATATTATATAATTTTTATGGTTCACTCATTATAGTTGGTATCAAATGAACGTTTTCGATTACATTAGAGAATAGAAAAATTTTAATTTAATACACTTTAAATATTTTGTATTATTTTAATGTTAAAATTAAATATTATTTAAATATTTCCATATTTCATCATCTAAACTATTTTTTCTAAACTTTATTCCATAGATAAAGTATGGGAGTTATAGTAAGAATGCATTGAGTGGAAAATTTCCTTCTAAATATGTATCGAAGGATGGTTGAAACTAGAATTGATTGGATTGTTATTGTGATGTCTTTGTTTACATGAGATATAAATGGTTGTGTTATCCATGATATAAATATGTAAAATACTCTGTAAAGTAATTGGATGATAGTAGAACATTTTATAATATAGAATGCTTCAACATATAGTGTATCTATAGACACAGTTTTATCCACATTATGGAATAATTCTATGGGAAGTATTTAAAGTCTTGAGATGTTTATAATTCCAAAAGGTAACTATTTACATTTATCATTTTGGAGATATAGTTGATCTTTGGTGGTCTTCGGTTAAGAATAAAATAGAGAAATTACATATTGATTCCATCAGATGGGAAAAATTAAGAGTCATTTTCTTGAAAAATATTTCAATAAGGCTATAAGAAATATGATATAGAAACAATTTCTAGAATTAGGATAAATATATAAATATACTGTATCTTCGTATGATGCAATGTTTAAATTTTTGGGAAGGCATGTATGACATTTTATTCAACAAATTTATAGTGAAATAAATATAATTTAATAAGGAATAAAAAACATTATGAAGAGCCTTGACCCCAAGAGAATTTAAATTCTATGAGAATGTTCTTCATTATGTGGAGAATGTCAAGATGTGATTTTTAATAGATTTGATCATCAAGTTGAAAGGAGTAATAAAATTTATAGATGGTAAGAAATGGGGGGTATCCATTAATTAAATTTACAGGTAATAAAAGCTTGTTCTAGTCTTATTATAAGTTTGGTAAACTGCATCCTAAATAACGTCTTATAAAAACATAGAAGTTTTACTGATGTCGAATTTTTAGAAAAATAGACCATGATCAGAAGGTAAATGAGTAGATAAATAATGAAAATCTGATAATAATATGATTTAATTATAATAAGTTTTGTAATTATGGTAATTTGGGTCTAAGGATAGTTGAACTAAAATGAAATCATCATCATGTAAAATATAAAAGTGTATCAAAGTCATTTTCTATTACTATTACTGATGAATGTCCATCTAATTAAGTAGAGAAATGTGTGTTACTTATTTATTTGTATTATATCAATAACAATTTTATCTTTGTATATTCACATTTCTTTATTTCTATGATATTTTCATGAATAGTAAGAATATCATCACATGAATAGAGGATATAAATTTTAGTAAAAACACTCAATATAAATTTCAAGAATCAATTATCCAATGTAATATTCATATTATTATTTGTGGGATGGTATTTCATTAAAATATTGTTTAATTACCCATTGTAAATTTTGATACCATTTTGGATATGGGTTGGATTTAAATTTATCATTCTGAGATAGATTGTCTACCCATGAAAGTTTTATTTATTATTTTGATACATTTGATAACCTGGAAAACCTATGAAATTTATTATAGATGGAAGTAATAGTTACAAAAATTATATGCATGAAATTAATGAAAAAAATCATATTACTGATGTGCTATAAGGGAATAAATCAAATGATGTAATTTCTGATGACATAGCTGTTGATATTTCAGACCATGAGGATGAATTTAATATTGAGTTAGTGTATGATTATAAGCTTCATTCAAATCACCCAATCAAATGGATAATGTATAAATTTTATAAGTGATAGAATTATTTCAAGGGTTCCAATAAGTAGGATTCATACCACCTAGAACTTCACCATGGGGTGATCCTATTTTGTTTTCTAAAAATAAATATTTTTTCCATTATACTTTTTAATGATTATAAAGACTTGTATAACTTCTGTAATAATAAAAATTCCATTTCCCCCATTATGAGGAATTTCATGATCATCTTTATGGAGAGAAATATTTTTCATTGTTTGATCTCATGTCGGGGTAGAATTAGTTTAATATTTAGGTGGCATGTGTTATTAAGATAGTGTTTTAGTGTTGATATAGACATTATGAGTTTTTAGTTATTACCTTCATGTTGTCTAATGCACTGGAATTATTTATGAACCATACGAATAGTGTTTTCCATGAATTTTTGGATATTTTTGTTTTTGTGTTTATAGAAAATATATTGTTATTCTATAAAATCCATGAGGAACATGAATCAATTCTGTGGATTTATTTTTTAAAACCATAATGTAAATGAAACTATATGTAAAATTTAGTATGTGTGTATTTTAGTTGTATCAAAATTTCTTTTCATAGGATTTTTTGTAAATATAGAACAAACATTAATAGTAATAAAAGAAAAGTTGTTGAAAAATCAAAAGGACTTAAAAATATCAAAATGATTTATAGTTTTATTAGATTGGAAGGATACTATCGATGTTTTATTGAAAACATTAGATAGTTTTCTAGCCCACTTACTATGTTAAATTAAAAAAGTTTTAAATACATCTAGAAACAGTAATATGATTGTTTATTCTAGGAAATAAAAAAAGGAATTTCTGAATGGTTTAGTTTTGGTCTCCACATTAAGAAATTGTTTATTTTTCATCAATAATTTTTTTATGGAAGGGACTTAGTTGTGTCCTAGTGAATATTGATCATTTAGTTTTCTATAACATACATCAATTGAAACATAATGAGTTATATAATCATATAAATGGTCTAAAATTAAATAATATTGTTTTTTATTTAGTAATTTAGATTCATTATTTATATGGAGTAGATAATATTAAGTATACTCATCAAAACATTTTAAATTTCATAATCACCCTTCAAAAATTGAAAATTTGATGGAGAAGATGCCTCGAACTAATAAAGGATTATTATTATGTGATTAATTAGCATCCTTAAATGGAAAACATAATAGATGAATCTTTGAGTAAGAAAAATTGTACTAAATTAACCCTGATATACTTTGATCATGAGTATTTTATTAATTATTTGATGATTTTTAGATGATAGATTGTACATGGAGGATCCACCTTTGAAAAGTTCTAGGCTTCATAACAATCATATTTGTTATAAATAATTAGGTACGCTTAGAAAGAGGAAAATGTTTTATAAGAAAAGGTGCAATTGGTTAATAAGGGTATTTTCTTAAATTTATGTTGAAAAATAAGATTATTTTGTGATTTGTAAAGATATTATATTTGCCTTGTGACTCCCATTTGAAGGGATAACTACTGAGTGAAGCTCATAGTTCCCCATTTTCTTTTTTCCTTGAATCACTATGGTGTGCATAGAACATCATGAGTATTACTATTAAGATGGAATAAAAATATATATTTCTAAATTTAGCATGAAATTTTTGATTTGTCTATAGGTTAATGCATAAAAATAATTTCCAAAGTAAATGATTCAACCTTGCATATTCTATAGTTGAAATGTGAAAATATATCAATTCATTTTATTGGTATTTCCAATTACCTAAAAGGGTAATAATGTGATTTGAGTTATTAATGATAAATTAACCTAATATACACATTTATTTCCAATTTTACATAGTTTTTATGTAGATAATATCTCATTATTGTATCTCATGTTTATAGTCATGTTACATAGAGATCATCTCTCACTATATCAGGCCATGATATGAGGTTCACATCTAATTTCTTAATGTACTTCATAAATAATTGGGTACTAAAGTAAAGTTAAGTAGAACATTTTATCCTCAATATGATGCATAATATGAGAAGATGATTCATATAATTTATGATATTATTCATTCATTTTCAAGGGATTACCAAAGAATTATAGATCAAAATAATTATTTTATTGATTTTTCATATAACAACTGTGTTCATTACCTTAAACTAATGGAGGAATTTGATACAATATAAGGAATATTGTATTGGAAAATATATTTAGGGGTTAAATTTTGGGAAATTATTATTACAGGTCCATAGTTTTTCAAAGAAATGGCTGAGAATTTTTAGCTGATTCTGTAACAAATGAGGAATTCGCATAGATGGCAATAAAGATTTGTGGATAAATAGACGAAAGTTTATTGTTTTGAGGTACACAAACATGTATTTTCAAATTTATATTCTAAAAAAGTGTTATTAATTTTGGTAAAAATGGGTCTTTATGACTTTGTTTCACTGGGTTCTATTAAATATTTGATAAATTTATATTTAATTATTATCGAGTGGGCTTTCCTCTAGTTTTATCCTGGGTACGCAAAAGAATTGATGTTTCAATGTTAAGGAAATATGATCCGGATTTGTATCATGTTTTTATTCATGAAGTAGTTTATTAGAAAGAGATTTTTTATTATGTGTAATAAACATTTTAGACTCTTTAGCATATATATCATTTTTTATATTGTTCTTCAATATCATAAGATTTTATGGTAGAAGTTTATAGTTGAAGAAACAACATGGGAATCAGAATAAAATTTAGGGGAACGATATCACAACTTGTTTAATAAGTGATTAAAATTATGAGGACTCTAAATAAAAAATTGGTAAGTAATGTAACAACTTGGGTAATGAAATAATAAATCATTTTCCTATTTATTATTAATCTTGATTAATATAGTTGTCTTCATTATAAAAATTATTATGTAATTTATAAATTAATAAGCACATAGTTTTATTAAAAATAAATTCATAAAAGGATTTATTTAAATGTTTAATATCTAAATAAATAAATTTAATAATTAATTCTATTAATAAAATTATCATAAAAAATTAACATATGGTGATTTATTTGGATTTTTTGAAAAAAAATTAAATTTTTAGTGAATAGTGAAAATACAACATTTTGTATGGCATTCATTTATTTTCAATTAATTAAGTAATTTAAAATTACCAATCTAGTTTAAATTTTCATTAAAATATATTTATTTATATTTTTTTTAATTTAATAAAAGTAATTATATTTTAATAAATATTATATTGGATTTTATTTTAAACTAATTTTTTTTCATAAAAAACACATTTCTATGAAAACAATTTTAATGTGCATAATGTCTATTAATCTTAATTAATGAAGATAACATATCATGAGGAATGACTTCAAATAAATTTATAGAGAATATATATATATATATATATATATATATTTATATATATATATTTATTTATTAATTAAAACTAATATAATGATTATTACTTGTGGTAAAGTTAATATTAAATAATCTAATGCTTTAAAAACACATTTCTTTATAAACTTCTTTTTGAACACATTTGTGGGTTAAATTTTAAATTAATATTTTCCACTTATCATGATAAATAAAATTTAAAATGGATTCTATTGTTGTATTATGTATAATTTATATTATACAATAAGAGAAACATAATCTATTATAATAACTAATTGTGAAAACAGTTAAAATCATTTACCATATTTATGGTAATAATGGGATTACTGGGGGTTAAACTAAAATGTGGAGGATTTAAATGACATAAACACTTTTCTAAATCATATTTTATGGAGATATTAATACTATATACCATGTAATTATTGATAATGGTCTATTTTGGATCCTTTTGCAATATGATTAACATCAGAATAAATTTTTCATTTTAAAAATTTCAGGTGAGTTCTCCCCCACTTATAAAAGGGAACCCACTCTCCTCTCCTCCTCCCAACTTAATATCAATTTATTTTATCCAATTCCTACAAAAATCTCATACTTAATTCCATAAATACATCATAGAAGCTAAGTATATTTCATAATTCCATTACTGTATGGAGTTTGGTATAATCAAAATAAGGTGATCTGAAAAAGAGGCTACATTCTTAAACAATTTTTTTTTTGTTTCCTCTTCCACATCTCTCAAATTTTTATCATCATTGATGATATAATTATAAAATTATCACCCATATAATAATATTTTTTTAAGTAAATGTAATAACCTAAATCCATTTCCCCTTCCACCAAATGTAAAACTAAACCATCATTCATCTGTATGGAGGATTTTTCCCTCACGAACTGATGTAATGTTTTTCATCATCACCTCTCATGAATAGTTTTAATTATAAAATTAATGTTTATATGTAATATTGAAAACTATTTTTAATTCTAAAATCATAATATATCATTTACTTTGTAAAGACCTAGAATTTCCATATAAATTATTTTTTAATTATATAAAACTATTACAAGACTATGAAAATTGACAGCACATAATTCCAAGGCCCGGAGTGTCTGGAATGGAATTGTGAGATTTTTTAAGGTACATTCAATAAACATGAAAGATGGTATTTCTATCATTTGAACTGTTGTTGAGATTGAAAATCTGGGGGCACCATTGAATTCGTAGTGTCAGGATTTTCTTAGGAAAATCAGAACATTGACTATAAAAGATTGGACGAAAATGTAATTTTTTTGGACTTTCTGGGAAAAAATAACAAAAAGTTATTTTATTATTTCTATAAAACCATTGAGTGATGGTGGTGGGACCATAGAGTTAACAGGTCATTAAATGAAGTCATTTAATAACATGTTACACTTGGTTGTGTAACCGCACCTTCGAGTAATTAATAGGGACATTAATTAATTCATTAATGAACTACACTAATGAGTGGAGAGTTAAACTCTTTAACTCTAAAATGTTAATAAAAATATTGGATAAAGGTATTGGACATCTTCGGGAGAACAATTAATGAAGTATCAGCCGATACCCTCTCCAATGAAGAATGAGAAACAAACGACACCATTGAGGATTCAATCCAGGACCATCAAATGCAAATAAACACCTTTGAGCATGGATTATTCTCCCTCATCTGCAGCATTTTTCAATGTGTTCATGGTAGGGGTTTTGATTTTATTCTAAGAGATTTATAAATCATATTCTTCTATTTTTTTCAAAATATGAAGAATAGGGATCATCCGACTAATAGGTTGATCCACAGTTCATTCTTTTTCTTCTTACAGGTGGCTGATGCAGTGTTGAAATTTTCGTTTAAACTTTATATTGATGATGATTGAATTATTTCCATGCTAAAACACTAACACAGAGGGAGCGAGTTAATCTGAACATAGCCTAGACCCTCTACTGATCATGGTTTTATTGTGTTCTTCATGGGAGACTGAGAAACAGGGTGTCAAGGAAAACTCAAGGGCCACGCAGTGAAGGCAGTGTCCCATGAGGCCCATAGGCAAAAGAGAGAAGGAAATTGGACCACTAGAGCTTCACCGGTGGCCTTAGGAAGTACCACCTGCACGACACCACCAATGCGGTGGTACCGGCAACTGGTAGTAGGATCTGTCTCTCTTCGGGCGAGAGGAAGTGGCGATGATCACAGGCACAGCAGCTTCGGTCATAGTAGTGGTGGACCCGCTTTTACGGGTCCCGCCCTGGAGTGGTCAGCTTGGGGGCAACACAATCCTAGTGTTGTCAGTTTATTACTCGAATGGACTCTATCCATTCGGGGGGGGGGATGGACCCCGCCCAGCCTACAGGTTGGGCCAGCCCCGCGGCCCAACGGGCCGGACCAGGCCAGGCCCAGCTGGACCGGGCCAGGCCTAACCAGTTTGGACTAGGCCGGGTCACCCATACCGAGCCTAGTTGGCCCAGACCGTGTTTGGTCGTGTCGGTCCGACCAGGTTGGACTGGACCCAGACCCAATTCGACCAAGTTTCGCTTAAAGGACCATAACTTCTAAACTGGATGTCTGTTTGAAAAACTGTCTATGGCACTGAAACCCTTATGATGAGTTGGTCCTTTTTAGATAATCCACTTGGGTTTTGGAGAAAGAAGAAGTACAACTGGGTTGGATCAATCTTGAATCCAATTGGGCCCTCGATACTAAAATGCATGTAACTTACGGAACATGCATCCGATTGACGCACCCTTGGTTGCATTGGAACCCTTATGACATGGTGGTTCATAGGGTTACTTATTCGTGTGAAATCGTGGCAGTTATGATACAACCGATGGCTTGAGTAGCATAATATATGAAACTCAAGAGCCCCAAGTGCTAGAATGCTATGGTTGGATATCAAGTAAAGAGAGACCCTTTTTGGATCGGCATCAAAGAGACCCTTTGTGGATCAGCATCAGAGAGACCATATGTTGATCAAGAATAGAACAACTCAATGATATCCAAAATTAGAGATTCCCATCATGGATCAGTCAATTACAACCCTGTGTGGATCAACGACTTATGACCTTGTGTGGATCGACGACTTACAACCTTGTCTGGATAGACAACTTATGACACTTTGTGGATCAACGACTTACGAACCTATGTGGATTGATGACGTACGAACCTATGAGGATCGGTGACATACAACCCTATGTGGATTAGAAATAGAACAACTTATTCATGATTTATAAGTATAACATCTCAACTTAATAAGATGATTTAGCATTACAATTAATCATCATTATTCCTATTATTTTAGTTATATAACTTATGTGAGTTGTCTTTTAATTTGTACTTTTTTATTCAGATCATACATTGTGGTTTTTCCTTTGTGGAATTCTGGGAGACCATTGGGGGTCTCGGGACCCCTACTGGGTATTGTTATACTCACCCTTGCATGGAATTTTCCCACACCTTGTTGTGTCTTGTGCAGATGATGGATAGCTTTGACTGATATTTAGGAGCCAGGACTAGATGGTGTACGGAGGTGGCCAGTTGATATGGGGAACTACAGTGACAAGTTATACCTAACCAACAGGTAGGATACTTGGTGGATGATCTTAGGATATGTTTTTCCTTTTTTGTACTTATTTTAGTTTAGTTTGTATATTGGCCCATTCTGCTTCAGTTTACACATTTACATTCTTATTTATACTGTGTGGTTTTCTCTTTTTGTGTACCTAGTATGTGTGGTTTTATGTTTAAAGTCAATGCCTTGAAATTTTATGGATATTCCTTTTCAGTTCTAGTCTCCAAACCCTACCCTATGAATGGTGGGCTTGGGGTAGTCACGGCACGGGCCCCATGGGATGGGTCGTGATAAAGTGGTATCAGAGGATTTAGTTCTACTGAATAACTAAGATTCTGATATTTTCAATGGGGCAATAGTGTTAAGTGTTTTGAGTATGTTTTTTAGTTTGGGGGGCCCGGTTTTGGTGTAGAGGTTGACCTATCCATACATATGGACCTTGATTTTTTATTTCTGACTTGGTACATGAAAACACTAATTGAGTGTGTGTTTTAAATGTTTTTCTTTCTATCTCTTTTGATTCAGCTTAACAGGTATAACTTATTGATCCTGGAAAATCTGTTTCTTTACAAGATGCCACCACGTAGACAACCAACTAGGATTCCAGTGAGAGATCACGATGATGTCCCACCATGTGATGAGGTGTTGGTGTAAGTCCCTCTTACAGCCATAGCACCTTTGGGTGGTGTACCAGTAGCACCCCCACCCACAGGGAAGCAGTTTCCACAAGCCCCACCAAGAGATCGTGCAAACCAACTGAGCATATTCCACGAGTTACAAAGACAGATGCCTCCAAGGCATAGAGGTGAGACTGATCCTCATGTAGTTGAGGACTAGATGGATGATTTGGCATGGGTTTTCCATTTGTTCAGGACACCAGCAGACCAGATGGTGATCCTAGCTGCTAGTCTTTTATAGGGTACAGTAGGGAGATGATGGATTCTGACACTCTATATGCACGAGTAGATGAATCTTTCCTAGTTGGACATCAAGATCCTCTTCAATATGGATTTTTTACCAGCAACAAAATTATCTATATGTATTCATTAGCTAGTACACATACAGTAGGTTAGCATAACAGTGGCCCATTACTCGGTGAGATTCACTAACCTCTCTTGCTACTCCACTGACATGGTACGAGAACCATTCTTCACGGACCAGACCTTTGAGTAGAGTCTCTGATGAGAGATTAGATATTTGATTATATCTCTCAACATACCGACATAGGCTGGAGTGCTAGAGAAAGCACTTCTGGAGGAGATATTCCTAGCTGTGTAGGCACCGACAGAAAGAGTCACCACCAGATGACGCGTAGCCGAGTCATCTGCAGTAGGTAGTAGGCAGATTACACATAGGCCAAAGAAGGCTCAAACATCTTCTATACAACCCTAGGATGTAGGGTAGGAGGTGCGGAGCTCACAGTATCGAGGAGGCCAATATAAGAGCATATTATGCTACTCATTTGGCGGGCCGGGTCACATGGCTTGTGACTGGCCGACCCGCCGCAGCAAAGGTCAGTAGATGTTTGAGGGGCCACCACAGCAGAGGTAGAGATTCGAGCAGGGAGGTCCACAGGTTAGGGGACATAGAAGAGGGGTTGGTCATGTAGTAGGTAGTGTGTTGCGATTTGAGGTTCTACAACCAACACCTCTAGGTGGTCCACCCCGTCCTCAGGGAGTGGGTGGAAAAGAATGAGTTAGCTTTAGGTAGCTGAGGCCTTTGACCACATATCTCCAGAGATGATTCTAGGTATGATATGTGTCTACCCCACCATAGTTTTTGTTTTTATAGACATAGGTTCCAGTCACTCATTCATTTCCACGTCTCTCATTCAAAGCTCAGAGATTCTGGTGGAGACATTGGATCGATCCTTATGTCTAGAGAATCTTATGGGAGGGGATTTGATGATTACACACTAGTTCCAACAGCATGAGATTACTCTAGGAGGTGAGATCTTTTGATTGGATCTCCAAGTAGCGGTGTTGAGGCCTTACGACAACATATTGGGTATGGACTGGTTATCTACAATCCATGTTCAGATAGATTTCATTAGACGCAAATTGTGGTGTGTCCACGTGGATGGGACTAGGTTTTCTTTCACTGGTGAGAAGGGAACCTTTACATCTCAGGATAGACTTTCTCAGGGGAGGCTACATATGATCACTCATTCGTGGTCTAACCATACCCTCATACTAGTTGATGAGAGGTGTCTGAGCTATCTTGTAGTGGTGGAGTTGAGGGTACAGTTGGAGGATTTGCAGTGGAAGGGGTTCATAAGGTCTAGTTCTTCTCCATGGTCAGCCTCGATTTTGTTCACCAAGAAGGTAGATAAGAGTCTAAGGCTTTGCGTGGAATATCCTTTCTTGAACCAGGTGACCGTGGAGAATTAGTATCCACTACGGAGGATTGATGATATCTTCGATTATCTGAATTGAGGTCAATGATTTTTGAAGATAGAACTCAGATTAGGCTATCATCAGCTCTGGGTACCAGATGAGGATGTACCGAAGACATCCTTCCGATGCAGGTATGGCCACTATGAGTTCATGGTTATCCATTTCAGTGTGATAAATTCCCTAGCAGTGTTCATGGGACTCATGTACATGATCTTATAGCATTACCTCGATTTCTTCATGGTGGTCTTCATTGAAGACATCTTGGTGTACTCAGTGTCAGAGGAGGAGCACACCACTCATCTACATATAGTTCTAGATACACTCTGAGATCACCAAATTTATGGTAATATCTCTATGTTTCAGTTCTAGATATAATAGGTACACTTCCAGGGACATGTTATCTAAGAGGATGGAGTTTTAGTGGATCCAATGAAGATAGAGACAATTCGTTTTTAGGATCAACCCAAGAGTGTGACCGAGGTGCAAAGTTTTTTGGGGTTGGGTGGGTACTACTGTTGATTCTTACCTAAGTTTTCTAGAGTAGAATCACCCTTTTCAGTTTCATAAAGATGGGATATCCTTTCTTGCTGGCATAGGGATGCCAGCAGAGTTTTTAGGTGGTGAGGAAATGACTAATGAGTGCCCATTTCATGATGATACCAGAAGAGGGAATTGGGTATGTAGTCTACTGCGATGCATCAGGGACCAGACTAAGATGTTTCCTGGTGCAAGAGTGAGTGGTGATCAGCCACATCTTACGAAAGTTGTGACAACATGAACGTAACTACACTACCCTTGACCAGCAGCTAGTAGTAGTGGTCTTTGCCTTGAAGATGTGGCAGCATTACGTTATATGTGAATAGTTTACTATCTACATTGATCACAAGAGTCTTTGGTATATCTTCTAATAGAAGAACCTTAACCTGAGATTGTGGTGATGGATATAGTTCCTCTAGTACTATGACTTAAAGATATTCTACACTCTAGGGAAGGAGAACGTGGTGGCAGACACACTCAGTAAGAGGTCCGGTTTACAATTGTTGGGTGAGGTGACAGAGCAGCTAGGCACATTGCAATTAGCCTTCATATATCGTGATGGATAATCTTATACATGCAGTCTATGAAAGTCACTCACCTGCTCCTTCAGCGAGTCAGGGAGACACAGCTTGGGGAAGTTGACTACGAGACCTGACGTGCTCAGATATCCTCAGAACATGCTCTTGAATGATTTTCTGAAGGTGGAGAGCATGTCATCCTTTTGAAAAGATTCACTATGGTACCAGTTACACTAAGAGGGGGGGGGGTGTTGAGGTAGTTCCACACATACCCTTTAGTGGTACATCCTAGTGTGGTGAAGATGGTACTGGACCTCCGACATTAGTATTGGTGGCTAGGGATGAAGAAAGCAATGGTAGAGTTTGTTTCACGATGCCTCACTTGTCAACAAGTGAAGGTAGAACCTCTGGTTTTAGTAGGCTTAGAACAACCACTTGAGCTGTCATAATGGAATTGGGATGTCATCTCCTTGGACTTCATTACAGGGCTACCATGTACATCCAGGGGCCACGATTCCATCTGGGTGATCGTTGATCAACTCACCAAGTCATCCCACTTCCTACCCATCTGAGAGCATAGATCAGCAGAGGGCTTGGGATACCTCTACATACAGAAGATAGTATGGATTCATGGGGTTCCATTAAGAATCATCTCAGACCATGATTCTTGTTTTACATCAAGGTTGTGGAAGGGATTGTTGGAGGCATTTGGGACTCCGCTAGGTTTGAGCACCACCTTTCATCCTCAAATAGAAGTTCATATGGAGCGGACCATTAAAACTCTTGAGGAAATTCTCCATGCTTGTGTCCTTGATTTTTTCCATAGTTGGGATGATCACTTTAACTTAGTGGATTTCACATACAAAAATAGTTATCACTCCACCATCGGCATGGCACCATTTGAGGCTTTGTATGGGAGACCATGCAGATCACCTCTATGCTAGATAAACCCAGGGGAGTCAACACATATTTGTCCAGAGTTGGTATGGGCTACCACTAAGAAGGTGCATATCATCCAAGTGTAGATAAATACTACACATAGTAGGAAAAATTCATATGATGATTGAAGATGGAGACCCATCAAGTTAGAGGAGGGAGATCATGTCTTCCTATGGGTCTCACCTCGACGAGGATTGTGGAGATTTGGATAGGGCAGAAAGTGATCTCCAATGTTCAACAGACCTTTCCAGATTCTTATCAGAGGTGGAGAGGTGGCGTAACACCTAGCTCTTCCTCCACAGATGTACATGGTGCAAGACGTTTTCCCCATGTCACATCTAAGTAGATATGTTAATGATCCATCATACTTCATCGACTAGGGAGAGATGGACATTGATGATGAGGAGACGTTTGTGGAGTTTCTAGTGGAGATAAAGGATCAATATAAGTAGGACCTTTATGGATGGTCAATTCCATTTGTTCGTGTTCGGTGGCAGCACAAAAACCACTATGACAGCACACGAGAGCACAAGGCTCAGATTCATGCTTAGTACCCTTATTTGATTTCTTAGCCATTGTTGTGGCTTTTAGGGATAAAAATACCTAAGGTTGGGAGAATGTAAAGACCCAAAATTTTCATATACTTTTTTTAATTATATGAAACTATTCTAAGGTTGTAAAAATTTACGACACATGATTCTGAGGCCTGAAGAGCCGAGAAAGGAATTTTGATCTTTTTTTAATCTACATTCAATAAACGTGTGAGTGGGGATATATATATTTTGAACCGGTGATCGGATTAAAAATCCGAGGGAACAATTGAATTCTTATTGTCGGGCTTTTCTTAGGAAAAGCATGAAAAAGTTAAATTTTTAAACTTTCCAGAAAAGAAATAATAAAATAACTAAAATTTATTTTATTCTTTATTTAAAACCGTTGAGCGACGGTGGTGGGACTGTAGAGTTAACATGTCATTAAATAAAGTCATTTAATGACTTATTAAATTTGGTTTTCTAACCGCACCTTTGAGTAATTAATTGGTTCATTAATTAATTCATTAATGAACCACATTAATGAGCGGAGATTTAAACTATTTAACTCTAAAATTTTAATCAAACCATTGGAAGAAGGTATTGGACTACTACAGGAGAACCCTTGATGAAGCACCAGCGAATACCCTCTCTAATGAAGAAAGCAGAATGAGCAACACCATTGAGGATTCAATTTGGGATCAATGAACGCTGACAAAAACTTTCGAACGCAGATTCCTCTAACTCATCTGCAATGTTTTCCAATGAGTTCAATTTAGGGGTTTTGATTTTATTCTAAGAGATTTATGAATCATCTTCTTCTATTCTTGTCAAAATATGACAAATGCAGATCAACTGACTACCGTGTTGATCCATGTTTTGTTCTTTTTCTTCTTATTAGTGGTTGATGTAGGGTTTAAATTTGGGTTTAAAATTCATTTTGATGATGTTTAAATTCATCCCATTATAAAACTCTAACACTGATGGTGTGGGAATATCCAAACAAGGCTCAAACCGTCCGCCGATCTTGGTTTTGTAGAATTTTCTGTCGGTTACTGAGCAACATGATAGAACGGAAAAACTAAGGGCCACGCAGTGAAGGTAGCATCCAGAGGGGCCTGTAGGCACATATGGGAAGGAAATCAGACCATCAGAGCTTCACTAGTGGCCCACAGAAGTACCTTCGGTGCGACACCACTGGCGCGGCAGCACCGGTGACCAATGGCCTCAAAGAAGTGGTGGAACCCGCATGCACCACGACAGACAGGGAGGTTGTGGGAAATCACTGTCTGTGTTGAAGGTGGGAGGTGCGCCACATGCATCCGCGAGTCCCACCCTAGAACAATCCACCAGACCGGTCAGCTGGGGGGCGTCATCGGTTGAAGACCCGAATGGACTCTATCCATTTGACAAACCTTCTTGGGCATTAGAAACCTTAAGAAAAGGAGTTTCTTTTTAGATACTCCAATTGGGGTTTTGAGAATGTTTTAGTATGTATGAGTTGGATTAAACTCAAATCGAACTAGGTCCTCGATACTAACATGCCTATAACTTATAGATGAGGTGTGAAATTATCGCGTCGTCTATTGCATTGGAACCCTCATGACATGGCATTTCTTTGGGTTACTTCCTTAGGGGACTTCGTGGTAGTTGAGGTATGACTGATTGATTTAGTAGAAGAATCTACAAAACATAATTGAACCAAGTGCGGGAATCTTGTGGTTGATTTTCAAGTGAATAGAGAATCTTTGTGGATCGGCATCAGAGTGACCCTGTGTGGAATAGAAGTAGCACGGCCCGATGAGGACTAGCCTTAGTGCGGCTCATCATGGATCAGCGACTTACGACCCTGTTTGCATCAATGAATTATGATCCTATATGGATTGACAACTTACGATTATGTGTGGATCAACTACTTACAACCCTGTACAGATCGATGACTTATGACCCTGTGTGGATCGGTGACATATGACCCTATGTGGATCAGAAATATAATATTTTTTTAATGGTTCAACAGTGGAACTTTTCAATGGAATAAGATGATTCAGATTTATGACTAATCATAATTATTTCTATTCCTTATGTTATTTACTTGGTGTGAGTTTTCATTTACTTTGTGCTTTGTAATTGAGATCAGGATTTTTGGTTTTTCCTTTGTGGAATTCCGGGAGACCTTCAGGGGTCTTGGGGTTCCTACTGGGTATTGTTATACACACTCTTTCATGAGCTTCACCCACACCTTGTTGTGTCTTGTGCATATGACATACAATATTGACCAAGATTTGGGGTCCAGGATTTGACGGTATACAAAGGTGACTGATTGACTTGGCAAGACGTAGTGACGAGCTGTACCTACCCTTCAGGTAGGATCCTTTGAAGAAAACCTCAGAAGTTGTTTGTCCTTTTTGTTGTACTATCATTTAGTTGGGTTTATATACTGGCCCATTCTACTTTGGATCAATCATTTTCTTTTAGCAGTTATACTGCATGGTTTTCTCTTATTGTGTACATGGTATGTGTGTTTGAAGGTTTAAAGTCAATGCCTTCCCATTTTAGGGAAATTCCATTCCGGTGCTAGTCACCAACCCCTAGCCTATAGAAGGCTGGCATGGGGTAGTCATTGAATGGGCCCCAGGGGACACGTCATCACATGCGTTTTAATATTAAATTTACTAAAAAACATAATTTCATTCATTTGTACATGTGGAATACCACCTTCATGAAGAGAAGTGATTCTTTTTTCATCACCACATCACATGGATAATATATATATATATATAATGGAATAATATGAAATTTATGATATTATTAATAATATTAAAATATAAAATATTAATTTTTTTCTTTCCATAATTATATGTAACATCTTGACCCGAATGCCACTATTCAGTGCCTTGAGCTGTTCGAATATGTGACCTGAAAAGCACCTCCCCATATAGTAGAGGCTGATAGTTATCAAAATGGGACTAATGTGGATCATGGGGAGACTATACCCTCATTAATATAGTGAAAAATCATTAGACAAAAATAACAACAACTAAATGACATATAGCCATAACCAGGATAATACCAGTATCACAAGATGACTAAAAATGGAAATACAATATAAAAAATGAACAATATATATTCCATGAAAAATTATATTCCATGTGTAAAATGAATATACAAATTAAAAGTCTTTAAAATCACCTCATCCAATTTTTAATCTTATCTGGTTCCCTACACCATTCTCCATGATGACTCATCCGTCTAATATAGGGTCTTTTCCCTTAACCTATCCAACAACCATGAAGTCTATTCTAGTACCGATTAGGAAGCTTGAGTAAGGTGTGAGTACAAATTAGTAGGTAACCAAAAATGGCATAGAATTCAATATCTAGTCGAAAGCAGTGTATTTCGTTGAAAACTGAATAAATAAAATAAATAATGTAAACAATTTTTACTTATTCAATTACTCATTATTCAACCACATAACACCTTAGTTCCCTGAGGAAACCCAAACTCTCAATACCTTCTTTAGACTATGATGGAGTCTGAACTATACCCCAAGGATAAAATAGGTCTAAATTCTATTTTTAATAGTAATCATCTCAATTTATTTGTGAATTACATTGTTACCATTCATCATCAAAATTCATTTGTGAATTACATTGGTAGCATTCATCATCTCAATTCATATGTGAATTCTATAGTTACCATTAATCATCTCAATTCATATGATAATTCCATTTCTACCATTCATCATATGAATTCATATTTTAATTCCATTATTACCATTAATCATATCAATTCATATTTTAATTCCATTGTAACCATTTATCATCACAATTCTTATGTTAATCCCATTGTTACAATTCATCATCTCAATTCATACATGAGATCCAATATTAACATACATAATGTAAATTCTTATGTGAATCGGGTTCTTACAATTCATCATCTCAATTCATATGTGAGTTCTATTGTTTCCATTCATTATCTTAATTCATATGTTAATTCCATTATTACCATTAATTATCTCAGTTCATATGTGAATAACATTGTTATCCCTAATCATCTAAATTCATATTTGAATTACACTTTTACAATTAATCATATCAATTCATATGTGTCCCAATATCACATTAATAAATCAACCAATTAATCAATAAAATTCAACAATTGAATATTCACATCATTCCATTAATTAATTCCATTATCAATTAACCACATAAATTTAATTACTAATTCAATAATTATTTTATCACATGAACAAAATTAATTAATTCACCCATTAATTAATCACATCAATCCCATTAATTAATTCACCAATTAAATAATAAAATTCCAATATTCTAATATCCCCAAAATTAATTCAACAACTAATCAATCCAAATAAAAAATCCCAATATCCCCATAATTAATCCATTAATTAATTATTCCTATTTAATAAATTCAATATACCAAAATTTCAAAACCCCTTAATTAATTAATTTATCAAATTTATTTGTTCAAAATTATGGAAATTAAATTTCTACTCATCGAATATAAATTCCACAATTATATATATGTATTTGAGATAAAGACTTCGAGATTTGAATAATAGACAACCTATATCGATTTGTTGATGAGAAATCTCCAACAAAATCCCCAATTTAAAGATGATCAGTCTATAAAATGATGATGAACTTGATTCAGATTAGAAACCTTGATCCCTGATTAAACATATCAAGATCTAACAAACATAGAAAATTATCTTGAACAAAAATATGATAAAATCCCCCTTTTATATAGGAAGAGGAGAATAAGGTTATGATATCTAAATTTGAAGAATGAACATACCCATAGAGGTGAAATCTTCAATATATCCTTTAAATCACTAATAGTGGAGGATGTGATCCTTATGAAATCATCTAAGTTCCTAAAAATGACAGGAATTCAATATTTCTTAGTTAGGGTAAATTTTGAGATAAAATGGTTGGTTCAGAAAATTAAAATATTATTTTTAGAATAATTAAAAACCAATGCATAGTTTTTTGGGAAAGGGTGAATAGTTTTCTAAACCATTCACCTTAATTGTGGGTCTCTTCTAGAGTGGTGCATGGTTTCTCTATTAAGAGTCCATCGTTTGACAAACTATGCACTAGTCATGAGAATCCCCACTATTTAAGTTCACACAATTTCATGTACTAGGCACATGGTTTGGTAAAATTGTTAACCAATCATGAATAGTCTCTCATACTTCCATAATTCTCAAATATCACCAAAAAACTCCCAAATATACAACCCAGAAAAGGAACTAAAAAGTTGTAAAAATAGTACCCAAAAAATCTTAAGACACCCCCTTAATAGATATTTCATAAAATCTCCCAACCATATAAAAAATCATTTTTGAGTTGTACTACAATTCATATCTAAGATTTCAAGTCAAAAAGACCGGGATTCTAAGCCCTTATTGATGATTCTCTATCCCTTGTTTCCTACAGAACACATCCATATTTCCATAAATAAGAAAACTATCAAAAAATTGATTCCCTAAAACACATTCTCATTGTAATCCAAAAAAATATCAGTTTATTCTAAAATTTTGTGTCGATGTAAATCTCAACATCGTCAACATTAATCACATGAGAAGGGTTTGGGTGATACTTCTGATGTTGTGACACAGGATGAACATCATTAATATATTTGTATCTTTGTGTAAGTGAAAATAGGTATGTCATTGGCCTCATTCTCTCTATTACCTTGAACATTCCAATAATCCAAGGCATTAGCATGCCCTATTTCTATAACCTCTAGTGACCCAATCTAGGTTACACCTGACATAATACATGACCAACCTCTACAAAATCACGGGGCCATCATCATCTATCAGCATATGACTTCTGTGCACTCTGAGCCTTATCCATATGATTTCAAATCAAATAAAACATTCTCAAAATATCATGCATGAGACACAGTCCTTACAACTCTGACACACATGCCCCATCTAGAATAGAGGTGGTCAGCATAGCCTAGCATAAAGTGACTCATATAGTTACATATGAATATTTTCTTGATAAATGTTATTATAGGTTAAATCCACCAAATATAGGTTCTTATCCTAAGACTCGTTGAAGTCTAAGACACATGCCCAATTAATATCATCATTCAATTTTATAGTATGATCTGATATCCCATCGATCTGATGTTTGATGTATTTACATAATAAAAATTGTGTACTAAGTGCCTTATATAATTTATACATGAATATTTAGGTAAATCACAAGTCACAGTCTGAAACTATAGTGTATGGCACCCCATGAAAAAGGAAAATATCTGGACCATACTATTCTATCAAGTGTCAAAATTCAAACCCTAAAATTAAAGACATTGAAGACACCCCAATATATCCAAAATCATACTGGTTCCCTCAACCATGCTTTATTCTGACTCAACCATCCAACATAGTTCTTTTTACCATAACCTATACTACCTCAATGAAATCTATTTGGGTATTGATCAGTTACCAAGAGTAAGGTGTGTGTATAACTCAGTAGGCCACCACCAATGAAATCTAATACAATTTATAGTAAAAACTGGTGTATATAGTTATGTATTGAATAAATAAAATGAAATAGATTAAACAATTTACACTAATTTAATTACACACTATTTAACCATAGAACACATGGTTTTCCAAAGAATCCCAAACACTCAATACCTACTTTATACCGTGTCAGAGTCTAAACTACCGCGAAGGGATATCAAATTTCTAAATTCCATTATTACCCTTCATCATCTCAATTCATATGTAAATTCCATTATTACCATTCCTCATCCGAATTCATATTTTAATTCTATTGTTACTATCCATAATCTCATTTCATATGTAAATTCCATCAGTACCATTCATTTTTATAATTCATACATGAATTCCATTACAATCATTCACTGTATCCTTTCATATTTGAATTTCATTGTTACCATTCATTATCTAATTTTATTTATGATTTCCATTAATACCATTTTTCATTATAATTCATAAGTGAATTCCATTATTAACATTGATAATATCAATTTATATGTGAATGACACTCATACCATTCATCATCTCAACTCATATGTGAATCCCATTGTTACCATTTATCATATCAATTCACCTTTGAATGAAATTGTTACTATTCATCATCTCAATTCATATGTCATAGCTAGTGTCATAATTCCTCATCTCAATTCATATGTGAATTCAATTTTTACCATTAATCATCTTTATTATTATTTCCTTTCCCTTGTTACCATTCATCATCAGAATTCATATGTGAATGAAATTTTAAACATTTATCATCAAAATCCATATGTGAATTCCATAGTTACCATTAATCATCTCTATTCATGTGTTAATTACATTTTAAACATTCATCATCTCAATTCATATGTTCATTAATTTTTTACCATTCATCATCTAAATTCATATGTGAATTCCATTGATACCACTCATCATCTAAATTCATATGTAACAATATACTATTTTAATTAATTAAACTATTAATTAATCTAATTCGAAAATTTCACGTTCGCATAATTCCATTAATTAATTGAACAAATTAATTCACCACGTCAATTTTATTACCAATTCAATAATCAATTTATCACATAAATCCCATTAATTAATCCACCAATTAATTTATCATATCAACCCCATTAATTAATTCACTAATTAATCAATCATGTCAATACCATTAATTATGTCACTAATTAATTAATCAAATTCCCCAATTCCAATATACCCATAAATATTTCCAAAATTTATCATTCCAACTAAAAACTCAAATATCATCATAGTTAATTCAACAATTAATCATTCCAATTGAATCAATTTGATATCCTCAGATTTGAAAATACCTTAATTAATTAATTAACTAGATTTATTAGTTAAATGTTAAAACCTTAATTACTAACCATACAATATTAATTATACAATTAAATACACATAATTGAAATCAATAATTTGGGGCTCGAATAATAGACCACCTACCTCGATTTTTTAAGGGATCGCCCAATGGAAATATCCAATTTGAAGTAGATAAATCAAGAATAAGATGATGAACACAATTTAGTTTAAAAAATTAAATCCATGATTAGATGGATCATCAGCTTGCAATCCTATATCTATATCTAGAACCAAAAATGGATAAAAATTCTTCTTTTATCCGGGATGAGGAGCGTAAAATATAGGTATCGAAAAGGGATGAAAGGACATACTCGGGTAGGTGTAGATCAACAATCTGTGCTTTGATTCGCCAAGAACAAGGTTCAGTAACACTAGGAAATCATTTTCGAGCCTCACCAATTGAGTGGAATAAAATATTTCCATTTCAGGGTAGATTTTCAGATATAATTGGGGGTTCATAAATTTTATCTCTAATTTTAGGATTAATTAAAAACCCTCACACAGTTTACTGGGCAGGGGTGCATGGTTTTCCAAAATTGGTGATTAACTTTGTAACTCTTCTCAAGGGTACACTGTTTCTCCATATAGTCCAACCATTTAAAAAATAATGCACCAACCATGAGAATCCCCTCTATTTGGGTTCACACAGTTTTATGGGCTGGGTCACGTGCTTTTGGTAAACCATTCCCCACCCGAGTAGATCCTCTACTCATTCCAAAACTCTCAAATTTCACTCAAAAACACCCCAAAATATAATCTAAATATAAGGTACTAAAAATAAATAAATAATTATGTGAAAAAATCCTAATACATATCTATAATAGGTTAGGTTCTTACATGATCATTGAAAAATATAAATGTTACCAATGCATATGTAAGGCGTACCATTTCCAAGATCATAATGTAGTTCATTTCTCATAGCCATATTACATGATTGGATTCAAAAGTAAACATGATTTATAAAAAATAAAATTATTTCATGATTATTAGTGTATATATTTTAAAATAATTACCACTTTGACCATTGTCAACCTACTAATGAAATTTCGAATATATGAGATAAATTTCATAAAAATTTCATACAAAAACATAAATGACTAAATAATTGTATATAATACGGAAATAACTAAAATAAATGGAATTATAAACATCAAGAAGTAAATAATTAAAGTAAATAATTAATGCAGTTTTATTATTTAGGAGGATAATTAACATATTTTACATGTCAGAATCAATGTAAGGGACACATTAACTGAAAAAATCATTTTAAACGTTTTAAAGATTTATTTTTTAATCATTATATTCCATTCCAATATTGAATAAATTATTTTATGGATGGTTTTAATGGACATAAAAATTTGTAGAATACATTTTATATGTATTTTGCAATCATTTCAATGGTTTCATAAAATTAATCAGTGTACTTAATGTTTTACATAATTTACAAAATTCAAAATGAATGTTATATTTTAGGATTTGTAGGGAAAATTAATTTTCCCAATTACATAACCATTATATTATGATTATGTCCATTGTAATTATTAATTTTTTATTTAAATAAATACCCTCTTAAAATTTTTCTAGGGTTTTTTAAGAAGGTTTTTTAAAATAAAATGGTACTTTGATATCTGAAAGTGTTTTCAATATAGGTTTAAAAGAATGTTTCATGGGTTTATGATGACAAGTTAAAAAAATTTAAAATTTTTATTGATGATATGGTCCCTGGATATTTTCTATATGATGGGTTGGGAACTATTATAGCTAACAATAGATCCTGATATAGATTATATGATGGGGCACCAATATAGCACTCTAGTTCATTGAGTAATGACTATGATCTCTAGAAAATTATATTTGAGTTTGACTGTACAATTATTCCAATTTTTATGGATGCTATAAGTGTTTTATGTGATTGTATCCCAAGGACCTTTATTAATTTTATATGATTTCTAATGAGTTTTAAAATAAATAGTTTTTTTTCAAAAACTATGATAAATGTCCTTTCTAAAAGAAATATGATTCCATTTCAGAGTAAATGAGGTATGTTTTGAAGAAAAGGTTTTTCTGGTTTTTCAATTTCTTCTCAAGAATAATGGATTTATTATTTTAGGTCCCTTAATGAGTTTTTTGTGATCATCCCAGGACATTGAATTGTTTTTAATAGGATTTATTAATGGTTAATGGGAATGAAGATGTCAAGTGGAATGTCGTGAATATTTTTTACAAATACAAAATGCATTTTATTTTAAAATTCTTATATTTATATAAAAATGGATACTAATTGAAAGTTTCCACTTTGTAATATATGGGATTTTTATTTATGTTTGATGAACTAATTCTCTAAAACTCTAAACTGGAAAATTCATACAAAGTAAGATAATGAATGTTTTATGTAAAACTCAATATTGTGTAATTTTTATGGCCAGATACTTATACTTAGATTATTCATGAAGTTACACATACATACTATATATTTTATATGCATCAAAATCCACAATATATATGGAATCCACTATAAGATTGAGGTAGATTGGCCGCCTTGAGCTCTTCCATATCAAAACTCATTCAATGAAATATAAGTCATATCATGATATCAACTTTTTATCATCTCAATATGTCTCTAAAATTGTATCTATATATCCTATAATTATTAGTTGGCCATATCCCCTATAATCATGTAATTAACCCTTACTATGAATTAGATACATTAGGATAGTCTTGACTATCATACAATATTTGTGTATTGTATATTCATAATATAATTTTTTGATGACAAATGATTATTCAATATCTATCCAAGTGAAAAAATATGGCATAGATTATGTATCATGTCATTGATATGTATGAAACTCTTTTTATCCCATGGATCAACTTGTTTAATTTTGTATTTAATTTGAGTTATGTATATAATATGGAACTACAACTATTCTCCTCTTGGATCATTTCATAATGAATCTATTAATAATATTGTAAATGTATATACCATATTATTTTCCAATAAACCTCTTGGATATATCATGAATGGTCTTGATCCAAGGAATATAGGTTGAATCACCTATGCACTTCATGGATAAACATATTTTTACCCATGCATTTACTCATTTGATGTCTCATATCACATTTTCACTAAGTAATATATCATCAATATATATAACTAGTAAAATTAATACACATATACTAAACCATATATAGACACATGGATCACATTCATTATTTATGAAAAAAATCCCTTATCACTTCAACAAAGAAAATTTTCCATAAAATGGATGATTTCTTCATCCCATAAATGGTTCTCTACAATATATACAAATAATTGATATTTTTTATTTTAATATCCTTATATTTGTGTTATATAAAAATATTACATATCATTCCCATTAAAGAATGTGATTTTGAAATCTATCTACCAAAACACATAGTAATAGTAAGATTCCATGGGTTTTGGAATTCTTATGGATTTCATTATTTAAACCTATGAAAAGGATTTTTTTAGTCTATTACATGATGTTTCTTGAATGATTTATCCACCAAAATTTCTTTATAGGAATTGAACATACACTCCATGGCTAAATTTCAATTGAATAACCATTTTCAACTAACCTTATTTATATTAAATAGTGGATCTTCCAAAATGAGAAATTGTTTTTTTTATAGAAGAGAACTCAAAATTCATTTCCTTTTTCCATATTGTAACTTTTTATACACATAATATTTCATTCTAGAATACATGTTCAATATTATCAACTAATTATTATTCACTATACATGATTACTAGAGAAAAACATAAATTTTCTTCTTTAGTATATCTTGTTCTTCTATACTGCATTGATAATTATATAACTTCTTCTTCCATCAGGTATTCAAAAATGTATTCTATTTATCACTATGGTGTATCATGGCCATAAAAAACATAAACTTAAATTTCTATCACACTGTATTTTTTATATATTTTCACCCAATCAATGAATAAAACAAGTTTTTCCATTAATTTCTTCTTATTTGAGGGTTCTCAGAAACGATATCCCCTTAATTTCATAAGATGTTCTTTATATATGATCTTACTATCTTAGAGTGATATTTTGTTTCCTGAATAGGCCATATCAAATTCTTTATATAGCTAGACAATAAAGAAAAAAACACAGATCACCTCTCATACATAAATTACATGATATTTCATTTACACCATAGTTTTCATCGGTTTAGTATGTGTACTATAATGTGTAATGAATATCTCAAAAAGAATAATGGAATTTATTTAATACTCATCATCAATCTCATCAAGACCAATAAGGAATGGTTTATTAATTAATTAACAACATTTCACTATAGTTCATTAAAGGGATTTGGTTAGATACAATAGAAAATAAATAAATACATTGATTAAAATTTGTTTATAACTTTCTCCAAGTCAATATACTCAATATTTATTTATCACCATATCAAGATGATTATTTACATTAGTATTCAATTCGTTTAATTTCATAATAGATTCTTAATTATGAATCGTCATGTATATGTAACCATATCTACTCAAGTAATTGATAAAAATATTGTAGTAAGAGTATCCACACTTATCTTCTATAGGAAAATGTCCACATACTTTTATATTCCCCAATTTTATATTATTTAGGATCCTTTCCACATTTCCACCATATTTTTGTTGGGATATTTTCCCTGTAAAATAGGCTTATCATTTTTCATGTTGTTTTAGTTTGAAAGAATGAAAATATAAATATTGATTTTGATTTTTCAAATGGTTATATACTATATTATCATGTTATTGATGCCACAAAAGGATGTAATATCCATTATTTAAAAATTATTTGTTATCAATTGAAAACATTTAGTTATCATGTACTTTTAAATAATGATCATCCTAAAGGTTTTCTATACCATAAAAAATTCAAAATTATTGGTATTTATTCACAATATTTAATAAAAATATATCCATGTATATAAAAGAAATTTTTATTATTATTTTTAATACTAGTCATGAAATAAAAAATCATCGTGACCATAATCAATCATGTTAGAAATGTAAGGTGGTAGTATCTTATAGCTGATACTTTCAATATTTCTTTATTGTTAGCTCAAATATATACCTACCTTTTTGAAATACATAAAAAACTATTCTTTCCCATATTTAGATAATAATATAATCCCCATAAAATGTATCTAATATCTAATTAGAATAATTATTGTTACACATGATGATTAATTCCCCAAAATATTCATCTTCATTTTTTTGCTGGTAATGTTAATCATTCACTAGCCAATCTTGATGAATTTACAACATTATGTATCATTTTCCCTTTATTAATATTTTATATTTTACATATTAGATGTATTGTTATTATATGAATTATATATGGACTATGTCTTGGGTTCATTCTCCTTTCAATTCCTAATATTCCTAAATAAAGATTTCGTATTTTATATGCATCAAGTCCTTATTTACTAAAAACCCAAGGTGTGGAGTTCTTGGAGGGGCTTCTCAAGATTTTATAATTTATAACTAATAACAAACCAATAGACATTTTAAATTAGTGCAGTAGTCATGAGGTCATATTGAAACTCTTTTGGAATCCTAGATTCCAAGATGTCAAAGGTTTTAACATGTCAAATAATATTATCCATATATGATATTGTATTTTAATATTTCATTAGATATCTCATACCACTAATGTATAGAATTTTACTAATATAGATCATGGAGATGAAACAACATGAATTATGAATACATTTCCTCATTGAAATTTTAATGATTAATTATCTTTTATATTAAAATAAAAAACTATACATCTAGTAAAATATTCAGGTTTCTCACATTGAGAGATAAATATCCTCCACATTATCCTATTTGGTAGGATCCTTTGTAATAGTAGAATCTAGCATGTATGACTTTTTCTTTTTGTGTAGTGAAATGTTCTGGTGATTTTAATACAAATAGAAGTAACTTTTGGTCATGTGGTTTTATTTATCAATTATGGATTGTAGAAATAATTTTAATGACATGTTACACTATATTTTTTCTATAAAAAATAATATCTTGTTTTAAGTACTTTCCATGATTACAAAAATATGTGAAATGTGACACTTTATATATCATTGTTGTTTTCCAACTAAATCATCTGATATTAATTTCAATCACCATTGGATTTCAAATATCTATTCATGAGTAAATTCTACTAGAAATGATCCATAATTCCCTTGCCATAACCCAGAAAGGGAACATATAAATTATGAAATAGTGTTAAGGTTGGTGAGTCTTATTCACTAAATTAATATATAACTTTTCAATATGATAAGTGGAATCCCCAATAGAAAACTTATAGACTCATATTTCCCAAATAATTTCTTCAATGATACCCCATGTCTATAAAGGCGTGCACCTCTTTATGATAATATGGTTATGTTAACAAAAAAACACAATATGAACCCTTGATAAATGTATGCTTCCTCATAAAGGGATATATAAAACACATAGTTCAATTTTTTTTAATTCATATTAATTTTATAGATTAAACTATCATTTTTTTATTTCATTGATGGATTTTTCCCATTATGTGAAAATATAAATAGTTTCCCATTTTACATGCTAGTTAATCTTATGGTGATTTTCTATAAAAGATTAACCATGTCTAGTGAAACATTTAATCATAATCCATTTTTTATTTCATCTTACATGATTGATAAATCATTTATATTAAGAAATCATTTGATGAATCCAGTAAACATTAAGAACGAACCATGAATAGAATATTTAAAAAACAATACATTTTTATGATCATGATATTTATAATATTCATTTTATGAAGAATATGATATAATAAATGTTTGAAAAGGTGTAGAAACTCTATAAATAAATACTATATTGAGTTATAACATTCCACCTATACTCCTATTAATCTTTTTGGTTGTTTTCACCTTGAATTCCATCTTGAACCCCCCCACCACTATCCTTGGAGATCCTTTCTTTATAATGTATAGTCACATGTAGGTGATGGTAACCATTGGAATTGTTAAGGGGATTAAATAAATGAAGTCATGGATGAATATGTAGGACCCTGGAAAACCAATAGATGTGAGGCTGAATTAGGGTGTCAAATGTTTCTTGTAATGTTACTGATGTTGTTCAGGCATCTGTATGATCTTTTTAATCATTTCTAATGCAATAATGAAGTAATGAAACTTTCACACACATAGAGAAAATACATCAATTGTACATGGTTCACCAATAAGGTCTTGTCCATAGATCATGTGATGAATATTTTCCGGTTATAAATAAATCTTCTAATATTAACTAGTTGTGGAATAAATAAATTTATGCACATTCTCTCTATGACCATCACATCACCATAACAATGTTTTAGGGTAGTATACTACCTCTATAAGAACACTTTCTTCAACTCCCCCTAGATCACTAATGTTGGGAAATTATTTCCCATTTTAATGACATGAAATGTTCTACAGTATATTGTGATTTAATCATTATTTTGAATTACAAAGGGACTCTTCTAGAACAATAGATCTGAGTTTAGGCATATGAAATCCCTGACCGCACAAATTTTATATTAAAAAATAGATAGTTGTAAAACTCCAGAAATTGAGTGCAACACCTTTAATTTCTTGATACATTTATATTTTCTTGCAAGAAAATTTAGCGACTCAGATTTTGGCCCTATCAGACTTTGGATTATTTCTACGAAAAATTCCAGAGCTAGGCACGAAGATGGCGTACAATTCAGAGGCCCGATGTGACCGGAATTAATTTTATAAAAATATTATGTATATTTATATTATGCACATGGTGGGGGTGTGATATCTCCTAAACGATAGCTCAGAACGGGAATCTGAGGGTATGGTTGCGTCCGGAATGTGCCTTTTGCCCTAGGAGAGGTGTAAACATCGCAGGCGTGGGCCTGTTGTGGAAAACGCCACCAGGGGTGTTTTCGTGAATAAGTGGAAAAGTTGGTTTACGAGCGTCGGCTCGAATAAATTCTGAACAGAGTGTCAGATCACAAATCTGAGTCCACTGTTGTGTTCAGAATGACGTTTTTACCCTAGGGGTGGCCTTAAATTTGTCCACGTCAGGCGCGAGGTGGGGGCGTTGCGTTGCTGGAGGTTTTTAAAAAAAATAACAAAATCTTATCTCTCCTCCCCACTCAAATCCAACGCGCAGTAGAACGGAACCCCTCCTCCCTACTCAGTTTCTTCTCCAGATCGATCCACAATCATCTGTTTTCAGCACCGTTCATCAGCGGATCTAGCTTCAGGGCGTCGCCAGCGTCAATCTGCACCCGAAGCTTCAGCGTTTCGCCCGCGAGGTAGGCGGTTTGCGTTTATATCCCCCAATCCCATTTTTTCTGTGAAGTGATTCGTTTTAAGGTCGTTGTAGGGATGATCTCGTCCTGAGGGTCACACCGGTGCTTTCGGATCGCCAAACGGACCACCGGGGTACCCCCGGCGGTCCGCGGAAGGTCCGCGCAGGCGGAGCGCGGCGGCACTGTGCGCCGTGCGGTGGAGGGTCACCGGCCAGGGTGGGCAGGTGGCGGCGGCCGGTCTAGCCACTTTTGTCATACATGGGTCTTTAAACCCCCGTATCTTGCAATCCTGGAGTCATATTCGCGTGCCATTTGTGGAGACGCGACCCTGACAACGAGGCAAACCCTTCGGTGTGGGTTCGAGAATTTAAGGGTTTGGGATAGTGGACCGGTAGTTAGAAAGGTTGATAACACATTATTTTATGTCTATTAGTAAATAATTGATTTTATTAAACCAGATAAAGAGGCACATACAAGAGTTATATTCCTACAACCTATCCACACTTAACTTGTAGTTGCAGAAGAGAGGCATCACCACTACATTTTGATTTCCCCTCCTTTAATTCACAAGAGGTATGTCATTAACTACGATGTGGACTTGATTAAATCTATGCATTGGGTACCACAATAATTGAAAATCTATAAAGTTGGAAATAAATACTTATGGCGGTTCTTATGAAATAAGTCACATCCCCCATCGGAATGGGGTTTATCCACGGATTTTCCAACTGTTGACAATCAAAATGAAGCTCCCCAATGGGGTTATGTCAAGATTATACCCTTCTTTTAATTCTTTAGTTTCTTTATGAATGATTTTTAAATTTTTCTATTTTTTACTAGGAAAATAATCAAGAAGTAACTCCATGTGGTGGTTAGTCAAGTCATAGAGTAATAATATACTATAGATCACATCATTTCACTCCCTAACTCAACCAAGTTGCATTTCATTTTGAACTTATTGTTTGAAATACTAATGTTACATTGTTTTCATCTGAATTTATTAGAACCAGGAATCCAATAATCCTTTCAATGATATTAATGGGAGGCTTCATTTTGGGGTGAACATGTAAATGAAAATATTAAAATTCAAGGAAATAATATTTTAAGGATACAAATTTTTATTCTAAAAATCATTCATTTATAGTGAATGTTTATAGGGATTTTCTATCAGAGAATACCTCCTAATCTTGTGAAACTTATGAATCTTATTTTGTCTTGGGTGTTAGATTATATAATCTAGTGAAATGAAAATGATTTTGAGCTTCATTATGAAACCTTATTGCACCCACTATTTTCATTTTCATTCAACTACAGCTTTATAACTTTGGTAAATATGATAATATTTTAAATAAATTAAAAAAAATTCCTTTTTGAATATAAAAATTTAATGCATGAACTCTAAAAAATATGTACGTTATTGGCTATTGGTGGTTGGTGGGGGTTTCTTTTTTCCTATTATTTTCATTGTTTTTTGTGTGGAAACTTTATTTTTGAAATTCACTTCTAAACCTTCATAATTACCTTTATGAACAATTTCACATCTGTTTTAAACTTTTTTGTCTCCCTATATGAGAGTCAATATTGGGGACAATGTTGTGTTTTAACTATGTTTCATAAGGGTCCTTCTCCCTCATCAAATTACCCCTTCATATATTGTCAAAAAAATGGACAGAATTTTTTCAGAAGGTGTTAAAATTATTTCTATTTATTTAAAAATTTCTTCCAAACATAAGGGTTATATGGC
The DNA here is from genome assembly GCA_963277665.1 of Viscum album. NCBI lineage: Eukaryota > Viridiplantae > Streptophyta > Magnoliopsida > Santalales > Viscaceae > Viscum > Viscum album. The sequence goes on from OY728134.1 coordinate 1,257,126,704, forward strand.
TTCAATTTTCACATAAATTCATCCTTGCCAAGTTGATGTCAACCTTCTGGTTGTGGATGGTTACACATAGTCTGAAACTATTGGGGATGATTGATTTCATTGAAATATAAATTACAATTTCTAAGTATTATTTCCTAGGAAACGAGTATAGGGTTAGAATTGATTGTTTTGTTGAATTATAGTCTTCACCTTAGGAAACTATATTTTTAAAATGGATCACAGGGTGATTGTAATTAATGAAAAACAAATCACCTTAGGGATCCAACTCAAATGGAAATCTTATAAGTCCTACGATATTATAGTAAAATGGGAAATTGAGATCCCATGGCGAAACTCTTAGAATTTAGGCACTGGGTGCGTGTGTTATTACTCTTTACATATCAAATAATTTCTTTTTCGTATTTCATTTCACATATACATGTCTAGGTACAAATATTATAAATAAAATAAAGTTTTTAGTTCTAAAAAACGAGTTCATTGAGATGAGGGGAATCTTGAACCCAGATGAAGACAATGAAAATTTACATGTACGAAATTCTTTTGAGTTATATCAGTAATGATATTCAAAAAAATGTTTTCTTTGATTTTGTTTGGAACATAGGAGAATGTAAAAATTGAAGGTGCCTTTTCTTAAAATGAATTTTACATTTTTTCTAACCAGTCAAAGCTCTTACAATTGGAGATTCAACTGTAATTGATGATGGACTGTATGTGACATCATATATGAGGCATGAAATCCTTGATAGTGAATGCATTATTTTTTCCCTGATTTCTAGTGGGTGGTTGATGTTGGGATAATTCTTTTTTATTTCACCCTTTGAAAAGATTGACCTAGTTTTCCGCCAATATTCTTATTGTATAATCATTTTCATTTTGAATTCACTATGAAGAGTAATTTATTATATATTATAGTGACAAAATCGGGCATTTTGTTGAGTACATAACAACATTTATGTGTGAGGGAGTTTGATGTTGTTGTTTCTATTTTCATATTTCCACATCATTTCTTCACTTTTTATTTTGTTTTAGTTATTAATATATTGTATTTGAATTAATATTTATCAATTTTATTCTATTTTATGTTAAATTTATATCATTTCAATTTCATGTGAAAATCCATATTACATTGATTATTTTGTAATAATTTAAAAAAAATATTAATTAATTATTTCTATTTTAACCATAAATATTTTATTGTTTTTTTATGTTAATTAATATTATTCATTCATTTAATTATTTCATTAATTTGTTTCATTTTTCTTCCAAAATAATTATTTAATTTATTATATTTTTTATTAAATGTTTCTATAATTCAAATTTTATTTCATTAATGTTTAATTACCTAATTTAATTCATTCATTCATTTAATTAATTATTTAATCAAATTTTATTTAAAAATAACAATTTTTTATTGGTTTTAAAATATTTTTGCATTTTCTAATTTTTTAATTTATAGTCAATTTCATATTTCCTAAGTTCAAAACTATTTATATTTAATTCTTTATTTCAATAAATTCAATATTTTATTTAATTCAGTTTTCAATTTTTTTTATTTTTTAGACTAATTAATATAATTAATTGGTTAAATTAGAAAATAAAATATTCTTTTATTGTTGTTTATAAATTTTTTTGTGTGTTTTTTTAATATTAATTAATTTGATTAATTTGTTAATTTTTTAGTTGGTGACATTGCTCCATACTTGATACTAGGAAAATAAACCCACATCGACTCTTTTGATTCATCGCCACCACTAACACCCACCACCACTTTTTTACCCACCACAACTATTTTCAATCATCATTCCTCTCTGCAAAAAATAAAATCACACCCTTTATTACATCTAAAAACTATTGAAATCCTCCTCGAATTATGGAGAAAACAAAATTCACCAACCCTTTCCATTGTAAATGGTTGGTTCTTACCCACAAGTATCCATCCCTTTTCCAAAAACATACTCATTGTTGGCACCCCCAATGGTCACTTAGACCTTCCCACCACCACACTTCTACACCAGAAATTCTCCATCACAACATTCTCCCCCTCTAAACTCATCTTCTCAACTCCAAGTCACCATTTCCATTCTACTCACCATCTCCCTAATAGTGATGCAAAGACTCTCTTCCAATATACACCAACAACCCACCATCAATCATTCTAACCACCACCAACCCCTCACTTACTGTTGACCCTACATCTCTAATATGATACTGTCTGGGTGTGCAGTATCTATTAGTGGAAATGAGGAAACAGAGTGGGTGAACTAGGAGAAATGAAATAAGGAAATGTGAAAATAAATAAAAGGGGAAGGGGGATGATCAATTAGGGCCCCAAGAAGGATTTCCCTTGATAAGCCTTACTTTCATCCATCCAATAACACAAAAAACACAGGCATAATATGCTAGAAAACACTCAAATTCATAATTAAGCTTCAAGGGGTACAAAGAGGCAGCTATTTAAATCCAAATGAAAGAGATACATGTCAAACACCTAGTCCTCAAAAGTTTAAATCATAAAAACGTAATTAGACATTTCTTACACATGTACATAGATTTAGGGGGATGATATCCAATAAAAAGACTTTTTAGCACCACCCCAAAGACTTTTAAGATTCCCACCATGACTTTGGAGTTATGGGGCCCACCACATTATGAATTTTGAGATTTCATTCATTCAAGTGGCTTAAAATTCATGGGATCAATTGGGTGGGCCATTTAGGTTCACTGTTGGGATTTAATAAGTGTTGTTGAAGTCTCATTTTCTCTTCCTGTGAATGAATATTGGGCCACATCCTGTAATTTAAAAATGAGGCCAGGTAAATCCTCTTTCACCCTCCTTGTTCTTCATCTTGTAATCAGGCCTCCAATCCCATGAAATAGGTCTTTTGAATTTATGATATTTCCACCATCCATTTCATGATTGAACTCAACTCCTCACTACATATGCGCACCTTGATTCTCATCATCCCCTCCCTCTTCAAAAGGATTCATCATCGAATATGCATATTCAAAGGGAGATATGTCAGTAAAATTAAATGTAGCACTAACATTTCCATAATTACTGGGAAAGTCAATCTTGTAGGCATTATCATGGATTCATTATAAATCATGGAAAGGTACATCTCCCTATGGTTGTAGTTTTGATTTTCCTTGCTCTGGAAACCTTTCCTTCCCCAAATACACCCACACCAAATCTTTGGGTTCTAGCACAACCTTATATCAACCATTTTTTTCTCGATTCACATATTGATCATTTATTTTTGAAATGTTGGTTTTCACTTTGGCCTATAAATCCTGAACACATCTTCTATTCTCATCTCCTATAAGATCAATAAACTCATTAATAGGAGAAGATAGTGTATCTAACAGATTCATTGTGTTAAATCCATATACAATCACAAAATCTGAGAAGTTAGTAGTGGAATTCACTACTCATTTATATGAAAGCTCTATGTGTGGCAAAAATTTTCCCCAATTCGTTATAATTTTTGAATCATGCAATATGGTAGAAACATTAATATTTAACACATTATTCTTCCCATCAGTTTGAGGATGTGTAACAATTGAGAACAATAATTTAGTTCCCAATTTATACAACAAATTCCTCTAATTGTGGCTAAAGAATTTAAAATCCATATCACTTATAATGGTTTTGGGCAGTCCATGTAATCTCATAATTTCTTTGAAAAAAAATCTTATATATGAATAGCATCATTGGATTTTTGAGAAATAAATGAAATGATCCATTTTTCTTTATCAATCCACAACAACAAAAATGCAATCTTTTCCCAATTAGGATTGATTTAATCCCAACACAAAATCTGTATAGATTTCAGTCCAAGTATAATATGGAATGGGAAAGGGGGAATACAATCCATTAGGTTAAACCTTGTACTTTTCATGCTTACTTGTGACACACTTAGCACAAATTTCAATAACATCTTTTCTCATTCCGGTATAACAAAAATGTTCATAAAACATAGAAAATGTTTTGTTTACACCAGAATTCCCCATAAAACAACACCCATGAGTTTATTATACAATCAATTCTCAAGTTGAAGAATTTGGAATGAAAAATTATCTCTTTTAGAAAATAAACCCATTATTTTTGTAACAGTATTTAAATCCATGTTTTTCCCAATATGTCCAAATTTGATAAAAATATCCATAATTTTCAAACATTCTTGTCTCTAACTCAAGTCCATGTAATCGATAATGAAGAGAAATAAGAAGTTCATAACTTCATGAAAGAGCATTGCAAACCACATACTTTCCTTTTTGTGATTGATCCTATAGGTAATAGTCTCAATGAAATATATCTAAGATGCATTCCATCGATTCAACTTACCCTGAGATTTCAAATACTAAAGGATTTAATGGTCAGAAAGAATAATGAACTCTTTAGGCCATAAGTAATGTTGCTATGTTTCTAGGGTTAGCTTTAATGAATAAATTTTTTTATTATAAGTTGAATTATTTAGTCCTACCCCATTCAATTTCTCACTAAAGTAAGCAATTAAACATGGCTATTGAGTCAAAAAAGCACCAATACCACCTCAGGAGGCATCCCACTCAATTTCATATACTTTTATGAAATCTAGTATCCTTAAAAGGGGAGCATTAATCAATATTTCATTGAGTGTGTTAAATGAATTTCCTTGTTTTCAACCCATTTAAAGACCATATGTTTCTTTACAAGTTAAATAAGAGGTGCAGTGCCTGATAAAAAATATTTAAAAACCAACCAGTAGAATATTTCCAATCAATGAAAACTCCTAAACTAAATTGTGCAATTTGGTGGGTCCCACTCCTGAATTGCATTGAACTTTTAATCATCCACAAGGATACCCTCTACCCCTACAACAATTCCAATAAACACAATAGAATCCATGAAAAGGGAACATTTTTGAATATTGGCATAAATTTGGTTTTCTTTAAGGGTCTCACACACCAAACATAGTTATTCTACATGGTTGTCTAGATATTTAATATACACCAAGATATCATCAAAATAGACAACCATGCATTTTCCAATGAATGAGAGAAGAACATGGGTCATTAAGCTCATAAATAAACATTGTGTATTAGTTAAACCAAATGGAATAACTAAACACTCATACAAATCGAACTTAGTATTGAAAATAATTTTCCACTCATCTCCTTGTTTCATTTAAATTTGTTGGTATCCACTTTTAAGATAAATTTTTGAAAACAAAGAAGACCAATGTAATTATTAAATCATGTCATCAAGTCGAGGGATGGGATAATGGTAAATAATGGTTATTTTTTTGATTGTGTGATAATCCAAACACATACGCCACGTTCTATCTTTCTTGGGTACTAGGATCATCAGAATGACACATTGGCTCATGATTTCCATCATTAATAATTTTTTATATGTTCTTCAACTTGACACTTGATCGCTCTAGTCTCCTCTAGATTATCTCTATATGCTGGCCTGTAGTGAATTGTGGGACTTGGTGTGAGGTCAATCCAATACTCAATGCCTCTGAAAAGGCGTAATATATCAGGTGTTTCATTGGGAAACAAATCACCAAATTACTCCAGTAAAGAAACAACATAGGAAGGGAAAGATTAATGAAGTTCATTAGTTGCAAGGTAAGTATCCTTACTAATGAGTAAGAACTATTTCCTGCACAATAAAGAACTATTAAACTCACTTTTTATAGAAAATACTCTCACATTTCACTCAAAAATCTTTTGTTCAACTCTTTGATTTCCATAATTTATTTTCATGTCACTCATATAACATTTTTCACAATTAATTCTTACACTCTTTTAATTTTTTCCTTATTTTCTTTTTTTCTCATCTCATAACTCTCTTTTTTATCACTAATTTTTTCCCAGTTTCTTTTTCCCTCATTTATTTTTTCCTTTTTTATTCATTCTATATCCTCACTTGATCTTTATATTCTTTAATGGGACTTAGCGGAGTCAAAAAAATCTTTCTACTACTGAAATAAAAATATAAGTGGTTAACATATCCCTCATACATCACCCTCCTATCAAATTTCAACAATCTCCCTAGTAGAAAATGTCAATCTTGCATTGAAGAAACATCACACAACACCTCATTATGATATTTTCCAATGGAAAAAAGAAACTATGGCTTGTTTAGTTACCCTCAACTCTCCACTATCATTCAAACACTATAATTTATATGTTCTAGTATGCCTTAGACTAGTGAAACTCAACTTCTCCACTAACAAGGTACTAGACACATTTGTACAACTTCCACTATCAATGACCATACAACATACATTCTCTATATTGTGGCATCTCATATGCAAAGTATTCTCATGATAATCTTCATCATGATCATCTTTTGGTTGAATGTTTAAAACTCTTCCCACCACCAATGCATCTCCATGTATGGGGTTTTCATCTTCTACATCTGGACTCTCCTCTAAAGGTGGAATATCATCATTGCTAGAGTTTTCACTAAGGATGTATCCATTATCCAAAGCAATCATGGTCCTTTTGTTTTGGCAATTAGATGAAATATGACTATGTCCTTAAAACTTAAAAAAAATTATATCATGATATTTAGAATGGAAATTTTTGTCCATTATTTATTTTGAATCAATTGGGAATAACTTATTTTTGGCCTCTTCTCTTTGTTTTGGATCAAATTTGGAATCCCTTGGTTTTTTTTTCATTCCACATATAAGTTGATTTTGGATCTTTTTGGATATCCTTCCAAAAATTGTTGGAACTTAATTGACTCCTTTGAGAATGTTTTTTATTTTACACTATGACTTCTATATGTAGTAACTTCTCCATGTCAATGTAGTTTTAATGTTCCTCCACATCTTTAATTTTCGTATTCAATCCATTTATGGACCATTTCATGGTTGCTTCATGATCCTACACCAAATTGGATTAAAACATTGATATCTCCATTTCCTTATAGTATTCCTCCACACACATGTATACTTGCACACGTTTTTATAACATCAAATGAAAATTTCGATATAAATCACCAGAAATGTTCCTTTTGAGCATTAATATCTTAATTTCATCCGATGTTCAAATCATCCTATCTCCATTTCATCATCGAATTACTTCTAATTGGTCCCACCCAATACTTGCATAGTTGCTGAACTCAAGAAAATCCAATTTTACCTTCATCTCCTCTGAGTAGTTTTGAAGTCCAAACACATGGTCAACCATCCACTCCCACTACAAATAAAGTTACGGGATACTCTTCCCTTAAAAGGATGGAAGTGTCACTTTGATTCTTCCTAAATCATATTCTCTCTATGTAGCACGTTTCCCTTGCCTAGGAAACGTTTCTTCAAAATCGTAGTACTCATCATCACCTTCTTGAATTTTTTTACTTCTTGGAGCCTTTGAAGTTGAGGAAAATTGAAAATAATCCATCCTATCATTCAATCATGTAAACTAGTAAGTGAAAAATTTCCTGAATAATTTGAAGTCGATCTCACTTATTTCTCCCTCAATTTCCATTTTTTAATTCCTCACACACACATTTTCCATTTTTTTAAAATCTCAAAATGATCCTAACACTTTATATCACAAAAACATGGTTCATACAAGTGTTATTAAATAGAATCCAAATGAATACTATTAAGAATCAATAAATTCATGGAAATCATTAATAATATGAAATTTTAAAAGGGCTTGAATCAACAGAGTCCAAGAAAAAATGGGAGATAAATAGAAATGGGAGAAATGGTTATGGTTTAAGGTTGTATATAGTTGAAGAATGAATATTGAAGTGGTTTATTGGAGGTGAAATCCACAAAATTTGTGCTAAAGAGCCAACACAGGTGAAATAAAATTTCAATAGTTTTTTTTTTGTTTTTTTTTGCTGCAGTATTTTGTTTTCAAATAATTCAACCCGAAGAGATGGCACAGAGGTTTGACATTACTGTGTGGCTTAAAAAAATATGAAGTTATCAATAAATCAGAATAAAATGTCTCAAAAAGGATGATTAATAAAATATATGGATTTTTATTGGAAAATATCCTTCATATAAAAATATTAAACTTTATTGGTATTCCATCTTGGAGAATGATATATTTGACAAGAGAGAATCTGTAGCGTGAAATAAATCGGTGATGTATCCAAAAGTATGAGATAGATTTTAGTATTTCCACATCGATAAGAAAGATGAAATTGAAAACTATGAAAATTAGATATAATAAATACATAAATTCAATGAAACTTTCGTCGAAATGGTAGAAGAAAGTTGAGAAAAAATTAGTGATGGAAAAAATTGTAAGAAGGAGAAGAAAACCTTATTGGAGAAAATGAAGATAAAAAACATGGTTTCTATTTCCAACTTCTAATAACAAATGATATGATACCGTAATTGCATTCGGTATCCATTAGGGAAAATGAGAAAACACAAGGGGTGAAGTGGGAGAAATGTAATAAAGAAATGTGAAGGAAAATAAAAGGGGAAGGGAGTGATCTATTAGGGCCCTAAAGAGACTTTCCCCTTAAAACCCTAATTATAAAATGTTCCATAAAGAATGATCACTTCTTCGATAATACTTAATTGAATTCGTCCAGTAACACAAGATACACCAAAATAATATACTAGAAAACACTCAAAATCCAAAATTAAGCCTCACAGGGTACAAAGAGGTGGTTATTTATAGCCAAATGAGATATATACATCACAAACACCTAGTCCTGAAATGTCTAAATCCTAAAAAAGATTTATGACATTGTTAGCACATGTAAATGGTTTTAAGGGACAAGATAACCACCAAGAATACATTTAAGAAATAGCTTAAAGAATGTAAAGATTTACACCTTGACTTTGGAGACATGGGGCCCCCCACTTTATGTCCTTGGATATTTCATTCATGAAATTGTCTTAAAATTCATGGGATCAATTGGGTGGTCCATTTAGGTTCACTTTTGCGATTTAATAAGTGCGATTAAAGGCTCATTTTATCCTCCCATGAATTCATATTGGACATCCTCTTGTAATTTCAAAATTAGTCTATGTAATGCCTCTTTATAACATATCATTCTTCTGCTTTTCATTAGGACTCAAAAACCATGAAATTGGACATGTGAATTTATACTCCTTCCACCATACATGTCATGATTTCTCTCAACAACTCACTATATATGCACACCTTGATTCTCATCAATCTCCAACTTTTCACCACCAACGACCAAACAAAAAAAAGTAAAAATCATTAAAAGTATCACAATAAAAAATAACAAATTAACAAAAAAGATGAGAGAAGTATAAGAAATCAACTGCATTTTAAAAATAAGAATATCCTAAAATGAGACACCCACTTTAGATTGATCCAACATGACCTAAATATGAAAACAAAAACAAATAGGTTACCACTGGATCAAGAAGTCGAACCATAATGAGATCCCACATGGCCAATCCTAGGATGATGTTTCCTCCCTTGCATGATGCTACTTCTACCGAATGAGACGACCATTGGGTGGGATCTCAATGCGGATGAACACTTGATCCATCATTACCACATTGAAATTTAGAAAAGACCGTAACTAATGATGCTATATCACCCATTCCATTGAGTCCCTATATCCCATTTAGATTTCCCCTATGATTCTGGTGATGTCCAACCTGAATGCCTATGCCAGCCGATCCCCTCCACATATTCTCTTTATATTGGCCAAATCTCCCGTCTCTCACTATTCTTGTGATCCATCACCCCTTTCCCTTCTCATCTCACTGAACCCACCACCCAATTTATTTTTTTATTTTTTATATCTATTTTTATATGTTACATAATATATATATTAATAATCAAAATTATAAAAAAATAATATTAAAATAAATTGTAATAATATTAGGTATATTTAAAGTTATAAATAGATTTGTTTATAAATAATTAAACTCAATAATATATTCATGAAAGTATATATATAATTGGAAATATATATATATATATAAATATTTCTAAAAGTAATAATAATATTAAAGGTTATTCATAATTATATTAGTATGTATTTTATTTATCAGTAAATTCTTTTTTGTTTAATAATAAATATAATATATATTTTAATATAGTATCTATATTTATACTTTAGTGAAGTTACATTTTTAATTATTTCTCACATCTATTTTTTCTATTTTTTTCTTTCAATATTATGGGATCATTGTCATTACATTGAATAGAGGATGTGTGGGAAGTTAAAAGTGCTTTTATACTCTTATTGGATATTTAGTGGAAGCATATGTGGGGTGTGTGAAAGGATGCCACATGGAGTTTTCTTCTAGTTAGTTAGTGTTTTACTTCTATTTTTATGTTTTTCATTTTTTGAATAAGGGGAGAGCTACTCCTCTATTATTCATGGGACACCACAACCCCCTAACATGGGAATGCTCTCCATTTCCTAGGGAGTGTAACCCTACTCCTCCTTCATCTTTCGCTCCTTTTTTGAGTTACATTTCATCTCTCTAAATATCTTTATGTTGTAGTGTTTTGTAATTATAATTGTGATGTTTATTTCAGTTGTGATTTTTTTGTTCAGTATTCCTTGATTCATGTTGTGAAATGATATATCTAGAAATGGAGAGCACATTTGGGTGTGCATATTATGGAACTGAATCCCAATGTGATCGAGACATCAGAACATCATGACGGTCATCATTTTCTTTTCATCACTCTTAGAAAATCATGAAGGTGAATTGGGATATGAAATGAAAAATATTTGCATTAGGTCAGTCACTTTTTAGATTTCCCTTAATCATTTCCCATTATTTTATAACTTGCTTGATCAAGTAGTTAAATAAGGCCTGTGTGACTTTATACCCTTCAAATAACACTTTAGTCTGGGATAAATTCATTTCTTGAGTAATTTTCATTTGTGGTTTATTCAGTTTTGGGAGTGTTATTTTGTGGTGGAAGCAATTATGAGCATGATCACTATATAATTTGGGTGGAATTAGAGTGTGAATTGATCCATCGACCATGCACTTATTATGTAGAGGCATGTTGGTTTTAAAAATTTTAGATCTATGATATGGATTTGAGGGTGGATCAACCTAGGTTTGGACCTGTTCTTTCTAATATCATTCTTCTTTGTTTTTCTATATTATCATGTTCTTCATGTTGTATTGCATCCTGAATGATTCTTATATTCATCCACATTTTCATCATTCCAAACTATGTTTTTCAGCACTATTTAATATATTTTTATTCAAAAAATATGATAAAACACAATAATATTTTCAGAAATACTACCCGGGCTCTCGACACTACTTCCTTGAGATCAACCAGGAAATTTGGCATCGTGCTATATCATTAGTCTTATAAATGTATATTTTACCATACTAGAGACAGAAATAACCACACATTGAATTTTTGATAAATTACATATTGTGAGGATGGTAAAAGAAACATTTATAAGACCCAATCTATAACACAGGGGAGGACCTCAAGCTTACCCTCAAGGAAGAAGTGTTGAGAGCCTATGTAGAATTTTTGAAATTCTTTTTTTATATTTTAAAAAAACTATTCATAATAGATAAAAATTATTAAAAAATTAGTTGTATAATGAAACAATGGATGAATAAATGATTCACTGAGGAAGAAAAACAATATAGATAACATGAAAAACCAAAAAAAACAGAATAATGATGTGAGAAAAAAAGGTCTAGACCCATGTTGATCCAGCCTTAACTCCCTACCATAGATCTAAAATTCATAAACCCATCAAGTCTCATCTCACATAGTATATGGTGTATGGATTGATTCACACACCCATCTCTCCCTAAACATTGATCATTCATGAAAATAATCACTTCCAACACACATGAAATATTTAAAAAGTAATGAAATTTACAGAGTAGATCACTATATCAATGAATTTCTTGCTAAATGAAGTGGTTATTGAAAGGTGAAAAGTCACAAAATCCTCACATAACTTCTCAATAAAGTTACTTAAAAGAATAATGGGAAAAAACAATCAAAATAGATAAGGAAAATGATCTAATGCAAGAATGTTCCCTCACACATCCCAATTCATCGTCATGACTTCCACATAGTGATAAAGATAAATTGGTGAATGATATGATGATGTAATCTCCTATTTGTGTTGGGATTCACTTCCAGAATATAGACTCTCAAATTAGAAATCTATTTATAGAGATTTTAGTTTATAGAATTATGTGATGATGAACAAACACAAAACCATAATGGAAACAAATATCAAAATTTTAATTACAAAACATAGTTGTGCAATGATATATAAAAAGATGAAACATAAATGAAAAATAAGAATTAAAAGATGAAGGATGAGTGGGGTTCCCCTCTCTATGAATTAGAGAGATTTCCTGTGTTCAGGGTTTGTGTTTTATAGTGAACATTAGAGGAGTAGTTTTCCCCTTATTCAAAAATATAAAAACCAGTAAATATCTATCTAAGAGGAAGTAGACTCCATGTGGAATCCTTTTACACAGTCATCATATGATTCATATGAAATCCATGTGAGTGTAGAAAACCGCTTGAAATGTCCCACACTTCACCATTACAATGGAGTAACAATGATTTCCCAATCTATTAAGGTAAAAAAAGATAAAAAGAGATGTGATAAATAATTAAAAAGTATATTAGTTAAAGTATAAATATAATTTCTATATTAAAATATATATTATATTTATTATTAAACATGAGAATTTTTTTTAAAAAAATTAATTCATATTAATATATTTATAAAAAACCCATTAATATTATAAATACTATTAGGATTTTATATATATATTTACAATTATGTATATATATTTTGAAAATATTAATTTGTGTAATTATATATATACAAATGTATTTTAAAATTTAAATATACCTCATATAATTAATAAATATTTTATTAGTATTTCTGCAATTATTAATTTTATTATTATTATATATGTATAATTATTATATTAATAAAAAAATAAAAAGGAAAATTGGTAGGTGGGTTCGGTGAAATTAGAAGGAAACATGTGGGGGGACTTCCCTAGTGTTTGGGGTGTAATTTGGGGGATCTGGAAATTTTTTTAGTTGCACTATTTGATCACGGTTTTCCCTAACTGTGCCACATAACCCTTAAAGGCTTCAGAAATTTCCCAGCACTATCCGTACGGTTTGCGTATGGTTTACAAAAATGTGCTGCCAAACCGTGCATCCCGTTGTGAGGCCAATAACTTTATCCCAAAAGACCGATTAGGGTGTTTCCACATCTCAAATGAATCCGTTGGTGTTGGATATGTACCATAAGTATCTCCTACATCTTCCTACTTCTATTTTGGTCTATTTTGAGGATATTTATCATGAAAGTTTGATAATTCTTCATGTTTCCTTCATCAAATCTTCTTTCCTTCTCTTAACCCTTTTATTCTAGGGGTTTTTGGGGTTTTCTTCCATAGAATAACCCTATTGTCTAGGTTTTAAGTTTGGTTATTTTTTATTTGGATATATGATGTGAAAATGGTCTTTGGGACTTATATCTCTTGTCCCTTGAGGTTTTATCACATTCACACACTGTTGAGGTGCATGTCTTCATATGTTTCCTTTCCAGTGAAAACCATTGGTACTTGAGTGTCTTAATTTTTTTAAATGTTATTCACATACATATAATTGTCATGGATATTCTGTGGTTTTGTTTCCTTGTTGGTAGAATATGAAAAAATGGGTTTCCAAGGATTTTATTTATTATGCCTATAATTGAATGCACAGAAGGTGTTCGAAAAATTCCTATTATTTTCTAAACATGAAATTGAGCTCATTTGGTATTGTTTTGAATTGGTTTTATATATTATATTGGTTTAAAATTGAATTTGTGCATGAAATGTGATTCTGGTTTCTATTTATGGATTGATGATTTATGTTGAAATCTTTTGGAAAGGTTCCTCGAGTTATTAAATTGGTTTTGAGATATGTTGCAATTTCATTGGTTTAAAGGGAAGCATTATTTCTAGAAGAATGTTTTTGTTTATTATTATAGATATTCAAAGTGTTTCATTGGATGTTTTTATATCCATAGGTGCACTAGGTTCACACATGGATGGGTAGTCAAGTTAAAATGTCACTTTGAAATTTGTTTTCAAGAACCTTGGTTGTTCAAATGATTTCTCATCTCTCACCCATTTTCATCCATCTAAAATGGATGATTGATTTCTAAATAGTGTTTGGTACTTCATATAGTGTTAAAATGATTTTGAATGCATTATTTAAAATTTGAAACATTGGGTAACTTGGAACATGGTTGGTTTCTAAAGGATTTAAAGTCATGTTTTGCATGGAATACTTGGAAGTGGTTTTGGAATTGATTTGGGAACGTTTTGGTAAATGTATTTGGGTGTGTGAAATTAAAGACCCTTTTTGTGTTAAATTTTAAATGGGATGTTTTGTGTTTATTTTAGAAAATAGCATGGCCACAAAAATGTGAACGCCTAGTTGGCAACATAAGATGTTTTACAAAATGGTTTGAATTCTTATGTGATGTAATGACCTAGTTGGAAATTTGATGATGTTACATATATATACATATGTAACGAACCAAAGTTTCATTAATGGAAATCCCTCTTGATCTAATTAAATGTCTCTTTATGTTTGTATAAAATGTCAACTTCTTTGGTTTTTTGTTACGAATTTTTACCGTATCTAATATATCCATTGAATATTGATCACATGATATGTATAAATATAGGGCTTTAACAAATCGAAATTTACTCAGACAAAGAAAGAGATGGCCTCATCCAGTAGAATTGACCCACACGAAGCCCATTTATCGGAACTTGGAAAAGAGGTGGCATCCTTGGGCTTCGCTCTTGACCAAGTCCACATTGAGCTTCACCATGTCAAGCTCGAACGAGACCATCTATAGGAAAAAATGGAAGTTGATAGAAATTACCACTCAAGCGATGTTATCTGAGCCACCCCATGAGTCTGTCACCATCGCACACCTTACCCATAGGTCGTATGCGGATGTTTTAAGGGGTTATATAACGAATCGATAGTACTATGTTCATGTAAATTATTTTTTATATAATAATGAATATAATTTCTTGTCATTATTGATACATTATAAATTGTTTTTAAAGTACAAATGGTGTTTTTTAGTTATTATTTAATTTAGAAATCTATTTTATTAAATTAAGGGATTTTTGAATTAAATTATTTTTTATTAAAATAATATTATTATTATTAGATTAATTTTATTATATATAAATGATCATATTATTGTATTAATGCAATTATTATTTTTATTAAGGTTTGAAAGCCATTTTTTCCAAAACCCGTGAATTTTCGATAAATGTAACTTTTTATTTTAAAAGTAAAAATTAACATATTTATAAAATTATTTAGATAAAATAAATGTTATTTCTGGAATTAGGACGTTAAAATTATCCAACGGATAATGTTTCACAATTTTCTGATACAGTCAAATGTTTGGGTAAAAATTAAATACCGTTTAAATATATAATGTGTTTTATGACATTATAATGACCCAATAGTGATGTAATAAAATAAAATAATATTTATTTTCTGCCAATATATGTTTTACAATTAAAATAATGTAATTTTGGGTTTGTTTTACTTACTTTTCAAAGCATTAATGGACCCCTCAAGACTTATTAAACACCTTGTCTTTTTAAATTGTTTTTCATGGGAGTGTGACTCGCCTCCAGATAAGCAACCCTATTATTTTAATAAGTTAGGACTTTGGCCTTATATAATATTGTTTTACTATTCTCTTTTCAAAAAACCATGGGCAAAAACCATGGGATGGTTTGTGGTTTGGATTAATTTAATATAAGGGGTCCCAAACCTAAATAATAAAGAATTCCCTCACCTTTCCTATATAAACCCACCCAAGCTCCCACTTCATCCTAACTAAATGCCTTTGGAGGTCGTCCAACCTATTCCCCATTCTCTCTAGAATCCTCCCAAGGTGCCCCAAGCTCCCATGAAGCCTCTCATAATCCTCTCTCTAGCCTTTGGAAGCACACTTCCATGTAAGGGTTTTTTTTCTTCCTTTCTTAATTTTGTCCAATTTTCTTTAAGTTGTTTTTCCCTTTTAATTTCAATTATGAATGTTGGGGTATGGTTTGTCACCTCCCTCATACTTCCCTATTTATGTTTTAATGATGGAAGACCCCTTTATCTCTCATTAAATTCCTCCCATGTACACCCGTTACTATGCCGAAAATCCGAATGGAACTTCTCTCTCCTCATTTACTATCAAGAAATAATTTTGTATCATGAATCTAAATTCCATTAAAATTATTGGGACATGTATCCATATTATATCATTATTTTCAATTACATGTAAATATGATGAGGAACCCATTTCTCTCTCATCAACCATTTCTATGAATTCTTATGTCACACCGTTACGCTGCTAAAATCGCACTGATTTTCTATGCCAATGACATTGTGTAGTGAATACCATGCCCATTTCTCCATTAAGGATATTCAACTTTATGAACATTTAATTATTGATTAGAATGATTCATGTATGAATTCCACATTCTGTTATCTTGGAATAAATGATTATATTTTACGAATCCTTGTTTTATGATCCATGTGGCACACTTATGCATGAAATGAAATGTTTAAGAAGGGTGCGCCCTTATGCGCTCAAATACATTAGGTAATGTATAGTATCATTATACATCATGTGAAATGAGTTTTGAGTCATGATAATTCAAGTGAAACAAGGTTTTACTCGTGCTTCATGTGCAATGAGGATTTATTCATGCTCCATGTGCAATGAGCTTTGGCTCATGCTAATTCCATGTTAAGTGTTGTTGCCACATTTCCATGTTATGATTATCATGATTTATCATGACTTTATATTCATGTTTCTCTTGTGCTCTATTGATATTCCTAATGTCTAACATGTATTGTACTCCTCGTGTTATTCCATGTGTATTCCCTTTCTAGGCTTTATAGCTCATCCTTTTCTTATGCATGTCATCAGGTTATCCCATGCAATGCTAAGTACGAAGGAATGTAGTGGTCATGTATAGGAAGTTTTCAATAATGATGTTGTATTTCAAGTATCAAGTTTTTATGTAATTATCCTAAGCTCCAAAGACACTTAAAATCTCAATATTCTTTGTTGTATCAAGTGATGTTTTATGTTATAAATCATGTTTAAGTTTGTAATAAAAGCAGGGTTGTCATAGTTGGTATCAGAGGAATGGTTTAATTATTTTTGGGATTAGGATTAGAAAACCCTAGTAAATCTTTAGAGACAAGACTAAGTATAATAAAAACATCCCTAAGTTGTAGTAATTACTGATTAAGTGGTTTATCAAACAAATACATCCCTGTCTGGATACGAGCAGGTAGAGGCGGCTCTGGCACAAATGTATCCTAGGGGTAAATTCCGATAACACTACTTTGAGCTAGAATCAATCTAGAACTGGTGCATGACTACAGGACTTGTTACACTCTTGGTTACGACACTCTTGGGGGATATGTTTTGATAAATTCAAAATCTTAGTATGAACCCTTATTAAGGGAATTTAAAAAAATTCCTCTCACAATATATGTTAGAAAGTAGATCATGAAAAGCCTAGATTGAAGCCTATAGACTCATGAGTTATGGAAATAAAAGTTTATTTATAAGTCATCAACTTTTGTCTTTGTATTAACCTTTATGTGTTACCCATAAATTTCCTTTTATTCCAGCCAATGGCTGGTAATAGGAGGACTCGAGCTATAAACCGTTGTGAAGATCAATGTGATGTCTATACAAATGAGGTGCCCAATCCAATGGGAGCGGGAATCATGAAATTTTTCACGCTTCTCTCTCAGCCAACTCAAGTTTTTAATAGAAACATAGGTCAAGAGGAACGTTCAAACCCCCTAAGAAAGAACAAGTCGCTATCGAGAGCTTCATGAGACAAAGGCCTCCTACTTTTAGTGGATCATCCGATCCCACGATCGCTGAACAATGGATCAACTCCATTGAAATGATCATCTCCATTATTCAATGTTCTTAACAAGAGAAGGTTCTCATAGTAGCTTATCGTATGGAGGGTGAAGCTTATCAATGGTGGATGTTGATCAAAAATACCAAGCCTGAGGAGGATATCAAGGTGTTGGAGTGGAAGGATTTCCGGAGGATGTTTTTCGATATATATTTTCCGCTCACCGTCCAGATTAAGATGGAAAGGGACTTCCTTTACCTCATGAAAAAAATGAATAATCTATTGGAGCATACAAGGAAAACTTCACAAGGCTTTAACGATATTCTTTCGGCTTTGTCGTTACCCCCGAATGCAATGTTTACCGCTTCTTTGGTGGGCTAAATCCTAGCTTGCAGAATGCATTGGTGATCCGTGACTTCGACAGCTATGAGGAAATTGTCCGATGTGCCCTCAAGGTTGAAATAGAGATCGGATAATCACAAGGGTGTCTTGGGGATAATAATTGTAAGGCAGACATCAATTTTGGATGTCCGATGGATAAATCCAATGGTGCTAAGAAGATCCAGCACCTCAATTGACAAAAGTGCGGAAAGAAACACCCTGGAAATTGCCTTAAGGGGATGAGTAAATGCTTTAGGTGTAGAAGAGAAGGGCACCTAGCTGTTAACTATCGGCAAGAAGGACCCGCGGCTGTGAAAGAGGAGAGGAACACTCTGTTCGAACCTCAATTCATTTTTCAATGCTACAAATGCAAAGAACCGGGTCAATTTTCAAATCAGTGCCCTAATCCAAGGGTTTTTGGAGGCAACCAACAACCTAGAAGGCATCAATGATGAACTTTTTCCATCACTTCTACCTAAGTGAACCCCGAGAACGAAGTGGTGATAGTTACGCTAGTTATTCATTCAAGAATAGCGAACTTACTTTTTGATTCAAGTTCTACACATTATTTTATATCTCAAAAGTTTAGTAGAACAATCCCATCACCACCACAAATCATGGAAGTGAAGATTTCAGTGAGTACATAAAATGGGGCAATCATTTCATCCCTTGAATATAAGTCCTCCCCTATTATAATCTGTGGATTGAATTTCCCAGAGAACCTCATCGTACTCCCTCTGGCATAATTTGAGGCAATTATTGGCATGGATTGACTTTCCTTATATAGAGCCAACATAAATTTTCGAGAGAGGGAAATCACACTCCATATGGAGAATCGACCCCTGATTCTTTACAAGTGTAAGGAGTAAGATGAATCTCATTTAGGTCCATCATATCAAGCATGGATATTACTGCCCTATGAGAACACGTATCTGGCATAGATAATTGAGTCCAAGTAAGAAACCATCCTTGAAGAAATGCCCATTGTGAGGGAATTCGTGGAAGTATTTTCCGAGGAACTGCCTGGCATTCCTCCAAGAAGAGATGTTGAATTTTCAATTCAACATATACCTAGGTCATTGCCAATATCCAAGACTCCATATATAATTGTTGTTTTAGAGCTTGAAGATCTGAAGAAACAACTATAGGAGAACCCGGATAAAGGGTTTATACACCAAAGTGCTTCACCATGGGGTGCACCAGTCCTCTTCGTCAAGAAGAAAGATAGATAAATGCGCCTTTGCATCAATTGTCATGCACTCAACAAAATCAAGATAAAGAACAGTTATCCCCGCCCACAAATTAATGACTTGTTTGATCAGCTGCATGGAGAACAATACTTCTCCAAGGTAGATTTGCGGTCGAGATATTATCAAGTAAGGGTGAAGAAGGAAGGTGTCCCCATGACTGCATTTCGTACAAGATACGGGCACTAGGAATTCATATTAATGCCTTTGAGACTCACCAATTCTCTTGAAATATTCATGTACGTAATGAAGAGAGTATTTAGAGATTACCTCGCCAAATTTGTGGTAGTCTTTATAGATGATATTCTAATATACTCAAAAACCAAGGAGGATCATGAGGAGCATTTAAGAACTGTACTGCAGAATTTGCGCAAGGGGAAGCTCTATACAAAGTAGAAAAAGTGTGAGTTCTGGTTGAATGAAATCTAATTCTTGGGCAATATAATCACAAGAAATAGGATATCTGTGGATCCCTCCAAAAAAGATACAATTGAGGGATGGCCAAGGCCAACATTGGTAACCGATATCCGTAGCTTCTTGGGGTTATCTGGATATTATCGATGATTTGTGAGAAATTTCACATGATTGTACAACCCTCTTACCAAGATACCTTGAAAGGGAGTAAAGTTAGCTTGGAGTGATGAATGCGAATAAAGCGTCACGGAGTTGAAAAGGAGGCTTATCACTGCGCCCGTTCTCACTTTACCCACAAGTGGGGAACTTTTTTTTTGTTTTCAGTGATGCTTCAATGAAGGGATTAGGCTTTGTGCTGATGTATAATGATAAGTTTATATCCTATGCATCAAGGTAGTTGAAATTCCATGAGAGAAAATATCCAATGCATGATCTGGATTTGGCAGTGGTGATATTTTCCTTGAAAATCTGGCGGCATTATCTCTATAGAGAGAAATGTGAGATATTTACTGAATACAAGAGTCTTATATATATATTCACACAGAAAGAGATTAATATGTGCTAGAGAATATGGATAGAGCTCATCAAGGATTTTGACTGTTCAATCCATTACCACCCTGGGAAAGCGAACAAGGTGGCAGAGGCCCTAAGTAGAAAGGATCCGGCGATTCTATCATTGATTAGAATTGAGAAGGATCAAATCTTCTTAGACTTGATGAATATGGACATGGGAATCATAGAGAAGGGAAAATCATCAATCCTTTCACAAATGATTGCTCAACCATCTCTTTTGGAAAGGTTAAAGGATGCTTAGAAGGATGCTGTGGGAATTCAAGAAAAAGTGGAAGCTATCGAAAAAGGGAAA
Organism: Viscum album; assembly: GCA_963277665.1. Lineage (NCBI taxonomy): Eukaryota > Viridiplantae > Streptophyta > Magnoliopsida > Santalales > Viscaceae > Viscum > Viscum album. The sequence continues at coordinate 1,257,147,526 of OY728134.1, forward strand.
TCCATGGAGTTTAATGTTAATGAAGAAGGAATTGTGCGGTTTGGGAAAAGACTATGTGTTCCATCAAGTCTGGAGCTGAAGAAAGGACTTTTGGAAGATGAACATAGTTCAAATTTCTCTATTCACCCAGGGAGCACAAAGATGTATTGAGATCTCCGAGAAAACTTTTTGGGGGATAAAATGAATAAGGAGATCGCTGAATATACATCAAAGTTCCAGGTGGGCCAGTAAGTGAAGGCAGCGAGGCAGAAGTCTAAGGGGATGATGCAAACATTGCCCATACTAGAATGGAAATGGGATAACATCACCATGGACTCTGTCACCGGACTTCCGAGGACATCCAAAGGCAACAATGCAATCTGGGTTGTTGTGGATCATCTTACAAAGATTTCACACTTCATTTCTATTCGGTAGGATTTCTCCTTGGATCAACTAGCACGGATATATATGAGGGAAGTGGTAAGGTTTCATGGAGTACCAATATCTATTGTGTCTGACCGAGATCCATGATTCATCTTTAAGTTTTTGAAGATTCTTCAACATGCTCTGAATACTAAACTGAACATCAGTACGACCTATCATCATCAAAATGATGGTCAATCTGAGCGAACTATCCAAATACTTGAGGACATGTTGAGAGCATGCTCAATGGACTGTAAAGAAGGATGGGATCAATATCTTCCTCTGGTTGAGTTCTCTTATAATAATAGTTTCCACTTGAGCATCAAAATGGCACCATATGAAGCCCTGTATGGGAAAAGGTGCAGAACACCAGAATATTTCGATGAGGTCGGTGAACGTAAGCTGCTTGGACCAGAAATGGTTGAAGAAATGGTGGAGAAGGTGAAAAACATTCAGTAGCATATCAAGGCAGCCCCGAGTCGACAGAAGAGTAATGCAGATAATCGTCGACGAGACCTTGAGTTTAAAGTTGGATTCATGGTTTTTCTATGCATATCTCTGTGGAAGAAAGTCTTGAGGTTTGGAATGAAAGGGAAGTTAAGTCCAATGTACATCGGCCCCTTCGAGAATCTCGATCATGTCAGGGCTGTGGCCTATCGACTAGCACTTCCACCTACCATAGCCAAAGTACATGATGTATTTCATGTATCCCTCTTAAGGAATTACATACCAAACCCTTCACATGTACTCTCTTCTGAGGTGGTACAATTAGAAGATGATCTTTCTTATGAGGAGAAACTAGTGAAGATCATAGATCGTAGAGAAAACGTTCTATGAAATAAGATAGAGCCCCTCATCAAGGTGTTGTTGCGAAACCACAAGTTTGAAGAAGCGACATGGGAATCAGAGGAAATGATGACGCTGAATTACCCAGATACGTTTTAGTGTGGGAAAAGGAAAATTTCGAGGGCGAAATTTCTTATGGGGGAATATTGTAACGACCTAAACTTTCATTAATGGAAATCCCTATTGATCTAATTAAATGTCTCTTTATGATTATATAAAATGTAAACATCATTGGTTTACTATTATGAATTTTGATCGTTGCTAATATTGCCTTTGAACAGTGATTACATGATTAGTATAAATATAGGGCTTTAACAAATCCAAATTTACTCAGAAAAAGGAAGTGATGGCCTCATCCAGTATAATTTCCCCACACGAATCCCATTTATCGGAGCTCGGAAAAGAGGAGGAATCATTGGGCTTCACTCTTGACCAAGCCCATGCTGAGCTTCACCATGTCAAGCTCGAACCGGACCGTCTATGAGATAAGTGGAAGTTGATAGAAATTACTACACGAGCGATGTTATCTGAGCCACCCCAAGAGTCTGTCACCATCACAAACCTTACCCTTAGGTCCTATGGGGTTGTTTTAAGGGGTTAAGTAATGAATCAATTGTACTATATTCATATACATTATTTTTTTATATAATAATGAATAAAATTTCTTGCCATTATTGATACATTGTAAATAGTTCTTAAAGTACAAATGGTGTTTTTTAGTTATTATTTAATTAAGAAATATATTTTATTAAATTAAGGGATTTTTGAATTAAATAATTTTTTAATGAAATAAGAATATTATTATTATTAGATAAATTTTATTATATATAAATGATCTTATAATTGTATGAATGCAATTATAATTTTTATTAAGGTTTGATAGCCATTTTTTCCAAAACCCGTGAATTTTTGATAAATGTCTGTTTTTATTTTTAAAGAAAAAATTACCATATATAGAAAATTATTTAGATAAAATAAAGGTTATTTCTGGAATCAGGATGTTGAAATTATCCAACGCTGAATTTTTCATATTTTTCTTAGACAGTCAAATTTTTGGGTAAAAATTAAATACCGTTTAAATATATAATGTGTTTTATGACATCATAATGACCCAATAGTGGTGTAATAAAATACTATAATCTTTATGTTCGGCCAATATATGATTAAAATTAAAATAATGTGATTTTGGGTTTGTTTTACTTACTTTTCAAAGCATTAATGGACCCCTCAAGACTTATTAAACACCTTGTCTTTTTAAATTGTTTTTCATGGGAGTGTGACTCTCCTTCACCTAAGAAACCCAACAATTTTAAGACGTTAGGACTTTGTCCTTATAAAATATTGTTTTCCGCTTCCCTTTTACAAAAAACATGTGAAAAAACCATGGAATGGTTTGTCGTTTGGATTAATTTAATATAAGGGGTCCCAAACAAAAATAATAAAAAATTCCCTCACCTTTCCTATATATACCCACCCAAGCTCCCACTTCATCCAAGCTCAAAGCCTTTGGAGTTTGTCCAACCTCTGCCACACTCTCTCTATAATCCTCCCAAGGTTCGCCAAGCTCCCAATAATCCTCTCACAATCCTCTCTCTAGACTTTGGAAGCACACTACCAAGTAAGGGTTTTTTTCTTCCTTTCTCATTTTTGTCCAATTTTCTTTAAGATGTTTTCCCTTTTAATTTCAATAATGAATATTGGGGTATGGTTTCGCACCTCCATCATACTTACCTATTATATTTGAATGATGGTAGACCCATTTCTCTCTCATTAAATTCATCCAATGTACACTCGTTACTATGCCAAAATTCCGAAAGGAACTTCTCTATCCTCATTTACATTCCAGCAATAATTTTGTATCATGAATCTAAATTCCATTGAAATTTATGGGACATGTATCCATATAACCTCCTTACTGTCCATTACATGTAAATATTATGAGAACCCCTTTCTCTCTCATCAACCATTTCTATGAATTCTTATGTCACGCCGTTACGATGCCAAAATCGCACCTATTTTCTCAGCCAATGCCATTGTGTAGTGAATACGATGCACATTTCTCCATCAAGGGTATTCACCTTTATGCACATTTAATTATTGATTATAATGTTTCATTTATAAATTCCAAATTCCTTTATCATGGAATAAATGATTATTTTTTATGAATCCATGTTTTATGATCCATGTGGCACACTTATCCATGAAATGAAATGTTTAAGAAGGGTGCACCTTTATAGCAATCCAATGCATTGGGTAAAGTCTAGTATCATTATACATCATGTGCAATGAGTGTTGAGTCATTCTAATTGAAGTGAAACAATGGTTTACAGGTGCTTCATGTGCAATGAGGATTTACTCATGCTCGATGTGCAATGAGCCTTGGCTCATGCTAATTCAATGTTAAGTGTTTTTGCCACATTTTAATGTTCTGATTATCATGATTTATCATGCCTTTATGTTCATGTTTTTCATGTGCTCTGTTGATATGCCTAATGTCTAAGTTGTATTGTACTCCTTATTTTATTTGATGTGTATTCCCTTACTGGGCTTTATAGTTCACCCTTTTCTTATTCGTGTCCTCAGGTAATCCCATGCAATGCTAAGTACGAGGGAATGTAGTGATCATGTAAAGGAAGTTTTCAATAAAGATGTTGTATTCCATGTTTCAAGTTTTTATGTAATGATCCTAATCCCCAAAGACACTAAACCTCCCGATGATCTTTGTAGTAGCAAGTGAAGTTTTATGTAATAAATCTTGTTTATGTTTGTAATAAAAGCAGGGTTGTCATAACATATGTATGTGGGAACCTATATAAGAGGAATTTAACATCATGGGTTATCATATAAGATGCCTGTGTTTGGGATAGAGAAGTGTAGTGAGATAAGTCATGAATGCAAGGGCCTCCTACTTAAACAATATTACTATTACCACCATGGGTTCACAGGTGTATTATAGATTATCATGTTAAGGTTACTCACCACCCCTAATTTGATGGGTTGGTGCCCTATGGTAGATATAGAATCTAAGTGGGATTTTCCATTGGTTTTTTCATGAGACTGATCTGTGGGTTATAGACTATGGGGCTTCACCATACGTTGACAAGTGGTTTCGAACCGATTACATCTAGGTGTCTTCTTGGGATGTTTAGGATTGACCATTTTATTATTTTTATTACTTTTTTAATTTCAAGTTCATTGAATGTTCATTTGTTCAGTTTATTAATTTCCATCATATCCCGGGTATTATTGATCTGGGTTTCTATTTTAAATGAAAAATCTATTTTGAATGTAGAAACATGGTGTGCATAGTTTGAAAAAAGGGAATGTAATGTGTTTATTTTTGAAAAGTAAGATTTTTTTATATCCTTATTTTCAAAATAGTGTTAATAGATTTTTTTGTGAAAGGAAACACATGGAATATATGGTGATTTCCTACTAAGTTGTCTAGATCACACCCTAATTATTTCAATCAGTTTCAGTAGACCCGAGATGTTTTGCAGGTTCTTATTTTGTTCAGGTTCTTCTAGTTTAAGTTATCTCTTGGAGTAGGCTACTATTCTGTTTTGTAGTGAACAAGAGGTCACTTGGGGTTTTTGTTAATAGCAGGTTGTTTTATTTTTTAGCTTATTATTCTTTCATTGTCAGTTTATTTATTTTTTTTTGAATTCGACCTTATTGATCATTTATTATGATTCATGGGAGGTGTTAGCTCACGATAGAGGGTGATCTAAGAGATTCAGTAAGATGAAGGAGAACTAGGGGATGGTTTCGACTTACCTATGATTTATTCTTGGTAATCTTAAAAATCAGATGGGGTAGATAAATGGGAAGCAGGGGTTCGGTGACAAGGTTGTTTGAAGACATCAAGATCTCTCCGTGCGGTCATCTCATATGGTGGTAGTAACATCATGTAAGGGATGAAACATCTCAGTTGGTGTTTCTTTTTGGGAATGTTTGATTTTTGAAATTTTGGTGATTTTTTATTTCTTATTCATTCATTATATTTAATTTTATTGTTTTGTTGTTTTGATTGTTTTTTCTTCTACTATTGGGTCGATGCTGGTGGCGGGTTAGATATGCAGCCATAACCGGGAGTGAGGTTTTAGTAGTGGGTAGGAAGAGTGACAGTGGGTTACTGGTGTAGATTGGAAGAGGGTATTGGATCACTGTTGGAGAAATCATGAGTATAATTATAAGAGAGGCTTGGAGTTGAAACAATGTGTATATAAGAGGATACGGTCTGTGAATGTGGGTTTCTAGTGCAGAAGTTTGGTGGTGAGAAAGAATGATTTTCTATCGGGGGTTCCAATGGTGAGTGTGATTTTTCAAAAAATGGAGGTAAAATGGTGTGTAATAACCATGTTAATAGTGGATAATAATGGGTAAATATAGACATTGAAAATTATAAAGGAGAATGGTGGTAGGTGTTGGATACAACGACATGTTTGATATTTTTGGAAGAGGATTCGAATGGTGACTGTAAATAGTGGAAGTCAGTGAAAAAGATACAGTGAGTGTCAATGGAAGTGACGACTCAAAAGTGTTAGGGTTTTTTACAGGTGTTAAGTACAGAGTAGCAACACCACCTAAAACAATAATTGAATAAATCAATTAAATGTATTAATATTAAAAAATAAAAAAAATTACTACAAAATTTAATGTCAACAAAGTAATAAATATTTATTATTAAATTAAAAAAATGAATTAAATTAATTATTCTGAAACATAAAAAATAAATTTATAACCAAATTAATTTTAAAAAACGAATTTATTAAATTAATTAAATAAATTTTTATAATTAATATATTAAAAAAGATAAAATTGGTTACAAATGAAAAATTTAGGAAATGTAAAAATTTATTAAAATAAATTAAAATTTAAAAAAATATAGTAAAATTTGATTAGAGAATTAATTATGGGAATGAATTTATTAAATTAATTTATTGAAAATTTATAAAGTTAAAAAAAATATAGAATGAATTAGTCAAATAAAATAATAAATGATATAATTATTTTCAAAAAAATGAAATTATGATATAATAAAAAAATAAAATATTGTAATTGAAATAATAAAATAGAATAAAATATTTAATGTTAAATCATAATAAATTAATTGATTTTAAATTATTATATTTCTAAAGGTTGATATAAATAACATTAGAACTCTCAAATCTACTCTCACTCATTATGAAGAGGTCTTGAGTCAATTCATTGGCTGGAAGAAATCCTCCATCTATTTTGGGGAAAACATTCTGACTAGTAGAAAAAATGAAATAATCCACGAACTTGGAATTAAAGAAGAAAAAAATACCTTCAAATAACTTTGGTTTCTCATATTTTAGATAAGACCCCTAATAGGCTATTTTTCAAATATTATAGATCAAATTCATAATCTGCTTTCCTTTTAGAAATGAAAATCTCTTTCCATGGTGGGGAGAGTTCATCTTGTCAAGTCGTTCATTATCTTCAAATTGGTCTACTCTATGATGGTATACAATTGGAAAACTAGTATTATTAAAAAAAGGAATGTTTAAGTAAAAAAACTTGTTTGGACTGGAAACACTTTGGACAGGAAACATATGACTATCCCTTGGGTAACATGCTGTAAGCCATTGGACAAGGGTGGTATTGGTATTAAAAATTTAAATCTCCTTAATGAGGCTCTTCAAGACAGACTCACTTGGAACCTAATTCACAATGAAATCCCCTTGATTTATTTCATAAAAAATAGGTTCCTAGACAGATTAAAGAGAGGTATCAAGAATTTCCAGAACTCTCTTATTTGGCCAACCATCAGAAATATGTATTTCAACATTATGACCAATTCTAGATGAATGGTCATTAGAAACAACTCCATGAGATTCTAGTTGGATAACTAGATATGTTATACTATTATTTCATTAATTCCTCCTGACCATACCCATGAAAATATCATCAACAATATCAATAATGTTCTAAATTCTCATATTGATACGCATCCTGATAATTTTGTTCAAATTATAGGTAATTACCACTTTTATATCTCGAAGGATATTTTTAATATGGGTACCTACTCAAAATAGATTTCTAAATTCAAAAAACTTATACAACCATTCCTTACATAACTCTAAAAATGAATTTTAGTGGATTAAATTCTTTGATAAGTCTTGGATTAAACCTTTATGACTCACTCTTATTTGGCATCGTTCCTATAATAGGGTTCCAACTGATTCTTATTTTATAATTTTTGGGATCCTTCTTTGCTAAAAATTTCATGTTTGTAATCATTATATATAGGATATTAACCAATTATTTATATCTTGTACTACCACCACTACTCTTTGGAACTATATTTTTTCCATCATTGATTTCATATGACAGATTCTTGACTCTATCAATGCATAGATAAAACGCTATGTAAATATGGAAAACTACCAACAAATGAAAACTTGTTTCTTGATGGGGTTGGAGAGCTTCTTCGTGTGATATGGTATGATAGAAATGAAATTTTTCAAATGAATTTTTCACTTAACATTAATGCATGTCGAATGTGGATAGTCATCACAATTCATGAAGTTGTGTTAATTCAGAAAGGGTGATGTGACAACTCTGTGGCAGGTTTTATGATTTTGAGATGTCTTTGGATTGTTGTCATTTTCTCCCAGCCGAGACCCACGTTTGAGGTTTTATGGAGACAACTACTCCCATGTTGGATTAGAATCAATGTTGACGGAGCCTCTAAAGGAAATCTGGGTCCCACAGGGTGTGGATATATCTTCAGAAGTCATCTTCGTTAGATCATTAGGTGGTTTTTTGGATGTTGTGTTATTGAAACCTCTTTGGAAGACGAAATATTGACTATGATACATGCCGTTTCGTTTTCCATGCACCACGATTTGACAAAATGTGGATTTTAAGTGATTCTACTACTACAGTGTAGGCAATTTAGAATGGGGTGATTCATCTATCTTGGAAAATTACTACACACCAGATGAATTGTCTCTGTTCTCTCCAAGACAACAATTTCATTGAAACTCATACTTATTGTGAGGTGAATATGATTTCCAATGTTCTTGCTAATAAAGGGGTTGCGCATGACATAAACTAGGTGGAGGTTCTCCTGAACTACTTGCTTCCTCTACATGTGAAATATTGTAATATGATCCTATATTTTAGACTCTTGTAAGATTTACTTTTCTAATAAAATTTTCATTGGTCTTTAGACCAATGAGCCACCTTCTTTAAAAAAAACCTGAATTGGTACATTAAAAATGGTATATGATCTTTTGGTTGTTCTTATACATAGAAACAACATACTTTCGTATTCTAACCATTATATTGGGTGTCATCCTAAGATGGAGATAAAATTTTTCTTTGGAAAAGGAGAGGTAAGTGCAAGGAGAGTATAATTATTATTTCCCTTCCCAGATCATTGAGTCTCTATGGGAAGTGAGATTTTAATCTTGACTTTTTCAATTTAATTGATTTATTATTGATCATTGGTTGATGTTTATTATAATAGTTGAGTTTCCTTGTAGGTCAAATTGTTTTTAGGGATGGATATTGATAATTGGTTGGTGGTTTGTGTTTTGTCTGGATGGTCTATTTAACTATGGTAGTGACCAAATGATTAATATTTCATATGTTATATGAATTTTATATGGCTATACCATGGCCCATCATACCATTTGGTCAAGTCAATAATGGTTCATCATATTGTTTATCATTTTATTTTTAACACACTAAAGAGATTACTAATGGATGATGATTATTTAATGTAGGTATTCAAATATGTAGATATTGTGAGTTGAGAATTGTGATGTGTGTAATTTTATGGAATTTTTTTGTTTAAAGAAACTCTATTGGGTTGTTTAATAAAATGGGTCAATTTTATTATACCAATTATTCTTTTGAAATTTATAATTGGGGTTTCTAATAAAATAAAATTGGTTTTCTTAAATGTTTTTGGAATTCCTTATTTTAAATCAGTTGATTTAGTCTTTTATAAATAAAATTGGGTAAAAAAACTTGGTGGGGGTGGTTTTGATGATCTATTTGTTTTCATTTATGAAAAAACTAATAAATGTTTTGAAAATATTTTTTTTTGATTTGGGATGATGAGGTTTTTTTAAAAGAAACGACAATTTTTTTAGATATTCTATATGGAATTTTGATATTTTAAAAGAGAATACATTTTTTGAAATGATTTTATGAAAGTAATTTTGAAAAATGATTTCCCTTATTTTGGGAATGTGGTGGTTTCTAATGAAATAAGGGGGTTTTTAATGTGTGTTACCTTAATTTATTATTGTGTCTGATTTTATCCATTCAAAATGGTTGAAACATATGATTTTATTTAGGGAATATGGTCGGTTTGAGTCCTTGCACCATTGTATATAAATTAAGCCACACAGAAGTGTATTTGTAGCGGTAGATCATTGTTTTTAATGGATATCTACTCCCTTAATATTTTAGGGAATTCATAGGATCCATATTAGGGAAACATCTCTCCATACCCCATAATTTTTTTGGGTTTTTGTAGTGTGTTATCTATCTAAATTTTCTTTAGAATCTAGTATAGGAGAGCCTTGGATGGCCAATTGGGTGAATTAATGAAAAAGGACCTCTATGACCTTTTGGATTCATGTTATCTCATGAGATAATGGTCTTTGGTAATTTTTTTCTTCTTGAGATTTGATCTTTTTTTAGTATTATGGATGATTTTGTTAGTAAGATCTGTGGGTGATCTTTGGATTTTTCTTGTCCAAATGATGATTGTTTGTGATTGTCTAAACAAGATAGTACATTATGAATTGTGTGTCAAATATTTCAAGTAATTATGACCTTGTGTAGAGGGAATTAAAAGAGTTTAACATTATATTTTTACATGGTATTCCCTTGGGTATTTGATTTGGGTGGCTAGATATAGTTGTTATCTTGTTGTTGGTTGGGTTCACTATGAGAGGGTACCCCAAGTATGGGGTCCTACTTATCCTTTTTTCCATTAGTATTTTATCTAATATTATATCCCAGGTAATTTATTTTATGGATTAATGTGATAAATAATTTTTTTCATTCGGTTTTGAGATGCGATGATTTGGGTAACCTGGTCTCGTGACTTTTGGTGGTTTTCAAGGTTTTTTATTGTGGATTGTTTTGTATAGCATGTCTTAGAATCTTGGTTCATTCTTGGATTTGAAATTATTTGGATGTTTAAAATATATTTATATTTATTGAATTCCTTTTTGAGTGGAATATAAATAATTCATTGAGTTTTTATGAAATATTCATTATCAAGGTGATTCTTCTATCACATGAGTAAGTGTTTTTTGATTCATCATTTAGATAAATTCTAAATGGTGGTGATACCTCTAGTTAGTTTTTCATATTTCAGTGTTTATATTTTTATTCATTTGTATGATTCTAGTTTAATTTTGTTATAGATATTTTAGGATTATGGGGTTTCCATTGAATTTATATCATATTATGTATCTCTATTTGAGGAGTTTAAGATATTGATACCATTACCTTGACTATGAATATTCTGATGTAAAAAATTGGAATGGTTTGGAGTTTGAGACACTGTTCATGTCACTGTGGGGTTAATTAATTCACTAATTAAATTAATTTTAGGATCTTTGGATTCTCTAGAGTATCATTTTGAAATTATAAATTTTTATGGGAATTGTATTGTGCACATCAGGCACATAGTTTAGAGAAATATTGAACCACACATCCTTGAGGGGCCTACAATTGACATTTTATAATTCATATGGTTGGAGCTTGTTTAGCTCAATTTTGTGAAACAAATAAAAGTAAACTTGTTGGGGCCACGTGTATCTGCTTCATGGAAAACATTGTTAGCACACCGTTAGGTAAAACATATAAATAAACTATGTTCCTTGTATAAAATATTAAAATCATTATATATATATATATATATTATTTTTATTCTTTTATTCTTTATTTTTTTCTATCCAATAATTTTATTTTCTTTATAATGAAACCCCACTATAGTTGAACCCCCATGACACTCGACCCCACCCCCCTCGTAGCTACCCTTGTAGATACGATTCCACTGGAGTTCATCTGAATTATTGAATGATTCTACTACGTAAGGTCACCTGTCCCATTATCCTTAATTTTCTCCCATTTTTTCCTCTGTAAATTACACCATCCATTTGTTCAAACCATAGGTCATGGGGCTTGACCAGGTATTTCAAATTTATTTTTTTCATAGGGTGTGTGATGGGTCATCCTTATGACAACCCATGTCTTAATACACATCATTATATATATTTTTACATAAATATAAACATAATTACACCCTAGAAGAAAATTAAAACTACTATAATTGGTTAATTTGGTACAATGAATTAGAAAATTAATATTAAATACAATTACATAAACATAAACTCTTTCAAATGATATTAGATTATCATTATTCTTCCAAAAATGCATGAGATTACCTGGCGATTAATATAAGAACCACGTGATCTATGGATACTAGTTATTGAATAATCAATTCATTACATGATGAAAGTAATATATAGAGTCAATAGGAATAACAATAAGACATATAAGGCATGATAATAAAAAAACATGAATTTCTATATAAGATATATGATCATAACATGAAGTCAACATAGGGAAATGGAAAACAACATAAAATATTACATATTATGAATAATTCAAAGATAACCACAATCAAATCAAAACTTTTAATGCCTACAATAACATACTATTCAATATACATGGAATCTAATGAGATATAAACATTACCCAATTCATTAGAGGGATATATATTTTTGAGTTTACCCATCATAGTTATATCATGCACATACATTTTTGTAACCCATAGATCATACAACATAATAACACCATTAGTACATTTTAACCCCATGATTTTCTATTTTAGTTTATATAATGGGATTTACCCAATAAATTAACGATTAGTATAACTATGCTAACACCCTTGAGTTGAAATGGTGATGAATATTCAATACTCATATGTTTAGTGTGGAAAATCACCGAATAATTTTAGCAACATTACGGGTGTAAATAATGGTTAATGGAAGGGGATAATGATACTTATGGGGGGAATATCATCAATTTTGAATATTAAGGATAGTAAGTGAAATTTTTAAAAACATATTACACCATGAAAATTTTAATATCAAATAACATAATATTAAGAAGTTTCTTGGAGAAAGTGGAGGAGATGATCCCTTTCCTTGATGGGGACTTATAAAATATTGGGAGGTGATTCAGAAGATAATAAGTGATCCTTAAGAGGTATATTGAGAGGGAATAAAAGATTAAATTCATTATATAAGGGTTTAATGTTATGTGGAGTAGGTGGATGGGGGTGTTTATAATGAAAAATATAAATCATTTATTTATTAATTTCTAAACATTTTGTTTTTGTGTTTATATGATAAATTAATGAAAAACTAAAAGTATACCATGGATTTGTTTCCATGGTTTCTTCCGAAGAGGTGTGCATTTAATTATTTTTTTAATTTAATAGTATAAATCATTAAAATGATACACTTATTTATGTGTATGTGAGTAATCTTTATAAATAATTCGTTTTAAATCCTAAAAATGTAATGTAGGTTTTTGAAGTTTCATTAATCATTTCTATAATTAATAGAATCAACTAAAAAACAAATTATTTTTAAGGGGAGACATACTTTTTGTCATTGATACCATCTGCAGTATTTATTACACCACTTTTTTTCATTTTATGATGTCATGATACATACCATATATTTATACATTATTTAATTTAGGCCCAAAAATTCAACTCTCTTAGAAAAAAATGAAAATATAACCATTGGATAGTTTTTATGAAATTATTCTAAAAAATAATGTTTATTTTATCCAAAAAATTATATAAATATATGAGAATTTAGAGTTTTAAAATAATAATCCTTGTTTATTGAGAAAATCATATTACTTGACAATAACTATTGTATGATCGATATATAAAATGTTTTTGATATCATAAAATTATATTATAATTATCTTTATTATATATATTTTTAATAATAATATTTTACTAAAATATCATTTATTTAAATAATTTGAAAATTCATTAAAATACAGTGTTTCAGTTGAATCAATATATTGACCAAAACTGAAATTTTTTGATTCATATTATCAAAAAATAATGTTTATAAAACATATTATTTAATCATTATAATGAAAAAAATGAAAATTTTAACCATTATTTTATTTTCAAAAAATATATAAAAAATCATACTCTTATGGTCTACATGCATATGTCTTTTGTACACCAACAAATTCCCAACCTGCATGTCGTTTGATGGTAATATTTTTATGGGGTTGTTCAGTGGATGTGGTTTTGACCATGATCTCGATGAGATGGAACTTCTAAATTAATTTATTTCACATATTTATTAGTTTCAAAATCTCATCTAGGGATAGGTTAAAGGAAAATAACATTAATCATAGGTTACAATATAGCTCAAATATATTTTCTTCATAGGGTATGATCACTCTGGTCGGGGCCATCACATTATATTTTTTGTATAAAATGGATTTATCAAATCCAAATTTATATACTAATCACAACAGACACTATAAAATGCCTATATTATGAACTGTTATGAGGCTCAATGTGTTTTTAATTTGATTGTATATAACTTATAATGGTAAAAAATAATCAATGAATTACAAGAATTTTCTATAGCCACAATTATTAATAATTCATCAATTCAGTCAAAAAAGGAATTAAATTTATAATTTTGTTGTTGTTACATTCTCCCCCTTCAAAAAATTACATAAAATTTAATTTCCTACACTAAAACAAATGAGTGTACTTATATTTCATCAACTCATCCAGTTCTAATGTTTCATCCACAAAAAAATGTCTCGACCACAACACTCTGACTAGGTTAGTTTTAATGTTTAATAAATCATTGTCTATATGATAAATGATCCAAACTAACAACTCCATTATGAAACATTATTCTCCAATGGAACCACCTCTAGATTAAGTACCTGAGAGGGGTTCGGTATGTGCTTCTCACACGGCATATATCAAAGACATCATGTATTTTAGATAGGTTATGTTGGAGTTTTGGTCAATATCCTACCACTCCAATGTGATCAATGATATGAAAGGGACTGATATATCATGGAATAAGATTTACATTCATCCAAAACCACATGAAACTATTCCATAATGATATTTAAAGGAACACATTATCTTTAACCAAAATCTCGAGATAACATTGTTGATTTTTTCATAGAATTTCATTCCAATTTTCAAGTAATATATATGATTCTAAATTGTTAAAACATTCTATATCATCTCATGGATAATATTAGGTCCCATTAGATTCCACTCTCTATCATAATCCTAGAATGTTGGAGTCTGCATCATATTCTGATATAGAGCCTCAAAATGTGACATTTAAATGCTAGAATGGAAACTATAATAATATGATAACTCCACTAGGGAAATTTGTGGATCCAAATATCCATGTAAATCCACTAAACATGAATTTAACATATTCTCCATCTTTTGAAATGTCTTTTCAGACTGACCACCAATCTGAGGGTGATATAATGTACTAAAATTCAGATCCATATTGAATACTTGATAATACTTTCACAAAAACCTCAAGGTGAACCTCATATCTCAATCTCATAAAATAAATATTGGAAGTTTCTATAGTCTTGAATATTTCCTTAGAAATATAACAATGATTTGGACAAGGGAGAAATAATACTTGATAGAAAAAATAAACTGACTTGGTAGGGTGATTGACTACCACCGAGATGGTGTTATTGACTTTATGAAACATGGGGATTCATAAGATGGGATCCTTGTCTATGTTTTCCCATTTCCATACCAAAATGAGAAAACTTTAATTCAAACCCTTATACATATTTTATCCACCCTTGACTTGTTTGAATACCAATCATTGTGATAAAAATTATATAATCTCCCTCTTTAAAATATCCCACCTTATGTGTTTCTCTTCAAATATATATATTTCGTATTGGTTCATGTATGAATAGAGTTGGAATATAAATTAACATTATATTTATGTTATTTATTATTTTTTGGTTTTAATGGGACACATATCCATGTTAAAACATTATAAATCCAACTTTTTCAATGTTGAACTCTAGAATATTTTCTACCATATTTTATTTTACAACATCATCTTTCTGGTCCTCCACGACCCTCTCAATAATTTATGTTTGAGAAGTTATTTTAGAAAGTTATAATGTGGATCATTTTATTATTACCATATCCATGCTTTTCATATCCAAGAATATTAGATCCCTTTCCATCCTTATAATGAATAAGGTTTTATGATCCTTTCCACACTAAGCATATTACACATTGTTTACAATCCTATAATGGAAATATATTGTACAATAATAATCATTGATCAGCTCTAACTACCTTCAATGGAATATATTATGTTTTTTTATTAATGTATACCTGAGGCTTTTATGGTTCCTATATATGTCACACTTTTCTCCATATAGATAATTTCACAAAATCTTCAGTGAAAAGATCACTATGACCAATTATAAATCATGATTTAGATATTTATTCTCATGGATCATTAATTTATGGGATGTGTAGGAAATAACATTGTCATCATGAATGATTACACAAACCAATTCCATTTTAGAAACACTAATATAAATAAAAAACCCTTCCCTATGGGTGGAAAATATCAAAACATTTGTATTGATTGTATTTTATTTATCTCTTTAAATATTTACTCACACTCATTATTTAAGAAAAAATGACACCATTATGTGTTATATTTTTCAGTTTCCTTGACAATTTTTGTGATTTTTCTCAAAAACCCTCAATTGTATCACGCTATTCCAAGAAAACATTCGATTTTTATCAAATATTTTAGTGTATTCCATCCTTCAATTGTACTATTTGAAGGGTCCAATGTTATCTTTTAGTTAGTGGTAACATTCCCCAACTATGTTACATTATTTATCCATAAATCACATTTATTTTTCTTCACATATAACATTATATTCCATAAATTCTTCATCATACTATTAAAAATATCTGAATGTTAATCATTTATTTTGTAGTAGATAAGATTTTAATTTATAAGGGATACCATAAAATTTGGTAAGTTACTCCTAAAGACAATATTAGTCTTGTCCATGAAGACTATCAAAGAATTAAATAGTCAAAAATCTATCAAAATGAACTCATAGTGGTTGTATCTTATAGATAAAAAATTCATGGGGATATCCTAATTATTCACAATTACTTGAAAATATCATATATGGGGACCCACATTGTAGAATTATTATACTCCATGGTGCTGATATACCACTTCATCAAACATTGGAAGACTAGGAAATTCAACTAGAAACACCAATTTTTATTCTATCATAATAGTCATTTCACCAAATATGATATTTTACATGTTCACAATCATTTGAGAAAGATTATTTTTTTCATAAGGAAATAAAATCCACTATGGAGATGATTATACAAAAGAATATTTATCAACCTTTATAAAAATTAATATAAATAGAGGATAATTCTTGATATAGATGGTGATTTACAAATAATATAAATTTGTGTTTTCCCTATATAATGAAAACCAATATATCGCCTTAATTATATCAAATTTTTCTAAAGGGAGTATCATAATGTTTTCTTTGAAAATAATCCCACAAATTTGGATAAGGGATGATTTGTATACTAGGGATGCAACAACTGGAACATTCAACATATTCATTGATAAACTAAAATCAATTTTTTGATATGGTTTTTTATTATTTGTATTAAACAAGTGTGATAGGAAATAATTCATAAAACTATAGTAAAAAATTATGTTTTTTATTCATGATTGAATTACCATAGTTCCTATCACCACCTCAATGTTATGACTAACCCCAATAGTAGTGATTACATAATCTCATATTTACATTATAGGCATTATAGATTTTTTTCATCAGTTTTCACCGAGAACTCTTATCATAGGGTATTGATTACCACCGTTTATTTCTTCCTTATAGTTGAAAATTTTGTTAATTGGATAAGGGTTTCTAGGAGAATTCATTTCCTCTATAAACTGGTGGGATTCTCCCATTGGTAATCACCAGCATGTTGCTTATTATATCCATAGCTAATGAATTTTTTTCTCCATGTTAGGAAATCTCTGGGATACCTCTTCCCATTCTTTTGACATGTGAGGTGTTATAATTTCTTCCCCTTATGATATTTCTTCATTGTACCACCAAAATTCAATTCAATTCCCCACATCATGTGTCCAGACCCATGGTACATATGATATTTGATTATCTACATTTCATTATTGAGGGAACATCATACAATTTACTTATATTTGTGAATGTCTGTAATGGATAAATATTTTTATCAATACAGCTTTGTCTCACAAAAGATGTAGGAAAATTTACCTTTTGGGGGAGATGAAAAAAATATAGGCATATCATGAAAGGCTTTTAAAGTTATCATTATAAACGCTAATCGATTAATAATCCTTTTGTATAAGGCCAAGTATATCCCACTCCATTTATACTTGGTTATCATGTAGAATTATTTTTAAAAAAAATCATGTATTTCATTTCAATGCATCAAATTGATCTCCACCTCGAGATTCATATTTTTGACCGACATCTACCATTATTAGCTTATCCTTCCGTATGATACTTTGAATAAATGACCATATCATTATCATTGTTTTTATTTTTAAAGAAGATCATTTAAATGGATATGATTATTTTACCACACTTAATGTATCTAATGATCAACTGAAAGTTATATGGCTTTATCACAAAATGTTATCAATTTATTCTAATGATTTTTTTTGGGGAATTTATTATTCCTCCTAATTTAGTTGTCTATGCAAAAATATTTTCCATTGAGAAAGGCTTTGTATGAAGTTCATGATTCCTACTACCATCGTGTTGGACATCTAGTTTGGGCATTCACCATGTCGACCATCGCATTGTTTGTTGATTCAGTTTCACTTATTTTTGATAATTGATGAGAATAAAAGAAAAAATTTGGATGAGTATATTTCAAATACAAAAAAGATAAATTGGAATCTTGAACCTTATAAAGATACTTAATAAATGGTGTGTATTTCATAACATATGAATTTCTAGGTTTTAATCACTTTGGGTTCCATGATCCATTTCATAAAATAAAATATTATGGAATTTCTTTCCCTTAAAAATGTTTTATAAATGGATTGTGAATTTACCAAATAATATATCCTAAGAGTATCAAACATGTTGTTTAGAATAGAATATGTTCATACACTAGGTTGTAATCAAGTCTATATCCATTGGTACATTTTGTGGTTATTATCCCAAGGTACAACTATTCTAGTACCACATTAACATATAATATCTAAATAAGTTTTTATTATCATGGAATCCACTTAATCTATACCTTAGAAATAGATATGGGTGTTTTAATTTTTTTAGTCTTATACGTAATTATTTTTAGACAATTTTCTATTTATTATCCCCAAGAATAAATAAACATTTATATAATACCAAAAATGGAAACCTATGTTTAAATACACTTTGATTTATGATTTATTACATATAACTATACCTAATTTAATTTCTTAAGATCATGAGGCACAATATCCTTGATAAATTAATTATTTATAATTAAAAAATGCGATAAAAATAAAATGATATAAATGAAACCCTATAATAAAAATTTATATTCCCTTTATTCTTCTAAATCTATATGGTATAAGAAATAAAATTTTAGTAAAATTAATTTATTCTTCAAAATCATGAATTTTTTCATACATGAATTTTATTAAATTTAGTGAAAAAATTTTATGTTTATTTTTATTATAATTTTAGAAAAATTATGTGATAAAATGAATATCATTTATTAAATTAGAATAAAAATATATACTAAAGTTAGATTTTTAGATATTTTAAAATATTAATTTTCTTGTGAACAGTGAAAAATATTTCTTTTTATTGAAAATTATATTTTTGTTTCAAAAACTTATAATGTTATATTTTGTTATTAAAATGAATTAGAAGTAACATTAGATAATTTATTTTATTAATAATAAAATTAAGTTTGTCATAGTAATTTTTTATGAATTAATTTGGAATAAAAAAAGGTTTATATTTAAAAATGAAATTTTCTAAAAATTTGTTTTGATTATGTTTTGAGTTTTAATTGTAAAATAATTTTCTAAAATTTTATGAATTAAACCATTCAAATTTTAGTTGATATTTTGAATGAGGAGGTCATGGTTTATTACAAATTTCCCTTTTGTAATAATGAATAGGTATTATTTTAAATGTTTTTAC
Source organism: Viscum album (assembly GCA_963277665.1). NCBI lineage: Eukaryota > Viridiplantae > Streptophyta > Magnoliopsida > Santalales > Viscaceae > Viscum > Viscum album. The sequence continues at coordinate 1,257,167,104 of OY728134.1, forward strand.
CATGGTAAAGGGTAAATCATATAATTAGGTTTAAAAATAAAACAATAAGGAATAAAAAATGACTTTATAACGTACCTAAATTTTATAGGATGAATTAATTTCATTTGTACCCATCCAATAATTGGTTATACAGCCTTTTGTTGAAATTTTTATAATATTATGACATTTATAAAATTTTAGACCATGAAAAGTTAAAAATGTCAGACCTTATTTTTAATAACGATAATAATTTTATCATATTCAACTAGAAACACTAATTTTTATTCTATCATAATATTAATTTCACCAAATATGATATTTTACTTATTCACAATCATTTGAGAAAGATTATTATTTTTAATAAGGATATAAAATCCACTATGGAGATGATTATACAAAAGAATATTTGTCATCCATTATAAAAATTAATATAAATAGAATATAATTCTTGATATAGATGGTGATTTACAAATAATATAAATTTGTGTTTTCCCTATATAATGAAGAACAATATATCGCCTTAATTGTATCAAATTATTCTAAAGGTAGTATCACAAAATTTTCTAGGAAAATAATCCCACAAAATTGGAGAAGGGATGATTTGTATACTAGGGATGCAACAACTGAAACATTCAACATATTCATTGATAAACTAAAATAAATTTTTTGATATGGTTTTTTATTATTTTTATTAAACAAGTGTGATAGGAAATAATTCATAGAACCATAGTACAAAAATATGTTTTTTATTCATGATTGAATTACCATAGTTCCTATCACCACCTCAGTTGTAGTCATTTGTGAAAGATTATTATTTTTAATATGGATATAAAATCCACTATGGAGATGATTATACCAAAGAATATTTGTCATCCTTTATAAAAATTAATATAATTATAATATAATTCTTGATATAGATGGTTATTTACAAATAATATAAATTTGTGTTTTCCCTATAAAATGAATACCAATATATCGCCTTAATTGTATCAATTTTTCTAATGGAAGTATCATAATATTTTCTAGGAAAATAATCCCACAAAATTGGAGAAGGGATTATTTGTATACTAGGGATGCAACAACTGAAACATTCAACATATTCATTGGTAAACTAAAATAAATTTTTTGATATGGTTATTTATTATTTTTATTAAACAACTGTGATAGGAAATAATTCATAGAACCATAGTAAAAAATTATGTTTTTTATTCATGATTGAATTATCATAGTTCTTATCACCACCTCAATGGTATGACTAACCTCAGTTGTAGTGATTACATAACATCTTCTTTACTTTATAGGCATTGTAGATTTTTTTCTTCAGTTTTCACCGACAACCCTTATCATAGGGTATTGATTACTTCCATTTCTTTCTTCATTATAGTTGAAAATTTTGTTAATTGGCTAAGGGTTGATTGCAGAATTCATTTCTTCTATCAAACTGGTGGGATTTTCCCATTGGTAATCATTAGAATGGTGCCTTTTATGTCCACAGCTAAAGAATTTTTTGGTCCAAGTTAGGAAATCTCTGGGATACCTCTTCCCGTTCTTTTTACAAGCAAGGTGTTATAATTTCTTCCCCTTATTATATTAATTCATTGTACCACCAAAATTCAATTCAATTCTCCATATACTGTGTCCAGACCCATGGTACATATGACATTTGATTATCTACATTTCATTATTGAGGGAACATCATACAATTTACTTATATTTGTGAATGTATATAATGGATAAATATTTTTATCAATTCAACTTTCTCCCACCAATGATGTGGGAAAATATACCTTTTGGGAGAGATGAAACAACTATAGGCATATCATGAAAGGCTTTTAAAGTTTTCAATATGAACTCTAATCGATTAACAATAATTTTGTATAAGGCCAAGTATATCCCACTCCATTTATTCTTGGATATCATGTATAATTCTTTTTAAAAAAATTATGTATTTCTTTTCAATCCATAAAATTCATCTCCACCTAGAGATTCATATTTTTGACCAACATCTACCATTATTAGCTTATCATTCCGTATGATACTTTGAATAAATGACCATATCATTATCATTACGTTTATTTTTAAAGAAGATCATTTAAATGCATCTGATATATTTTACCACACTTCATGTATCTAATGATCAACTGAATGTTAGAGGGATTTATCTCATAATGTTATCAATTTCTTCTAATGATTTTTTGGGGGAATTTATAATTACCCATTATTTAGGTGTCTATTCAAAAATAGTTTCAATTCAGAAAGAATTTGTATGATGTTCATGATTCCTACTCCCATCGTGTTGGATATCTAGTTTGGGAATTCACCATGTTTCCCATCACATTGTTTGTTGACTCAGTTTCACCTATTTTTGATAATTGATGAGAATAAAAGAAAAAATTTGGATGAGTATATTTCAAATACTAAAAAGATAAATTGGAAACCATGAAACTTATAAAGATAATAAATAATGTGTATTTCATAACATATGAATTACTAGGTGTCAATCACTTTGGGATCCATGATCCATTTCATAAAATAAAATATAATGGAATTTCTTTCCCTTAAAATTGGTTTATAAAGGGCTTGTTAATTTACCAATGAATATATCCCAATAGAATCAAACATGTTTTTTTAGAAAGGAATATTTTCATAAACTAGGTTGTAATCAAGTCTATATCCATTGGTACATTTTGGGGTTATAATCCCAAGGTAAAACTATTATAGTACCACATTAACATATAATATCTAAATAGGTTTTTATTATCATGGAATCCACATAATCTATACCTTAGAACTAGATATGGGTGTTTTAATTTTTTTTAGACTTATACGTAAGTATTTTTAGAGAATTTTATAATCATTATCCCCAAGAATAAATAAACATTTATATAATACCAAAAATGGAAACTTCTGTTTAAATACACTTTGATTTATGATTTATAACATAAAACTATACCTATTTTAATTTCTTAAGATCATGAGGCATAATATCATTGATAAATTAATTATGTAGAATAAAAAATGATATAAAAATAATATGATATAAATTAAACCCTATAATAAAAATTTATATTCCCTTTATTCTTCTAAAAATTTATTTTATAAGAAATCAAATTTTAGTAAAATTAATTTATTCTTCAAAATCATGAATTTTTCATAAATAATTTTTATTAAATTTAGTGAAGAAATTTTATGTTTATTTTTATTATAATTTTAGAAAACATATTTTATAAAATAAATATCATTTATTAAATTAGAATAAAAATATATTCTTATGTTATATTTTTGGATTTTATAAAATATTAATTTGCTTGTAAACAGTGAAAAATACTTATTTTTATTGAAAATTATATTTTTGTTTCAAAAATTTATAATATACAATTTTGTTAGTAAAATGAATTAGAAGTAAAATTAGATAATTAATTTCATTAATAATAAAATTATGTTTATCATAGTAATTTTTATGAATTAATTTGGTAGAAAAACATTTTTATATTTAAAAATGAAATTTTCTAAAAATTGATTTTGATTATGTTTTGAGTTTTAATTGTAAAATAATTTTCTAAAATTTTAAGAATTTAATAATTAATATTTGAGTTGATATTTTGAATCAAGAGGTCATGGTTTATTACAAATTTCCATTTTGTAATAATGAATAGCTATCATTATAAATGTTTTTACCATGGTAAAGGGTAAATCATATAATTAGATTTAAAAATAAAACTATAAGGATTAACAAATGACTTTAAAATGTGCCTAAATTTTATTAGATTAATTAATTTCATTTATACTCATCCAATATTTGGTTATACAACGTTTTGTGGCAATTTTTATAATATTTTGACATTTATAATATTTTAGTCCATGAAAAGTTAAAAATGTCAGACATTATTTTTAATAACGATAATAATTTTATCAGATTCATAAATAGATGATAATTTTATTAATAAATAATATTTTGAAATATAATTTATTAATAATCATCTTGATAATTTATTTATACATTTATATTGATAAATAATTACTTAAAATTCTCAAAGAGTACTGAAATAATAATTATTTATTTAATAGAAAAATAAAACAAATGAAAATAAAATAATTAAAGTTGTATAATTTAAAATTATTAATGAGTTACAAAAATTTTATAGATATATTCAACCCATTAGAGGTATTTAGATGAATTATATTCATAACAAAAAAATTTTATTATTTTATTTCAAATCGAATTAAATGTATAGTGCCAAAATTACAATTAATGATAATTTATCAAATTAATATTTTATTAATTTATTAAAACATTATATAAATATTTAAAGAAGATAATTTATATTTTATATAATCTAAAATTTCATATCTTGTGAATTTATGTGTAAGTATTTTCCTTATATAAAAAATAATATATTTTTATGAGTGAAAGCAATGTTACCGTGGTTAATGTTATAATAGATCAACCTAGGGGTTAAAAACAATAAGGATTTAAAAGATATAAAAATTATATCAATTTCATTGGATAATGTTATTTCTTCCCTAGTAACTTTTTATTTGAATTCATGACCATTTTAATTCATCTAGATCGAGAATAGTAGGATTATATTTTAATTTTTAAATAAATTATAAAATTATCCCTCACCTCAATTACAAATGGGAACCTCCTCCCTCACTTCATTACAGAAATTTCAAAAATATAGTTTTATTAAAGCATGATAATTCTCTTTTATGACCACTTTAGAAACATTTTTTTTCACTCTAGCCCTTCTAAATGTTAAACACTATGTCCTTTAAGTAAAAATTCTAAGGAAGTTCCCCGAAGGAAGGTAATCATCATTACCAACTATTTCTTGTTTATATCTTATTTTACATCCACTTTATGTGTTGAAATAATATTAAAATTATAAATAAATTACAATGAATATATTTATGTATTATTATGATTATGTAGAACCAAATTCCAACTCTTTTCCATCATATGAAATGAAAATAAAATCATTTGTGTGTATGCAAGACAAAACATCTCCACAAATAATTGTTAATCAGTTTTCCTCACCACAATATATTTATTATTATAGAGAAATAAATAATTATTATATTTTATATTCCTAACATAACTATAATCATATATCATTATTTAATATAAAACTTGTACCTTCTAATTTGTAGGAATGTGATAATTTCACTCTTACGTACATACGACCCACCATCTCCACAATGCGATGTTAAAAGTTATTCATTTACGATTTAAAAAGATAGTTATATGGTTGTATTTAATTAATATATATACATATATAATTTTTATATTATATAATATTTTTTAAATTATAGTTATTATTTAAATTTATATCATTCCATGTATAGAAAGGTAAAAATATCGTTCATGCGTTATTATGACTTACCATATACATGAATGGTGCAACTCATTTTTCTATCACATATTCATTATTGAAAATAAATATCTATAATATATATATATTATATTTATACCATAAATAATCATATGGAGATTATGGACCAATTATCATTGTATAAGGACTGATACTATTAAAACAAAACATACAAGAAAAATGATGCAGTTATCCCCATGAACAATGATTTTAATGAGGAATTATTTACAAATGGGTTATAAACGGACAAAAGAAAATCATATATGGTGGATATATATATATATATTTTTATTGAATAGATAAATAATAAATCATTTTTTAGTGTTGAGTATTTTTAACACATAAGATGTAATTCTAACTTGATGAACATGTTTCTCATCTCAAATTTACTTCGGTGACACATTTTCCATATTCACAACATATTTCATTTGTGTGGTGTTCAAATAGAACCATTGATATATTATATCATGAATCATTTTTTATTCATGATATTTATTATTTCATTTATTTTATTTCTTTTAATGGGTTTATGATTCCAATTAAACCGAATTAGTAAGGGTTTATCTCACAATATCATCATTATTAATGATTATTTATTTCTATGTCTTAGCTAAGTAATATTTTATTTCCATGTCAATAATTTTTTCAAATGTTTCAATATTTTTTAATATTATCCAATTAAATGTTAAATAGATTTTTACCCTTCATGTATTTTTTAATAAATGTTTTAAAATGAATATTTATGTCATTTTCCAAACAATTTACCATTTGTCTTATCTTATGAAAGTGTGAAATAAATTTATGTTTTCTTATATGACATGAATTTAATTTTCAACTATTATGGAACCTTAGAGATTTAAATTTTACATTTCATGTTTAAATGTTTTTTTAATGAAAATTATTTCATAACTATGTGTGTAGTACATATATTTGAAAATGTGATTGTCAAAGTAGAGAGTGTATTATACTCAATACTTTTTCATATAAAATCATGAATGAGCCTTCATTTATTTCAAAATTATTTGATGAATCCTTTATTAAGGATATACTCAAATTATACCATCCACCATTTTTCTTCGGATGATTCATGATCATTTTTACTAGCTTAATGTATTGACATTCCATATGATAGTTCTCCAAATATGGATTGTTTTTTTTATTAAGTCATGTTGACTCAATTTTATTATTGTTTTACATAAGGAAATCAGTTATAATAGTATGTTATGGGAGGGGATATCTATATCACCTCGAAGCATTAGTAGGAATCATGAGAAAAATAGCTTTGGTTTTGGCCAAGGAGTTAGACATTTATTTAGATGACATGACACAAGTCCTTGATGGTATTTTCTCATGTATTATAGTAGGCCTCGACAATATGTTTTGGATGCATGACATTATTCATTATATAATTATACATTTCGTTAGTGATTCCCATTTTATTATTTTATTAGTTTGAATAACCTTGGATATGTTTTCACCTTATGTGACTATTTATATGACTTATTTAAAAATCATTTATTGATTCTATATTATGATCATGCTATTATTTAAATGGAATGTGTTTCAGTTATTTACCATTACATATTATTTATGAATATTTATTCATGATAGCTACTATTTTATACATACCCTTACTGAGAATCCATGATAACCCATTTCTTATGTTTCATTTTATCATGATTTTAAAAAATGTATCACAATTGATATGAAAAGTTATACTAGAAGAAATAATGGTTTCATTGAAGAAAAAACAATTTTTTCTTCATGTTTTAAAATGTTGTTTGATATTCATATATGTACCTAGTTTTATAATACTATTAAAATATTAAATCATTTTGGATGTTCTTTCTTGATTCTTGTTCCCATGTAATACAATAACCACTGTATTTGGTATACTGGAGTTGGGGTCTTACAGTTGGTATCACAGTATGTTTAATTGAATCTATGGGGAACATGATTTATGAAAACATAGATTAAATAACCTAACTCTATGATAGTCGTTTAGTATAATTATAATTATAGGATAACATAATAAAAATTAGTCGGTTATAGATTATGTGGTTTCCAACTCTAATTATTGTTTCTCATACTACTGTTTCTTGTTTGTGATAGTGAATAAAAGTATAAGGAACCGTGTTAACAATGATCATAATAGAAAATATGTTGAATATGAGAAAAAAAATTTGATAATGAATGGAGTGAATGTTATATTATTATTACTAATAAATTAAAATTTTATATGATTAAAAACATTCACCTTTTGTATATATCAAATTCACACAAGAAGGGAGTGATAGAGTTTGATGGGAAGTTGGGTGGTGGAGACCATGGTGGAAAGAATGCACAATTTCCTTCATGGTAGAAATGTAGAAAACAGAATCATGAAGAATGTTTTAAAGGAATTGTAAAATGAGTAGTATTTTGAAAATAAGGGTATAATTCATTGAATTAAATATTAAAATATATGATTATAATGGAATAGATTTTTTTACATCATATGAAATCATATACAGTTCAATGTCATATGTGTGGAGAATAAGGGTATCATCTGAGTCAATGTATTAATCAAAGGGATAACTCTTCAACCAAAGAAATACATATGTTATACAAATAATTAATATGTAATGATTTATGTGTTTATGATTTGGTACTTGAGAATTATGTAATAGATGTATTGTAATATTATGGATATAGGAATCAAAGAACATATATGGATTGTTTTATAATAGTTTTTAAGTATTTTAAGATATATGATGAATTGTACTGACAACCACGAAAAGTGATTTCATGATATATTGATATTTTTGGAAATCACATGATTTATGGACCAATAACATAGGCTTAATTAATTCATAATAAATTAACACTCAATTTTTAAGTAAAAAGAATTTATTCCTCAAAACAATGTTTTCCTCAAAAATTATTTTTATTAATTTTATGAAAAAATATTATTATTCTTTTCTATAAATTTTAAAACATTTTATTTAAACAATTGAAATAAATTTTGAAATTAGAATCTCAATATTTTTGTGGGTTTAGTTTTTCTATTTTTCTAAAAAGATGATTTTTATGGTGAGTAGTGAAAAATAGAATTTTTATATAAAAAAATAATTTATTTAAAAAATTTAAATATTCTTATTTAAATTTAAAAAGGATAGATAATAGAATTTTCACATTAATATCATCAATAATGAAATTATGTAGACAAAAAGTATTTTTTAATTAATTTATTATAATATATTTTTATACATAAAAAAGCTTTTTTAGAAAACTATATTTATTTTTTTTATTTTTTTTATTAATTTAAATTATAATAATAATAATAATAATTGAATCATTAAAAATGGATAAAATATTTGGAATCATGAGTTATAAATTTAAGGAAAATATCTTTTTTATTTCTTTTCATTATGAATATTAACCATAGTAAACTTTGTGACCAGGAAAAAGGGTAAATCAGATAATTATGGTCAAAACTAAAATGATATGGTATAAAAAATGACCCTAAAATTAACTACATTTTATTAGTTATTTTATTTCATCAATAATCATACAAGACTCATTTATATGACCATTTACTACCATTCAGATGACATTATGAACTTTTTAATATTTTATGTAAAGAAATGTAATAAATGTCACATTATTTTTATTAATAACTATAATATTTGTAAAATATATAAAACCAAAGAATATGTTTGGTTATAAGCACTTTTCTGAAATATAAATGATTTATATCCATCATGGTAATTTATAATTAATTTTTTGAAACAAAATTATTTCATTAATTTCATACACAACATTGACACAGTTATTGTTTTATTCGTTGAAAAATACAATAAATGATTTTAAAATCATTAAACGTAGGATAATTTGAAAGTAATAATGAAACAAAGTTATGTATGGACTAATTTGGAAAATTAATAATGTTTAAATTAATTATAATCATAATTAAAGATTCCTTTTTTTGTATTTGACATCAATTAAAATGAGTAGGTTCATAAATTAACTGAGTGATAGTTTATGAAAATAATAATTTTTTAAATGTTTTCCAAATTTATAAATTTTTTAAAGTGAAAAATTTGGAAAATATATAGTATACAGTTTCATTCCATATCCATTTATAGGTGAATTGTAATCTTAAATGTAAAATTATAACCCTTTAATAGTGAAGAAGATGTTATCATTGTTAATGTAAAAATTGGATAACCATGTAGTTAATAAAAGGGATAATATTTAAAATGATATAAAAACGTCAATAAATTTCATAGGATGATATCAGTTCAAACCTGTGAATTTTTTTATTCAAAATAATTATAATTTCGAATCATATTTATCTAGAATGTACTTATTATATTTTAATTTATTTATAATTTCAAAAAGTTATCCTAAACTTAATGATTAAATAACAGATCCACCATCACTTCTTTACATAAAATTAAAAAAATTAGACCAACCATGCCCTAAAATTACTCTTCCAAAAATTATTTTTAACATAATTTCGTTCTAGGTCCTATAAAAATATATACCCCAGGTCTTTTGAGAGAAGATATAAAGAAAGTTCAATAAAGAATAGTTAATCCAATTTACTAACTCTTTCAGTTTTATATCTTATTAAACTTCATATTCATGTGTTGTAACCATATTAAATACTAAATAAATTATCTTATATATAATTTTTTTGTTATAATTATGCTAAAACCATATTACATATTTTCTCCATTGTATTAAAAGTGAAAACATCACTTGTGTGTATGTATGACATTCCATCTCCACATAGTGATTTAATTGATTTTTTCTTCACCAATTAATTTGGATGATTATAAAGATGTATATAATATTAATTTATGATATTTTTGAAATAACTATGTTTTTTAATATAATAGCATATGAACCATCTTACCTTTAAATTCTTTGAAAAATAATAACGTCACTTGTGCGTTTGTATGACATATCTTCTCCACGAAGTGATGTAGTCTATTTTTCATTTATGATTTAAATGAATGTTAACAAGGTTAGATATACTATGTATATATATGATTTATGTTATATAATATTTTTTATATAAGTTATAATTATTATTTTCCTATCCATCATTCCATCCATTGAATGGTTCAAATAGTGTTCATGCGTACGTTGAGCCTACCATCTCTTAGAATAGTGCAACATGTTTTTCTATCTCTGTCAATATGGATGAATTACTATATATATACACTCAATATATATGATATTTATTACATGAATAATATTATTTATATTATGTAACATTGATAAAATTTAAAATTTAAAAACTTCTCAACAAAAATATACATGGAAAACAAAAAAAATATCACCCGAAAAAGTTATTCTAATAAGAAAATATTAATAAATTTGTTATAAAAGGTTATAAGTAAATCATATATGCTATGATTTATATTAATATTATTCTAGAATAAATTTATAATAAATATATATTTATTATACCTGACATTTGAACACATACAAAGAATGTCGGACCTGAGGTATGTGTTTCTCATCTCACTTTTACGTCTATAACACATATTCTTTATTCACCCCATATTTATTTTGTTTGGCTTATATACTACAACTATGATATTTTATATCACGAAAAGAATTTTATTCATTGTATTTAATGCTTCATTTGACTTTGTTTCTTTCATGGGGCTTCATATTCAAATGAATCCCATGTGGCATGGGTTCATTTCAAAATTTCATCATTATTCTGGATTGTTTAACCTTAAGTCACTAATAAGTGATATTTCTCTTATAAATCAATGATTAGCAACAAATGATTACAAAATATTTCAAATATTATCTAGTGATTTATTAATATCATTTTTACCCTTGTTTTATATTTTATAAAATGTTTTAAAAAGCAATTTTTGTTGTTTTTCAATCAAGATACTAGTTCACATTAATATAAAAGGTTGAAAATAATGTTTTTTAACCTATTCAACATGAATGTAAATTCATAAAATTAGGATGAAACAATAATTTGGATTATAAATTACATTTTTAAATGTTTATTTATGAAATAAAATTATTTATTTATTACATTCTTACGTTTACGATTTCAAAATTTGATTTTTAATGAAGAAATAGTGTTTTCCACAATCTATTTTTCTCTGAACATTTAAAATTATTTTAAACCATGTCAATATTATTTGAAATATTAATTTTTTTATATTCTCTAATAATACAATCCACTATATTTCCTCAAATAGTGTATGTTTATTTAGACTTGGGGAATGTATTGACATTTCATATGATAGTTTTCCAATATGGAAAGATATTTTTTTAAGGAGTATTGATTTAGTTGCCTTCTTTTTTCATATGAGGATTGAATTTCACTTATTATATTTTGTTTGGGGATATATATATCCCCTAGATGCATCGGTAGGTGTCATGATATAAACCATAATGGGTTTTAGTGGAGACTTTAATAATTTATTCCTATATTATTGTATACGGTCCTAATAGTATTTTCATTTGTTTAGGACCATGCCTCAATGGTATGTTTCAAATGGGTAACATAATGAATGTTTCCATTAAAAATTTTGTTATTGATTTACATGTGCTTATTTTATTAGTTTTAATATCCATGTATATCATAATTTGTCATGTGATTTTTTATTTTTCTTTTTTGATCATCATTTTTTCATTCTATATTATGAATAGTTATTATTTAAATGGAATTTATATAAATTATATGCATTGAAATATTATTTATTTTTATTTATTAATGATAGATTACACATTGTGAATATACTTATTATGAATATAATATCACACTTTCTTATGACCCCCTTCCCTAGGATGCTAAGATATATTTTATAACTGATATGAAAGGTTGTACTATAACAAATAATGGTTCCCTTGATGAAAACACAATGTTTTATTCCGTTTTTTCAAAATTAATTCAAAATTCATGTATGTATCAATTATTTCAAGAAAACCAAACTATTCTATCCTTTGAGATGCTATTCTATTATATGGTTTTAATTTAATAATGTTACCATTGGATCTAGGATACTAGTGTTTGGTTTATTACACTGTCTCCTTTTGAAGCTCTAATAGCTGGGATTCATAGGGTATGATCATACTTATCAAGGCTGTTACTTTCTTTATATGTGTAAAAATTGATTTATTATATCCCTATACATATAAAAATATTAATGGTGACTATATAATGACTATATTATAAATGGTTATAATTATTAATGGTATTTTAAAACCAACAGAATGTAACATATAATTGTTGAAAATAACCAACGTAGTGCAAGTGTTTTCAATATTTATATTACATAATAATGGATTTATTCATTCAAAATAGATTTACATTTGTAAATGTTTAAGTCATTACCCTATGAGTGGTCCTGTTTTTTAAAATTTTTATCAAGGATTTAAGATCTTCATAGTTAACCCACATCTGAATGATCATTTATTAATGTTACCACCTTTGTATTCAGTACATGTGAGGGGAAGGAAATATATTTTCTCAAGAGAGAATCATAGAACATATCATGTACTAGAGATAGGTTGGGGGGAGAGGTAGTTTATAATCCCCCACTACGATGCTATCAGTGATCTCAAATAGGATTATGTATCTAGAAATAAATATTTATTTCCTCTAAAACCTAAAATATTTATTCCATGTATATATAAAAAAGAACAAATTATTATCTGACCTTCAATAATAGGTAAAATCGACAACTGTCTTCATAAATGTTGTGTTGTCTTAGCACAAATTTCATTTAACCTCGAATTGTTTGATCATTCTCTATTATATCATGGATAAGGTAATGTCCCACTAGTTTATAATCTTTACATCCTTCCATCATGTTTATGTCCAATACCACTTCATATATAGACCCTCACAGTGTTCTATTTCAATAGTTGTAATTTTAATATTTTTTATATGATAACACCTCTAGTGGAAGGTGTTGATCCAAACATCTTTATAAATACACTTAATATTATCTCACCATATACTATATATTTTAATGAACCTTTAAGATTTACCATCCATCAAAGGGTGATAAGAATTACTAAAACATATCTCCTTATCTAAGTATTATTGAAGGATTCTCCATAACATCTAGGTAGAAATAAAATAATGATTAAATACAGTAGGGGGTGTAACTCCATGTATTTTTATAAGATCCCTTCTATATATCATGTCATGATGGTCAATATTAAAATATTACTTGATTGAACTGAAATACAAAGACTTGTTATAGTGGAGGAAAACCACCTTGATGGTTTTATTTCATTTAGGAATCTAGGGGAGTCATGTGATGATATCCAAGGAATTTTTTTTCCATTTCCATACAGATATTAGAAATGGATTAATAATACCATTAGACTTCAATATTTATTCCTTGAATTTTTTTCGTTCTAATAACCATGATAAAAAATCTACGATATCCCACTTCATGTTATAACACAATTTCTTTTGCTTCAAATATCTATACATCTTAGGGCCATTTGGATGAATAGAGAATAATGAGATATTCACATCATCCTTAAGTTCCATATTTAGTTCTAGTTTTTATGGGACACAAATCTAGGATGAAATCCAAATAACTCCATATTCAGAGAAGTTAAAATCTGAAACAGTCCTAGTTTTTTTGTGATTACATCATCATCTATCTAAAAATCTTCCATCTTATTATGATTATATGGTTGAGAATATATATGAGAAGGTTAGGATAAAATTCATTTTATTATTCCTATATCTATCCTTTTCATGTTCTAGAATATTGGATCCCTAACAATCCTAATAATGGAAAAGGTTATGTGAATCTTTATTTTCATAGCATATTACCACTTGTTCACCTTACCATGATGGTAATGTATTGAAAATTCATAATCCTTGATCATATCTAACCACATTCATTAACTCATATTATGATTCTGTTGGGTGAATTTATATATCAAACTTTTATGATCCACATATGTGTCGCACTTTTCTCCAATGTTATAATGTAAACATATAATAAGCCTAAAAATCATTCATTCTAATTATAAATCATGATTTGGATATTTTTTCTCTTGGGTAATTAATTTAATGGAGTCATAGGTTATCAATATTTCATCTTTCATGCTTATACAATATAGAACCTTTTTGTAAACATCCCTATATATCATAATTCCATCACCAGTGGTTGGAAATGTGAGAAAATGTGCATTGATTAGCCCTTTATATAACTCTTTACATTTATCACTAAATAAATGCGTCAAGACTAATTTTAATCCCTTAAATGTTCTAATTGTTATTGGTCTTCAAAATGATGATATGTTTCTCAAAAATCAACAAAAGTTCCCATCTAATCCAAGGATGCATTGAATTTATGTTCTAAATTTTGTCTAGTACATTCTTGAGTTTTCTTTATTTTTGATAAATACATATATATCCATTTATTTTTTATAATATTCTCTAGGAATGATATATAAACCATGAAAAATCACATTTACTATAAATAATATAAATCATTCCACTAAAATAGTTATTCAATACAATATTCAAATACTCCTTATTTCCCTCATCAATTTTGGAGTAAATAAGAATACCATATTTTATTACTTCCAAAACAATTTAATAGTAATACATAATTAATCTATTAATAATTTATATTATTATTTTTAGATCATTAGTGATTATAAATGGAATAAAAATGATCACATAGTTAATATACATTTTATGAAAATCAATCTTGGTTATATACTCATTTAATAACTTTACTTGATAAAATCCTATATGGATATATGCCTTAGAGAAGTACTATGGTCCACATATGAGATATAAAATGTTATCAATCCATTTAAGTGGATATTTATTAAATATAATTATCTTCTTGATCTCAAAATAATCAATTATCAGGTTCAATGACCCATCATTCTTTAAGACAATGAGGATTGGTGAACCCCACTACGATGAAAATGAAATTATAAACCCCTTTTCAAAACTCTCTTATAGATATTACTTATACTCCTCAAGATAAATTTTGTCCATTTAATATAGATTCATGTATATTGGGAAATATTTTGGTATAATCTCTATTTAGAACTCCACCGCTCATACAAGAGGAAGACCTGTCAATTCTTTAAGAAACACCTCAGTGTAATCCATCATAAGGGGAATGTCTTCAAGGACAATACTTTCCATATTCCCAATCATTTGAGTGAGATATACTGGCTCATAGAGTAATAATATAACTTCCTGAGATGATGAAACAAAATAACATTCCTCTCATTTCAAATTATATTGAATCAAAGGATGATTCGGGATACAAAGGGTGATTTTATTTTCTTATATGTTTTTGGTCGATCTATATAAATAAATACAATCAGTTCATAAAAATGAATCTAATTTCAATATAAGTATTATAAAAAGGTCTTATGTGAAGTTTTCCCAAATAATTTTATTCAGAGATGTCATTTTACATTTGATAAAACAACTGAACCATTCTATATCTTTGCTAATGAAATTCAAATCTATGTTTTGAGGGGTTTTTTGAATAGTTTCACTAAATTTGTGTGATATAAAAGAATGAGTAGAACAAAAAAAACTAAATTTTATATTCATGAATTAATAATTAGTATACTTATCACTACTTTATTTCTGGGTCCTTCTCAATATTTGTGATTACATAAGATTCCCATTTCAATATTGGATTTGGAGGATTTTTTCCTTGGTAATCATTGATAACCCTTGTCTTTGGGCATCGATTCACATAGTGTCCTTATTCCTTATATTTTATCCAATAGACAATATGATGAGGTCATACTATAGTTTTAATTTATTCTATCATATTGGAATGTTTTTCACATTATTAATCTCTATATAGGTGGCCTTCCTTCCATTATCTAAATCATTTCCTAGTCAAAATTATGTAATTTCATGGATACTTCTTCCTAAACCTTTCATAGGTGGAGTATTGGTCTTTCTCCCCCCCATTAGATTTCTCCATCACAACACTAGAATTAAATTCAATTATTTTATTCCTATATGTAGACACATTATACCTTTTATATTAAAAAATATCCATTTTTACATAGAGAGAACTTTGGAAAATTTCCTTGTATCTATCAATGTTCCAAATAGCCAATGCTTTTCATAGACACATCATTATCCCACCAACGAAGATACTAAATTTACATTTGGGGGAGGTAAAAAATCTAGATATGTATCATTCATGTATTGAGGTGTTTGAATTTATTATATAATGGATTCATCATCCATCTTCATAAGGTCAAGTAAATATATGTTTATTTAAATATAGTGAGTGTGAGGAAAATATTTTCTAAAAATCGTTTTCCATAATTCCTTCCACTCCATCACTTGGATATCATTCTTTAGATTCTTATTTTTGACCAATGTTTACTATTTATTAGGTTATATAGATATATTATAAACAAACACCATGAACTTATCTTTCTCATATAATTTGAGGATGGATAATATGTTTTCAAGGAAGTAGACAAATTGTTCCATGATTAAGGGATCAAAATGTATACTGAATTTCAGAGGCCCCTCTAGCATAGTGGTCTCAATTGAATATTGGTAATTATTTTAGGGATTTTTTTTCCTCCTAAGTTTTTGGTTTTATCCAAAACCTAAGTCACATGTGAATGTATTATCCCAAATATAAATATCACTGCTCCCACTGGGTTGGACATCTCATTTGGACAATCATCGAATTTCCCCTCGAAATGGTTTTATCCCAGTTTCTCCTATTTTGTTCCACTATCTAGAATAAATGGGAAATTATGGATTATTTATTATAAACTATTAAATACATAAAAAACATGAAAATTATAGGGGTATTTTATAATTTATATATATCACGTAACCCATGAATTTCAATGTTTCAATGGACATTATTATGATCTATTTCCTAATATAAAATCTTATGGGAATTTGATCACATTATAATGGTTTGAAAAAGGGATTTCAAATTTAATGATGAATATTTCATAGGATTGTTCAACTAGGAGTAAAACAATGACCATTTTATACACTTGGTGAAAACTAACTCTAGATTAATATAGATTTTCTTAGGTTTTAACCCCTAGATACACCAATTTCAGAACAATATCTACTTATAACATCTCGAGATGGGTGTAATTTCATGGAAGCCTATAATATATAGAATACCTTAATTTTGGGTGATTTTTACTATGTTTTGTCTTTTCCAAAATGATATCACTATTGTTTTTAATCATAATCCACGAGGAAAACTAATCTTTCCTTTGATAACAACGATGAAATAAAATAATTTAATTTAAATTATTTCATTATCTATTACATAGAAATATAGAAAAATACAACCATATATGATATTGAGGCATAGATTATTTCTATAAATAGGTACATAGCATATCTACTTGAAAATTAAATACAATTAAATAATAACACCATAACATTACATTAGATTCTCTGGATTCTTCTAAAATTCTATACGATAACCTAAGGAAATACAAAAGAAATGTGTAAGCTATAAATACTATTAAGGGAAAAATAAAAAATTAACATTATAAAAGTTATACATGTGAGTTAATATGTTTAAAAAATAACATAAAAGTGGTGAGAATCTTAAACTTGATCTTCAAAGCATGATATACATTGATAACAGGAAAACAACATAGGAATGTGAAAACAACAGAAAACATCATATCATAATTATATGTCGAGGATAAAACAATTAAATCATAACACTATGGTTATGATAACCTCCTATGAACCATACATATATTATCATTGGATATAACATTACCAAATTCATTGTATAGCTATATTAATAAGGGCCCACCAAATACTTGTCGTTCATATGATAGGGTCCTAAAAACACATGATAAAGGTAGAAATGAATTTCATGAATTTGGTAAAGTTAAAATAGTATCAAAATAAATGTTGAAGAAAAAATGTTAAATGATGAAAAGATATGAAGTAGATTTCGGTTCTATATAGAAAAAATAGCAATGTAGATTGTCACTCTACATGGAGTTCACCAAACAAAATTGTTTGCGGGTAACATTGACATTTTTCAGTGCTTGCGAATGAAACCATATATTTTATGGTGGTCAAATGGTGGTTTCCATCCACAAAAAATGACCTTAACCTTATAAAGTATATCATTTGATGGAATGGGTTGTATTTTTCATCTCCCACAGATTAAATCATTTATTATACTTGACATCCCAAATTGGGATTATTCAAACGAATTCGACATGGCCCTCCTTGGATGACTATACAATCTGGAATCTAGAACCCCCATTTCACTATAGAAAATCCCATAGAGGAACAAAAAATGGATATATATAATTATGGATAAATATTAAAGGAAAATTGTGAGGGGAAAAGATTTTTATTTGGTAAAATAATTTAAAAATGATAATGTAGAATTTGAACTCTTATGACCATTCGCAGACACAAAACTCTTTGTAGACACCAATTTGCGAAGATTAATATTATTTACTATTTGTGGTCTATCACCCCATAAAATAAAAATATATGTGCTGGGATCCCTTCCCTGCATAGCAATACAATAAGTTAGAGGAACATGAACCAGCGTAACAAAACACTACGTTGTAGGAACTCCCACCTATGTAAGAATATTCCAAGAAGATGGAAACCAAACCCACAAATAAAAACAATATGTTAGGGGAAACCCATTCTGCATAAAAAAACAATTTGGTGGGAAGCATATCCTACAGAGAAAATCATTGGGTGATATTTCAAATCCAAGGGTGTTTTGACCTCTAGCTTCCATTACATTCAACTGATTTGACAGTTGACCCTACCATGGACACTCCATGTCCCATCCTAATGGAATTCATCGTCAAACCTATTTTGTGTGATGCCTTAATCACTCAGTGTGACCAACAAAGGCCAATACCTCTCCAAAATCAACAAGACATGTATGATCAGATCGCATAACACACCATCTTATACTTTCAAGCATACATATCCTTGGTAATGGGGGTATCATTGGTAACCTCTGTTAGAAGGGGTATCATCGGAGTGTTCTCAAGTATACATTCCGATTGTTACAAGGACCTTGATCTTGGATGTTCTTATGTAAACATATCCATTTTGGGTAGTGGGGGAGCCTCTTATTATTCCATTTATTGAGGATTAATGATTTATCATCATCTAATACTCTCTGAAATCGGGATTATGGCATCACTCCTAGAGTAATCCCCTAGCACGAGGTCAACTAATAACCCTCTTAATCTGAAAATTTCATATAGAGGAAATTATGTGACTACCCAAGACACCAAAAAAATATGATATAGGAACATAAATGTCCTTTCCCTCTTACTTTGGGAACTCAACTTCCACGCAACATTGAAAAAAATTAGATTTTAAGATCCATAGGTCTACCACTTCCTCTAGTTTTTCACTATGATCATGATTCATGCATGTATAGTGGTTAGTGGAAGTCATGAAATCCAGATTATCCAAAAATGGGCCTCCTTCATAGGTGTAAGCCCCAAACATTTCCCCATCCTCATGGGACTCCATAGGAATAATCCCAAACCCATATGAACTATGTGGGATTTGATTCCTCACTAACTGGAATAGTTTTGAAGCCCTCTGTATGGTTTGAACCAGACACAGAAGTCCACCATAATATATTATAGACCATATCCCCAATATGGCCACATCTAATCTGGGACCCCACAACCCTTCACCTTCCATGGGCCGCTTTTGTGTAAGCCCCATAACATCCATTAATAGGCCTCTTCTGCCTCAACATCAATGCCACATGATGTTAAAATTAATAGTTTGGTTATTTTTACATGACCCTAAAATGTTTTTCCCATTATTTGGTTTTGAACTATTTGGGTTATGATTTCATTGTCATATAGATATAGGATTACCATATTATAAGTTCAATTTCGACATCAAAACAATTTTTATCTCACTAGATGACATGAAATTCCATAGATCCCCACTATGTGTCATAAAGTAGTTTCATAAGACATAATGAAATAGGAATCACTAAATACACATATAAAAATGGTACTATAGATTGAGATCCTCAGATACATTCAAATATCACTGTTGATGGAGAACCTCAAATACATACATTTGATTCTAAGTCCAAAAAATATGATAACTTTTGATAATCTTGGGGAGGCCCATGTCAAATTAGGAATGGAAAAAGAATTCATGAATATTAATTAAATCTATAAGTTTGTCCTGAAATAGGAAATAATGCACCTTAAAAGTTTGTGATGAGCCCTACCTCCCATCCTTTCACAATGTGAGTCCATAAGTGTTGTTGTCTAATGTCCTAAATATCTATTTCATTTGAAAAGAAGGATCATAAAAATTCTTGACTAAGGGAATCATTGGGTGTTTTTGGCTCCACAATCAAAACCCATTTGAAGACATTTAGAAATGATGTACATGATATTAGTGAGTGTTTATCATTACATGCACTAAGTCCTATACCAAATATACAATTACATCTCCCACCTATAATCTTCAAATATATAAGTAAAATACATTGGTCAAGGAGTACTTCCAAGATGGTACTCTCCCATATGTGTAGGTAACTTCAGAAGACCTATAGATTTGTAATCCACACTATGAAACCACTCAACTATGGTTGGTTTTCAAGAAAGAGACAACACCAATGGCCATATGAAAATGTTTATGAATACTATCACCATATAAAAAGAACACGTTACTCCATTACCTTAGGTAGACTGATGATGTGATCGTCGATGACTTAGTCATAGTGACATAGAGATCCTTCCCAATGGCTCCAAATTGGAATCGTCACACCCACCATTGTGTGGCCCATCATCCTCTACATGAAAATGACATCACCCCACATTCCCCTTTCGAAGTAATTCAGACTTTGGCCACTAGGATTACTTTTAGAGGGAAATGGTTGACAAAAAAGGGATAGAACTTCTTTCTCATTCATGTTGAACAATCAAACTAGTCAATTAAGGTTTTGACCTATGATTAGACACAAGTCCTTGCTGAAGCTTATCATGTACATTAGTAAATTATTATGAGAAAATCGAAAATTAAAATCCCTACACATTCATATCAATCCCAAACATTAAATATTGAAGAAAAATAAAAATAAAAACCAATCCCTTCTCATACATTTCAATCCATTCATTAAAATACAATGGAAAAAAGAAGATGAAAATACATGCTCTCACATATCCTTCCCACCATTCAAACACAATGGAATCCTATGTGCAGACACAAATAATTGCTCGTGTGTATCAATCCCATCAGTCAAATAAAAATAATAATGAGTAGATTAATATCCCTTCTGATGAATATTGAGTATTTTAGACAAATAAAATAAAATATATATAGATAATAATACATGACCATACATATCAAGTCTGTAAGTCAAACATGATTTAAAGTATTGATTATATGAAAATACCTACTCATATATATCAAGTCCATAAGTCAAATATAGTGGAAATGGAGTATATAAACAACACATTATATAGATATAAACCTTTCCAAAAAATATAGATAAAATTGGAAAATGAAAACTCATTTTCAAATAAATCAATTTCCATTGTCAAATACGGTGCTAACCAATGAGTAAATAAAAATTTATACTCATACATTTCAATCCCATCAATAAAATATAGAAGAAACAATGATATGTTTTTAATACCTTCTCATACATATCAATATCGTCAGTCTAATATGGTGGAAATAAAGAATATGAAAATATCATCCATTACATATCACGCTCTTCGGTCAAATATGGTAGTAAATGAGAATTTGAAAATCCATACTCATATATATCCATCTCATAAGTGAAATATGTGGGAAAATGAGTAGATGAAAATCCATGCTCATGAATATCATGTCCTCCAGTAAAATACAGTATTAATAATATAATCTATTAAGATTATATCGATTACGAACCAAGGAAAGACTCATATACCTTCCCCAACACCGAAATGTGTGTATAATCCTATTCTTGCAATGATGTTTCTCAGCATGTACTATAATGGATGGATTGTGATACATATATTCTTGAAAATATTTTGTAAACCTCGCATGAAGTAATGGAATCAATGAAATTTTCTTGGAGTTAGGATCATGAATTTTCTTACTTATGTGGGGTGACTCATCTGCACAATGAAAGGATCACACAAGAGTGAACATACACAACTTATCTTCTTTAAAAGGATGGCTAGAACCATTCTGCAATAAATGAACATTTGGATTAGGAACAAATTCCCATTAAAACTAGGGATTACTAGCCTATTTCAGTGGATTATCTATGGTAGTCATATAACCCTAATGAAATTCCAGATACTCTTCATCATTCTCTGACAAAAACACAATAGTAACCCGAATCCACTTCCATGCATGGGGATCGCAATTCACAATGCACGGTCCCAACCTCTCATGGAAGGACATCAAAAAAGAACTTCCTTTTATATAAATCCCAAATTACAGATATGGCTTAGGACCTTTCTCTGTTGAATTCTATATTTTTTGATTCCATTAAAAAATATTATTAGTAGATCATGAGCTTTTTGGTCTGATACCAAATTAAGAATGAAGCAAAAATAGGTGTGAAGGACATCCCCATAGCATGACTACCAAAATCTATGGAGGTCCTCACCAAAATGATTACCATGAAGAATTTCCTCATGCTAGTAGTTTGATGAATCATGAGACCGAGCTGCAAGATTAGTTCCATAACATCCCTTATCATGGCTAAAATATCAATTAACAAGAAGGTCCTCCCCTTACTGAATCATGTATCAGAAGACGATCATATTCCTAGGTTCTTGGAAGGATAGTTCTGGTGATGTATGACACACTATCTATGATAGGATACATCCATTGAGAATTATAATTAGTTCCAATGTAACATCATCTTCCAAACCACCTCCAAAATGTTTCCATTCTAATAAAACCCCTAGTAGAACCACTACCTTTGAAAAGGTGGCATGAAACTTCCATGTTTGGGTTAATAAAGTTGAGGAATCCCTGGAAGAAGAATTATAAAATATGTTACTCAAGAGAAGAAAAACTTATTGATATAATATAACCATCATGTTTTTGACCACAACCACATCCCAATTAAACATTCCATTGTTAATTTTAGGAGAATTTATGCACAAAATCCATATAAATATTTAGAAAAATCACTACCACATAAATTTGATGTAAATTCTATATGATCGGTATGAATCTAATGACCAAATATTGGGAAAGATTCATCATTTAATAAACATGTAATCCATTACAACTACATGGAAACTGTGATCAGTGTAGCTCTAAAAAGTTCATTTATTGGAAGACATAAATGAATTGAATTAATTATTTTATCTAATCATCGAAAAGCCATCTATTGTTCATATCTAGGGATGGAGTGCACACAGAGCTTAAATTTCATTCCTTGCCCCAGTCAAAAAGATTATCTACAGATTACCACCTATAATTCCATCACTCTAGGGAGATTATAAAATAAGGATTCGACTCAAGATAGCTGATTCACTCATCATGAATCATCACTAAGTATGTATCGAAAGTATCAATCCCAATGAGAGAAAGTTATCAAAAAACTATTGAACAAGGAAAATGATAACATTAGCTACGCTTATTGCTTAATAGAAGTCAATTATTAGGTATTTTCGATGTCCTTGGAAGAAGGTAGTTTTCTCATAGATCATTCATGGGACCCAGATCATGATTGAATAATCATGCACATGATCAAGAAAGAAGTGGTAGTAGGAGTTTCAACCACATCACATGAATATCCCCACCTCATTGGGATGGGGTTATTTTTTCACACACAGTTCCCCTTTAGAGCCAAACAATTATACACTGGGAATGTCAATAAAAGACCGAGAGAAACCCCATCCCACAGGGTTGGGTCCATTTTTACCTCTAACCCCACATCAATGGAAATCAATTTTTACAGGGGGTAAAATAGTAATTTGGTAACCCATTTTTTCCACTCATTCAAGTAGTACCCCATGAAGGAACATTTATGACAAGGATATGAAACAGTTTCCACCAAGTCACTCTTCACCGTGAAGCCCAAAGTAGATATCAGGATAAAGGGAAGAGGTCTAGTAGAAAGCACAAGCAACCCTCATTTCATTCATTTTCAAGTAAAAAACCTATAATTCATTATGTGTGGGTGAAATTCATAGGCGAAAATCCTATAGATAACTCCAAATATGACACAATAATAGATAAGAAAAGAGATTATGTTTCTGCTCATAATGTGGTACACACTGAGAAAAATGAAGGAGGTGTGTGTACATGGAAATAAAGAGTGTCTCTTAATGTGGGAGTTCCATCAACCAATCTATTAATTAATCTTCATTGAATTTCCTCCAAAGAGAGAGGAGAGGGAATGTTTTCATAAAACCCACCTATAGAAGGGATTGTATCTCTTACACATGATAATTATTCTCATGATAAGAGGAATATATAAAAGAGTTGAGAAGATGAAACAGATTTTTTTCTAAGGATGGATTCCAACTAGATATGCTCCATGAATAGAGCCTCAAATTGCACCTCCAAATAGTTTAACTTAGAAAATGGATAAACCCATTGATTGATGTGGAGACATGGTATCCACCAAACCATGTTC
The DNA here is from genome assembly GCA_963277665.1 of Viscum album. Classification (NCBI taxonomy): domain Eukaryota; kingdom Viridiplantae; phylum Streptophyta; class Magnoliopsida; order Santalales; family Viscaceae; genus Viscum; species Viscum album. The sequence continues at coordinate 1,257,192,086 of OY728134.1, forward strand.
ATAGGAAATAAGTTTATCTAGACTAAATCGTGGATATATATCACGAATTCCCACCACTAGGGAAACAATCTGAATATATTTAGAAGAACCATAAAAATATATCCCCCGATAGATATAAGCTGCAAATAATAGTGGATCTAATGAATAATTACTTGCTTGATACTACTCCTACTCAATATGATATTCACTAAAACGATAATAATGTACTTATCAATACAATAAAATAAATTCCCACTCGATTTGAAGCCATAGAGAAATTATGCATGCCCGTATCACCATAATAGAATCTATACCCTGAATTGGTGACTAACATCCACCCTCTATCAACTTTCTTGAGAACTATGTTTCCAATATTCAATTTCTAAAGAGAAAAAAAAAACATCTGGCAAACATTTTATCCCATTGTGATCCTATGATGGGATCCACTAAGCATTAAGCGGTAGACAGACATATATGCTTTATTAAAAAATTTCAAGGGCCAACCTTTTTCTAATACAGTCATTTTCTACCTTGATCAATCATGGAATTAGAATATATCCATAACAAGATTAAAATTCATTTCATTTCAGTAATATAATATAAAAAGATCGATGACATATAAAACTACCTAAAATAGGAGAATGGGAGGGTCTCAGATTTCATGTCACAATAGAAGGGGCTGAACTACTCCCTGAGCTTGCAGCATCCCCAAGATGATTTGATTTTTTAGTATATTGAAACCCTCTGTGATAAGTTAAGAACACCACTCATCCCAATATGACATACATATATGTTTTAGGATTTTTCTAAAATGACTCAAATAATGGAGGAATTAAAATAGTGAAATAACTCATGTCCAAAATTAAACCAGTATCCCTAGTGAAAATAATTATGTAATCAAAGTCTGTAATCATCACACTTAAGGAAGCATAAATTATATATCCAGCTCCAAAACCCAAAAATATCATGAATAACCCCTTGGGAATCAATTGAATCATTCAAATAATCAGTATGAGAAGTGTAGACCTAGGAAAAATAAATTTTAGGAATAATAGAAAAATAATTACTCATTATGTTATGAACAAGGCCCCAGCTACTATGAAACAACTATTGAGAATGATTAATGTTGCCTACCAAAAACCAATGGGACTGACCGGGTGGGTTTCAATAACAAGGAAGATTATTTACCCATTCATAGAACACTGGGGAACACCATAAAGGAATGATTCATTTCCAAATAAATCCTTCAAAATATATTGAACTATAGGAAAGTAAATATGTGAATAGTTCCAGCACATGTAACTTATATTTCTTCTAACACACCTGAAGAAATAGGGGAATCTCAATATGTTACTAGAAAATGTGTGAAGAAGTATTAAAATAGGATGAATTGAAAGAAAATAAACTACACCCATCATATTATCCGAGCATAGCTAAAGAAAAAATCTATTCCCATAACCACTTTCTCTATAACACATCTGACTCCATGGGCATCACAGTCCCCCAAAAAATTGAATATTTGAAATAGAGACATGAAATATAGGGTCATAAGAAAAGTAAGAGGATGAAATAGTGCCATGTAAGAAATTGGATTTTACTATCTTAATCTTTATAGATACATATTGGGAATGAAAAGCTATGTCCCACCAAAGAGTACCACCAGAAATGGTCATCGAGACAAAATCCTCATAAGATGAGGAATTATTCTGTTATTACATTAATGTCAGTCATTTAATGGATCCAATCACAAATGATGAGTATAGTTATGAACTCAATATCCCTACACTCGATTAGGGAACTAGAGGAAGAGGCCCCATGAGCTAAGAAAACATGAGAATATATTGTCTCTATAGAAACCAATTTCTATACACATCCCTAATTGGAAAATCAATGTTTTGGAAACTCACAAAAGTTAACTACTATGAGTCTAAAATTATCTAGTAAATCCACCTTAATATTTCTATATTATCCTTCATCCAATAGTTTGTTAATATTAATAAGAGTGAGTAGAATTTTTTGATCACCATTTGTAGGAAAACATTCATGTTTCATCAAAACCATCACAAACATGAGTACCTTGAATTACTTTTTCAAGGGAAGATTCATCTATATGCAGCACTGGATCCCCTAATATGACTGTGAAACATCATCCACACTTTTTGAATCCTACCCCGTTATCCAAAAAAATTTGAAATCATGAATAAATTAAACCTTGTATGGACAAATTTATCAATACTTGATGCCCTAAGATTATGAAAATATTTTAGGGAAGCATATATAAAGGCTCTATTGATCCACCAAGAGTTTAAAACTGATGTTTCCATTGATGAGATATATCAGACAAAGATTGATCCTATAGAGTGTCACATAATCATCTATGTTATAGATCAAGATAAATATGGGGCTATATAGGGACATATAAGACCCTTGTATGTTTTTGGGAGGATATGTGGTATCTATATACTATAAGATTTCATTGAAAATTGACAAGGGTTAATATCATTCATATATGGACACTACGCTGACTAGTTTACAAATGAGAACAACATAAAACATTCTCTAATAACAATATAGGTATATGAAAAAAGTGACCAAAATCTACTGCGCCAAATAAAATTCCGTTCCCATTTTAGGTACCTTGTTTCTGACATATAATTTCTAATTGTTTTGTGTGATAATAACTTCAATGTTTTTCTCATAAGTCCCTGGTTACATCAACACATGGAAATCACCTCAGTAAACCATCAGTGTATCAAATTATATGTTAATGAAAAAATCTGGATGTCACAAGCTGATACGGCCTATTTTTAATACTTTCAGTTTCATTATATTGATTTAGGATTCTATTAGAGGGGGAAGGACATACCATGATTGATGGTGTCACTTTGGTCAATTATCTAAATAGTCTATAAATTTCATCAGACAACCCCTTAATGAATAAATGTAGATTATGTTCCACCCATAAATCCATTCATGAATGCGCTTCCAGATTTAGTCACACATTAAACAATAATCAGTCTTCACAATTGGGATTGACATCATTGGAGAGGTAACTACTGCTCATGAAAATGGTAAAATATCAGATGAAAATTCCATCTATAAATTCACCAATATTTGAAAATATCCTGCCTCACCATAAAACTCAAAATTATTTTCTATGTCACTAAAATAGAATGAAGAGTCTCATTCTCCATCCATCAATCGATCCCCTCTAGATTTTAAAAAATACTCCACATTTTGACATGGGTCAGATTAAGTCACATCAAATTCAATATGTCAAAATGTAGACTCCTCTCTTAACTATAAGGAGTATACTTCATCACCTACTTCCCAAGATTGTATGGTATAAGGGGAAGAAGAAGAGGTGTAAGTGGAAGAATAAGAATAAGAGGAACTCTAGGATACCCCTCCATTGTATAAGGAGGGTGTCTCCACTACAATCAATAACATAAAGAGATAAATATAGGTACAAAATTTTAACCATTTTAAACATTGATTAGTTCATCCATTTCTAATAAATAGAAATATATATATATACCTTCTTTCTGAAGAACTATTGGGATGTCATTTCTGGGAATTATATTTAATTTCTAGGTCTCGATCCCAAGTTGGCCACCCACCACTTAGTCAAGACATAGAACTATTGGGGATATATGAAGGAAACTAGAAGGATAAATCCAACATATTCTACAAAAATTAAAGTTGATATTGATAAGTTCATCAAGGAAAAAATCATTTGGGATTTCCAAAATCTTTTCTTTCTAGATAACATAGTCCATGCCAGGAAAAATAATTCGAAAATTAGACTTTTTAATGATTTTAGATAACTCAATCGGTACTATCTAATGGATGATTTCCTATTCATTATCATATTACCATTGATTGATGAAATACTTGTATATCAATACTTCAATATTATTTATTTCTATTATGGGTATAATCAAATCTGTATGTCCAAAGAAGATAATAAATTCAGCAACTCCATGTCCACTAATAGAAATTGATTGTATTGGGTAATTCCTATAAGAATTATGGATGACAGTTATACATACCATCATGCCCTGCATCGAATCTTAAAAAACTTTATAGGTATTTTTTCAATTCCTACATTGATGACATAAGTTTTAAAATCTATAAAAATTAGGAACAGTTGGATAATTTTGAAACCATATTCCACAAAATATTATAGCCCAAACAGAAAATGAACCCCTTGAAATTGTTCATTCAAAATTACATTCGGGAAATTCCTTATCTTTTTCATATTTGATTGTGGAATTGATGTCATCCCTGAAAAAAAAATTTATCCTTAGAATATCACCTCATAAAACCTCAATGAGTTAAGTGGACTCTAAGAAAATGAGGAAAATATTTTTTGATTTATAGTTAACCGTAACGAAAAATGTCTTCTCTTCAACTATTTGATGAAAAGGTAGTTACATATCAATAGAATGAGGACTTTCATGAATTATTAGATAGTATTATGTAATATATTTTTAACCATGCATTGGTAACCCCTACTATCAATGGAATACTGGAAAATTTGAATGTGATAGCCCCAGAACAGTCACAGGGTTCCAAATTTTCACATACAAATGATGTTGGAAGTGAATAAAACCATTATTACCACATCTATACCATGATAAATGATATGTATCATTATTCAATTATCAAGAATATCTTTCTAGTGAAAATATTTCTAGTCCAAAATATGAGGCACTATCTATAACATCATGAGGTCCATCTATTATGTCATAACAACGCGACTAGATACATCATCAATAATACCATATTGATAGGGAGTCTATGACTATGGGTGGTGATTTTGAAGTAGTTTTATATCTATTCCATGCCTAAGAACATTGTTAAAGTCCATGAATTGGTAGAATTTATAGAAAAACATCCATCAGTAAAAATATAATCAGTAGATACTAAACTATGTGATGAAGATGACTTCTCTATTCACTAGGTAACTCAAATATAGGCTATGTATATTTGATATGTGTTTAGAATCCAAATATGGAAGATAATTAAGTACCCAAATATCAATAATGTTAGGTTGGGAGTTATTATCCTTTAACTATAAAAGGTTGTCCTACCATACTGCTTCATATCATAAGAAACATGTATGATTAATGATGCAGAATATCAATTCCTCTGTGCAGGGTTGGAGCTGCTAATTCATGAACTTGTATGTATCTTAAACATAACAGGTGATTAAAAATTGGACATCAAATTGATCATTTGTGATTATAAAATCATAAAAGAAGATTTGACCCCCTAATCGAAAATCCCTAGGGACTGATGGAAAGATTACCTTTATATCCAACATTGAATCACATATCATGGTAATAGAATTCCGAATAAGATGTATTTGAAAATGTTTCCATGAATCTAGAAAATCCAGACATGGATAAAATAGTCATCTACACTGTGCACTGTCGAAGGGTCTCAGATTTTTTTCATGAATAAACAGAAAATATTGATGAAGTTAGTCCCATACATGAACCATATTGTATTACTGTTGGGTGGGATGAAACCCATTATAGAATACCTTCAAAATGGAGTAATCCCATTGGATAGAGTTAGGGAAGAAAATTTTTGGTGATGATAAATTTTCATTATTTTATATAATAGAACCAAGCATCAAATGGTCCTCTATAAACGGGGCCCTAATATTTTCCATCATAGATACTTTGATTGAGAAGAGACTATTACTATATTGAAAGAAGTGTGTCCCATAACCTATGGAACCCACTTGTCAGGTTTCAATATTTCTAATAAAATTCTGAGTATTGAGTAATACCGGCCCACGATGATGTAGGATTTCATCTAATTTACTAAAAATATTTATTTCTATTACGTTCACTCCAAATACATTCACAATCCCCCATTGTTTCTCCACACAACCAAATACTTCTGTACATTTTTGATATGGGGAATGGGCATTGTGGTACCATATCCACCCACCACAACAAAGAAGTCTAAGTACATTATAATTACAACTGGCATCTTCTCCATATGGGATAATGATATACCCCTCAATTAAGTCTGGGCAAGGAATGTCATAGGATCCATCAAACCCAATATCATTAACTGATTTAGTGTCCCATAAAAACCTAAAGGACAATGGAACCAATTCACATTCTATTGATTTTTAGAAGATATATTTGGATCATAACATCATGTACAACTATTAATCATGCTATAATGGAGTGGAAAATGGATATAAAGAGGCCTTCAATAAGACCATGTCATATATACTTGGAAATATGGTAGATAAGGGGAAACAAGAATTCGACACACATGCTTCTAAATACCTTGTGGGCATACTAGATTACAACCTTCACCACTAAATAGTTGAACCCATACTAATTAGTATATGGGAAAAAGTATTCCCTCCCAATCGAAGTTCAATTACCCTCTCTCGTTGTAACACCCTATGATTTCATAGTTATTTATTTTCTTTAAATTCAATAGCTTACACTACATGCAACACCGAGATCGAGCGCTCCACGACTTACCAAAATGGCCATTCAAATGTGGTTATGAATAGTATTAACTTGATTTTAAATTTTATATACTCCATATTAATTTAAATTATGTATTATGTGTTTATTAGACATATTATAAGAACAAATTCAAATTTTCTGATAAAAAATGTATTTTTCAAAAAAATCAATTTTACCAAATATTAATGGAGAACCCTTTTTAAATCCTATATTTGAACCTTTTACATATTCAATTTGACAATATAAAATTCTCATTTATAATTGGGACATCAATATTTACTTTGGATTAAATTTTGTTATTTTTCTAATAATATTCAATTTTTTATTAATAGTGAGAAATACTGTATTTTAATTCAAAACTGCCTTTTAATCAAATTTATTTATAAGGTAAGATTATATTTTAAATTGTTTTTGATGTGAAATTAGATTATATTATTACATTATAATCCGATTCTGCTCACTGTAATTAATTTCACTTTGAAATTATACATAAAAAAGTGTCAATCTTTTGATGGTTATTATTTCTTAAAAACACGGTATTTGTTTTGACAACGAGACTTAATTTTAAATTAATTAATCCAACTTATATTTTTTTAATTTTTTAAAATAGATATAATTTTTTAATTCAGAATATCAAATATATATTAGGCTGAATTTTTGGTATTTTTCTGAAAAACATCAATTTTTGATGAATAGTGAAACCACTAAGTAGTAGTTAAAAATCCGACTTTTTTATTTAAATGAAATTTTACCACTTCTGTGAATTAAATTTCAAAAATCCAAGATACATGGTTGTTATTAGTAAGTAAAATGTGGTTCAATAAGGTGAAAATAATTTTTTTTGAATAGTAACTTTGGACTTTTATTTACTGCGGTTAGAGGTAAATAGGGCAATTCAAGGTAAAAAGAATATTATAATAACACAAAATTACCTTAACAGTTATCCTAACCTTATTAGATGAGTCATGGACAACCATTATAATCCTTTGGTCGATTTTTGGACCCCATGGATCCACATATGAATTATAATGACACTTTATTTTAAATTACTTAAAGTAAAGGCAAAAATAACATAAACAAATATCTTTTAGTAAATAAATTTTTACATGGGGTTATATAAGTCTTCCTTTCGACTATAAATATTAATTGGAAGAATAAAAATATTTCCTACATTATGGTATTTTTTAAATAATTTTTAGACATCATATAAATTAAATTATTTATGACACAATAATGATGTAGTATTTACCTCATTAATAAATGATTTAAATAAATAAGATAATTAATATTAGAACAATATCAAAAACCTGTGAAATTCTTATTAGATGATTTTACATCTACCATGAGTAATCGTATCTTCTACATTAATTAGTTTTGGATCTTTGTAAACTTAATATAACTATATAGTAAAATAATATTTCCACACTTTCCTAAAGAGCCCCCCCCCCCCTTATAAAAGGAAACCACTTCTAACTCATTACATAAACCTCTCAAGCACCTTATATCATCAAAAACCAGACCAAATAAGCAATCAATATCCATATCTTACACCTAGAAGTGTTACCTTATAAATAATTCACTTTAATAAGTCCTTTTGGTTCAAACCAAAGGAAGTTACTCAAATTGAAGGTAATAGTTTCTCTAAAATTCTTTTGATTTATTTTGTTTTATTTTACTTCTCCACCCTCTAAACTCTTATTATTCCATTATTTTATGACAAAACCAGTATCCTCAATATACTATTATGTTGTTATGAGAAGTAATATAACTACCCATACACACGCCTCCATCTAATGGGTGAAGAACATATTGTTTCTGTGGTTGGCTAACTAACACCTCATGAAACAATGATTGTTCGATTATCTCCTACCACCTCCCATGGTGGTAAAAACAATGAAACTGTATTTTTATATGATATATATTATCTTTATGTTTTCCTTGTGCTTCTATATTTTCCATTAATATCATACCATAATGGTTTCCATTATGGGTAAAAGGTGATAATTTAATTGGAGGAAGTGCGGACTACCGCCCCCTCAAAGTGATATGGCTCGTTAATGACTTGTGTTGGACGTATAAAGTATGTAGTTAATGGAATTATAAATGATAATATACTATAATTATAATATAACTTTGTATCATTTTGTTTTAATTTAATTAAAATACAAAATAGAAATGAAAGTAGCGTTTATGCGTATGTACGACTTACTGTCTCCATGAACAATGCATTCAATTTTTATCTCCAAATGTTATGTACTATTATAAATACATATATATACTACATATATAATATATATATGATATATAAATAATTTATATCATTCTGGCGATAATGGAAGTTTGAACACATGGAAGAATTGTAATTATAACAAGTTCATTTTTGACTCAAGTTTCGAACATCAATAAAATACCCAATATAAACTGAAATAATTAAATAATTGTAATAAAAAGGTAATAAGTGATATAAATGGAATAATAAACTTTCAAAATGTTATTAATCATTTATAAATTAACTTATTTTTATTATTTCGGAATAACAACGAACATATAAGACAAGTCAGACTTGAGGTAAGGGGTTTCTTATCTCACTTTTAATTCTGTGAGATTTATATTGTTTGGAACTTATTTATTTCATGTGGTGTATTGTGTACTTCCATTTGATATATATATATATATATATATATATATTATCATGATTTTATTTATATTCATGGTAATATGTGATTCAATTTGTGGTTATGAACTTTTTGTCATATGACTCGACTGATTACAACGAAGTAAGGGTTTTTCATCTAACTTTTTATTCATGTGAGATTAATTCTATATTGGCCACTATTTCCTTTTGTGTGGTGTATGTACTGTAAATTATTTTATTCATTGTGTAATATAATTTAATTTATGGGTACTTACATCATCATATTATGATCCTTCTTTCATGGGGTGAATGTTTCGTAAGTTACCAAATCAGTAAGGTAATTTCAAATTTCATTTTCCACTCATTCAGATTTACGCATACTTCATTAAATAATTTACTCCAATATTATTTTTGGAATCAATATTTATTATTTATGTAGTAATTTCCACTACCCTTTGTGTGGATATACTGTTGATACACATAATCACTCCATTGATAATTTCTCAAGTCATTGATATGAACGTGATAAGAGTAAACTTAACTCAATTTCCATTCATTGAGTTAAACATGAAATTAATTGGTGTTGTTTTTAAAAGAATATGAGTGAATGTACTCTGATTTATTTTCACTGAATATCCAATAACATTATGTCATTTATTTATCCTTAACATAAGGATATAGTTTTTATAAGGGACTTTATGTCGATTTATATCCAATTGAGACTTCTTTGTTGTTATGGACCAATTAACTTTTATATAGTGTATATACTATCCATTGACATAGTATATCATGATATAATTTATTCTCATGATATTATAATGTTTTTATCACCTCAATTATTTGTATTCAAGCATCTCTCATTTGATTAGAAACTCTAACTAAAATATCATTTTAAAATGTTTTAATGATTTATTCTTCTAAATATTTCTCATCAATGTCCATGTTTTAAAAATGGTTTTAAGGATTTATTTATATGGAAAATAATATCTTCAAATTAAAATCCCTTTTAAAATTTTCAAATTGGTATGGGAAAATTTTATTCAAAAATCTATTTTAAATGACTTCTTGATAAACAGTGAGACTTTTAAATGTTTTCAAGAAATAGGGGGATATTTCTTTCATATAGTTTTGATGATTATTTTCATTTATGTAAATATCCTTAATTATTATCTATTGAGGTTAATATATTATAATATAATCTTCTATATGGTAATGAATGAGTTAAGTTTGACTATGGATGTGCTATTTTTATGCCATTAACAGTTTGAGGTTAAGGTTTTGACATTTTGTATGCTATTTTTAATATGAATGTATAGATTATGTTTCACCCATTTCATATCAGGAATTCATTGGAATTAATTAGTGATGGTTGGAGCCCACTATAACTCCTTGATGCATCAGTAGGTCTCATTAGAAAATTAGACAAGGAATTGGCAGAGGCCTTTCCTAATTTTTGATATAAGGTTTTGGCCAAGGCCATAATCATTTTTAGATGTCTTGGATGAGGCTTTGAAAAAATGTTTTAGAATGTCCAACATTATGCATTCCATCATTATGAGATTATCTATTGATATTTCATGTGGTTATTTGACTAGTAGAACACCCATGACTATGTTTTAATTTACTCAGCCCATATTCTCGCAATAAAGTGCTCAATTTTTTTATTTGTTAAGGCATGTGTTTTCAATTATTAACCATTCCTAATGTTTATGTTATATTCCATTGTATTTCTTACTCCTAATGAGTATCTGATCTCACCCCTTTCTCATGTTTTATTTTCCTAGGATATAAAGTAGTTAGTTATGAGTGACTTGTAGGAATAATCTTGGAGCTTGGATGTTTCTAATGAAATAAATTAGTGTTGTTCTTGTTTTTAAGTTGTAATATCGAACATAAGTATCCATATTGTTTCCAGGAATACAAAACTAATCGGTCTTTCGGGACTTGATTTTGTATAATAATTCCAATGTATAAAAATAATTCACTGGCTCTGGGATTCTGGGGTAAGGGCGTTACATTTGGTATCATAGGAAGTTTAGTACAAACCGTGGAAACTAGATTTAGATAAACACTGATTAGTGCATATTACCCTAATATATACTTTGAGTATTAGTATAGAATAACTTTATAGAATTTTGGTAATGTTGATATTTTGTGTATTTTACAAGTAATACATCCCTATCTGGATACGAGCAGGTAGAGGTGGCTCTGGCTCAGATGTACTTAGGAGTGAAAACTCTAACAAGGAGTTTTGGGCTTGACCTAGATTATCCTGGTACACAACAATAAGTATTGCTGAACTCTTGGTTACAACAGTCCCCAGGGATATGCTTAGGATAATTCACATTTTCTTTACAAACCTATTTGAAGGATTTTAATATAAGATGAAAATAAATAACCTTCGTTAATCCTAATGTCTTTTAGATTAAAAATATGGTGTTATGATATTCTCTAAATGATTTTTTGACTCACACTATGCTTTCAGTGTTAGTCAATGGATGGATTCCAAGGAAGTAATAGTAACATTGAAGATAATGTACAAGGTGGACCTAGTGGTGGAAATGAGAAACGAAAAGGAATGTTGATAGGTTTAAAAGATATCATGTTCATGGAGAATCAGTTTTCCAAAAATATGATCAACAACATATTTATTAATCAACTCCTAGACTCAACAAATAAGAGAAATGTGGTGAATGATAAGAGCTCCAGCAGTGAAGACCATGGAGAAAAGAAAGCCCATTTTCCATCATTCAGGAAATGTGGAAGGAGACACCTATGAAGGTGTCTTAATGGAATAAATAAATTATTTATGTGGGGAAAAAAGACATAATGTAAAGAATTACAGATGAAAAAGGAAGAGTACCATGGAAGATAACAAAAATGGTCCCAAGAATCCATTTATTGTTATTTTCCATACATATAGGGGACCTATCCATTTCTTGAGTGAATTCCATATTCTATAGGATATACTCTTGGTCAAGGAATAAGCTATGTGGAAATAAATGGATGGCGAAATGTTTAAAAAGTGTTAGTGCTCATTGTTGATGGGATTACTTTGGAAGAATTTTCTCTTGTATTTGTAACCCTGCAGTTTGTTATGTGAAAATGATATTTGAGGAAGAATAATCTTTTCTCTTATGGATATAGTTCTAAATAACCATTTGGTTTTATATTATCATTGAGTTTGAGGGAATTACAAGTTATTAAACATTGGGATGAAAATGAGAGGTATGGGATAACATGTGTGATGAAATTTTGTTATAGTTACATTGAGGAATTTATCTCATTTTTGGGAATATAAAAAATTTAAATATTTTTTTAAACCGTACAACATGTAGACCATGTGAGAACCCATCACATCATACAGAGGTATGTGAATCAAATCCAAAACCATAGTGTGATTGGGATTTATCGTCTACCACTGGACTACGTGAAGTCCCAGGTTAGTGTGACTAATTCATTTTAGCTAAATGATTTTATTTATCAATTATAAGTTGATTTGTGATCATATTTCTTATCAAATGGATATCCTTAGTATAGGAAAATTATTTGGTGATTAAGTGATAAATGTTATTTTGGAAGACGTTCGCTCTATTGGGAATACTATATGTCTAAGGAAAATAGAATACTATGGGATTTCATTTGAAGAGTAATGGTGTTTTTTTACATAAGTTTTTTATTGTGGATTTATAGAGATTTGGGTTATTTATGGAAATGATTAACCTATAATAGAGAATATGTGATTAGGTTAATTAATTTTATGTATTTGACTTTAAGAGTAGTTGATATTATTTAGAGATACAATATATCACGGAAGACTATATAAGAAAATTTTTCTATGTTTTGTCTTTCAATAATAGTTTAGATTATATTGAAAGATTATATGGACAATTGTTTATTGAATGGTGTGTATTGAACTTTGGGTATTGTTGGTTTACTTTTTGAAATTAAGATTAGTATTTCTTTCTGTAAAGTATTGTCCTTTCGGGATCATCTGATCTTTTACTAACCATTTTGGTTTTGGTTAATCTCTAGAGAAAAGGGAAATATATAGTTCATCGATTGTGGATTATTTAATTCTCTATAAGATTATTCCAGTGCTTCAGGTGTGACCAAGTCATCTTTAATACTTATCATTTGGAGTGAATGTTGAGTTTGTGGTAATAAGTAGAAGAAGGATAAAACTCTACTTGTTAAGTATATTTTCGTTTTCTTATTTTATGAATAAATTAATTATTAAACTTTAGGGAAGGTATCTTAAAAAAAATTATGTTATCCTAATGCTTTATGTTATTTTGAAACAATGATATTTTAAATTGTCATAGATTGATGGCTTTGAGACCCTCAATTTTACACTTTTTTGTGATTGAGGACCACAATCACTCCCGATTAAATATTTACTTTTTTCTTCCTATTATGTGTCTCTAATTTCCACCAAATTTATCCTAATAGAGTTCAAAATTTGGTGGTGAATTTCTCATGTCCATTTCCTTTTTATTATGACTAAAATTTTTTAACCCAATTTCCGATGTGGGTTTTCCACAAAGGTATTTTTCTATTTTTAACCTTTTATTTTCTATGAATAATTAAAAATTTCGAGGATCCATTTTATCGAAGGATTGGAGAATTTAACACCACAAGATTTTATAGTAAGTTGTTTTCTTAAAAATAAAAAGCTTGCGCTACACGCAACACAGAGTTCGAGCGCACCACAACTTACCAAACTAACCGTTCAAAAGAGTTTATGAATTGTATTAACTAGATATTGAATTTTATATACTCCGTATAATTTTAACTTATGTATTTTGTGTTTTATAGACATATTATAAGAAGAAATTCAATTTTTCTGATAAAAAATGTATGTTTCAAAAAAATTAATTTTACTAAATTCTAATGGAGAACCCTTTTTAAATCCAATATTTGACCACTTTACATTTTCAACTTGAAAAAATAATATTCTTCTTTAGAATAAGGACATAAAATTAACTTTGGATGAAATTTTGGTATTTTTAAAATAATAATCATTTTTTATGAGTAGTGAGAAATATTATATTTTAATTCAAAACTGCCTTTTAGTAATATTTATTTTTAAAGATATATTATATTTTAAATTGTTTTGTAGTTTAATTAGAATGTATTTTTACCTTTTAATCCAATGTTGGTCATTGGAAATAATTTCACATAGAAATTATACATAAAAAAGTGTCAATTTTTTGATAGTTATTTTTTCTTAGAAACGTGCTATTTGTTTTGACAATGAGAATTAATTTTAAATTTACTAATCAAAATTCTATGTTATGAATTTGGTAAAATAGACATCAATTTTTGATAAATAGTGAAACTAATAAGTAGTAGTTAAAAATCCAACCTTTTTATTTAAATGAAATTTTACCATTTTTTGAATTGAATTTAGAAAATCCGAGATACGTGGTTATTATTATTAAGTAAAATGTGATTCAATAAGATGAAAATAATTTTCGATGAAGATTAACATTGGACTTTTTTTTACTGCGGTTAAAGGTAAATAGGGTAATTTAAGGTAAAAATAAGACTATAATAATACTATATTACCTTAACACTTATCTTAACCTTATTTTATGAGTAATGGAGAACCATGGGAATCCTTGGGTTGGGACCCTATGGAGCCACTTATGAATTATAATGACACTTTATTTTAATTAACATAATTTAAATGCCAAAATGAAAAAAACAAAAATCTTTTAGTAAATAAATTTTTACATGGGGTTATATAAGTAATATTTTCTAATATAAATATTCATTGGAAATATAAAAATATTTACTATATTACCGTATTTTTTTATAATTTTTAGAAAAAATATAAATTAAATTATTTATGACACAATAATGATGTAGTATTTACCTCATTAATAGATGATTTAAATAAATAACATTATTAATATTAAAAAACTATCCAAAACATGTCCAATTTCTATCAGATGATTTTATTTAGACCATGAGTAATCTTATATTTTATATTAATTAGTTTTGTACCTTTAGAAACCTAATATCACAATATAATAAAATAATATTTTCACACTTTCCTAAAGAGCCCCTCCCCCTTATAAAAGGACACCACTTCTAACCCATTCCAAACACCTCTCAAGACCCTGTTATCATCCATGACCTACCCCAATAATCTCTAAATATCCCTATCATACACCTAGAAGCCATACCTTAGGCAGAAGTCACTTCAAGATCCCCTTTTGGTTCAAACCAAATGAAGTTACAATAATTAAAGGTAACAATTTCTCTTAAATTCTTTTGATTTATTTTGTTTTATTTTACTTCTCAAACCCACTAAAATCTTATTATTCCTTTATTTTATAAAAACAAAAGTATCCTTAAAATACTAGGATGTTGTTATGAGAATTATTCAAACTACACATACACTCACCTCCATCTAATGAGTTAAGAACATATTGTTTCTTTGGTTGACAAACTAACACCTCATGAAACGATGATTGTTCGATTATCTCCTACCTCCTGTAATGGTGGAAATTAATATGGAACTGAATATATATATTATATATATTATTTTTATTTTTTCTTTGGGCTTCTGTATTTTCCATTTATATCACACCATTACGGTTTCCATTATGGGTAAAACGAGATAATTTCATTTGAGGAAGTGCGGACTACCACCCCCTCAAAGTGATATGACTCATTAATGACTTTTGTGGGATGTATAAAGTATTGAGTTAATGATATTATATATGATATTATACTGTAATTATAAAATACCTTTGTATAATTATGTTTTAGTTCCATTAAAATATAAAATAGAAATGAAAGTACCGTTCATGGGTACGTATGACTTACAGTTTCAATGAACGGTGCATTTCATTTCTTATCTTCAAATTTTATGTAATTTTATAAATACATATATATAATGGATATATAATATATATATGATATATAAATCATTTATATAATTCTGGAGATAATGGAATTTTGACCACATGGAAAAATTGTAAATATAACAAGTTCATTTTTGACTAAAGTTCCGAACATCGATAAAATATCCAATATGAATTCAAATAATTAACTAATTTTTATAGCAATGTAATAAGTGATATAAAAATATAATAAACTATAAAAATGTTCATAATCAAGTAGAAATTTACTTATGTTTATTATTTAGGAAGAACAAGGAACATACAAGACAAGTCAGACTTGAGGTAAGAGGTTTCTTATCTCACTTTTATTTCTGTGAAATTTCAATTGTTCTCCACCTATTTATTGAATGTGGTGTATTATAAACTACCATTTGATATATATATTTTCATTATTCTATTTATATTGATGGTATTTTGTGATTCATTTGATGGTTATTAACTTTGGGGCATACGACTCGATTGATTACAATGAAGTTAGGGTTTTTCATCTCACTTTTTATTCATGTGTGATCCATGCATATTGGCCACTGTTTCCTTTTGCGTGGAGTATATACTGTACATGATTCTATTAATTGTGTAATATAATTTAATTTATGGGTATTTACATCATCATTGTATGATACTTCTTTCATGGGGTGTATTTTTAGTATGTTACCAAATCTGTAAGGTAATTTCAAATTTCAATTTCCACTGATTCTGATTTACACATAATTCATTGAATATTTTACTCCAAGATTATGTGGGGAATAACTCTTTATTATTTATGTATTAATTTCCTCTCCCATTTGTGTGGATATAATCTTTATAAACATAATCACTCCATTTATAATTTCTCATGTCGTTGATATGAACTTGATAAGAGTAATCTTCACTCAATTTCCATTCATTAAGTTAAACGTCCTTGTCATTCGTGTTGTTTTTTCAAGAATATTTTTTAATGTCCTCCGATTTATTTACACTAAATATCCAATAATATTTATTGTATTTATATTTTTCACACATAATTATTTCATTTATTTATACTTATCCTAAGTATATAGTTTTTATAAGGGACTTTATCTCGATTTACATTCCATTGAGACTTCTTTTTTGTTATGCACCAATTAACTTTTATATGGTGTATATATCATCCTTTGACATATTATATCATGAAATAATTTATTCTCAAGATATTATAATGTTTTTATTACCTCAATTATTTGTATTCAAGCATCTCTCATTTGGTTTGAAACTCTAACTAAATTATTATTTTTACATGTTTTAAAGATTCATTCTTCAAAATCGTTCTCATCAATGTCCATGTTTTAAAAATGGGTTTAAGGATTTATTTATATGGACATTAATGTTTTCAAATTAAAATCCCTTTTAAATGTTTCAATGTGTTATAGGACACTTTGATTCAAAAGTCTATTTTAAACTACTTCTTGATAAATAGTGAGACTTTTAAATATTTTCAAGAAAAGGGGGTTATTCCTCCCATATAGTTTTGATGATTATTTTCATCTATTTAAATATCCTTCATTATTCTCGATTGAGGTTAATCTATTATAATAAAATCTTTCATATTGCATTGAATGAGTTATGTTTTACAGTGGATGATCTATTTTTATGACATTCATGGTTTGAGGATAAAGTATTGACATTTTGTATGTTGTTTTAATATTAAGGTTTATATTATGTTTCACCTATTTCATTTGAAGAATGTATTGGAATTAGTATGTGACAGGTGGAGCCCGCTATATCTCCTCGATGCATCGGTAGGACTCATGATAAAATTATACGTGGAGTCCTTTCCCAATTTTTTATATATTATTTTGGCCAAGGCCTTAATCAGTTTTAGACATCTTGGATGAGGCATTGGAAAAATGTTTCAGAATATCTGTAATTATGAATTCCATCATTATGATATTAGCTATTTATATTTCATGTGGTTATTCTACTAGTAGAACACCCAGGACTATATTTTATTATGGAATTATTTACTCAGCTCATATTCCAGCAATATAATGATCAGGTTTATTATTCATTAAGGCATGTGTTTTCAATTATTCACCATGCCTAATGGTTATGTTATCTTCCACTTTAATTATTACATTTACTGAGCATCTGATCTCACCCATTTCTGGTGGTTCATTTCCACAGGATATGAAGAAGTTAGTTATGTGTGACTTTCAGGAATAATCTTGGATGCTTGGATGTTTCTAATGGAATAAATTATTTTTTTTAATTTGAATATGTAATGTTGATCTTAAGTATCCATATTGTTTCCAAGACTACGAAACTAATCGGTCCTTCGAGACTTGATCCCTTGTAATCATGCCAATGTATTAAAATACTGCACCTGCTCTTGGATTCTGTGGTCGGGGCATTTCACTCTTCATTTCTACCCATGAAAATTATAGTAGAGACGATTAGTCCCATAAGTTATTTGATGAACTTCATCGATATGATACGAAAAGATTACAAACCATTCATCATTTGGATTTCCCTTCCTTGAGCATTTCTCATCTAATCGTACCTTGAAGGAGTGATGGTATTGATCTCTAAGACAATAATGATACCCGAAAAGAAACCTACATGGTTGGAGTAAAAGTTTGAGGGACCTTACACCACACACATAGTCTACTCCAATGGATCCTATTATTTAATATACATGGGAGGAAAACTGACCAGAACGTCAACTGATGTGATGTTCTTAATGAAATATTTCATGTAATCACATGATATTTTTCTTTCTGTACAACATTAAACCCCCTTGTTTTCTATTTTCCTCAATATATGTCTTTAAAATGCATTTTTTACCTTGTCTAAAGAATATAATGTTAAAATAGTTGTCATCATGGTATTTTACTTATGACATTAAAATCCATATTTCTTACTTTTTTCATTTCATATGAAATTAAACAGGATGGATTTTAGTCATAAAAATAATACAATATTAATATGAAAGGATTTCTGCATCTCATCTACATAATGTTAAAATGTGTTCTCAGTCTTGAATGCATGACTTTAAAATAAAGTACATATAATATGTGTTGCAAGAAAATAAACTAAATTACACCAAGGTCCTAGTAGTAATTCATTAAACTGCACAACAACCATCCTCACCACATGACACTAAACTACACAGTTCTGAAGAACTATGTGTGGCTAGATTCTTTCCATCACATGATGTGTACTGACGCCAACACCTCTAGGTATAGATCCATCCACAATAGATCCTTTTCATATCAATTTACATTCATAAACACCACATAATTTTAAACATCAAAAGGAGAATCATCTCACCAATGATCCATCACAGATAATCTAAATCAATGTAAAAGAAATATTCAAAATGACCTTTCCTTTCATATATCAAATGCTCAAGGAAGGGAAATACAATACATGTCCTTTAATTTATGGGTCAATTTTATGAAGAATTATCTATCTATACAAAAGTAAAAACTATGTAGGTAATTTATGAAGAACTATGTGTTGTTTGATTTCTATCCCCATATGCCAGATTTCCTTATTATGGGTCTATCCCTAACATCGACTAATAGAAAAGTATGTTACCTTATGAATTATAATATTTCCCACCTATGAAATATGTATTAATAAATTTTTTTGGAAAATCATCCCCATATACCTATAATCACATCATTTTATACCATTTTATCAACATAATAAACTTTAATGAATTTTCCACTCAACCTGGTCAAATACATGCAATGATTAATCACAACATTACACCATGATAAACTCAAGATGTGTCATGAGATTGAGTATGGGAGAAAGGAGTGACAATGTTCTCATCACATGGTGATAAACAATATCCTTGCCCAATCCTATAAATATGTGATGCCACACAAAATCCATTAGATGCCTAAAGGTGAACACATGAGAGGACGCCTCCATTTTCAACATCAGTTTTCTACCATGGCATCATTTAGAAATATGTGTGGATTGATTCCATCAATCAATATATATGTAGCGACACTCGTCTTTATAATCATGGGTCTATATATGACCTAAAATATACCTTCTCTCTTTTGTATGGGTCATAATTTCATAGAGATATATCTTTTATGAACTATGTATGGCTTTATTCTCATCTCAACATGTTACATAGTGACTCCCACACTATATACCCAGGGTCTAACAATGAATTGAAAAAATACACCTTCCTGTAGAGAAAGATATATTTAAGAGAGTCCTTAATCCAAGATCACTCATTTGAGATCCTATCATGGAAACAAAATAAACTCTTCCTCTCCTAGAAAAAACAAAATTTGGTGCTATGAGATTCTAATTACATAGACAATGATGATCAATATGTTTCTTTTATGGTCAAACCCATTCCTTTTTCACATCACACTTCTTGTCGAAGTAAATTTATTCTCTATATAAACTTCCCTTGTCCATTGGTAATAGGAAGGTTAGTTTCTTGCGGAAATATTTTTTGGACTATGTAAAATATTCTCTAGAATGGAACCAAATAATTCAAACAAAAAACAGTATTGTAATCCAAAGAAAAATCCATATGCATGAGATACCCATCTTATATTCATATTCCTTGACAAAATTGTTTGGAAATCCTCTATTCAAATATTTTCTGTAGTCATTCTTTACATAATCTTTACATTTCATTTATCTTAATAAAAAATCCTCCAAGATCATGGTCTATTATTTAACTCTACATATATGAGGTGCATCAGAACATCTTGGCTTAATAAGACTATTATCAGTAAATATTTCCCTGATTTGTTGTCCTAGCCGTATGAACTAGAACAACAAGACACCAAATCATCCTAATAAGATGATGTTAAACTCTACAATGACATCATCGACACATAACATTAATATTTTATATTTATTTATTAAATAATAATTTGATTCTCTATAAAACGAATTTATAGATAACTATGTCATGAGAATGTGATTCTTCTTGTAAGACGATTCCAAAAATTTATAGATATCATTTTTGGGGCTTCTTGAATTCCTTTTCAAGTCAGGAAATTTTGTTTATTATAATATAATTTCAAACTAAAGGGTTATCATTCTTCCACATGAAATTAAAATAAAATAAATATGTATGGATTGGTTCTCACCCCATTAAGATACATAGCGACACCTAAATCCCACATAATATTCCAGCAATAATAAGATCAAAATCACCATTTCCTTCCTTTTAGTCACTTCAATATGGTGAAAAACCTTTCCACTCCTTGTTTCTCATATCGAGTGTATCTCACTTTGGAAAAACAATTTTGGTTATGGATTACATAAACGATCAAGGTGTACATTATAGATTCCTAGGGTTGATATGAAGACCATAAAAGGCATAAAAACATCCTTACTACATGATTCTCAATTGCATGTTTGGAGTCCACATCTCATGGAAATTAACCACACAATTTCCAAGAACTACTTATGGATTGATTCTAGTTTTTATTATAAATATTATGATGCCTAATTCTCTAATTATGGGTCCATCCACAACTTGAAATTGTTTTCCATATCTTATGTATGATACATACCTGTATAGGGATCCTTAATTTAAGAACTACATATGGATTGATTCTCACTATGACGAGATGAATAGTCATAACTGGATTCTACAGACCTATTGGACCATGATATTAAAATTCCACCACTCCAATGTATGATCCAAATATATATAAGAGGGTGTAGTATGTTTTCTCAGCTCTCTAGTGAATCCATTTTTATAAAACAAAAAAAAATCTCCTTCTACATGAAATATAGTATTGGGATACTTCATAAGAACTATGTATATCTTGATTATCTTTTGTAAGATATATTTAGTGAGTCCCAAATGCCATGTCTCTGGTCCAACATTGAAAAATAAAAATATTCCTTATTTTTTGCATGGTTCATTCCGTCAAAATATGTCTTTCTTACCGATTATTATGTATTATTTATATGAAATTGTTTCTCTATATTCATGAAATATCCATTAATAAAACTAAATATATGTTAGGTTTTCCTAAATCACCATAACAGTTCCATGGACATCTATAACAGGAAGGGTAGTTTACATAGTACACAATATTTTTATTATGTATAATATTACGAAGTATTCTTTCCTTAAATCGACAACAAAGAGGACATGTTAACCAAATGAAAAAAATTTCATAGGAGATACTTATTCAATATCTATAATCCCCAATGACATTATGGTAGAAATTTCTTTTCGGATGTGTTTCATGGTTACTCCTTGTATACATGTCCCATATCATTATTCTGATCTAGATTGCATTAGATTCAAGGAATTTTTTTCCACATCATGAAAGAAGATGGAAGGAAATTTTCAGTCAAATTACCATAATATATAAAGATACTTACATGTTGGTCTAATATTAATATCCTTAAATTAAATCCTAGAACCATATATTGATATGATGTTAAACTATATTTTCTATGTCTGAGTTTCATGACATCTAACTTCACCATGGTTCAATCCTCTTATACACAATAAAAATTTGTATAAGAGTGGTTCTACATTCAAGTCCAGTTTTATTGCAGATAAAGTCTACATTATTAGAACAATTTTCTTCATAAACTAGTTCTTGTGGTCTCACTAAATAATGATCTCAAAAACAACTTGGTCATCAATAATTGGAAGAAAATTTCCCTTTGGAAACCTTTATTTGACTATAAAAAATATGCCCCAAATTGGATATTCATAAATCACCAATGAAAATGTCCAGCAAACCAAAGTATAATTTTTTTCTCCTGAGAGACCTCTCCTATCTTTGTAATCCCTGAAAACATATTTTGGGAAACCACCTCTTAAACATTCTTTGTGGATACTCTCCATGTACATGAAAGAATTCATGTTTAAAATATTGAAATCATTAAATTATGACTCAGACACCCCCCATATATTTTTGAAAACTTTTGGGACATTATTGTCAAACCAAAACTTATTGGGTCAAAATTTCATAATTCTTATTCAAAACTATTTGACCTAAAACACCAATCTTGTTTTTATAATATTTAAGACTTCCAAATTCCCACAAAAATAATAGTACATTATATTTTTAAAACCAGAAGAGGGAACCTGAGAAAAAATGTGGGTCTAGTCTCATAAAAAATATGTTTTCAGGGTTTAGGGAAGAATCAAGAAATGCAAAATTAGAAAATAAAGGAAACAAATTTTG
Source organism: Viscum album (assembly GCA_963277665.1). Taxonomy (NCBI): domain Eukaryota; kingdom Viridiplantae; phylum Streptophyta; class Magnoliopsida; order Santalales; family Viscaceae; genus Viscum; species Viscum album. Next base: position 1,257,215,292 of record OY728134.1, read on the forward strand.
TTATATTGAAAAACAGCAAAGGGTGGCCAAAGAAATAGTTAAGTGTCACATCATTGGTCTACATTTTAGTGAACTGAGGAAAAAAATAGGATAGCAATAGTAGAGATGAAAAGTCTATATGGATTTAAATGTAACCCTAAAAAATTAAAAAAATTCCCAATAATTACCTTGGCTAATAAAATTAGTGTGTTACCTTATTTTCTATCAAAATAATTTACCTTCAGTATTAATTCTAAAATTTGAATGAAAAAATGTGATAGAGAAACAAATGATTGATTACTATAAAATTCCATTTCATTGGAAGAAAATTTGAGGAGGATACACACTCTAGAATATATCACGAACGTTATTGGGAAACAAGAAAAAAATTATGTGTAAAAAGTAAAACATAACATAAATTTTATAATAGATAATTTAATGCCTGATGCGATCTATCATGATCTTGTTCAATATTGGTTCACTACCTAGATTCATATTTTTCTAATAAATGAATTTATTTAACCACAATCCTTTGATGTTGGAATTTCTACTCTATGTACTATATTCCCACAAGTGTTGATGATAGATACTCCTTTATTATTGCTATGTGAGTTTCATATTATTGTAGATTCATAGTTTTTTCGACCATTAAATCATAAAATCAGACTTCTTTGGAAACCATGTCATGTTGTTTAGTAGGCATATCGTTTAAATCATATTTTAATGGTTATAACATTTAACATTAATAATATTGCATTCTTTAGTGTTTATTTACACTTATTGTTTCAGTAAATAATGTATAAGGACATGTTGGTTTGAGTAATAATACATTCCCATACCTAATACAATAAATTTTAATGGAGGCTATCTATCATATTCGTAATGTACACCGAACTAGTCTTCATGATGATAGTGTAAATCCATTTTCAAGAAAATTTTTACATAGAAAGATGTTCAATAGAAGGACTAGGATCTTTAAACTATTCAGCTACTATTATATGTATGTAATCCTAGATATAATTGTCGATTGACGACATCACTCAAAATTGTGACACAAATATAGGAAATTCCTCTTTCTTTAACTCATCTTTTTTCCTATAACTATACAGACATGTTCAACATCTATTATTAGAATGCATGATACATTTCTAATGGTAACAGTGTTATTAGGTATACTAATGGCATGGTCTAAAATTATGGGATGTTCACCAATCCCAATGAATAGAGAACTCAAGGACTAAGATACCTATGAAAGATTGTATCATTGACATGCTTCTTCTTAGCCCATTGAAATTGGTTCGGAATGTGTGTTAGAAAATGAATAATGAGAGTTTAGTGGCTTATGTAACCATAAAATAGGATTCCCCAAAACCCCATCCAGATAATATTTTGTTCATGATAGAACATGACCCTATGAAATGTTAATTGAAGTTTATGCGAGAGCTAATCAGGATTCCTTACAAGATTCCTCACACATAATCATTATCCATTATTGATGAATAGTGTCTGTGTGTGATACCATTCTAATATTTTGTAGGGTAAATATGAAAACCTTCATAGGCATTCAAATTTTCATTTAAACCTATAAGGATCATATGGTATGAAATTGGTTACCCCATTTACATGGGTTGTCCTAATCATGTCTTACAACGAGATGTTGTATGAGAATTATTCTAGAGAACCTCTTCCATTATCTTCTAACTCCCCTAAGGTGATGCGTCATGAGTAAAATTCTTTATTTAAATATTTTAACAAATCAAAAAATTCCATTAATTTTTATGTATTTAAACAGAAAAAAGATCTTATTTAGAACTAGTAGAAAGGTGGAATGAATGATTTCTGCAGTTTACCAATATTCATATAATAGAAATTGTTCTTCCACCCAACCATATAATAATTGAAATTTTCCATAATCCTAATGTGGGGATCTACCCTCTTGTATTTTACCAAAAATCGTAAATTCGAGTGAGGGTGGCCACAACAAAGTTGAATTTTTTCCATTAACCAGTATGTATGCTATCATCAATGTGTTAACCATGATAGTAGTATGAAAATCACAACATGGGAAGATACATCCACTCATGTACATGGAAAAAAATATTGTCAATATAAATTCTAGAGATATATATTAATGGATCTAATAACCCCATGTGGTGTGCTATCCTAGATAAAGAGTAGGAAAATATTATCCTAAAACACCCCGATAATATTGTGTTAGATGATTCATGGTATTATAAACCATTGGACATAGGCCACTTGATTTAAAAAATAACATTATCCATCCAATGAATGGAATGAGTATGCTGGTGTGAAGAGGATAACTTAGTGATTTCTATATTACAATCTATAAATTTATTACTATTGGGGGAACCTATTTAGTATCTTCCTTTGTGTTACCTATGGGAATTAACTCTACATATATATCACTAATAATTGGAATTACTCTTAATTTATGTGTGCCCCACATGAAAAATCTAAACATCACAATATGTTAAATGAAAGATGTTGGTTCTCAAAGAAATGAATGATCAATTTTGGATATATATCAGGTGAAAAATATAATGGATATTGATAAAATCATACTAATGGATACAATAAGACATCCTTAAATTGTTAAAGAAATTCATTTCCATTATTTCAAATCTATAATGCCCAATACCATTCCTCAAAAAATATTTTTCCCGATCATAAATTCCACTTGGGGAACTACCATCTATTGGGATCTCCTAGTGAGTGGTTGGAAATGGTTGGAAAATCGTGAATAGAAAATTTGAAGGACATTTCATGAATACGATGGTTAGTCTATGTCCACGAGGAATGATTTTGACTAAAAACATCTACCTAACTCAGCTATGAAACAATAATTCCTATGGTAGAAATATTTACGTGATAATTATATGAGGAAACCTCAAAAAAAGCTATTTTGGAATTTTGATTATCTTATAGGATGGTAGAATCATCATGAAGTAAAAAAATTACATAGAGAAAATCTAATGGACAATGGGAAGTTTGAAGCACTAGATATAAGATACATTTCAAAATATCCCTTTGAGGGATGATTTTATGTAGAAGGTCATTTTTATAGTCTTATACATAGATGTTATTCCCTCAATATTTGTCATGTATATTGAATCTAGTGTTTGTTTAATATGATCATTGTTCCACTGGGATAGATAGAAAGAAAAAAATTCAGAAACATTTCTTACAAATATATATTAAAACTATATAGAATTGTATACATTCCACAAAGCATCGACCCCAATGGATCATTATTAGTCTGAAAAGAATCAAGATGGTAAAATACATTTAGAAGGTATATTTCATGTGGTACTACCCTTGAGTTCTTGGAAAATTTGGAAATAAAGGTGAAACAATTTGGATTATCAGTGAGCGATTGATAGTTCATAGAGCCCCAGTTTTCATCAGACACTTGGAAAAGGAAAAAAGATATGTGTCCACCGTTTTTAATAGGGATGAACATTATTTTGGGTTCATATGTGCACCACAAACCAATCCAAATATGAACAACTTCTTCATTAGAACATCCCCCTCTTATTCCAAATCAGATACTATTCTGACGGGGAAATTTTTTGGGTCTTAAAACCCTAGATCAATGGACCGAAGGATTTGAGGAACTTTTAAATGAAAACAAAGTAACAAAAATAAAAGTTGAAGGAAAAAAGGTTACTTGATTCATGTAAATTAAGTAAGTAATGTTTCCACATAGAAACAATCATAATGTGGACCACCACTCTACATGGGGTCCTGAAAACAAAATCATTTTTGGGAAAAGGTGGTGTCCGATGTTTCTAGAAAAAAACTCATATCATTTTAGGGGACGGATGGTGATTTATATCCATAAAAATAATCATCCCCTACATATGGTAAATCCTTTATGGCCCATGGTATTATTTTCTATACCCCAAAAATGAAATCTTTTGCAGGTAAGGACAACTTTAATTGGGATCCCATAAATGAATTCCCCAAGGCCCACCATGGACGAATGTCTATCCCAATATCATGTTCCTTCATTCCTCTATAAAATTCATTAAATGGGAAAAAATAAAGAGGTAATTACATATTAAAAAATGATTAAAATTCATGTAAATGTGTGAGATCCATCTATTTTGATAAGGTAAACATACTAATGAACAAAAAAGTAGAAAGGGAACTCATCTTATCATCTATATACCCAAGAAACTCTACAAACACCATTCCATGATGAATAAGGGGGATGAATTTTTTTATTTCATCACCCAAAATGAAAAAAAATCATGAGAAGGGATCCATAAACCATATAGAAATATACTATATTGTAGGAACACTAAATTTAATAGAAAAAAACTATGAAGGAGGAACTTGTACTCATTTAGAAAAACAATACATCGATGGAACACATACTTAGGTAGAAAAACACCACATGGATGGAACCCTGTAATAAATAAAAAAAACTTCATGTAGAGAAACACATATCACATAGAAACTTTTTATACAAAATGGGGAATACTAGGGTTATCCGACTTCCCCTTCCGTTTCCTTGATCTAATATACAGTTTATCCACATGTTGGTCCCTCTATGGAATGGACTAATGTCTTAATCTATCAACACTTTTTATGTGAAACTCTACAGCTTGAGTTCAACCACAATAGGAAAAAACCTCTCCCATATCCTATAGATTTGTATGGTTAAATATCTAGGCATAGTAGTATGCCCATTGAAACCTACATAGCCTTGGTAAATGAGGTAGTTTTTATAACCTCTGTGATAATAGGGATCATTGTAATGTTATCAAGGATGAATTCTGATGGTAGTGAGGGTCCCAAACGTGGAGGTTCTCATGTGAACCTCCCCTTTTAAAGGATTTGATAAAGATTCATGCCTTCCCCTTTAATAATAGAAAATTTTATATCCTTCTCTCCACATCTTTGGAATCAGTATCATATCAACCCTCATGGAGTTAACCCCATGTATGAGGTCATCCCATTCTCCTCTTCATCTCGCCAGGCCATATCCTAGTGTGGATGTGACTATCCTTGATGCCAATATAGTAGAGTAAATAGGTACTTCCATTCCATTTCCCTCTCCCACTAGGGACCCAATATCTGTCAGCCAGTTGAAAAAAGAGATTATTTCATACCTAGGTCTACTGCTTCATCTTATTTCTCACAATAAGCATGAATCACATGGAATTAGTGGTTAGTGGTGATCATATAATCAACTTGATGAATATGAGACTCCTCCATAGGTATAATACTAAATCATGTTCATGTAGACTTGAGCATCCCTATGTGTAATCACGGACCCATTCCAACTATATGGAATCTGAGTCCCGACTAAATCAAATACACAGGAAGCATACATTGAGGTGCAATCTCCCCACCGAAATCCACCAATTTATTCTCGAGAACATATACCCATTAAAGAAAATTATATCATAGGATCACACATCACTTAAATGTTCCTCATGTCTCTTCATCATAATTCCCACACCATCTTGGTATAGAATCATTCTACACGATCATCCTTGACACATGATGCTAAACTGCACAATTAGGTCATTTACATAAGACCATAAAAGGTGTTGTATCCAATTATGTGGAACTAAACTATGTGGGTTCTTATTCATTTCCCAATGATATGTAGGAATCCCATCATATGGGTAATATCCTGAAATCAAAACCACTCCCATCACCCTATAGAATGATAAATTGCAGATCACCTCATAGTGTGTCTTATAACCAGTTTAATAACAAACAATGATATATAAATATCTAAATCCACCTATAAAAAGGATCTATTGATAGAGAACCAATGATACATATAGATATCTCAATCAATGGATATCCATATATACATATTGATGATTTCAAGTAAAAAGATGCTTATAGTTGACTATTAATACTAGGGATACCTACATCATACTTGGGAATGAACAAAGGGTTTCTGATTATGTCTCAAATCTGTAATAGATCCCTATAATATGATATAAATCCCCTAATAATGGTGTGAGGAGCCCGAAATCCCTCCTTTAAACCATTTTGAGTCCTTGTGCATTTTTGGGTAATATCCCAATAATCTATTTTCATTGTAAAGTATGTTTATAAATTATTCAAAACAAAGGATCCATTGGGTGTTTCCATCTAAAAAAACTGATTTAAATCCATTCAGAAATAATGGGCATGATATTAGGGATTTTTAAATATTCAACCCCCACATTCTATAATTAGAAAAAATAATGATTTTATTACATCAGATGAAAAAAATGGTAAACTCAATTAAAAAATAGATCAACTAAATTAAGATAGGAATAAATACATTGTTCCTTTCTAATCCATTCATTAAATTTTTTATTGGAAACAAATATACATGCCAATGTGTTATACACATGTTATAGAACATGAGATTGAATTTCATCACTTCTATCCCAATTATTGAGGAGTGTGGGTTATCTACAAGGATTTATATTATTAATGATATATAAATATAATTATTTGAATATCAATGAGTATAAATCAGGATAAATATTTACTATAAAAATGTTTTCCATGAAAATAACATGAATTGATCAGTATCATTACTATAACACCCTGAGAATTTGTGAATTTTTTTCCAAATGAAATTACTATTTTTTATATATTTTCATTAAAAACAACACCATATTTAGATTCAGTTACATAAAGGATATAATTTAGATTTAATTACATGTAACATTGATTTTGGCGTGTGTTATACACAACACTGAGCTTATCTTGTGTTACACGCAACATTGAGTTTAATCAAAATGTTGCAAATTATAATTATAATTAATTATTATGATTATTGCCTCTAAGACTTTTTAATGGGGGTTATAAATAATAATAACTAAATTATGAAAATATATGGTTAAATATTTATTCTTTTGGTACCAATTAATGAAAAATTAAAATTATAACTATTTTAAAATATAGGAAATCTCTTTCTGGAAAACTATTTTTTAAAAAACATTTTACCTCAACAAATTAATCAAAAAATTATAGTGAATGTTTATATTAAAATTAATATTTTAAAAATTCAATATATTTTTTTATCATTCCAGTTATATTTTTTCTAAACAATATATATGAATGAATCGAATTTGACACTTAAAATTGTTTTTTCTAATCAATGGTTTTATCCCATTTATTTTGTGTACTTATATTAGATCTAAATTTTGAAACATTAAGAAGAATAATTTAATTAAATAACATTCATTTTTTAAATTCTCATTTGAAAAATTTCATTGGATTATTTTTTGTGATTTTTATAAAAAATTAATTTTTTGATGAATAGTGAATAATACGGAATTAGAATTGAGAACCTCCTTTTTGTTTAAATAATTTATATCTTAAAATATTATTTTTAATTGGATTTTAATTTAAATTTGATAAATTATATTTTAAATAAATCAATTTGTTTTGTTTAAATAATTTTCATATTGAATTTTTATATAAAATAATTATAATTTTTTGAACAATTTTTCCTTAAAAACCAGCATTCTCGTCATGTATGATGGATTCATTTTAAATTATTATTTTTTCACATGTATGAATTGGATTTGGGAAAATATATTATATATTTTGAATTAGAAGTATTTATAATTTTTAATAAGGTAAACATAATTTGTTAACTGAATGGAAAAATGAAATTTGTAAGAATCAAATACCTATGTCATGGTAAAAATGGATTTACAATAGGGTTAAACTAATAGGATAGGTGTTAATAAATAATTAACTTACGTCAATATCCTATTTTATATACATATATAAATGTTATCCTTCTATAGAGTTAATACAATTTCATTTGGAATATTTTTTCTTGGGAACAACATTGTTGATTTGGAGGTTTTTTAGAAATTTTCATGTAGTTTCCAAGTGGGTTACTTTACCTAACATAAAAAAGGCCACCACAAACCTTCAATTCCATAAACCTTTTAAGAAAATTTTTCTCAACAAAACAATTAGAAAATTACATCCAAACATCCATACTATCATACTTGTATCCACACTTTTTATATAAATCTAATAATAGACGGCTTTTGGTGGAAACCTTAGGAAGATACATGAAGAGGAGGTAATATTCTACAATGGGAATTTATATTTTATTTCATTATAATCCTCATTTAATATATTATTATTATGTGATAATATAATTACATTGGTATATTTTATATAATTATGTTTTAATGTGATTTTCATTACCAACAACAATCTCCACTTCCATTATATGGGTTATAAAATCATCATTCGTGTGTATGAATTAATGCGAACATACAAATCGATGTCATCATATTTTTCATTAACACCAATTAAAATTGTAAATAATGATGGATTAATTGTTTATATATTTTATTTATGATTATTTTTTTTATTTTTTTACTATACATATAATTTTGTAATTTCTATTTTTTTGAAATAATATAACTTCACTCTTGTCTACGACAAACTACTACCACTCAAAGGGATGTGATTCATTCATGATTTACATGGACATTATTATGGATTTTTTTAATGATAATATGTGATATATTTGAAAAAAATTATTCTCTAATGATAATATATCAATTTTATCATTCTTTTAATCTATAAAGAAAATCAAACGACATTTATGTTTATGTACTGTCTACCATCTCTATGAATGATATATTTAATTTCTTATCTCTTTATCTAATAGAATAAAATAATAATATATAAAATGAATATATATGATATATATATCATGGTAATCATTAAAGAGATAATTATATCATTACCAATATAATTGGACCATGAAAATTACAAATTAAAACATATATGAAAAACATAGTCGTTATGACCCAAAACATGACCTTAACATTGATTTGTTAATAAACGGGTAATAAAAGATCAAATTTACATCATATATTGCATGAAAAATATATGTATGGATTTGTAATATATGATTAAAAAATATTATTTTTATTACACATGAGGTTTGAATGTGTATTAAGGAAATTGAGACTTACAATATTGGATTTCTAATATCGCTTTTATTTATAGGAGACATATGAAAATCTACCACTAATTTATACTTTGTGGTGTATATACTACCCCATCGAAATATTATATCCTGATTCCAATTTTTTCATTATATTAAATGATTTATTTGATGTTATTCTATATTGGGAATTATTATTCAGAATATAACTAATGTGGTAATGGATTTACGTGTCACTTTTATTTTTCTATGAGATATATACCTTGTTCAACACAAGTTTCTTTTATAAGGTGTATATAATAAAAATGAATGTATTTTATTAATATTATAAAATATATAATGCATATTTAAATATACATTTGACTATATCTCTATCATGGGGTTCACAATTTGAAATTTACCATTATGGTAAGATATTTTTGTTTCAACATTTCTTCCTTGAAACATATGTTATGTTATGAACCTAAATTATTTATTGAGGTGTATATATTTCACATTATACATGAAATATCCTAATTTTAGTTATCCTCAAAATATTATTAGTTTAATTTTGGTTATTCCTTCATGGGTATTATGAATCAATGTTAACAATGTGTTAATTATTTTTATGTTATAATCTCATTATTTATCAAGAATGCTCATGATTATGCTTCCAATGGTGAAATATTATGATCTATCTCTCATAAAAGTAATGTATTTTTTTCCTCCATTGGCAATTAATGATATTTTCATATAATATTACCTTTTCCCACAATTTGTTACATATAGTAACTGATATTTTTTTAAAAATAATCTCTTCATTGGAAAATCCATTTTTGTCCAAAAAATAGATTTTTTTATTTTTTTACATAAATGTTTTTAAAAATTATTTTAATTGTTTATTAGATACATTTTTAATGATGTTTTAAGTTTTATAAAATGTATTAAATGAATCTTTATTCAATTTAAATAAATTGTTACAATTATTCTTTAACCTAAAAGGTTAATATACTCTTTTTTAACATCCACGGAATGAAAACTATTTCATGGTTCCTCAACTGATCATTGATTTCAATATTCCAATATAAGTTCTCATAGTTATATTCAAATAATATTTTTTACATAATATTTATGAAATATTTAGTATTTATATAAATGCTTTCAAAGTGAAAAGTATTTTTAATGTTTTTAAGTTTTAAAATGTTTTTTACAATATAGAAAGTATATATTCCTTATGGAATGTATTAAATGCTTTTAAAGGTTACATTATAGGTTTTCATGTTTAATATCAATGAAATTGATTTTAGAAATGTTATAGGCTTTAAAAATTTATTTTTAATTAAATTATATGTTTCTTATGAAAAGTACGAAGTAATCATTAAATATTATTTTCCATCTCTACTGAATTTTTTTGAGGTAACATGTACTTTTTTGGGTATATGAACTAATGATACCTTTTATACTCTTTTTATAAATGGGTTAAAATGGTAAAATTGTTATAAAAACCCTTAATATTACAAAGAGTTATAACAAAATGAAATTATTCTGTAATATTCTTCATTACACATAATACAATATGTTATGAACTAGCCCACACACCCTAGTAACCCGATAACTAAGCCGACAATCACATGTCCCGAAGGGTTTTCCCGATCCTTATGGGCTGTTGACTAGAACATGAAATCATATAAAAATTAATTATGAATTATTTTTCCCCAAATATTGTGGAATAAATAAAAAGATTCCAATATTTAAACTAAAGAAACACCACAGGGAAAAGTGTACCATAGGTAAAATAGGGAAACAACCAAAAGTACTACATCAGTGTAACAAAAAATAGGATAAAAACCCAAGTATGAATGGATTCCACTCTACGAACAAGGATCAATAGATACTTCCACATCCAAGTTTTACCTTACCCTTGATCTAAATTAGAAGAGGAAAATATATGGACAACCAAAGGCATAGGTAGGGTGTGGGAAATAATCCCTATATATTATTACTAATAATTCCATAACATCATTCATCATTTAATTATCCAAAGTGAGAATCAAATTTCAAATAAATAGGTTTTTCATTCCAAAAGAATAATTAAAAAAAATCATTATTTACATTTCTAAATATAGGAAATACTTTTATAAAATGGCTTAACATAAATTTAATATTAATGGTTTTATATAAATTTATAATTAATATAAATTTTTTTATAAAAATTATATATATTCATTTCAAATACAAACTAGAGAGAAAAATGGTAATGTGCCTTATGATACAATAGTTTAGGCTATGTGACCCCACACACTAGAAACTTTTCACCACATTATGTCTATACACATTACCCTCGATACTAAATATGGAGTACATATCATCATACTATTAAGGATTGGAATGCTGCAAATGTATTTTTAGTGATCTAAATCATCGAGCGCAGTCCGAATAAATAACTAAATACTTAAGGCTTACTTTATATCTAATAAAAAACTATAGTATATCTATTTTAAGACTACATAAAATAAAATAAATCACATTCTCTATTTAAAATATTCTAACATTACATTAATAATAAAAAAGGATTTTAATAAAAAAACATACCTTTTCAAGATGAGACAAATGGGTTTCAATCAATATAATTTCAATCCATTTTCCTAAGTACCAATTTGAATTCAAATCCATCGAATAAGGTTGAAAATATAAATTCAAAAATATAAATCTCCCAAATTTACATCAACGTCACAATTACCCCCTAATTCAATGAAATTTTGGGATTTTCCAAAATTCATGTCAATTTCAAACTGGGAATCACAATGAAACAACATAACTTGAGATTATGGGATCTCGAAACACCAAATACCAAATCGAAATTCACTAATAATGAATTTGAAAATAAAAAACCAAGAATAAAACCTAAGATTATGATTAAAAAAGGAAGTTATTAGATCAACCAATATCATAGAGAACAAAAAAAATTGTAGGGTGGAGAAGAGGTAGATAAAAGGAGAAAGTGAAAAGGAGGAGGAAACCAACTTGGACGAGTTTGACCTCTGTTCAGAAAGAATTGATCTGCTTTCAAGAGGATTTATAGGGTCCAAATACTACTCTTTGGAGGACTCCTAAATGATTAGATCATAATCAATTCAATTATTTTTGTCATAAACTATAAACAAGGGTTTAGGATTTTAAAACATAATTTATGATTAATTAAAACCCATAAAAATGATAATATGGAGAGGGCCACATTGTTAGACCAAAACATGTTCCCTAACAGTTCAACACTTTTAATGCATATAATGGATTTCCCTATGGGGGAACAAGGTTTTCAAATCATGTACTATCCATAAATAAACTTATTACCTCGGTTTTTATAGTTTTCATTAGCAGGGTGCATGGTTTGGAATGACTGTTCACCTACCATGCACGACCCATAAACAATAAAAATTTCCAATGATTTTACCTGAATCAAACCTAAATGAAACTCACCTAAATAATGACAAATTTAGTGGTTTAGAAATATATGAAAATATTAAGATATTTTTACAACCCATCAACTAAATAAAACACAGAAGCTTTCATGCCTAAAAGACAAGGCAACTTATCAACCTCCCTAGAAGTACCCAATCCAAAGGTATCACCTTCCCAAGAAGTACCTCAGGTTTCAGTAATCTATATAGACCTGTCATTATTTCATTGAAAATTATGGTTAACCTCATGATAAAACAATCTCATAACATTAGATCTATAAGACAGTTATATTCTTCACTGAGATACATGGAACACAATATGTATCGACATCAATTGTGGTGGAATTGATAAATGATAACCTACTTTACCCACATGCTCCACTACCTCAAAATGTCCCAAAAAATGCGGATCATGTTTAATTTGATTCCCAAGTTGTTGATGACCCAACAGAGGTTAAACTTTTAAAATATCTTCATTACCAATAAAAAACTTCAATGGTGTACAAAAAATATCATTATAAGTATTTTATCATCTTTGTCCCATCAAAATTCACTAATGAATCAACTAAATATTTTATATCATCTCTTGAAATGTGATTGATCTAACCAACGGGTTTTAACTAATATAATACCAACACAATAGAGATCTACATGGAAAACTATACAATGCCTCAAATAGATCCATTCTAGTCTCATATTGGAACTATTTTTATATGAAAACCAAACCATCCATGTATGACCATCCCAAGATCTACCAAAGTTATGAACCAAAGCGTATAAAATAACCTTAAGAATATATACAGATCTTTTGGTTTGGAAATCGAACAGTAGATTGTATGTCATACTCAAATGTACATGATATCCCAGTGACTCTTGAAGGCCTCTCTAAAAATGTTATGTGAGTCGGGGATCCCTTTTAGGGACATTATAAAATAGAACTCTATGAAAACAAACAATCTCTTTAAAATAGAGATTTTCCAACTTCTTAACATTAGTTGTATCATGAATTGGTATATGGTGAGATAATATTTTTACCCTATCATTCACAACCCATATCTCATTTTTCTTTCGCTAGGTAAGAAAAAAAAGGAAATCACAAAGCCCATAGAAATATCATCCCACTTCCAAGTAGGAAGTAGAAGTGGACGATGCAATCCTGAATGTTTTTAGTATGCTTCCTTTACATGTAAGAACATATAATAGTGATAGAAAAATTCCATAATTCTGTATCTCATACCCAACAACCAAATTGGAAATTTCATGTCATAGAAAAACATCGTGGTTCTTGAGTACACAACCCACATGGAATTATGGAAATCCCACACAACAAAATTCCGTACTACTAACGGGAAAACAAAACAATTCCAAAATCATATAAATCGATCATTAGAATATGACCAATCAACAATGGTCTCCCAACCATAAAGAGAGTCTATAATTCTACCAAACTCATAATCAAGATGTTTTTTTCAAAGAAGAATCTAGAGAAGAGAATATTTCATCTAAACACTATCCAAGAAATCCTTGATCCGTGATTCTTAAACTCCAATATAAAGCTATGAAAATAGGTCCATAAAGATCTACTCATATGATGATTCGTTCACGTCTTGGATTAGATGTTTCCAGCATGAAGCATTTCAAATGATATTCCCCTTCCATGGGGTATAGGCAATATCAATGTCAAAAGATTCTAGTTATTATGCCCAACACCACTGGTGGAGATTAAAATAATTTTGAGTGAAGATATATCTCAAGATCTTATGGTCATTATTCATGGTAAAATAATCTCTGCAATGATAATTCCACCAACTATTAAGTATGTGCTTCGCAACTTCATGATCAAGGACATAGGTTAGATTATTCATCCCATGTGTCCAAAGGTGATGAGACCCATATGTAATGAAATAATCACCCTATATAATAATTCCAACAAATACTAAATCCAATGCATAACAGAAGTCCATATAGCCATGCCCATCCTTTAGGGAGATTCAACACTGAAGTAGTATTCAGAAAAAATTTTTAATCAATAAAACAATATTTAATTTTTTCATCCAAAGAGAACATTCATCCATATTGTGTTAGGTCAGTCATCTGATAATACAACATTGTGAAGTCCTTAACAAAATGGTGATAATATCCGACTAAACTCAAGAATATCTAAATCTCAAAGAAACTTTCAGTGGTTTTTCCAATGTTGTAACAGCCTACTCTATTTCAGGATCAACTATATTACCATGTTTTTATAACATGTATCCTACTAAATTCTCTTCTTGAATCTAAAAAACACATTTTGAAATATTGGAATAAATTAAGTGATTCTAAAAAATTATATAAATTCTCTCATATGAGACACATGATTCTCCTTGTACATAGAGTAAAAATAGATTTCCTCTAAATAGACCATAACAATGTTATGAATACACTTGATGGAAATTTTGTTTAATAAATCCATAAATACCACATGAGCATTATTTAGACCCAGCATAATGAAAAGATACTCAAAATGGTTGTACCTACTCTAAAAGTTATCTTTTTTAATTTTAGATTCTTTAATTCTCAATAGATGGTAAATAGATTGAAGTTCAATATTTGAGAAACACTTCACCCCGTTTGACTAATCAAAGACATCATAAATCCATGTAAACCAATAATTGTCTTATATCATGACTCTATTGAGTTTTTGGTAATCAAAATAATGTCAAGGGGAACCATAAACCTTTATATGATAGTGAAATAGCAACCCAAAGGTGACACCCTCAGACAAATGAAGGATTTACGTAGAAGTTCATCCCACCATGTATTCAAATATTTCATTTTAGCTGGTTCCACGCAGTAAGATGAAAGAGACACTAGTTAGGTAACAGGTACTAAATCGATAGATAATTATCCCTCCCTTACCACCAACAAACCAGATGAGTAAGAAGGAAACTCGTCAGGAAACTTGACCATAATTATATGAAGATAACCATTCAAATATTATATCTCAAGATGAAAATAAAACAACGATATCAAATTCCCAAGATTTGGATAATAATTTATGGCTTCTTTTTACCTTGAGTCCCACTCTCGTTGAATGATGAAACATTAACCAATGCGTATTGCAAAGGATACCCTCTAAAGATAATGATAAATATACGATTTATTGAAAATGATCCTCTTCATCCTGAATATGAAGTCAATTAGTATTATGTTGAGAACAATAAAACAGCAAGAAATTTCAATATTTGATAAAGAGAAAACACAAATGATAATACAAACACATTTTTCTCTATTCGTTCCAAGGGGTGTAGTAATATCGATCACATAAAAAAAAGACTCATATGAAGATTTAGTGAATTAACAATACTTGTTGAAATCAATGAATGAGATACACCATATAAAATAAAGTTGTCTGTAATGATATAGTTATAGTGATAACACTACACACAATAACATGACTCATCTATTTTCCATTAAAGGAACTTACACTATGTGAAAATGCATCATCCTATATTCCTAGGGTTGGAACCCATTTTTCCTTAAAGATTCTGATTTCTCTATAGTTTTAGAAGGTTCATATGATACCGTGCTACTACATGGAGTGTTATTGTCATAGAATAACTTCTATTGGTGACCTGAGCATCTACAGAAGCCATAATTCTTGGGTACCTCACAAAACCCCACTTTGAAGTCCTCATCTGGATACACTGGTAGAAAATAAAAGGATTTATTTTGGGAAAAGTAGGAGGTCCAGAAAATCTCTTATATTGAAAACAACCATGGGAATCATCACAATTCCACTTTCCCTTAGATGAATTTGTGATTCCACTTAGACAGAATGAACCTCCCAACTACCTTGACTTTCCATCAAGGTCCATTTCGATGATCAATGGAAAGAACCCGGGTTTTTGGAATGGGTCAAAATTCCGACCCTGTTTGAATTTTTGACTGGTTTCTGAGGAAACTGGATTAAATGGAGAGTTTCTGGAAATTTCTAGACTACACACCGTGTAATTTAAGTACACGCTGTGTATCTGTTATGTGAGTGTCAGCCGGGTGCTCGCCGAGTACATGCCGTGTGATGACAGTGTAATCATTTCTTACTACACAGCATATAGTTTTCTACCCACCGTGTATCCTGGACCGTGTGGTGGCCATACATGGTGTGTAGGCCTATTGGCCGGGTAAAATCAGGTACACGCAGTGTTCTCCTTGGACACGCCGTGTAGTCTAGCCATGTATAAGGGATATAAATGGCATGTGGGTATGTCGGCGTGGAAGAGAAGAGAAGCCAAGTACACGCCGGGTACCCATAGGTACACGTCGTGTACTAATGTCGGAAGGTTTGGAAAGTAAGTCGGTGGAATCAGCCATCATATGAACAATTAAATGACATATAAATTACATCTAGTAATGAAGTACACACCATGTACTTTTTTTTGCGTTAAAATGGACAATAGCCTCGTTTTTGTGGCAGAACCCACCTCCTTCTCCCGGTTTCACGAACCAAGCCAGCAGAACCTTTTTCCTTCCCTTGGATCGATGTCCAAGCTCCATTTCGATCATGGATTGATGAGTTGGAACTCACTCAGTAAGTCCTAGATTCCACTTTGGCTGTTTTGTTTGATTTTCATTCTAGAATGAGTTATAGGGGTTTGAGAGGTTTGGATTCTTTTGTAGATCTACAATGTTTTAGACTAAATTGGAGGTTGTTACCCGAGGAGTATCAACGTACGTATCTCAGGTAGGTGGTGCATACGTCATTTTTTGTTTTTGTGGTTGTTTGGGTGATGTGGCCTTTGGCGCGTTTTCGGGTATTCTGAGTGGGACCCCTTTTATCAGCTATTTTATATAGAGTTGCTTGTGGGGCCTATGGGGTGCCTTTGGGTATACCTTGTTACCAATTTTCTTGTGCAGGCTGGGTGAGGGGCTGTGGTTCATCAGGGTATTTTGGTTGGGGAATGCCAAAATGGTTTTAATTGAAATATTAATGTGTTAATCTGGTTAGTTTAATTTATTAATGCCTGTTATAAATTGTTAGAGGCATTTAGGACCTCAGTGCTAGTATGGGAAAGCACCATGCATAATGCAATTGAACTGTTTAGTTTGTTTTTTCTGGTTATGTATTCTATTTACATTTGTTAAATATGAAATTGCTGAATTGAATCTGCTGGACCCTATGGGTTGTGTTGGGCTTTGCTCGTTTATGCTTGAGTGATGCTGATCACAGGTTGGGCTTGGCCCAGATTACTTTTGGTGGTTTTGACCATGGGATTGGGCATCGTGGATGTTGGCTTGAGGCAGTACGACTATCAGGTTGGGCATTGCCCGAGTTACTAGGATGGCGATGCCATCGGACTTGGGCGACATGGTCGTAGGGACATGAGGTGTCAGATATGTTGGTGGCTTAGGTACAATTTTGGTGATTACCGGTCACCCGGAACATTGTGTAGTGTGCACACAAAGATACTCTATGATGAGGTGGTTTTTACCACTTGTGTGGGTAGAGGCCCCCGTAGTTGTGGTTAGGTATTTTGGTTGGGGGTGCTTTCCATAGAAAGCCACGTGGGAGGTGAGGACCCTTCAGGGGACAACTTGAGACACGAGGTGTCAGGAGGCACATGGTGCCGGGTTACAATTCCTGGGAGGGCCTTCTGGATGTCAGTACATGAGACACAAGGTGTTAGGAGGCACGTGGTGCCAGGTTACTATTCTTGGGCATGCCTTCGGGATGTCGATACTTGAGACATGATGTGTTAGGTGGCACATTGTACCAGGTTACATGACAGAGATTCCGACATTGACCGAAATAGGTAACGCTCCACAGTGGTTGTTGAGCACAAGTGGAGTTTGTGTTTACTTTTGCACTATACTATTTACTAATTTACTTGTAAATGCATGAATTCTTAAACACATATATTTGGTACGCACCGTTTGGTGGTATCCAACTGATATTTGTCTCACACCATGTATGGGCCCTTCGAGACACGTGCAGACATTATGGATTTGCGTGCAGGAAAGAGGCCAACTTCCTGAGCTGGGCTGCGTTAGTTATTTCATGGAGATGGTATGGACCTTGAGGTCATGCCTAGATGGGTTTAATTTTTTTGTTTACTTTACTGTATCATCATGATTACCCATTGTAGCTACTGTTGGTTAGCCATTAGCGCCGTTTTTATATTCAGTTATGTATGACCTGCTATGGATGCATGTTTTACTGTTCAGTGGTAGTTACATGTTATCAGCATGCTATTGTGTTTATTTCCCCTGGTGTTGTTTGTATTTTATTTATTCCTCTATTTATCTATATTGATTATTCGTCCACTCTGCGGTTCTGGTTCGAGTCTGCTACGTCTTTCATTCCGCTGCATATTTATTATTATTCTCGGACCAGTACCCTTATTATGATCCTCCGAGAGGGTATAGCCTCCCTACTATACCTAATAGACCCTCGCTGCTAGTCGGCAGCCTTTGGTGTCAGGGAGGTACACCTATGGTAGTAACACTCAACCCGTTTGGCACTGTTTGGGTGGCTGGCCTGGTCCGGGTCATTACATAGTGGTATTAGAGGAGTTCATGATAGGGATTTAGTAGCAGCATTTTACTGACTACTAATGAGTTTAAGGCTTCTTGTTTATTTCTTCTAGTTTTACTATTTTTTATATGGTAGAATGGAC
The DNA here is from genome assembly GCA_963277665.1 of Viscum album. Classification (NCBI taxonomy): domain Eukaryota; kingdom Viridiplantae; phylum Streptophyta; class Magnoliopsida; order Santalales; family Viscaceae; genus Viscum; species Viscum album. The sequence continues at coordinate 1,257,234,338 of OY728134.1, forward strand.
ATAGTTTGTTATAGGGACTGGGTTTCTAGCTTGTGCTTGGGTGCCTGTAGCCCCATGTACGGGGGATGGACCTAGTTACCGCGGGTGGGAATTGTTGTATGCTTTTTTCTCATATTATAGTTTATATGATTTCCACCTCGGTGGCTCACTTGTTTTGTCATCTTATTGATTTTGATATGTGACCCTTGACCCGATATGTTAAGGGATAATTGGACCTTGGCCCAGTATGGCGAGGCTTGGTTGCTTGTCTTTTGATAGACACATTTTTTGGGTATTTCAATTTCATAATTGCATGTATGCTTTGTGAAGTGATAATACCATGTGAATGAACAATAAATTTCCATGCTTTATATGCCTTCAAAAGTAAATAGATAAAATTCCTGATATAATTTCTAGTTGTGTACTGTTTTTTCCATGCTATATTTTTGTAGAAATGATTGGTGCAGGATTTTGGGTCTGGCTCTTGTGTGGGTAAGTAGGTACTATCGGTTGAGGTGATGTTTATCTCCGGGATTGGGTGACTCTGTCATCGGTTTGAGGCAATTTGAGTTGTCAGGATGGTCATGTCCTAGGGTACATTTGATACTTGGCTTTGTTGAGGGAGGTTGATGAGGCCATGAGGCCGGGATGTCGTGGGGCATGGTTTGCTGTGAGGGGGAGTAAGGGTTGTTTTTATGCACTGCCATTTATTGCATTCTTTATCTGCGTAGAATATATTGTTATATATATATGCGTTGTATGACCATTTATCGTATTCAGTGAGTTACTCATTCATGACCTGATGGAGCGTCCGACAGGAGATGATACAGTGCAACAAGATCAGGGTCAGAATTCAGTACAGGAAGAGCACGAGTCGTAAGTACAGGCTCAGGGAGAGGAGAATGTTCAGGATCCAGTGCAGGTAGGACAACAGCCGGGTTTGGCATCATTCGGGCAGTGGCTCGACGAGAAGCTCCGAGCTATCATGGTATGAACCTTATAGGGGATTGACAGAGGCATGCAGGGTACAGAGCCTTCTATGGTGTATCTGACGTGGGAGTTCCAATCGCAGCACCCGCCGCTTTTTCAGGATGAGGGCGGTCCGCAAGCGGCTGAGAACTAGATATAGTGCATTCATATGATCTTCAAGCAGCTCGAGACGCCTCCAGGGTGGAGGGTCAGGTTGGCGAAGTACATTATAAGAGGACCGGTGAATCATTGGTGGGACGTACAGGTTCAGGCTCCTAGGCACGAGGGACCGACAAGGAAGGACTTCGAGGACAGGTTCATTGAGAAATTCTACCCGGAGACACTGAGGATAGAGAGAGCTCAAGAGTTCTTGAGCCTTCAGCAGGGAGGCAGGTCCATCATCGACTACATAGCTACTTTTACTAAGCTATCTCACTTTTCACCTGGTATTGTATGTGATGATGCAGTTAGGGTGAGGTTCTTTGAGAATGGCTTATGACACGCCATTCGGGTCCAGGTGAATATCTTCCGCCTAGGTTCCTTCTCCGAGGCGGTGAACCAGGCGCTCATAGCCAAGGGCAACAAGAGAGAAAAGTATCGCATGGGAAGGGTGACATCTTTAGGTGATGGTTTAGATAGCATGAAGCGAGGACGAGATGAGTCCCAACAGGGCAGTCAGGCTAGGGATTCAGCAAGACCACCTCTTGGTAGTTCTTTGGTGATTTTATTTCAGTGTGTACAACCGAGACGTGTTTGGGCTCAGTGCAGTAGGCCACTAAAAGAGTACCAGGCATGTGGATAGGACGGGCATCTAGATAGGTTTTGCAGGTAGCCTTCTCAGATAGCTAGCAAGCAGGGACCAGGACATACTGTAGCATCTGGAGTTGGTTCAGGTTCGGGACCCGGAGAGGGTAGTCGAGGTTCAGCTGTGCGCGGAGGTTGTGACAGAGATGGTGGGACGTAGCCGACGGGTTATTGGTCGGTGATTGGAGCAGCATCATAGGGAGGTCAGGCATCAGGAAACCGTATTTCAGGCTAGGAGCAAGCCGTGGAGATGCCAGATGCTGAGCAGGCCGGTGAGCCAACAACAGTTAGAGGTACACCGCGGTGTGGTCGTGATCTCCATGTTTCCTTTTTGGCATGACCTGTAGAGAAATGTCTATTTTGAGTGCACGTGGTGCACAAGATCTATGTGGACTGACTAGATTCTAGTTAGTGCGATTGGCACCATAGTAGGTGAGTGATATATTCTAAATATATTTATGAGATGCGTAGCATCAGGGCATCAAGGATGCGGGTTACGTGAGGTGATGTGGGCATCGGGGCTTCGTGAATTCAGGTTACCTGAGGTTCCTTGGAAATCGAGGCATCGAGGATGCAGGTTACATGAGGTTCTAGGCACCAGGACCTCGTGGAGGAGGACACCGATGAAGTGCAGGTTACATTGGGTGTCGGAAGTGATACAGGAGCACCAATGGGGTGCAGGGGTGACGATGTGTCACAGGAGGACTTTGAGTTAGGAATATAGGTCAGAAAACCATGTTTTCTTTAAGCTTTGTGTTTTGAGATTGAGTAGGCAATTCCTAAGGTGGGTAGACCCTTGAGAAATTTAGCCAGAAAATTGGGACCAGGGTAGTCCAGGATGTTTAACCGGGATGGGCTTGTTCGATGCCATCTCCGGGTTTCGTTTGGTAGCTCGGGGACGATCTACGTTAAGGTGGGGAGTTTGTAAGAACCCGGGTTTTTGGAACAGGTCAAAATTCCGACCATGTTTATTTTTTAACTGGTTTCCGAGGAAACTGGATAAAATGGGTAGTTTCTAGAAATTTACAGACTACACGTCGTGTAAATAAAGTACACATCGTATACATTAAGTACACGCCATGTATATGTTAAGCGATTGACGTTCGTGTGCTCGCCGAGTACATGTTGTGTGATGACCGTGTAAAAATTTCATACTACACGGCGTGTAGTTTTCTACCTGGAATGTATCACTAACCGTGTGGTGGCTATACATGGCGTGTATGCCTGTTGGCTGGGTAAAAACTGGTACACACTGTGTTCCCCTTGGACACGCCGTGTAGTCTAGCCGTGTAGAAGGGATATACATGGCGTGTGGGTAAGTCAGCGAGGAAGAGAAGTGAAACCAAGTACACGCCTTGTACCCATAGGTACGGGCTGTGTACTCATATCGGCAGGTTTGGAAAGTCAGTTGGCGGAATCAGCCATCTTATGAATGGTTAAATGACATATACACGGCCTGTAGTCATGAAGTACACACCGTGTACTTTTGTTTTGCGTTTAAATGAGCAGTAGCCTCGTTTTTGAGGCAGAACACTCCTCCTTCAACCGGTTTCTCTAACCAAGACGACCGGACCTATTTCCTTCCCCCGGATCATTGTACGAACTCTGTTTCGATCATGGATTGATGCATTGGAACCCCCTCGGCAAGGCCTCAATTCTGCTTTGGCCGTTTTGTTTGATTTTCATTCTATAAAGAGTTATAGGGGTTTGAACAGTTTTGATTCTTTTGTAGATCTACCATGTTTTAGACCGAATTGGATACTTTTACCAGAGTAGTAGCATCGTACGTGTCTCAGGTGGGTAGTGGATATCTCATTTTGTGTTTTTTGTGGTTGTTTGGGTGATGCGGCCTTTGGCACATTTTCGGGTATTTTTAGCGAGACCCGTTTTATCTGCTATTTTATATAGATTTTCTTATGGGACCTATCGGGTGCCTTTGGGTATACCCTATTACTAGTTTTCCTGAGCGGTCCAGCTAAGGGGCCATGGCTCATCAAGGTATTTTGGCTGGGGAATGGAAAAATGGTTTTAATTGAAATATTAATGTGTTAAACTGGTTAGTTTAATTTATTGATGCATGTTTTAAATTTTTACAGTCATTTAAGAGCTTAGTTCTGGTATGGGATAACACCTTTCAAAGTGAAATTCAACTATTTAGTTTGTTTTTCCTGGTTATGTATTCTATTTACATATGTTATATAAATGCAATTGCTGAATTGCATTTTCTGGACCCTTTGGGTTGTGTCGGGCTTGGCCCGGTTATGCTTGAGTGATGCTGATCACAGGTTGGGCTTGGCTCGGGTTATGTTGGATGGTTTTGACCATGGGATTGGGTGTCATGGATGTCATCTTGAGGCAGTATGACTGTCAGGTTGGCATGGCCCAGGTTACTAGGATGGTGATGCCATCGGACTTGAGCGACATGGTTGCAGGGACACGGGGTGTCAGATGTGTTGGTGGCATAGGTACTATTTTGGTGATTACCGTTCACCCGGAACATTGAGTAGTGTGCATACAGAGATACTCTGTGATGAGGTGGTTTTGACCACATGTGTGGGTAGAGGCCCTGGTAGTTGTGGTTAGGTATTTTGGTTGGGGGTGCTTGCCGTAGAAAGCCACGTGGGAGGTGAAGAGCCTTCAGGGGAAAGCTAGAGACACGAGGTGTCTGGAGGCACACGATGTCGGGTTACTATTCTTGGGTGTGCCTTCAGGATGTCGGTACATGAGACATAAGCTGTCAAGAGGCATGTGGTTTCAGGTTACTATTCTTGGGCATGCCTTCAGGACGTCGGTACTTGAGACACATGGTGTCAGGTGGCACATAGTGCCAGGTTACACGACAGAGATTCCGGCGTTGGCCGAAGCAGGTGACGCTCCACAGTGGTTGTTGAGTACCAGTGGAGAATATGTTTACTTGTGCACTGTACTATTTACTGCTTTCCTCGTAAATTCATGACTGCTTAAACACATATATTTGGTACGCACCGTTGGGTGGTATCCTACTAAGATTTGTCTCACACCCTGCACGGGCCCATCGGGACCCGTGCAGACTTTATGGCTTTGCGTGGAGGAAAGAGGACATCTTCAGGAGCTGGGCTATGTTAGTTATTGCATGGAGATGTTATGGAACTTGTGGCCATGCCTAGCTGGGTTTACTTTGTTTTTGTATACTTTCCCGTATCGGCATGCTTACTCGTTATAGCGACTGTTGGTTAGCCATTGGCACCCTTTTTATATTCAGTTATGTATGACCTTCTATGGTTGCATGTTTTAATGTTCATTGGTAGTTACATGTTATCATCATGTTGTTTTGTTTATTTCCATAGCTGTTGTTTGCCTTTTATTGATTCCACTATTTATCTTTATTGATTATGCTTCTGCTCTGCGGGTCTGGTTTGAGTCTACTGAGTCTTTCATTCCGCTGCATATTTATTATTATTCTTAGACCAGTACCCTTAGTATGATCCTCCGAGAGGGTATAGCCTCCCCACTATACCTAACAGTCCCTCCCTTCTAGTCGTCAGCCTTTGGCATTCAGGGAGGTGCACCTAAGGTAGTAACACTCGCCCCGTTTGGCACTGTTCGAGTGGCTGTATGGGTCCGGTTCGTTACATCAATGCTCAATCCAAGACAACATCTTTAGAGGGAGGAATCTAAAAGAAAACCTAATAATGAATATATAATCAAATACCCAAATAGAACCATTTTGTATTCATCTCTTAATTTGATAATATATCAGGTGAAAACTATACTAGCTCAGAAAAACGGTCTGCATACTCTATCACAATTCCGTCAACATACTAAATTTTGAAAAACTCAATATCCTTGGAAAATAACATTGAAAATGGAGGTAAATGGATATTGAAAATATCCTTGATGTCATTAAACTCTATCCACATACATTTCTCTACTGTTCCCATAATGTCCCACCATCTCCTCCTCATACCCTCTTGCATGATGGTGTCACACTTCACCTTGATTTCATCATATGTCTCCATGAATTCAAAGAAGCACTCAATTCTTATCAACAATTCCCATGGATGTTTTCTAATATTATATCAAGGTAATTTTGGAGGATTATAGCAATGAAATTAATAAGAATGATCCTGGAGAACATCCATCTGTGGTTCCATATATGGTTCATGTATGCAAATTGGTAGTAGGGATTTTCCCAAAACATGAAAAGCATACAATAACACCAAAACTAGAATATGGTTCTCAAGAGGATTTTCTCACATTGGTTCATCAGTAACTTCCTCCTGGATCTAATTTCTACATATTCTTGGAGGAATGATGCAACACAACATCAGTAGACCAAATAGAAGACATTAGGTCAACACTCAAATAGAGAAAAATCATAATTAAACCCAACATATTGAATAACAAGATTTAGATTTCAATCTATCAAAATAAAAATTATGGAATATTCTAGAACTAATCCTTAAGATGCAATTCCCAAACCACTCCTTGTGACTTATGGTTCACTATGATGAGATCTGCTCAGGATAATAGTCATAACAACCTCCTATGTCATGAAAATATTTCACAAATTCATACTAACATAAATAAAAGAAGCTGAACCTAGATATCCAATACCACTTTGTCACAAACCAACCTGGGTACCATAGTTACTAAATAATCTATCTAGCAGTGAAATGGATAAAAGGGCATACCCAATCCCTATGGGATGACCACTATCACCGAGCATCATACAGAAAGAATGATGGAACAAATTTTCCCCAAAAATTATAGAAGAATGATAAAAAAAGTCAGTATTCATACAAGATAAACTCCATAGGGAGAATTGTACCAGATATCAAAAAGGTAAACTACCCAATGTACTACTACAATGACCAATAATACATGATAAAAATCCAATTTGTAATGGCTGAAACCCCAGGCCCATGGATCAATAGCGACTACCAACTCCATGTGGCACCTGAACCTTTTTTAAAAATTGAAAAAATTATTCTAAATACACCCAAAGGCACATGTATTGTGATAGATAATATCCCAATAGGGTCTCACCCAGGATACTATAATATATTCAAATATTTAATTAAGGATGAATTTAAATTTTTAATAAACCAGGTTAGGATTTCTAAATCATAATTAAAACAATTCATGAATTAAATTTCAATTGATGGAAAATACATTACCCATATATCTTAAGAAAAATTTTACATAAAACGTTTTATATAAATTTTGAATTAATATAAAATGATTTCAATCAACGACACATATTCATTACTAATACAAACTAGTGAACAACATAGTCATATCCCTAAATGTACAATAGTTTCAAGATATGGTACTCCACATAATCAAATGTTTTCATGACATTATGTTTACATATGATTCCATTTATATTGACCAAGGAGTACTTATCACTATCCTATTAGGGATGTGACTACATCAAATGTATTGTTAGTGTTGTAAATCGAATATTTGTTTCTGAATAACTCACTAACTACAGAAGGATTTTGTGGTATCAAATAGTAAATAATGATGTGAAATTTATTTTATGTGTTTTTAAATTCAATTAATCCAATTGTTTATTTAAAAATGTCAAATTTTTCATTTAAAATCCAAATTCAGCTTTTAGTCAGAATAATGACTTTTCTAGATAAAACCAATTAGTTTAAATCAAAATCATTTCAATAAATTTCTCCTAAATACTAATTTGAAAAAAAATTATATAAAATAAATATAATAGTTGAAATTAAATAATTTAAATTCACCAAACATCCAAATATTTACAAAATACACCCAAATACAATGGAATTAGGGGGTTTCCATAATTTCAAGTAAATTTTTTTATTGAAAACAAATAATCAATAGAATTTGGTTTTTAATCATCGAATTGAAATCAATTTCATTTTTCCCAAGAAATTATATTTAAATAAATAAATTTAGGGTTAATCAAACTAGGCATCACAATGTAACCACTTACCTCGGGATGACATGATCTTGAAACAAAAAATCCTTACTCAGGATTCTCAATTAGAGATAGTTAAAAATAAAAAACCAAGAATCAAAAATAGGTTTAAATTGAAAACAATTTTTCTTTTTATCTTCCCATAAAATGAAGATCCATAAAACCCTATTTAGTAGAAGAGAGGGAGAGAGATCTGGAGAAATAGAACATGAAGAGGAGACATACTGAGAACATATCAACCATCATTCACTAAGAATTGATCCACCATCCCAAAGGTGTCTGAGGGATAAACAATTACAATCTAGAGATCATGTAAAAGAATAGATTATAGGTGGTGTGTTTAGGTCCACCTAGAACCTTAAATAAGTGTTTTTGGATTTTAAAATATAATTTTGAATTAATTAAAAAATGTACGCACATTTAACTGGTACGGGCTACATAGTTAGACTAAAATATGTTCCCTAGTAATGCATCACTTTAAAAGGGTTTCACAGTTTCTCATATGTGGGTGTATGATTTTCAAACCATTCACCAACCATCCAAAGCCTCACAACCTTAGTTTTCATAGTTTTCTATAGCGAGGAACATGGTTTGGTAAAAACATGCTACAGTTGGGCACATCCCAGAAACATTCAAAAATTCCAAAGGTGTTACCCAAGAAACACGAATTGAATCATGGACAAAACATGATCAAAACAGGGGTTTAGAAATACCTGAAAATAGTAATTGGATGTAACGTGTTATGATGAAATGAGGAAATGGTTATGAAACTAGCCTTTTTTTACAGGTAATGATATGATTAGATGATTATAAAACCAAATTCATTTCATGGGTTACGATATGATGTACCATTTATAATCTTATGGAAACAAATGTGTGATTTTCATTATGTGGTATATGGGAATTGTATCTCCATCCAATGTAATAGGTAATGAAAAATGTTCTATGAGTTAGAGGGTACATAAGTGGCTATCCCAAGCCCAACAATGAGGTTAAACTGGTGATTATCCCAAGCTCCAAAGTAGAGTACATAGGTGGTTATTCCTAGACTAAAAAATAGGTAACAGAACATGTTATCGTATTCCATAAGCAAGTTCACGGGCAGTTATCCCAAGAATAAAAGGTAATAAATGACTTGGTTGGTAGCCATGAAAAAATATTTTATATGTTTATCCCACAAATATAGGTCTTATACCAATGCTTTTCTCCCAGGGATCATGTTATTTGATTTACTTATGATTCATGTATTATGAAATAAAAACCATCATTCCATGAATCAAGATTATGATCTTTGATACACAGGTTATGGTTATCAAATATTATCCTCATGTTCTCATGATGTTATTATCATATAATTATTACATATCTTCTTTTTTTACCCTTACTGATCCTTTAATCCATCCATTCATATTTTTTAATTCCAAGGGTTTTAAATAAAGGTATATATGTAGGAATACTAATGGGGGGGACTTTGTGGGATACATTCAAGATCATTCACCAAATTATAATATTGTTTTATAATATTTCAATTGCACTAAGGTATTATGGTCCTTAGGTGTGTGTTTATATAATGCAATGAATATTCATCCAAAAATATGTGACATAAATTTTTTTGATGGTTGAGCCTCTATATTTTGTATAATAGGTTGGTTTGGTTATCTTATAGAAACAAGTATAAGATAACCTTAGTGATATCCCTATGGACATGTCTCTGAATAAGTATATTGTTGAGTTAATGAATAAGTAAATATCATGGAATTTTGGAAATTGATGGAGAGAGTGGTTTAAAATTAATTACATCCCTATCTGGATACTACAAGTGGATGTGGAACTAGAACATATGTGTCAAGACCTAGAAATCCCCAAAACACCATATTGAGCTAGACTCGATCGGTAACTTTTGTATGACAATGGGCCTTGATAGAAACGTAGTTTTACACTTGATGGGCACATAATTTGGAAATTCAAAATCTCTTTAAAACCCATTATAAATAATAAAATATAATAGACTAGGATAAAACGAATATGTTATATATTAAATATAAGGCTTCATGATTTATACATCCTATAAGTGAATTTCATGGTAATTTGTTTTTGCGCTATGATTTGTATTTCGCAAATATTTCATTTTGGTTTTAGCCAAAGAATGGAACCATAATGAATCATGTTAACAATGAATATGATGGAATATTTGGTGACTCTGATCAACCAAATTGGATGATGACTAGAGGGGAAGATATTATGATTACAAATAATCAGATATCATTATATTTGATTAAAAATTTATACATCGATATAATATCTAACACATAGAAGAAGTGGAAAGTTGAATTTTATGAATGTTCTTTTGGTAATGAAAATAATGGATAGAAAATTTGGATTCCTATATGCCAATAAGATGGTAATAAGAACCTATATGACTATATTAAATAGAGGTAAATATATTATCTAAGTGGAAATAATGGAAATATAGTAAAAAAATTATTGAGGATTTTAATTTCCTATTTGTGGGGAACATGTTCATTGTCTAAATCAATGACCAGTGCAAACAAATAACTTCCAGACTAAGGAAGGACCTATTCTATGGAAATAATTGAATTGGGTTAATTTATGTGAATATGAATTGGAAGTTAATAATTATGTTATATGAATCATGAAATATATAATGATTTGTTGTTTAATATTTTTCACTAATGATATGAAAGAATATAATGAATGGTGTTAATAACCTATAAAGGTGATTTAATGGAAAACTGATATTTTTTTTGGGAAAACATGATTATGGGAAGAAAACAATTAATATGTTGTTAATATTAAGAAAATGGTGTTTAGTTTCAATAATGAGATAATTAATATGAATATTTTAAATTGTATAGTATTGGTGACCTTAGCATTGATAAAACATTTTTGGAAAAAGTTACTTTTCTTATCATTGGTGGAGTTTATTCCATTATTGGATTATTATAATATATTCAGTAATAAGTTTGTTTTATTCAATATATAATAATGCCTGAATGTTTTTAATAAGATATTTTGGTAATTCAGACTATTAATAAGTTTTAAAATATTGATTATGAATGTATTCACATGTATATTATTTTATAGTTTAGATAAAATTTGTGTTCTATGAGTGATTAATGATAAGTTCATTTTGAAAATATATTGACCTTCTTTATAAAGTATTGGATTTTAAAATTTTGAATGGGCCATTAGGCTACCCATTAATGGAATGGTTTAATTTGAACTTTAGACATGGATTTAAAGTTTCATGTTTTATTTTACCATATGAATATTAATGCATATTGGATAATAGGTGTAGACTATTGTGTTTTGATGATAAATAAAGATAGGTAGATTCAATTATCATTCTACTTATGGATATTATGATCAACAGCTACAAAAGAAATAAAAAAATCAACATAATTTAATGATGTAATATATAAACTATAAATTTATCAATGAATATATTGTGGGTGTTATTATACTTATTAAATAGAATCAAGTATGTAGACCTTCTAATGAAAATTATTCATCATTAATAAAATGATATTGAAATGAAATTGTGTCTTCCAATTTTATTTTTTGGATGAAATAAATGAACATTTTAATCCTTCATTAGTTTTTGGTCATCAGGTTTCTAACATTCTCAAAATCACCGAATTTCTTGTTTTCAATGTTCTCAATAACTCCCCATCAGTATTTGGTCATTAGTTTTATCTTCTATTTATATTTTTTCAATTCCTACATATGTTTTGATATTTTAGATGCCTAATATATATTGGTATATATGACTTTCACAATACCCTTTTTCATTTCCTGATGATTTTTTATTAACCAAATTTATGTAACGGGTTTCTGTGGAGGAATTTTAAAATGAAAATCCTTTGATGAGTGAGATGAATTTTGAGGGATACATTCATTCTAAGTGGGTATAATGTAACACCATGAGATTTTTTGAATGAAATTTAACCTTTTTGATATTTTTCATTAAACAAAACAGCAAATTTATATTTAGTTACTCACAAAACTGATGTTATTTTTCATTACAAACAAACCAAAATATGGCTTACATTATAGGAAACATTGGCCTCATATTTAATTACATGTACCCCAGAGTTTAAACAAAACACAACATATTATTTATAAGTCCATAGTCTTAAATATTACATTATTTTTAGTTAATTCATGCATATGATTTATTTCACATGGAGTATATTTTTATGTTTGTATATTTAGGTAATTAGGACCTAACTATTACATAACAACTGAAATGTTAAAATATAGACACTTCTAATGAATATCGATTGCTTTCACAATATAAAATATTTTAAAATAAAACATATTTTTTTTCTTGATAGAAATCTGCATAACTTTCATCATGACTTCTCCTTTTCTCTTACCCATCCTTATAACATATGGAAAAAAATTCATAAAATTTGGAATAGGAAAAAAAGATCCATAAGGGATATAAAACTAGGAATGGAACTATTTGTCTATGAATATTTAAAACTCATGAAAACATTTTTACAAAATCATACTCTTCACCAGTAAAACATAAACTCTTTAACATACCTCTTGAAATAAAAAGATTACTAAAATCATCTTAGAAGTCATAAATCATATTGGTAACTCATAAAAACATATCATACATACATTGTAGCTTTCACCACTACGTAAGGAGTAACCTTTTTGGCTATGTTTGGAATACTGATCACATTATATTTCCTAAATCTCTTTAGAGAAACCATGCCAATTAACTCTTTCTCATTAACCAATGAATTAATGATATATTATGGGCTCACATTCCCTGAGTTTATCACCGAACCAACCATATACATAAACAATTCACAATAACCATAATATAATCATAACATATAATGAAATCCTAAATGAAAAATAACATTTCCTCTTTTAATTCACATTTCATCTTTATAAGCCGCACACTCATAATTGAAAACATATTATTTTAAATTAAAATGTTAAAATTGTAAATAAAATATCCATATATAATAGGGACAAGAGTTTGAGATATTCCATTCATGTCATACTTGTTAAAAAATCATTACAAGTTATTTAAATAATCAATCCATTTTTAAAACACAACTAAACCATTTAAAAAAAGTATTTTTGAATCAAAGTGCCCCACATCACATTGAAACATTTAAAAGGGGTTAAAATTTAAAAATATCCATGTACATATAAATAAATTCTCAAAAACATTTTGTGAACATGTTCATCAATAATAGTGAATTAGATGACTAAATATTTAAAAAAATTAAAACACTATTTTAGTCAAAGATTCCCTTTCTACTTGATAAAAATATTGAATAAACATTATCATGGTATAACCTTAAAAACATTAAATATCATAAGAATATACTATTTCATGATATAACTTGTCAAAAATGTTGTAAATACACATTATAGGACAATAAAGGTGCATAATATGGATATATGCCGCAATGAAAGGAGATAGAGACAAAGTCCTGCACCGTGAGTTTGACTAGTCACGTATGTTTCTTGTCATCCATGAATAATAAAAATAGGTTAATTTATACTTTATTAAAATCATTTTAAATATTTATTATTCTTTTCATAACACTTATTACCATTTTATAAAAATTACATAATTATTTAAGTTTATATTATATGTTTTGTTGATATTCGGTACTTGAGTCGAAAATGAACTTGTAATGATGTAAATTTTCGACATTTTCATTATTCCATCATATCCAAAATAATATTCATGAATTAATAAATAGTTTTATACATAAATAATATAGTTAATTAAAACTAGTTATATATGTTACAAAAAATAATCAATATTACATTTATGGAGTTCGTAGGCTATATGTACGCAAGAGTATCATTTTCCATTTTCCATTGATCTTTATGAAAATATGGTAATTATTATTTTAGTTTTACACAATGATAATAAGATTATTAACATAATAATAATATTTTAAATATTCTTATATATATATATATCAAAAAAGTGTTGTGGGGCATAAAAACGATTCATATCGCTTTGTGGAGTTGATAGTTCACACGTACACAGGAACGACATAATCATTTTTATGTGCATAGAATGTAAGAACATCATTAAAATATTATTATTTTAAAATGATAAATATTTCATTAGTATCATATATAAAAATTTATTCCATCATTATAACTAGTCTTGATAGATGGTAGTAAAAAAAATATATCAATTCATGAGGCTGTAGTCCACCGTACACATGAATGAAATGATCATTTCTCATTTGATGAAATTGGAGATGGATTTTATAGATAACATTAACATAATAAAATATCAGTATATTTAAGATACATGATTTATATATTCATCAAGGATTAATGAGAGTAAATGGATGTGAAAGAATAAATAAAATAGAAACAATTAAAAAATGATACCTCTTCTTAGGTTGATCACCATTCAAGAACACCTTAACACCTCTAAGAAGGTTATTCTACGTAAACTAAGGACTCATGAATGTGGGGAGGGAGTCTAGGAATAGATTTTTGTAGATAATTTAGAAATCAAAATGTTTCAAAACTTTGAGCATTAGAGAATAGTGGGTACCTTTATATATAATAGGGAAGGGGTACCCTTGGAAACTCTAAAAATATTAAATTAATATAAAATAACATTTAAACAAAATGACCCCAACCTGAGTTATGTTGAATATAGTTTGAGGATACTTAGAAATAATCTAATCTGATAATTTATATACATATATTGATTTAATTTTGAAACTTATCTTTTTAGTTTACTGTTAATTATTATCTTTTAATTTTAATTGTGGTAACAACATTTTAAATTGTAAGAGGATATAAAATTTTCTTATATGGGGTAAATTTTCCATAATTTTAGACTTTATGAACTTTTAGTTCTTTTTATATCCACATTTAAATTATAATTTTTTTTCAGATTTTTAAATATTTTAATAAATTGTTATTTTTATTAAATATCAATTATGTCAATTTTGACAGTATTCATTTCAATGAACTAAAACAAAATAAAAAAAAGATAGATAAAATTGAAAAAACTATTTAATAGATTAATAAAATGTCTCATTGACCAATAAAATTAGTGTATGGTATCAAATATTTCAAATTATATTTATTTTAATATTATTAGTATCATTTATTTGATTCTACCTTTAATAAATTTGTTATTGCATCATCTATGTGTCATAATTAAATTTAATTATTTATTTCCTAAAAACTATAAATGAATTAACATGATGTAGGAAATAGTTTCATCTTAAAAATGAATATTTTTAGCCAACATATAACTTATATAAGCACATATTAAAATTGATTTAGTAATAAGAGACATGTTTATGATATTTTTTACTTTAAATAAAATGTTATTACTGTCATAATCACACCAAAGTTGCTTAAAAATGTCAAAATTTAAGCCCAATTATTGTTTTGGTTATCCCTAATTCATCCAATAAGATTAGGATAAGTCTTATAGTAGTTTTATATTGTTATAATGTTGTTTTTCCCTCAATTACCTTATTTACCCTTTAACTGTGTTAAATAAAATACTAATGTTACCAATAATCAAAAACTATTTTTATCATATTAGAACACATTTTTCATACTAATTACAACAATGTATGTCCATTTTTAAAATTCAATTCACCAAAGTGGTTAAATTAGGTTTAACACCAATAATGTTCATGGATCGATAAAAAGGGTTTTCTGAAATAAAACGTTCAATAGTTCAAAAAAAATTATATAAATTTTAAATTTTAAATTAATAAAAATTACCTACATTGAATTAAATGATATTTTTTTAATTAAAAATTAAAATAAATTAAAAGGATAACATAACTATATAAATAAATTAGATGAAAAAGTAGTTTCAAATAAAAAATGTAGTAGTTTCACTATTCATTAAAAAATGAATTTTATCAAAAAAATACCAAAATTAAAAAAAAGTTAATTTCGATGTCCCACATCCAAATAAGAAGATATTTTTTTCAAATATAACTTATAAAAGTGGAAAAAACTTGTTTTTAAAAAGGTTCCCTATAAAAAGGTTGTAAGACTAAATTATTAAAATAATAGATTATTTGGTCATTAAAACTGTATTTATTCTCTTTTTTTCCACTAAAAATTATTAAGATAAAGGAGAAACATTTATTAAACATGTGTAAACATAATCTAGTTATTTCTATTAATTCTTTCAAATAAAATGTCTAGGAGATAACTACCATTTTAAAATAATAATATTAATAATGTAGTTGGGTTTTGGCTTAGTTGTAAGAACCCTATAATCCTACATGAAAAATGTTGTTTCAAAACCCATTGGGTATAGGAACTATTGCAGTACTGTAGTGGCACACAAGAAGCAGAGACACTGTAGCAATAGAGGCACTATAGTGCTGGCAGGAACTTTACCAATAACTATGGTGGATACTATAGAGTGTACGATAGCGGTGGTAGTACTATAATGGGGATTTTAGTGAATGGTTTACTATAATATCACTATTCATAGAATAGGCCTTGAAACAAAATTTTAGGCCTTCATTACATTTAATGAGATACATGCCTACTTGGCCTTTAGGACAAATATATATTATGTAATAAAGTGGGTGGTTGGGTGGGTTATCCCTAAGTGGTTATAACCTTCCTTTTAGGCATGTGTGTGTGCGGTGTGTGTGTGTGTTTGATGTAATTGTACCCCAAGCACCTCATACATAATAATGTATTATTTTCAATATATCTCAAGATTTTGTGCAACAAATTATTTCAATGAAACCCATTATTGTGTGTTGGGTACAATATCAAACATAGTGTCCCATTTAAACTAAAATATATATCTAATTCATAAATATTAATAAAGATGAAAAATTTTTATTCTAGAATTAACTAGGATGTTACATTATTAATACAATTATTCAGTATGATAGTTATTACATAGACATTAGAATGGACGTTATGAATAATAATAACCAAATTATTAAAAAAAAATTATTACACATGTATTATTTGGTAACCAATAGATAAAATATAAAAATAAAATCTATTTAAAAAAACATGAATTGTTTTTAGAAAGATAATTTTTATGAAAATAAATATTTTTTACCATTACAAATTAATAAATCCACTATTGTATAATTATTATATTGAAATTGATATATTATATTTTCCTGAAAATATTTACCATTTAATCTTATTTTTTTTCTTGAAATGATATAAGAATGAATCAAATTTTACGCTTAAAACGTTTTTTCTAAAAATTAGTTTTTTTGCCTTTCTTCAGCATGTTTAGTTTAAAATTAAATTTGTAAACATTTAGAATTTTAATTTTATTAAATGAATTTAAATTTCTAAATATTCAAGTAAAAATTAGATTATGATGATTTTTTTTATTTTTCAATAAGGTTTCATTTTTTGAGCAATAATGAAAAATACGGAATTTCAATTTAAAACATACTGGTTTTTTAAATAATTTCTAATGTAGATTATATTATCAATAGATTTTAAAGATAAATTAGTTGTGTTTCATATAAATTAATCCAATTTAGGAAATTTGAATAATTTTTATACTGATTTTTGATACAAATAACTTTTAAACCATTGAACATTTTCTCAATTAAAACTCACTTTCAAGTCACATCTATGAGATTAATGTTTAATTAAAATTTAAAAATTATGTAAATTAAATTTTTAAAAATTTATTCCATAATTTTAATCATACATATTTGAAATTTTTAAAAAGTTATACTTAATTTTTAGAACAAAATGATTTCTTAAAATTGTACAAATTATTTACCATAGTTAAGGTAAAATTGAATTTAATGTGGGGAAAAAAGAAAAGGTTAAAGGTTTAAAATTACCTAAAACATGTATAAATCCTTTTATATGACAATATTTAGATAAAAGAAATCCCAATTTATAATATATATTCATTTTTATTCTTTATGTTTTGTAATTACTTTATTATTTTCAAGTATTTTGGGAAATTGCATTGTGTTTTTGATGTGGTTTCCTTTCAACCGTTTATAAAAGTCCCCCACCACAAATAATTTATTTAAACCTATAGAACCTATTTATATTGACCGAAACTCACCTAAATCACTTCCTATAATCCATTATTTCATGTTAATGGCCTTAAGTTTATGAATAAATCCCTCAAAATAAGGATATTGGTGCAAACCTAAAGAAGATACCTAAAGAAGAGGAAACCCTCTTCATTAAGAATTTGTATTTAATTTCATTATCTACCATATTAAATTATTATTATACCATGATGATATAATAACTTTAGAATCTACCATATATTTAGATGTTATTATCTAAAGGCAATGACTTACAACCATCTCTACTTCCATAAAATTGGTTATGAAATCAGTTTTAGTGTGTATGGTAGACTATATCCTCACGAACAGATGTGTTTCATTTTTCAATTATGACCTATCTAGGTTGAACATAATGATATTATTATCATTTATATATGATATTTTTTATATCATTATTCTTCTTTAATTATTATATCTCACATACATTCATTCATTTAATTTTTTGGCAACATGATAACATCGCCCATGTGTAAGGTGGGCTACCACCTCACTGCGTAATGAAATTAATTCAGGATTTACATAGAGGGTGTAAAAGATTTTTTTAAATAAAATATGGGATATATATGAAAAAAATGAATCTATAATAATAATTTATCAATTTTTTTCAATAAATCTGATATTAAAGTGGAAATAAAGTTTATGTGTACGTACAACATACCATCTCCTTAGAAAATGTATTTAATTTCATATAACTATCTTTAATAGGATAATATAAGGAAATATATATTGATTAAATTTGATATTTATATATGGATATAATTTTAAATATTATGAAAATATTATTACTAATAATGGAAAAAAAATTCAATGAAGACATATTTGAAAAACGAATAGGTTATTAACCAAAATGGAACATTAATGAAGATTTGTTAATAAATAGATAATAAATATTCATAATTAAATAATATATTCTATGAAATAAATATTTATGGTTTTCGATTGGTGAATAATAAAATTATATTTATTATATATAAGGTTTGAAATTGAACAGAAGAATTCCAGGATTACTTTAATAGATTAAAAGTATATCTTTTATTACTGGGATCCATATGAAAATTCACAACTAATTTCCTTTTTGCAGTTTATATACTCCCTCATTGACATGTTATATCATTTATAACATTATTTTTATGATATTTTATTTTTTATTTTTTTTACAATTTGTGGGGGAGTGAGATTAAAAATATGATTAATGTAGTAAGGGATTTCTATGTAACCTTTATTCTTATAGGAGACACATGGCATGTACACCACATGTTTCTTTTACGTGATGTATATACTAGCTAGTGTGGTACACCTATGAATTCAAAAATAAGTTAAATTTTTGGCGTGGGACTTGGTGATAGATAGCTTCCAGTTAGAGGGACTCCATGTAATAGGAGCTGGAAGTGGGATTTATAAGTCTGATTCAATTGAAGTAGCTAGTGGGTGCTAGTCTATATGATTTCAACAAATTATATCTTCACAATATTAGATATGAGGATGTTTTTATTCAGAATAAGGACCACATAGAGTACCATGGATTTTATAATATCGGTTATTTTATAAATGTTATGGGATAGGTCACATGGAACATGATTTTACTACCCAACATGTTGTTGATGGTAGGAGAATAGCAGGTGTACCACCATGGAAGATGTAGAATCATGATCATGGATCTCCCATGTGAGGACTGGGTGGACCCTATAGAGAAATATCTAGTATATTATTAGGAGGGTCTCCCAGAGTTTGATTTTTTGGTGGTGTATGATGTTAGGAGGTCCTTCAACCACCACCACTAGGCCTCCCTTCTCAGGATCAAGGAGATGTCCATAAGGTCCATGTGTAGCTGAAGGCGTTGAATATTTATGACCCAACAACATAGTAGAGGATTAGAATTATGATCTTGGATTTTTATACTTTTACTTAAATATTAGTATACACACGTGTGAGTCCTACCTTAAAAAAATTACTTCTATTTCAAGAGAGGTGTATCCCATTAGAGATATCATCCCATCATATTTTCCTTGATGTTCCTAAAGGGAACATTTAATTGATAAATTTTATCTTAAAACAATGTGAGCTATGATTTTTTGGATGGAGTTTCTCATGGGACACACTTGTAGTCATAATGGTAAATTATGAATTTATCTTGGGTATGTACAAGATATCCCCATTTTGATCCAGGTTGGATATCATGGAAGATGATTCAAATACCATCAAAATGATTGTATGAAAATCTTCATTGTGGCTAAGAGAAGTCAGATAGAGGAGTGTTTGGGTCTTGTGTGTATAATGATGAAACCCATAACCAATTCATTATTATGTTTATCCCTTGGTGTAATGGATTCTTCATTCATCTAGATTGCATTATTCATGGAGGATTATCAATACATATTCTATGAGGAAACTTCCAGACTACCTTTGAGATGGAAGATTGTGGTTTCCATCTACTAAAATCCCTAAAATTTACTTATATATTCTTTGGAATATCTTATGGAACCTATCAAGCATAGGGAGTGATGTTTGTAGTTGGAGGAACATCCAAATAATGTTTTCATCAGGCCTATTGTGTCTTCCTAGGTAGAA
Organism: Viscum album; assembly: GCA_963277665.1. Taxonomy (NCBI): domain Eukaryota; kingdom Viridiplantae; phylum Streptophyta; class Magnoliopsida; order Santalales; family Viscaceae; genus Viscum; species Viscum album. Next base: position 1,257,254,696 of record OY728134.1, read on the forward strand.
TTACTGTCATTTGATAAAAATATGTATACGAGATTATGGTTTTGTATAGATTATTTTCACCTAAACTAAGCCATGATAAAGATTAAGTACATACTACCATGGATTTAATATTTCTTTTATTAGTTTTGATGCATGATTTATTTATAAAATATCTATTTCTTGTCCCAATACCATGAGTTGAAATTCATGATGCTGATAATATGAATCAACCACTCTAGTGTCCCAATAACACTACGAGTTTCTGGTGATTCCAATCGGTGTGATGAATTCCCCCAATGGGTTTGAGGATTTGATAAATCAGATATCCCAGTTATAGACGGACATATTTTTTTCATTATTGAAAACATACGCATAGACACTATGTCAGAGGAGGATCATGTATATCACTTGTGGATGGTCCTATAATTGTTTTAGGGGAACTAGATTTATGGTGATATCTTAAAGTTCCAGATATATATCTGTGATGTTCTTTTCAAGGGGCATGTCATTTTAGAGAATGAATTAGCTATGTACCTGAAAAATATTTACACAGTGGATAAATGTGATCCACCAGAGAGTGTGTTAGATGTGCAGAGTTATCTTGGATTGGAATGGTACTACAAAAGGTTTTTGGAAAAATTCTCCCTATTGGAAGCCCTGTTGACCACCTGGAAACTACAAGGGAAACTATTTACCTGAACTAAGAAATGAATTTGGGAATTCAAGGAGTTTATATTGGGGATGGACTGTCCTCATATTTGTTACTATCATGGGAGGGCATAGAGTAAAAAGTATATTGTGATTCCCCAAGAACTAGGCTCAGTTGTGTGTTGGTATAGAGGAAGGTAGTAATCACATGTGCGGAAAGCCAGTTGAGACCCTACGAGAATATCATTGTGACTAATGACCTATAGTTGTAAGCAGTCATCTTTGATATGATTATGTCATGAAAATCCCTTCTATGAGAGTTATTTGTTGTTTACTCATTCCATCATAGTCTTGGGTAAGTCTTCATGGAGAGAGATTATGAACTGGGATAGAGGTTATGGTTGGAGTTCTTAATGTACTATGACATTGAGATATAATATACTCTATGAAAGGGAAACATAGTGGCAGATGAACATAGTAGGATGTACCATGATTTTATTATATGATGCTTCTACGAATTTGGGTTACTTGCAGCTGAGCTAGGTTGAGAATGAGGGTGAAATATTTAATTATTCTATGGTGTTTACTCATCCACTTCTCCATCATATGAATGTGTCCCTGTTGGGAGTCATCGAATGTGAAGTCTTATGAGACTAGATATCTTAATTATATTCAAATGATTGATTTTGTAAAGGATGAAATCACTTCATCCTTTTTTGAGGATGGATTCTGGACCCAGTCACGATGCAGGAGGATGTGATGAGAGAGTTTCACACTTATCCTTTTACTATACATCCTAGTGTGGGGAAGATTTATAGGAACTTTTTGTGTTTGTTTTGTTGTAGTAGAATGAGCCAAAGCTAGTCCATGTTCATCTCTCAGTGCATCACATGTCAGTAGGTAAAGGCTGAACACCATGTTTAAAAATGTTTAATTCTACTTCTTGAGATCGAGGAGTGGAAATGGGATGGAATATTCCTAGAAAATTAGGCATGTATTTCATTTTAACAGAGACTCCATGATTCCATATGGGTGATAATTGAATGTATCACAAATTTGGAGTAATTATTTGATATCTTGTAGTAGTGTTCAATGGAGTATCTATGTAGTTGTATGTTTGGGAGATCATCTATATTCACAAAGTTCCCTAAAATATTATTTCTAATTGTGATTCATATCATACCTCACATATTTTGCAAGGCATGCATGAAGAAATCAAGACCTAGATGAGGATGATTATAGGCTTCCACCATAAAATATAATTGAAGGCCAGTCATAGTATGTGGTTTATGATGGATATTCTATGATATTTCATGTTAAAATCCATCTAAAGCTATGAGTATTACCTTGTATTGTTAAATTCTACATATAATAATATCGTCCACTCTTTTATCAAATTGATATCTATCAAGGACCTATAAAATAGACCACATATGTAACCCTTATATTGGACTGATATAAGTAAGGAAAATCTTGTTCAACTAGAGATAGTACATGTGATATTGGATAAGGTCTATGTGATCTCCAAGCAGTTGAGAACATCCCTGAGATGGAAACAATCTTATGAAGATTGGTGCTAGAGGCCCTTGGAGTTTGATCAGGGAGACTAATTTTCCTAAGAGTCCCTCTACAATCAGGATTTAACAGATTAAAATTGTGAGGCAAGTAATCCACATTGTTCATTAGGCGATTTTAGATCTCGAAGAGGTCTGGAATGGTTTCCCATCACCTCTACCTAACCATACAGTTAGAGAGGGTGTGTAACATCTTCCATATTTCATGGATGATGATATATGTGCATGATCCAACACACTCTTTTGAATTGGGAGAGGTGGACATCGAGTATGGACACACATTCATGGAGAAACTAGTGGTGAGTGAGGATTGAAATGTGAGGACCCTACATTGATGGAATACTCTCTTGGTTTGTGTGTTATTGTAACATGTGAGGATGTAAGAGAGCTCTTGAGAGCATGTAATCCAAATTCGAGCCCATTATCCCAAAATTTTTGCATAGTTTTTTCTTTTTATGGATTATAAACATGATGGAGGGAAATTTGTAGAACCCTATATTTTCATTTTATGACTTAGAAATATATATAGAAATTATATTTGTGTCAACCAATAATATTTTTCACTATTTGGAGGCATGGTGTGCCTGTAAATAATTTTATAATAACATTAAATATATTTTATATCATGTGCACATATATTTTCACAAATAATTGCAGAAATATTAAATTTAGTGTCAAATCAGGAATCTATGATCACATTTCAATATCAAATGCATCATTTACAGTAGTTGTAAAATAGAATTGGTCAGTTAGGGGTGTTTAGATAAAGTGATTTTTGGTGGGTGTGTCTTAATTAAATTAGAAATATAATTTATTTGTTTAATTTAATTGACCTAATCATCTACCTCTTATAAATAAATAAACATAGAAGATCTCTAGGGTCAGTTGCATAACCTAGAGATCATGGGGAGGAGGTTCCACCACCATCATTCATTGGTGAATTAAAATCCAACGATAAAGATCTTCTTGATCAAGGTTAATCAGGGCACTGTGAACTGAACGAATTCTCTCCATCATTGGAGAGAGAATTTTGCATCAACTAATGATCCATTATGGGATAGGAATCTTCAATTTTTGATTTAAACCCTTATAATTAATATATAGAGAATTATATTTCATGATTCATTTATTTTTGTCAATTTTGAACTCTTTTTTTTCATATATCATATTCAATTTTTTATTCTATTAATTCCTCTTTCACCATATATAGAACCCTGAGAATCCCAATTTGTCTTAGTTGGACAATGATTCTTGTCCAATGATTTTTTTAGATATGTTTCTTGTCATTTCCCACCTACTTCTTCATGTTATTTATCATTGGGCCACTGGGTCATGATTCGACATTACCTAAAAAGACTGAGCACGATCACACCCCCAGATTCTTAAGGCAGTCAGGTGTAGCAAAAATATTTGTGACATAATGTTGAATTAGAGTGAATGATAGTATAAAGATGATAATTTTATTGATTAAAAATATAATACATATAATTTGGTGACATAAGAGGTACAAGAGGACCTAGAGATTTTTTTATATACCATCAAACATCTAATTTCTAGCCACTAGACGACTGAAATTGATGAATGAAGGATTCCCATTCAAATTTGGTTAAAACTGATTCATGGTTCAATATGGAGGGCATAGATCGGAAATGATAGAGTAGATCTATAATTTCAGTGAAAAACGTGACTACACGTCTTGTAGTCTGGATAACACACATCATGTTGGGTCCTAGCTATGTTGACTTGGGTTTTCGAGTAAGTTAAATATCACAAGCCATGTGGGACCACCACACACCATGTGAAATCGCACAGATGACTCAGTGTGTACTCTAAGAGTACACAAAAAAAATCATATCTAGGAGCACATTATGTATAGGTTATATGGACACATCCTGAATTAAATGGGTAGGACACCATGTGGGTGCACACACTGTGTATAAGAGTACACATGCATGATCATGGTTACACAGACCCAACCAGAAGCATGGGAAGGACCCCGAGGGGTTGAGACATTTCATGTTGGACCCTTACATTCCATGTAAGGATATATGGGTAGCGATCCATATACCTTCCTAGAAGGGGTCAAATAGTGGAGCAGGACCACAAGTTATATGGGTCACTTTACACATTGTGTACCCCTACTGCATTTTGAGTAAACCTCTTCCTCTAATGTTTCGTTAATTTAAGAATTTCCTTGGGACTACTATAAGATTATCCATTGTTTTTTTACACATAGAATGTGGTTGAATCATTTTTAGTGGACTTTTTGATACAATACACGATGTTAAAACTATAATTATTCTTTAAGAGACACTATATAATGGAAGTGATTATGCATGATCCCTGGATACATTAGAGTGGAACCCTTCTATTGGGAAGGTGATGGGTCCACCCTCCATATATTAGATTGGAATATTCCTAAAGGGACAAGGAATGGGTCCTCAACCAATACAGGGGAACCATCCTCCAGTGTAGGACATAGGTGCTCTACCAATTACTTACATGGAACACCCCTGGTATGATAGGGAATGAGCACTCTAATGATTGTTGATTGGAACCCTCATATAGAGATAGTTCATGGGTCCATGACAATTAGAGTGGCACCCTCCTTCCAGAATAGGGCATGGGTCCTCTATAGACTATTGAGTGGATCCCTCTTTTGGATAAATGGAATTGGTCCTTGACCATTCCAGTTCCACCCTACTATTGGGAATTCATGGATCCTCTATCAACTATCAAAGTAGAAAACTTATGTTGAGTTATGGTATGGGTCCTATACAATCTATACTATTTCCACCTTAATGTAGTATCAATTGATGCATTCTCGATCATCATAATGGAACCATCCAACTGGGATAGGGAAGGGTTCCTCCACATATCTATCTATTGACTAGAAACCTCCTATTATACTAGAAAATTTTTCCTATATCTAGAGATTTCCTACTAATTGTTCAGAACATTGGCTAGGTTTGGATTTACATTGATATTTATAATTGATAGATGAATGAGATGCAGTCCATCATTGATGGACCTTTTGAACTATTATCACTCTTTCCTGGGCTGTGATGTTGGATGGTGATCAGTTTTATCTCTCATTTGGGATTTTTTGAGAATATATATATATATATATATTTCATTTTCATTGGATTTTATACTCTATTAATTTGTGTTGATATGTCTATTCCTATCATACCTTTTTATGCTCCTCCCTCATGTTTTTGGAAAATTATACTACGTTTGTATATAAATATCCCTACATGGGCCTTACCCACTTGTGTCATACCTTATGAAGATGACAGACATGTTGACAATTATTATAGAGGAGAATCAGGATACATGATGTATTTTATTTTCTATGGTAGTTGGGGGTTAGAGATCTGGAGCAAGGCCCTCTCAGCGTTTATGTTTTTATTTTGTTAGTTTTGTACATATTTGTGGTTGGGCTTATATTTTTACACTTTTTTCATTTCATGTAATGTTATCATGCTCTTTTACTTCCTTGATGTTTTACAAGAATTTTTGTTACTGTAGAAAATGTATGTTTATATTATTATTCCTTTTATCTTCTTGATGAAGATTTTTTGCATGTATTCATACATGTAATTTGGGAAAAGGACTCCCATATTTGTTTCCTTTTAGCACTAGATTCTAGCCACGAGACTATGGAGGCCAGCTTGGGGTAGTTGTGCAATTACTTTCTTTCAACAAGCTAGCCCCCGATGGGTTGGATCATTAAACCATTATAATAATAACCATCCCAATTCCCATAAAATAATACTTATGATAAATACTTAATTAGATCACCAATTCATATGAAGTAGCATAAACTATAATAGGTTTATTAGTTAAAGAATGACATAAAGGACTTAAAGAACTAGCTTGTTATCCTGGTAAATACACTATCCAAAAACCTTAAATATTATCATATCTAATAATCAAAACACCAAAATGAAATTTGATATTGTTAACAACTAGAAATGACCATGATATTCAACCCATGACAACAACTTATTTTGGATCAAAACAGACCATCATTAATGAACAATCCATGGAGGAGGTTGAATAGATCCCAATAAAGTATTCTACAGAGTATAAAAAGATATAATAGTATAAAATCAAGAAGAAATAAAATGGACAATATTGTCACCCTTTCAAAATAAAAAATGGTAGAAGAAGGGTCTTCAATTTATAATACCATCGTTAATTATATATTCAATAAAGATACAAGTTATGGAAATTCAAAGAGATATCCACAATATTTTTTCAAATGTAGAGAACATCCCCCCACTCATTGATTATTTTTTTAAAATTAAAAAATAATTAACGTTCCATAAGAATCATTGATCCAAAAAACTAACAATTATTCGGAATGAAATGAAAACAAGGGAAGATGTGTCTTGAAATTTATGACACTAATACTTCCCACTGAGTATGAAGATATACAGAGATTTTCTATCTCTTCCAAAAGAAACTTTATGACATTAAAATATGCTTTATTTATTCATGGTTATTATTTTAATATATTTAATCCTTTTTTATTACCTTCTTTGTAAATTGGTGGAATAAAATCCATAAGTGTTGTGGTTAAACTGTCAAATACATATACATATTTTCCCAAAAGTGTTACAAAAATGTGATTGTTTGGATAAAAAATCTAATCAATCTAGTTTAATCCCATCTAGTAGATAAGGGGATGAAAATATATGATAATAGAATACCATTATACAGGGTAGAACACTCATAATGTCATGTAATAACACCATTAAAGTACAAGAAGTAATTTTCATTGTTGATTTCGAAGAAAGAACTGTCCAATTTAGCTTCATTGATACCATATTGTACCTGCAAGTAGAGGAGTAACTTTTCACATTTACAGAAACCAATGAAAATGATCCAAGTGATAAATTGGTACACTAATAAAAATATTACATTAGAGAAATAATTATGGAACAAATATTACATGAAAGAAAATTTTATTCATTTTCAAAAATTTCACTATAATTTTTATGAAAAGGTGACACTTGAATTATCTGATTGACATTAATGTTTATATAATAATAAGGAAAATTATAATCCATAATTATTATAGTAAACAACATATTTGGATGAGAGAAAACAATGTTTAATATCATCATTGAAATAAACCCCCAAATATGGAATTAAAAAATTTATATGATGGTTATAACAATATACATCAAATGGAATGGGAAAAGAATCGTTTAATTATTGCATGAATCTTTTACTTCTACGAAGAAAAATGTTTGGTATATATTTTAAGGTAATATATTCATCAAAGATTATTAATATTAGAATAAATACTAATAATAAATCATAAAAATATATATGAAAAAAATCATACTTGTAAAAAATTAAGAACTACTATATTTTCTTAAATAAGATTCAATAAAACCAAGATGAAATTGTAGACAGAATAATATGACCCATCTCTGATTTACAGTGGTTCGGTCCCATAAACATTGATCAAATTTAAAATAGATTAACCATAGTTAGAGACAAAAAATTGAACCAATACATGTCTGAGTTATGAATAGTTTTAGAGTGTGTATACATTATATGAATTCAAATTTGGTCATCAAGAAATATATTTTTCTAATTCACTTCGTTGACCTAATGTATGAATGTTTTGTATGAATGACTAATAATTGTTTCTTAGATATGTTTTCATGTTACATTGAGGTTCCCATTGGACCAGAGGATCAAAAAAAGACAATTTTTGCTTAATCATTATGAAATATTTATAATACAAGAATACCATTAGGTTAATGGAATGAACCCGGTACATTTGAATGATGCATGGTATTTTTTCATTGATCATATTAAAAAATATGTGCAATTAATTTTTTATGAAATCAAATCACTTGGAAGAATATTTTATCAATACTTATAAAACATTAGTAATATTTTGAATATATATATTCAAAGAAAAAATGTTCTTAATTTTGGAATGTTCTATTTCATAGAAAAAATGAAAAGTATTTTGTAATATTATTTCCCAAAATATAATTTTGGTGGTGAAATATAAAAATTATGTGATAAATGTACTTCCATATAAAACATTTATGATGTATATAATATATTTTATGCTTTTATATGAGTTGCATAAATTATTCCTTAATATTTCCATTCATATTTCTTGATTACTTTTGAATGATATAGACATTTACTTTTGTCATGATTATATGGGTTCTATTTATTAAATGATAGAAATGTTGATCTCACAACTGCTGATGCAACCACCCCACTATTAAAACAATATTGATCTATGTTTTTTCATAGAATCCAATTATTGGGAGAATTTTATAAGCTTGTATTATCCTATAATGATCATTAGAAGTATGAAAAAGTAAATATAAGAAGATCTATCTTTAAAAAATCATTCATGTTTAATTATTATAAAATACAGCTCTGAAAAATCATGAAGAAGAAATAATTCCATTTTCTTATTTAATAAATTACATTTAATGAAAATTAGTGAAGTGGAAAAAATATTCATCTTGTATTTGAGGTATTAAAATAGCCAGTGGATCCCAGATCATTTCAATAGATACATAAAACCTGAAGTGGTCTTTTCACCTTTGTAGTAATGATGAAAACCCATTCAAGATAATGATAGTTTTAGTAAATTTTATTTAAATTAATAACAATTATTAGATAAAAAACATTCCATCATAACGAACATGATAGAAGAGAACTCTTCACCTAATCTAGGTGAATATCATACCATCCCCTTCATAAAGAATCTTATGTTTTAGTATCCATTTATAATTTTTCAATGAAATTACATCAATGAGTCAATTAAATGCTTTATAAAACAAAAAAATGGTTCATAAAAGTGAATGAAACTGTACAGAAGATAATTTAATAATGTAAAACCATTAAATATACAAATACTATATCATTTATAAAATATACTTATATCATATATGTATATCCATGTGTTATAAATATGAAAATATTCATTCAATATAATCATGTAATAAGTGCACACCATATATATATATAATATCATATTAAATATATATACTTCATGAATCTCATGAATGTGTTTATGAATATCATGCATGTACATATTAGTTTAGATCTAATCATCTACCACTTTTAATAAAATACTAAAAGGACATCATGTGAAACTTCATATCTCATTGTGAATCTAGAAAAACTTGTTTGGATAAATTTATACATCAAACTCTCCATATTTTGATAAAACACTCTATCAACGTTTTTTCCAATATCCACGGGCCTAACTAGGGTAACCTTTGGGCCTTAGTATTATTCAATAAAAATGAAATACATATTTTATATATTTACGAAATGATATGAATCTAGAAAAATATCAAAACTACTCCAGCCATGAAGGTGTATGGTGTAATCTCGTCTAACATAATCACATCTCTATATGAATATGTCCACCAAAAAATCTATAATATAAATCATATGTATAGATATATAAAACCATTTTTCTAGGATATTGTGAGACTATTAGACCAAGAAAATTTCAATATATTATAATCTTGTCATCTCTTCCTGATTCTATAATGAGGAATGACCAGGTTGATTAATACATGTCATTTCGTTCATCTATAAGATAATTACCTCACATTTAACATATCCATGTAAAAAATTAATTAATTTTTAATGAATTCAATCATGTCATTTTATTTCCTTATATTAATACAATCAATGGTAATATTTTATTTCTTTATAAAAGTGTACAAATCTCATGTCAATTTTTCTCTAACAGATGAAATTACTAGTAATATATGGTACCATCCCTTGATTAATGTGGTTTGTACAATGAATTACATATTTGTATTATCAATTTAAGAATTCTATCATTATTTGAATGTAACCATATAGATAAATTTATCCCTCAATTTGAGGAATACCTCAATGTTCAATGATGAAAATATTTATTCAAACAACCTCCATTACAACATATTATAATGTGATATACCTAGCCGCTATTATTGAGTCCACATTGGTAGGTTGTTTAGAACTCATAATATTTATAAATTTATCATTTAGGAAAAAAATATCAAGATTTATGATTCATATAATCTTTGATGAATGGAAGACATACATCTATGATACACTTTACACAGAGTATATATACACCTCCCAAGTGAAAGAATAAATCTGCAGTCCATTTTAGGTACTAAAGAATGTTCTTTATAACAATCTGATAAATATCACTAGGATTGGAATGGTATATACATTATATGATGAAATAATATTATATATTAGGCCAAGAACATGACATGGAAAAAATTAGAGATCTTATGGAAAAAACATACAAGATTCAATACATTATTCTCTCTCTTTATAAATATCTAGAATCATCCAATGATTTATGCAATGTAACCCTTAAAATGAGCTTGTCATAGAGATCTTCATGTTAGTAATCATTTTTATTATACCAATTTATAAATTCTGACTCAATTAATGAATCCATTGATATTTGTCTCTGTATATCATAATACATCCTATATAGGCTGCTACACAAAGGAATTTTATTGAGAAACATTTACTTAGACACATCATCACTATGGAAAGTGTTAGGTCTCAATTTCTGATAAGAATTGTTTCATCTACATATTATATCTAATGTACTACTATAATCACACTAATCCTATTTTATACATAAGATTTATCATCATTTTTGTTGAAACCATACTCTTTGATTTCCTTATCAAATGAGAGATTCCATCCCAAATAATATTATATATGTTCCTAAATGAACATTTGAAACTTGAAAATAATAGTATACTTATTCAAAACATCAAAAACTAGGAGATACATTATATATAATTCCTAAATCCCCATAAAATAATTAATTGTTTTTTATCCATATGGTTCATTTCATAATCATAATGAGATTTTAGGTCATGAATAATTCCAATATACTTCATATTGCAAAAGGTGAAATTCAATTTTCATTGTCAATATCTGAATTTATTTATAACACTCTTCTAATAGGAATTTTTTATAGGTATAAATCGTTCCATATATGTTATTTGTCATATTAAAATCCCAATTACACCACATGGGTCTTACCCATTTAGGTTCATCTACCAATTTCATAACATGGTTAGTGTAGATGAATCCCATACCAAATTATTTGGATATTAACCTATTCCCAAACCCAGAACATACAATATCCTAATTGTAGGAGTTATTTTTATCACATTTATATCTTATTTCAACATTATTGGCCAAAACATTACACCTTCATTGGGTTATTTAATAATAACACATGATCTTTGAGGTTCATGGGTAACATGATGTGATTTCCCTCCCATAACTCTTTGTGGAATCAAATCAAATTATATCCCAAGAACACTTCCTATTTGTGGGTTTAAGGATTTACAAGATCAAACTTCCTCCAACTAAATCCTTGATTAATGAATTAATTCTCATGGAATATATCAAATAAAGCTACAAAATATTTTTGTTCAATGTGATTATAGAAATAATATCCTATTTTTTCTTTGGAATAACTAATATATAATTACCTAATGGATTTTGAGTGAATTGTTTTTAGAATTCCACCCTCAGATGAATGGTTCAAAACCCAGAATATTAATAAATGGAAAATTATTATACTTCTAATGAAATAAATTGTATGTTGTCATTATAATTACTATATATAGAACAAAGTATATAATAATAGAATTAGTGTCTAGTGTATAACCCTTGAATAAAATATGATAGTCACATAGACACATCATCATGAAAACCATGTTAGTCATGGTATGATTGATTCATTATGATATAAAATTCTATTTTTATGTTCTAGTTTGAGTGAGTTTTAAAAAAATTAAGAAATAATTTTTATTCATTAGAGATTACATGATTATGTGTTCACAACCCTAATCTAATTAGAGAATATTTATTCTATTCTATAGTTTATTTTTTACATTATACAAATCCGTCTGAACATTTGAAAAGATTCATACTCATGTTTAATGAATAACACATATCCATATCAACAAAACAACCATAAAAGTATGAAATTACAAAAAACCATATATTTTATATTTTATAATTAGTATACATAAATCTGTATATAAGAGAGACAATACTCCACTAATACTTTAACCTTTTTCTCAAATTGGTGACTTTTATTTTTTATACTAATCAATAATCACAATTTCGAATGAATCATAACAAAATTAATCTAACAATACATAATTATATAGTCTATAATCATATCTCTCATTTATATGTTTGAGGCAACAATGCCAATTGTTGTAGGGACCGTAATCAACTGTGAAATTATTAATATGAATGTTATAAAAAAGATTATTCATTTATATAATATAGAAACCATTCATTATATTCCAATCATGAAAGAGAATTTCATTCATACATACAATATAGATTAATTTTCATAATAATAATTGAAAATAACAAAATGTACAAATAATAGATAAAAATAAAACTCATGTGTATGGTGTGATTATAATAATAATTTTTCATTTTTTGAAATCTTTTACCTTTTAAAATCAGATCAAATGTTACAACTTCTAATGCATCAACACTTTCTCAATTACAGACATGAAGATCCACTTCACCCTTAATCAATCCCCATTTTTCTATTATTCAATATTAATCCAAAAAATTATGATGAAAATCATGTATTTAATACCATTTAGTTATAGTTGAGTGAATGGATATCAATAACAATCACATTAGAGTAATTTCAATGTTTCTAATTAGGAATTATTTTGAATAGTATATACTAATATACATCTACTGTATATGTGATACAAATTTTTGATCTCATAATTATTATCTTTATGTTTTCTATAATAAAAAATATATAAATTTTCTGTGGGTGAGTATCATGAACTATATCAGTTCATTGAAGGATTAAAATGAATTTTTTCCCACTAAAAATGAATACCCTAACATTATATAAATTTAGTGATCCAAGATCCATATTGAATAAAACAATGAGTCCCTTTCGATATTTCTCATATAACATAATGTCTAAAGTATGAAATCTTCACAATGAAAATATTTTCATCTATTAGATAGTAGACATGATAAATCCATTTCTAAACCCTTATTATAGATTAAATAAACTCTATTTATTTGGTATCCTTCCTAATGGTGTCATAGCCATGTGGAATTAAAATAAAATTCTATGAATAAATGAAATAAATAAATTCTTGAGATTACCTCTAAGGGTAACACCTACAAAAATATGATCCAATGTTATCTACCACTTACTTATACTATAAAACATAATTTAGGGGAAACCATATAGGGAATAACCTACATACTTTAATTATTGAGGTCATCAAAATTGTTGCTTTAGAAAGAATCTAACCCTTATAATTTTAGAGGATTTATTTTATGTTCTCACCAAATTAGTTTTAATTATATGTATATTAAATACATATATATTATATACTATGATATTTTTATGTTTTTATGTATTATTATTTTTGTATACTCATTCTTTTGTTGATTTATTTTGGAAATCCCTATTCCAACCAACAAAATAACATGTTGATAGAACATTAATTTGTAACTCTTTACAAAACTCACAATTTTTTTGTTACAAATAAAAAAATTATATTAAAAAATATATAAATGAATCATACACATAATATACATGAACAAATAAATAAATGGAATATAGATAAATGACATTGAGATAGTCCACATGAGTAACTCTGATGAAACATATAACCAATCCAATTAACATTCTTAGATAAGGAATAGACCTACCATAATGTTTGAAGATCAACCCCAATTCCATCTACCAGGGGTTACATTGCACAAGATTGAATTTTATTCATCATAATCTTTTCACTTAATATAGAGAATCTATATTTAGAAAATATTCTTTTGCTCATTACTTCAAAATAAAAATGTAGTCAACATAAATGAAAGAAAAATTTTTTGGAGTCAAAACTAGTATGTAATTAAGGGATATAATTTTTATATGTACTTTAATATTTAAACTAAATAATAAGAAATATTTACATTTCATAAAAAATTAACCAAACATGAAAATAAAAGGAATTTTAAAAATAATAAATAATTATATTATTGTAGAAAAAACAAGACACTAATGAAAAACTCATAAAGAAATTATAATTATAATTATTTTATAAGTAATAAATAATATTATAAATTTACATTTAAAATTAATATAAATTAATCAATATTTAAATTATATTTAATTTCAAATATTATATAAATCATTAATCATACTAATCATCAAAATATTTTAGACGTAGTCGAAAAAATATCTTTAAATAATGTATACTCCTTAGTTATAATAATTTCAAATTATTGGTTATGAGGAATTAATAATTACAAATATAAACTCGTTTATATTTTAGATTTGTTTTAATATTTATAACTGATTATAATTTATTTATTGTGAATTAAAAAATATAATATTTCAGTTACTAAATCATAATATATTCCATATAATTTGTAATGTGTAATTTAATGATTAACTTTTAATTTTACTAAATAAGACATTTTATAGACTTTTATTTAATTAAATATAAACTATTTATAAATAGTTAAATTTTAAAATTATTATAAAAAAAATACACCCTAATAACATTTAAAATAATTTATAAATTAATTATAAACTGTTAAAAACATGTATAATTTTTAAAATATTTTTTATGAAAATTATGATTACCTATATGCATGTACCCCAACCTATGTATAGGTAATGTCACTATTAACTTCACCCAAGATACTATAAGAAAGTAACAGAGATATTAAAATCATATAGAAAAAATATATGTTGGTAATACTATTTATACATTCACATAAATACACTCGGTGAAGGGAACACCACGATTACCATTATGTAGCTCTAAATTAGTGTCGACGTAATTAGAAAAAATGTTCTTCAACTCCAGTTGCAATTTTATAAATAATTACTCAGAAAAAATATTAAACATATAGAAAATTTATGTAATAATACTGATTGGTTTCATATGAATATATAATGATTATTTGATGAGGAAAACAATAAAGACTCAAGAGGATATATCATAAAGAAATTAAACATTTATTACTATTAAAAAAATAGATCACCTTATTAACAATAATAACTTCGATGTTTATTATAATTTGTAATATGGTTGATGTAAATAAATGATTCATGAGACATATTATTCCATCCAATATCGGGGATCAACATGTTAGGAATCATAGATTGTATCGAGAGGATACCTGAATTATGAAGCGTTGCTACCACCAATGTAGGAATGATGATAAAACTATTAGGAAGAATATTTTTTCATCAAAATTGAAAAAAATGGTGATATTTTTTATATTTAATGAACTTGAACATGAATACCTAACAAATATATGATATCTCCACTCTTTATTTAGGGTAATCCCATCATCTCCCATTTCATATAAATATCATGTGTTACTATACTTTTGGAATTATTCATAGAACTCACATGAATGAATAAATGAAAATACTTAACACACAATGATATGGTTTATAAAAATGAATAAAACCATTTGGAAGAGTGTTTTAGCACATGTAAAAAATATTTACAATATATACACTATTCTTTAATACACACACACACACAAATATGTATCATGTATTGACTAATGTTAACATGATTATCAGGCATTTACATTTTGGTGCACATCCAGTTGAATTAAAATTCCAAATGACTGAATGTAGACCTATAGTTTATAAATATTCCTCAGGGACATTTGTTTCTACATATAACAATTAAAATACCACTAAAAATATAATTCATGGTATTTTTATTTTATTAAAATAATTATCGATCATATATTAATGGAACTATGGTTATTGCATTTTCTTACCATGAAGTAGTTAAATATTTGATGAAGAAAGAATAATAAAAATTAAGGTTGTTCAGATAGATATTGCTAGTACATGATATTTATCTAATTATAAATGTTAATAAAAGTGGTGATATGTATGTGGGAGGTCATCTGAGTAGACTTCCACATATATCCACATTGTATACTATCGAAAAAATAGCCCTCCATGATGGCATACTAGGATAAATGTTTTATCTAGTAGGAGTGTTAAACTAGTATGAATATATGGTAAAATTCTTGGACACTTTCTTAATTAAATCTCAACAAAACCCCCAAGGATTTATCATAAAAAATATGTGTCAAAATTCTATGTTTTTTTGAAGATAATTATATTTGGAAAATATAAAATGATAAATTGGTAAATATTCCTTGACTTAAGATTGAGTTATATTCATTCTGTATGTCTTGTCATACTCGAGTTTATGGAGGACACATCAGACCATAATGAACTACTATAAAATTCTTAAAATATGGTACATACTATCTCTAATATTTTAATGATACACAAGAATTTTTTAAAATTTGTAAATAATATCAATTTTCTGTAACATTTCCCTGAAACAAAAGATATCATAGAAACAAATATCATATTTAAAAAAATTTAAATCATAAGGAATAGACTTCATGGTATCCATTCCTATTTATTTGAAAAAAATATTCTTTTATATGTAGATTATGTTTTTAAATTGGTGGATATTAATTCCACTAAAACTATTGATGATAATATTGTTTGGGAATATCTTAGGACTAAAATTGTTTGAATTTTTTGAGTCTCAATATTCATTATCCCTAACAAGCCATAATGTTTTATTAAAAGAAATAAATACCATATACGCTTTTATGTGTTTTTGTATTGAAAATGTTTTGATAATGGTTTTGTTATGTCAATATATTTAAGTGATATATTGTGATTGAAATTTAGAAATTTTTTCTTTCCTTTATATTTGTTTTATGTCTTATGATTTTATAATGGTACCTGGACATTTGACGAGTGGTTACGTGATAAACCAAATGACGGGTGGTGCCGTGAATACTAGGATGGGTAGTTACATTATAACCTCCAATGCATTGTGTATGGAAGTCGTCCGTATGGATATTCCATTTAGTGATATGTGTGGAAGTCGACCGTATGGTTATTCCATTTAAGTATGTTTATGTCCCAAGTTACCTTTATATGTTATGTGTTCTTTATATGGGTTTTATGGTAATATTTTTGTTACAAAAGTTTAATTAATGATATGTTTTTAGTGAAGAGTATTTACTACTTCAAAAAGGTGAAAAGTATTACTTATGTTAAAGTATTCATGGTTTAACTGTTGTTTTGAAATAACTAACAGTTTTCCTTCTTTGTGTATCGCTTTCCGAGCTTTTTATACTAATCCCTAGTTTTTAAATTTTTTTCACAGGACATAATGTGGAATAGGGTCAATGATGGGATCATGGAAAAGTAATGATATCTTAAACATAGTACTAGACATGACTCTTTATTTCAAGAGTTGATGTTTTGTAAAAAAAAGGAAACTGTTTATAAGTGTCTAATTTGTAAAATTTTTAGATGTAATAGTTATGTCCAAATTATCTAACACTCAAAACCTGAAAAGATCATCATTGTTAATTATTAACAAAATTTAAGATTGTGTAAGGTTTAAGGCCGGGTCCTTAAAGTTGGTATCAGAGGTCAGTTTAGATAACTTTAGGAGTTAGGGTAATGTTAAATTTTGATCCATAAAGTAATTTTTGTTAATATTTTAATCATACAACATTCACAGATTACCATGTTGAGTATATTAAGATATTTCTTTTCTAATAATGGTTTTTCATATAGGAAGTAGAGAAGATTTTCTGGGAAGGCATATAGATGGAAATGACCATTCAAATCTGTATCCTGAGATGGTCAGAATCAGAATAGAACAGTTTGTTGCAGTGATGGATCAGTTGAACCAGGTGATAAATGGTGGTTGTATTTATTGATGATATTTTGGTTTATTACAAAACTAAAGAGGAAAATGAAAGTTATTTAATGATTTTCTTGCAAACCTTTAAAAAAAGAAATTGTTTGGAAAATTCAGAAAGTATGAGTTTTGGTTACAACAAATTTCTTTCCTTGGTCACATTGTTTCAAAAAGTGGCATAACTATATATCCTGCTAAAAACAAGTTGTTTATGAATGGACACGGCCCATTAATATAACTAAGATCCGTAGTCTTCTTGGTTTTGCAGGTTTTTACAGGAGCTTTGTTGAAAATTTTACATGGTTATCTAGTCCAATGACTTTGTTAACTTGAAAAGGAGTTAAGTTTATCTGGACAAAATAATGTGATGATTTTTTTTCAGGAATTGAAACGAAAATTAGTGAATGCTCCAGTTTTGGAACTACCATCCAGAAATGTTGAGTTTGTAATCTAAAGTGTTGCTTCGTTGAAAGGACTTGGATGTGTCCTTATGAAGAATGATCAAGTGATTGCTTATGCTTCATGTCAGTTCAAATCTCATGAGTTAAATTACCCTACACATGATTTGGAAATAACTGCTGTTGTTTTTGCTTTAAAAATTTGGAGGCATCTTTTGTATGGTTTAAAATTTGAAATATATACTAACCAAAAAAGTTTAAAGTATATGTTCACTCAAAAATAATTGAACATGAGATAGAGGAGACGGCTGGAATTAATCAAGGAGTATTATTTCACAATACATTACCATCCTGGAAAAGAAGATAAAGTTTCTGATGCTTTGATTTGAAAAAGTAATGTATCATTAGCCATTCTACTTTTGGAACGAGATCCTTAGGTTTTTTATTTGATGAAATTTAGAATAAAAGTTGTTGCTGCAGGAAATTCTTTTTTTAGGTGTTAGTAAAATCATCTCTATCAGCCCGAATAATTCAAGTAGAGAAGGAAGATAGTGAGTGGAAAAAAAGGTAGTGTTGTTTAAGAAGGTTATGTTTCTTGAATTTAACATTGATAATGATTGTGTTTTGAGGTTTTTGAAGAGATTATGTGTGACTTTTGTTTCACAGATGAAGAATGAGTTGTTATGTGAAGCTCATAGTTTATCATTTTCAGTTCATCCTAGTAGTACTAAGATGTATATATATCTTCGAGAGTATTACTGGAGGGATGGAATAAAAAGAGATATTACTGATTTCACTGTGAATTGTTTGTCTTGTTAGTAGGTTAAAGAAGAGTGGCAATTACCGAAAAGGATGCTTCAGCCTCTACTGGTACCAAAGTGGAAATGAGAAAATATATCCATGGACTTCATTTTGGGATTACCAAATACATCTCGAGGTAATAATGTAATGTGGGTTATAGTTGATTGATTGACCAAATCTGCTTGTTTCCTTCCCATTCAAGATAATTTGTCTCTAGATCAACTTTATTGTTTTTATATTAAAGAGATAGTCAAGTTACATGGAACTCCACTCTCCATTGTATCAGATCATGATCCCAGGTTTACTTCTAACATTTTTAATGGCCTTCAGAAGTCGTCGGGTACTGAATTAAATTTTAGAACAGCTTTTCATCCTCAATCAGATGGGAAATCAGAATGAAAAATTCAAACATTGGAGGATATGTTACATACATTCTCAATGGATTATCAAGGAATTTGGGACCAACATCTTTCATTGGTTGAATTTTCATATAATAACATTTTTCATTCTAGTATACAGATGGCCCCATTTGAGACACTATATGGAAAGCGTTGTCGAACTCTTGCTTTTTGGGATGAAGTAGGTGGAAGGAAGATGATGGGACTAGAATTGGTAGAAGATATGAAAGAGAAATTTCGGTTGATTCAGAAGCACATGAGAAAATCTCAAAGCAGAGAATGAAGTTATGTAGATAACCAGAGGAAGGATTTTTCTTTTGAGGTAGGTGATCATGCCTTTCTCAAAGATTCTCCATGGAAAAGTGTGCTGCATTTTGGTAAGAAGGGAATGTTGAGTCCAAGGTTCATTGGATCTTATGATATTCTTGAGAAAGATGGATCAGTTGTGTACAGAGTGGCTTTACCTCAAAGTTTATCCCAGGTACACAATGTTTTTTCTTGTTTCGATGTTGAGAAAGTATATACCAGATATATATCATGTTTTGAGCCCAGAGGTTGTTCAGTTGTAAGGGAATCTCTCTTATGAGGAACAACCAGTCCACATTCTTAACTGTAGAGAGCAAGTGTTGCAGAATAAGGACATTCACCAGGTAAAGGTTTTGTGGAAAACCCATATGGTATAAGAGGAAATGTGGGAATCTGAAAGTTCTATGAGGGATAGATACCCCCACTTATTTTAATAAGTGAATAAAAATTTCAAGGACGTAATTTCTAAAATGGGGGAAGGATGTAACATCCCAAGAAAATGAAGAATAAAATAATTTCAGAGTAATTAATATTTGTGAATTAAATAATAATTTTACTTTAAAAGTGTTTCTATGTTCGATAGCGTACCAGATACGCAAAAACGGGTTTATTTGAAATCTTACGTTGCACACTAATAATATAACAATATTATATTAAATGGTAGTTAACTCCTTGCCATTGTATTGGTATGAATTAACAAAACTAACTACAATATGATTATATATGTTTGTTAAATGTATTTACATTTATCCAATAAATGTTTGCGGCTTAAAATGTGAATGAATCTAATTTTAAGCATACTTAACATTAAAAGGTCGATTTACCACCTTTTAATGGAGAAAACACTTTAATTATAATTTTGTTCACATTAATAGATTGAATATGGCCAAATAAAATCCTTCTTTAAAATGGGGAAATCAAAATTCACTTTGTGTATATTTTTGCAATTTTTATGATAAAGTTCATTTTTAATGAATAATGTAAATATTGTATTTTAATTCAAAACTATGTTTTAATCTAATTTACTTATATGGTTAGATTATATTTTAAATAGGTTTTAAAGTATAATAAGAATATATTTTATCATTTAAGCCAATTTTTTTCATTGGTATTAAGTTCACTTTGAAATTGGACATAAACAAGTGTCAATCTTTTGATAGTTATTGTTTCTTAAAAACACGCTATTTGTTTTAACAACAGGAATTATTTTTAAATATTAATTTATTACACTTTTATGTTTATAATTTGGTAAAATAGAGATTATTTTTTAATTCTAAATATCAAATATATCTTAGGCTAAATTTTTGGTATTTTTCAGAAAAACATCAATTTTTGATGAATAGTGAAACCACTTAGTAGTAGTTAAAAAACTAAATTTTTCATTTAAATGAAATTTTTAACACTTCAATGAATTTAATTAAAAAAATCTGACATACATGGTTGTTATTAGTTAGTAAAATATGGTTCAATAATATGAAAATAATTTTTGGTGAATTGTAACTTTTGACTTTTTTTTACTGCGGTTAAAGGTAAATAAGGTAATTTAAGGTAAAAAGAATATTATAATAAATTAAAATTGCCTTAACACTTGTAAAAACATTATTGGATGAGTCATGGCAGACCATGGTAATCTTTGGGACGATTTTGGGACCCCATGGAGCCACTTATGAATGATAATGACACTTTAGTTTAATTAATTTAATGTAATGGCAAAAATGACATAAACAAATATCTTTTAGTAAATTAATTTTTAATTGGTTTTATATAAGTAATATTTTTTACTATAATATTTTTGTAATTATAAAATTATTTTATACATGATAGTATTTATTTATAATTTTTAGACATCGAATAAATTAAATTATTAATGACACAATAATGGTGCAGTATTTACCTCATTATTAAATGATTTAAATAAATAAGATTATAATGATTAAAATATTATCCAAAACCTATCCAATTCCTATTGGTTGATTATATTTAAACCATTAGTCATCTTATATTTTACTTTAATTATTTGTGGACCATTATAAACTGAATATCATTATATAATAAAATAATATTTCCACACATTCCTAAAGAACCCCTCCTCTCCCTTATAAAATAAGACCACTTCTAACCAATTCCTCACACCTCTCAAGACATTTTTCTCGTCCAAACTCTACCTAATAAATCTCCCTACCAACCTATCCTCATTATAGAGGCCTTACCATAGGCATAAGTCACATCAAGAAGTCCTTTGGTTCAAACCAAAGGGACCTAGCCAAATTAAATGTAATTATTTCTCTTAATTTGTTCTCTTTTATTTTACTTCTCCAACCCCTAAACACTTTTTATTCATTAATTTTGTAACAAAACTAGTATCATAAATATACTAGTTTGTTTTTATGAGAATGATTAGAACTACACTTACACACACCTGCATCTAATGGGTGAAGAAGATAATGTTTCTGGGGATGGGAAACTAACGCCTGACGAAACGATGATTGTTCAATTAACTCTTATCGCCTTTCATGTTGGCCATTATGATGGCACTATATTTATAAATGATATATATTATGTTTATGTTTTCATTATGCTTATCTATTTTCCATTTATATCACGCCTATATAGTTTCCATAGGGGGTAAATATGATAATCTCATTTGAGGAAGTGCGGACTACCGCCCCCTCAAAGTGATGTGACTCATTAATGCCTTATGTGTGATGTATAAAGGATAGTGTTAATGATATTATATATGATATTATAGTGGAATTATAATATAACTATGTATAATTATGTTTTAATTCGATTAAAATAATAAATAGAAATGAAAGTAGTGTTCATGCGCTCGAACGACTTACCGTCTCCATGAATGGGGCATTTCATTTCTTATCTCCAAATGTTATGTACTATTATAAATATATGTATATACTGGATATATATGATATATATGATATCTAAATAATAAATATAATTTTTGATAAAATTTACTATTGACCACATGGACAATTTGTAAATATAAGGGGTTCATTTTTTACTCAAGTTCCAAATATCGATAAAATGAACATTATTAACTCAAATGATTACATAATGTTTATAAAATGGTAATAAGTGATATAAAAGGAATAATAAAGTTGAAAAAGTTTCATAAGCAAGTATAAATTTACTTTAATGTATTATTAAGGAGGTTATAGAATGATCGAGTGAAGTCGAACACGAGGTAAGGGACTTCGTCTCAATATCCTTTATTTGAGGCATATTTTGTTTTAATACACGAATTTCTTTTATAAACCATATAAAAACCATTGAATTTTCAAATGGAATCATTTTCTACGAAGCATTTTACTAAACAACAAAAAGGAATTTTTCTTTTAACATATGCGGTGACAACGACCTTTTCCACTGCCACGAGTATTATTTGATCTTTGTATTTCTCAAAAAGACGCAATGTTTTTTTAATAAATTAACACAATATACTCTTTTATGTATTTCGGTATTGAAAATGGTTTTGATACTGGATATGTTATGTCAATATATTTATGTGATATATTGTGATTAAAATGTTTTAATGTTGTCTTTCCTTTAAATTTGTTTTATATCTTATGATTTTATAATGGTACTTGGATATTTTACTGGTGGTTACGTGATAAAACAAATTACGGGTGGTGTCATGAATAACAGGATAGGTGGTTACGTTATAATGTCCAATGCATTAGGTATGGAAGTTGGTCGTATGGCTATTCCATTTAGTGATATGTGTGGAAGTCGACTGTATGGTTATTCCATTTAAGTATGTTTATGTCCCATGTTAACTTTATATGTTATATGTTCTTTATATGGGTTTTATGGTAATATTTTGGTTACAAAATGGTATGTAATGATCTTTTTTAGTGAAGATTATTTACTACATCATAAATGTGAAATTTATTTCTTATGATAGAGTATTCATGGTTTACCTGTTGTTTTGAAAAAACTAACAGTTTTCCTTCTTTTGGTATCCCTTACTGAGCTTTTTTATACTCATACCATGTTTTTGAAATGTTTTTCATTGGACATAATGTGGAATATGGTCATGGATAGGATCATGGAAAAGTCATGATGTCTTAAACATGGAACTAGACATGACTCTTTTTTTAAAGAGTTCATGTTTTGTAAAAATAAATGGAAACTGTGTAGAAGTGTCTACTTAGTAATATTTTAAGATGTAAAAGTTATGTCTTAATTCTCTAAAACACTATACCTGAAACGATCCTCAATGTGAATTATTAACATAATGTTGAGTCAATAAGGTTTTCCATATGACTTTTCCATTCCTTCATGTTTTGAAAATCACAAACTCCTTACCTTTAGGAAAATTTCTTTTATAAGGAAAGTTGATTTCTTAAGGAAAATTTCTTTCTTAAGGAAAATTGCTCTTATAATAAAAATTGCTTTTATAAAAGAAATTATCCTTATCTTATTTGCATCCATATTTTTCTTAAGTATGAGATTCGGATTCATTTCTATTTTCTCGGAATCGTTGAAAAATTGATATGAAGCATTCTGTTTTAGGATTCAGATTCTGGATAAGAACTATAAGAATGTTTCATTCCGAATTCTGGATATGAACTCTGACTAAGTTCTATTCCAGATTCAGGATACGAATTATTATGAAGTTTGATAACGAATTCTCAATATGAAATCTAATGATTAATTCTCATTACGAATTCTGATGACGAATTCTCATTACGAATTTTGAAGAAAAATTTTCATTACGAATTCTGATGAAGAATTCCCATTACGAATTCTGATGAAAAATTCTCATTATGAATTCTGATGACGAATTCTCATTACGAATTCTGATGATGAATTCTCATTACGAATTCTGATGATGAATTCCCATTCCAAATTCGCATTCCGAATTTACCTATTAAACATAATCTGATTATCCTTGTTTTATACACTCTGAATTAATTCACACCCCGAAAAATATTTTAGTTAGACTCCGAACTTTTATTCTTCTTACACTTCTTTAATTTGTATACTCTTTATTATTTTCATTACACTCCAAACCTTCACTCCGAAGCTTTCATTCTGAACATTTGAGTTAGTATTTAAAACGATGTCGTACATTCTGTTACACTTGTTTTGTTATAAAACAATGTCGTCTATTTTTTTATAAACTAACCGTTGTCCAAGTGACACGTGTACAGGTCCCTCCGATCTTTAAGGAAAATATGACCGTTGGAGAAGGACCCAACCTTACCTATAAATAGGAGCTCATTTGAAAGATTTGGATAATGATGACAGCTTAACAACTTGGTTTTGTGCATACATGCTGTTGAAGTGATTTCTAGAGAGAGAGGCTCTTATTAACTATCAAAGATTCATGCGACTCTGAATGATGGTGATTAAATTCGAGGGCTTCCGGGGATAGGAAGACAGAGGTGTCGACTACCTTGAAGTTCGAGGGATTCCTTGCTAAGGAAGACAGAGGTTTCCAACTACCTTGATGTTTAGGGCTTGCGAGGACAGTAAGAGAGAGACTCTGATCATTGTATCGAGGACTTACCCTGGTGTGGGTAAGACAGACATGCTTGAAAGTATAAATCAAGGGACCTTTATCCAAGGTTGTTGGATACCCTTCTCTTTGGGTTAAAAGACTTATATCTTGTTACTAGTAGTTCTACTACTTGTTTTTATTTCCGCAGCATTTTTTATTATAAGGAATGTATAACTTTCTTATACTTTCTTACTTGTACTCTGTTTCTTTTAGATTCTATACGCTTTAAGGTAGAATCTCATATTGTAATCTTTTGTTAAGTTTCAATTTCCGGAACCATATTTCTGGAACCCTATTCCGGAATCTCAATCCAAGTTGGCATTCGGTGTTAGAGGTGTTGTGAATTTGCTTAGTTTAACTTTGTTAAACTTAGCCCTTTCCTTTTGTTAAGGAAAACATAGTTAATCGTAACTAACTTTAAAGGTTCCAAAGGAATTTTTAAAGTGTACAATTCACCCCCCCCCCTCTTGTATATTGAGCATCTACATCACTATTTTGATCCTACAATTGGTATTAGAGCAGGTCTTTGAAATACTTGTACTCACATACAAGTTTTTCTTGCGCACTTTCTCATTCTGAACTTTGTCATTCCGAACTTTCTCATTCCAAACTTTGTTATTACAAAACGTTTGCTACTAACAAGTTTGTGTATCGAAGGTTATTTCTAGTATGGCAGGAATTAATGTTGGTTCGATTGATAATATAAATCCTACAAGACCACCAATCTTTAATGGTAATGACTATGAGTATTGGAGAGATCGCATGAAAACTTTTTTTATCAACACTGAAGTAGATAACTTTGTTATGCTAACTGGTGATTATAAAATTCCTGACAAGGAAGTTAGATCCTTCACTAACCAGGAAAAGCAAGAATATCAACTCAATTATAAGGTACGCAATACTCTACTATGTTCAATGACCAGAAATATATATAGCCAAATTTCTTCTTGTGAAGCAGCTAACTGTATATGGAAGAAGTTAGAAGTTACACACTTTGGGACTTCTAAAGTAATTGAGACTAGAAGATCTATGCTTAGAGCTGAGTATCATGGCTTCAATTTTCCTTATGGTGAGCCTATCTGTAAAGTTCAACAGAGATTTATGACTATCGTCAACAACCTACAGTTTATTGGAGAAAAAGGTTTAGATGATGAAGCTCTTGTGGAAAAGATAATTGATATTATTCCCAATGAGTGGGAATCCAAGAGAACAACTATAAATGAGAACAGGAAGGTCACTCAAATTACTCATGATGAGCTTTTGGAACTTTTCTACAACATGAGACTAGAATGAAGAGAGATGCTGACAACATCAAGAAGAAGAATGGAAATGGTACTATTGCTTTTACTACAACTTCAAATCAGATAAAAGCTAAGACTCCTGAGAGAGTAACCAGATCCAAGTCTAAGAAAGTTATTTTCCAATCCGAATATAGTGAGAGTGAAGTCTCAGAAAATGAATTAGAAAATATTTCTCGAAGGATGAACAATATAGCTGGCCAGAGAAATTTCCAATCCAAGTATAAGAAAAAAGAAAGGAATGATAAGAAGGATGGAGAAGTTACTTGTTATGAATGCAACAGAGCTGGACATATTAGACCAGATTTCCCTATGCTCAAAAAGAAAGAAAGGAAAGAAAGTCATTCAGACAGGAAAAGAAAGAGGTATTACAAAGCTAAATCCAAGAATGTTTTGAAAGTTAATGACACCAGGAGTGCCAGTGGCGGTGACTCTTCAGATGAATCTTCTGATTATGAATCATCAGGACAGAAAAATCTTGGTCTTATAGCCATATTACCTATTGATAATCATTGTTTTATGGCTAAGGTATGAAATTCTGAATCACTAACCAATGTTTCTTTAAATTCTAATGATAGTAAGTATTATAACACTTCTGATGAAGAATCATATTCTGATGAGGAAAGTACTTTAACTACTTATGAAGAAGTCTCTAGGTTGGCTGAACTTCTTGAGATTGATAATTCCAAACTCAATAAGAAACTTGATAAGGCAAATTCTAGGAATTCTATTCTTACAAAAGAGATATCAGATCTTTCTAAAGATATTGATAAGAAAAATACTGATTTCGAAAGTATTTCAAAAAATCTTGAGGAAGTAATTTCTGAGAAGAACAAACTTTCTAAAGAGTTAGAAAAAGTAATTTCTAAGAAAAATGTTTTCGAGCCTATCTCTAGTTCAAAAACTAATGATTTTGAGGTTAAAAAATTGGTTGTAAAACTCAAGTCCGAAATTTTTTCCTTAAAGATGTTATTATCAAACATTACCCATGGTAAAGAAAACTTTGATAAGATGTATTCCCAAATATGACTTTTAAGAAATAAATCCGGATTTGGTTATACCCATGCAAAACCTATTTTCAGTAACATTTATTTTGTTCCTCAAAGTGACCCATTTTGTACCAAGTGTCAATGTGGTGGTCACTAGGCAAATAATTGTTCCTTAAACAAAACCCAATCTATAGGATTTCACAAAGCCTACTTTTCGAAGAAGATGTGGGTTCCTAAAATATTATTGTCTGGGAATCTCGGATCCAAACAATTTTGGATTCCGAAAATCTATTTTTATTTTTGATTTCAGGAAAACAAAGAGAGTACCAGCAACAATACATGGTACATGGATCGTGGATGTTCCCGGCACATGACTGGAAACAAAATATTTTTCGAAAAGATTATCAAAACTAAATGAGGAAAAGGTAACTTTCGAAGATAATTCTAAGGGAGAGATTTTTGGTATTGGTAATATTGTTCTTCATGGTAAAACCTTGATTTCAAATGTTCTTTTTGTTAAAGGTCTTAAGCAGAACCTCATTAGCATAAGTCAGTTATGTGATGAAGGTTACCTTGTGAATTTTAGGAATGATAAGTGCTTAGTTCACAATTCCAAGGAAGAATTTATTCTCTCATCCAATAGGCAAGAGAATGTTCACACTCTGAATTTAGAAGACCTCAGAAGCCAAGATTTACCTTGCCTAAGTGAAATGGAAGATCATTATTAGTTATGGCTTAGAAGACTAGGTCACTGTAACCGTAGGAACCTATGTAAACTCTCTAAGAAGAAACTAGTTAAGGATCTACCAGAGTTTAGATTTGATTCTTCTAAAGTTTGTGATCCTTGTCAATATGGAAAGAAACATAAATATAGTTTCAAATAAATCGGTGAAGTCTCAACAACCGAGGCATTACAGTTAGTGCACATGGATTTTTTTGGTCCAACACAAACTGGAAGTATTGGAGGCAAATACTATGTGTTTGTTCTAGTTGATGATTAAAGTAGGTTTACTTGGGTCTATTTTCTAGCAAAGAAATCTGAAGCTTTTTCCTATTTCAAAAGTTTTAGACCTCAAGTTAAAAATGAGAAAAACCTTCCATTGAAAACTATTCATTGTGATCATAGAGGAGAAATTCAAAATTCTGTTTTTGAAACTTTTTGTAGTAAGAAAGGTATTACTCACAATTTTTCAGCACCTAGAACTCCTCAACAGAATGGTGTAGTTGAAAGAAGAAATATAATTCTTCAAGGGATAACTAGAACCATGTTGAGTGAATATTCTATTTCTTGACATTTCTGGGCTAAAGCTGTAAGTAATGCTTGTTATACTCTAAATCGAGTTTTGATTAGACCTTTTCTTAATAAAACTCCTTATGAGTTATGGAGTGGTAGAAAACCAAGACTTTCCTACTTCAATGTTTTTGGTTGCAAAGTATTCATTTTGAATACTAAAGATAACATACATAAATTTTCACCAAATTCTGATGAAGGAATATTCTTAGGTTATTCCACAACATCTAAGGCTTATAGAGTTTTTAACAAAAATACTTGTACTGTTGAAGAAACAGTACATGTAAAATTTAATTAGTCAGATCCTTTTGTTTTTAAACCATCCCTACCTTCTTCCTCGGATGTGTTTTAAAAAACTTATTGTCAACCTTTGATAGAAAAACCTTCTGATAAGGATGATGTTCTAGAAGATACTTCTGAATCATTTACCCCAGAAGACATTCTACCCTATGTTGATGAACAGGTTTTAAAAAACCCAAATCAGGTGTTTCTTAAGAATCATCCCAGTGATAGTATCATTGATGATGTAAACCAACCTGTAAGGACTAGAAGTTCCTTAAGAAATGAAGTAGAACATATAGCATTTCGTTCCCAATTAGAACCTAAAAGCACTGATGAAGCTTTAGGTGATGATGATTGGTTTAAATCCATGCAAGATGAACTAATTGAATTCGAAAGGAATAAAGTCTGGACCTTGGTTGAAAGACCTAAGGAATCTTCTGTTATTGGAGTAAAATGGGTTTTCATAAATAAATGTGATGAAAATGGAGTCATAGTAATAAATAAAGCTATACTTGTTGCTAAAGGCTATAATCAGCAAGAGAGAATAGACTATGACGAAACCTATGCTCCAGTAGCTAGACATGAATCTATCTGTATTCTACTTGCCTTTGCGGCATTCTTTATTTTCAAACATTTTCAAATGGATGTGAAATGTGCTTTTCTTAACGGTTATGTTCAAGAGGAAGTCTTTGTTGAACAACCACCTGGCTTTGAAGATACAAAACATCCTTATCATGTTTTTAGACTTACCAAAGCATTGTATGGCCTTAAACAAGCCCCACGAGCATGGTATGATAGACTCACTAGATTTTTGCTTCAAAATAACAATGTTAAGGGAAATGAAGATCCAACTCTTTTTATAAAGAAAGATAAGAAAAATGTTTTGATTGTTCAAATTTATGTTGATGACATCATATTTGGTTCAACTCGGCAATCTTTGACTGACTCTTTTGCAAGTCTAATAAAATCTGAGTTTGAAATGAGTATGATGGTTGAGTTAACATTTTTCCTTGGTTTTCAAATTTCTCAAAAACCAGAAGGAACATACATATCTCAACATAAGTATATTAAAGATATTTTTAGAAAGTATGGTTATGAAAACACTAAGTGTATAAGTACTCCCATTGGTACCTCAAACTCCTTAGATCTTGATGAAGCTGGGAAACTAGTAGATCAAACATCTTTTAGAGGTATGATAGGAAGTCTACTGTACTTAATAGCTAGTTGAACAGACTTAATGTTCTCAGTATGCTTATGTGCAAGATATCGATCCAATCCTAAGGAATCTCACCTAAAGGCAGTAAAAATAATTTTTCGCTACCTTAAGGGAACCATGGATCTAGGGTTATTCTATACTTCTGGAAATGATTTTGTTCTAAAATGTTTTTCTGATTCTGACTTTGGTGGATGTAGAATGGATAGAAAAAGTACATCCGGAACATGTCACTTCTTAGGAGATTCATTAGTTTATTGGTCCTGTAAGAGGCAACATTCTGTAGCACTTACCACTGCTGAAGCTGAATATGTAGCAGCTGGAAGTTGTTGTGAACAAGTGTTGTGGATGCAACACACACTCACAGACTATGGCTTGAGTTTTACTAAATCTCAAATTTTGTGTGATAACACAAGTACCATTGCCCTCAGTAAGAACCCAGCACATCACTCCCGTACAAAACACATAGATATTAGGCATCACTTTCTTAGGGATCACACACATAAAGGAGATATTATTCTTCAGTTTATCGGAACACAAGATCAACTTGCTGATATTTTCAAAAAATCTTTTCCTTCTGATAGATTTTCATACATTACACAGAAGTTAGGAATGATAACCGTAAGGTAATCCTCCTAAATTAACTATCTGTTGAAAAAATATCCTTACAGAAATAAACACATTTTCATAGGGGGAGTACATCTGATTGTTAGATTAACAAAGTTTTCCAAAATTTGTTTTCAAACTTTTCAGAACTACAATTCCGGAATGAAATTCCTGGAACTAAAATTTCCAGAATGGACATTTCTGTACAAAATACTTCTGGAATGAAAGTGTTCGTATTTAAAATTTTCGAAATGGAAAATTTCGTACTGATATTTTCATAACGGGATTTTCTTACCGAATCGTTCATAATAAGTTTTTCGTTTTCATTTTATTTATAAAATTTTCGTACTGAGTTTTCCGTAATGAGTGTTCCGTAATGAGTTTTTAGTACTAAGCTTATTTTCCATAGTAAAGTTTTTGCGAATTCTGCCTTCTCATAATAAAGTTTTTTCTTAGTCATTTTTATATTTCCCTTTACGAATAATCCTCCTAAGCCAATCCGAAAGGTATGATTTCCTTACTTCAGTTTTTGTAGTCATATTTTACTTTCTGGCATTTTCTTGTATTATGTTTTCTGATTATAGTTTTCTTAATTCTCTGGTTTAATAAAAAACCTCAAAAAGATCAGATTCAAGTTTTCTAGAGAATTGGTTTTCAACCGTTAGATCTGATATCAGCTTATCACCACCATTAGATCAACCGAGGAAGTTGAACCTTCATCTCACTGCCTATATAAAGGGGACCCGAATACTCGTCCCACATCGGTTCTCAAGCTCTCGCGTCCCGAATCTCTGCCTCTCTGTTTTAAGGCCGTTCCAAACATCAGTTGTCTCCATTACGATCTTCTAAAAGGTTTTCAAATCTGAATGTCTGTGGAAGTAGCTTCTCAAGATATGTCTACATCTAAGCTGATCTCGAAGTGGTTAGTTTATAGAGAGAGGCTGGTTCATCCGGATTTCTTCAACAAGTATGATTCTCTTATTTCTACGAATATCAAGCTTAATGGTTGGGAAGATGTTGCGGTGTCAAAACCCGGGAACCAAGATGAAGTGTATTCAGACTTACTTGTTGAATTATATGAGACATTTTCATTTATTCAGGAAGATGGAAAGGACAAATTGTCTTTTAAGTCTTATGTGAAGACTTATAAACTTTCATATGCCAAGGAAGCTAGCTTGGTAGGGAAAAATAATGATGGTGAAGCTGAGTTTTTTTCTCATGTGTTTCCGGATTCTAAAGGTAGCTTCGACAAGGAAAAAGCATTAGAAACTCTCGGACAGGATGATGACAAGGCTCCAAAGATTGCAAGTTTATCTACAAATTTCTGGATTCTAGAGCTATGGGTACAGGGTCTTATCGTGCCGAGGAAAGGTGACAAAGATTGCTTGTAGAAGAGTGAAATATATATCCTTGATTTTATGGTAAATCTAATGAAGTTTAACTTGATGAAGAACATTCTTATCACTCTTGAGAATTTGAAGAAAGGAAATCTGAGAGCTCAGATTATTATGTATCCAGCAATCCTCTCGAAGTTGATAGTTCGGTGTCTTGAGTCTTTCAAGGAGGCTTGCAAATCTAAGCCAAGAGTTTGCAAGATTATGCTGGTGAGTGATGGTACTCTTAAGAGAATGGATGTAGCTTTTGACAAGGAGTCTGGACAGTTTATTGATTTACCTGCTCAAGGAGATGCAGTTCCGAATGTTGCTGGTCCGGAATGCTCTAAAACAATAAGGAAGAGAAAGCTGAAAGAAGTGGTAGTAGAAGCAGTTAATCCTAAGACTAAGGAAGTCCATTCCGCACCTCCAAAACCAAAGAATAAGAAAGATTATCCTGATGAAGTTTTTGCGAAGTGGAGAGCAGATAAAGAGATATGGAAAGAAGGGGATCCGTAGTTCGGATTGGACCCTGTGGAGGCTAAAGCCTTGAAAGAAAGAACTACTGATGAGATTGAAAAAGAAGTAAAGGAAAAGAAGCTCAAGAAGAAGATTTCTGAGGCAGAGGTATCTCAGACTGTGTTGAAATTCAATGAGATGTTTTCAGCAACTATTCCTATTCCGGGATCTTTCTCCTTGGGATCTCTACCCGAGACTCCAGGAATAAATTTCGTTGCTCCGGAAGAAGCTGTTGATAAGAATACTGAGGAAGTAGAGAAAGTTGAGCAAGTGGAACAAGAAGAAGATGGTGCTGAAGGAAGTGGTGAAACTGGAGATGTGCTGAAACAAGTAGATGATTAGAAGGGGAAACCTTCAGAACACTTATCACTCTGAACTTCAGAAGCTGAATCTTCGAAGCTAGTTACTCCAACAATGGAAGAAGAGAAAGGAGAAGAAGAAGTTAATTATCATGAAGAATATGAACAACTCCTACGTGATGTTGCACAAAAGGAAAACGTAGGGGTTCGTGTTCAGGAAGTTGCTGATGAGGAAGATAATGTTGTTCAAGTTTATGATAGTGAGAAGAGAACTCCAGAACATGATTCAATTCTGGAAAAAGACAAGGGAAAACAAATTCTTGATGATACTCCAAGCTCAGAAGTGAGAAAGAGGAAGTAATTTGTTAGTACTTCAAAAAGAAATCTTGATCTTATTGAAGAAGAAAATTCTCCAAGAAAAGTTTCAGATTCGGAGTCATCCTCGGTGGGGCATGACTTTGTTGTTCAGTCTTTGAAGAAGTTGGTGGGAACCATTCTGACCATCTCAAGTATTGATTCAAGATTCCAGATGCTCCAACATGCTTTGAATCAGAAAAATGACTCCGTATCCACGGTTATGGACAGGTGTGTTGAGATTGAGGCTCAGTTCAAAACATTTTTTGTTGGCTACGAATCTCATAGAAAATCTTGCAAGAAGATGAAAAACTGGTCGAAGAAGACTGTTGAAGAGATGAGATTATTTGATGAATTTCAAGACAATGTCAAGGATGCCTTTGAGACTGAGGACAAGAAGATAAATGACATGAATTCATCCTTTGAAGAGAAACCGATAGATGAAAAGAACTTCCGGATTCAACAAGTCAAAGATCTGAATGGGAAGTTAAATTCTGTTTCTCAAAACTAGAAATTTGAAAGAGATCATCAGATTGAATTTTGAAGAGAAGATGAAGGCTCAGGAAGAAAAGATCAAATCTCAGGAATAAAAGATTCAGGCCCAGGAAGAAAGAATTGAAGCTCAAAGTGCAAGAATAGTGGTCTTAGAGAAGCAAGCTGAAGAAGATCATAAAGACCTGAAGAAGATCAAGACTATTCTTACAGGGCTCATATCGAAGGAAAAAGATCCGAAATAACTAAATCCGATCTTTTTGTTGTAATATTTTATTTGTTTTCTAGATTTCAAACCTAATGAAAATTGTGCCTCTCGTTTCTTTCGTTTTTACTAATTTTTCAGGTACTTTGTTTTTTTTCCATTCCCTCAATTTTTTTTTTAAAATCACAAAGGGGTAGAAGGAAAAGATCCTTAAGAAAAAGAATAACTCCAATGAGAGTTTATCAAAGGGGGAGAAAGAAAAGATCCCTAAAGAAAAAAAACTCTAAAAAGAGTTTGTTTAGGGGGGGGGGGGGTGTTTCATCAAAGAAGACTTTATTTTTCGTAATGAAATGTCACTCTGGAAATCTAGAATACGATCCTTAGTGTTTCAAAGTCTAAGGGGGAGTTAGTCGTATTCATCAATTTCCTTAAAGCCAAGGGAGATAAGCCTTAATAATTTTCTTTCTTCTTAGAATTTCTTTTTCATAAGGATGTTTGTGCTTTCCAAAAAGGGGTAGATTGTTGAGTCAATAAGGTTTTCCTTATGACTTTTCCATTCCTTCTTTTTTTGAAAATCACAAACACCTTACCATTAGGAAAATTTCTTTTATAAGGAAAATTGCTTTCTTATGGAAAATTGCTTTCTTAAGGAAAATTGCTCTTATAAGCAAAATCGCTTTTATAAGAGAAATTATCCTTATCATATTTTCATCCATATTTTTCTTAAGTATGAGATTCAGATTCATTTCTATTTTCTCAGAATCGTTGAAACATTAATATGAAGCATTCTGTATTAGGATTCAGATTCTGGATAATAACTATAAGAATGTTTCATTCTGAATTCCGGATATGAACTCTGACTAAGTTCTTTTCCAGATTCAGGATACGAATTCTTATGAAGTTTGATAACGAATTCACAATACAAATTCTAATGATTTATTCTCATTAAGAATTCTGATGACGAATTCTCATTACGAATTCTGAAGAAGAATTTTCATTACGAATTCTGATGAAGAATTCTCATTATGAATTCTGATGACAAATTCTCATTACGAATTCTGATGACGAATTCTCATTACGAATTCTGATGATGAATTCTCATTAGGAATTCTGATAATGAATTTCCATTCTGAATTGGCATTCTGAATTCACCTATTAAACAGAATCTGATTATCTTTGTTTTATACACTCTGAATTAATTCAGACTCTGAAAAATATTTTAGTTAGACTCCGAACATTTATTCTTCTTACATTTCTATAATTTGTCTACTCTTTATTATTTTCATTACACTACGAACCTTCACTCCGAAGCTTTCATTCCGAACTTTTGAGTTAGTTTTTAAAATGATCTCGTACGTTCTGTTACACTTGATTTGTTATAAAACGATGTCGTCTATTTTTTTATAAACTAAACGTTGTCCAAGTGACACGTGTATAGGTCCCTCCGATCTTTAAGGGAAATATGACCGTTGGAGAAGGAGCCGACCTTACATATAAATAGGAGCTCATTTTAAAGAACTCGATATTGATGACAGATGAACAACTTGGGTTTGTGCATACATGCTGTTGATGTGATTTCAAGAGAGAGAGGATCTTATTAACTCTTAAAGCATCGTGTGACTCCGAATATTTGTGATTACATTCGAGGGCTTCCAGAGATAGGAAGACAGAGGTGCCGACTACCTTAATGTTCGAGGGCTTCCTTGCTGAGGAAGATAGAGGTTTCCAACTACCTTGAAGTTGAGGGCTTGCGGGGATAGCAAGACAGAGACTTCGATCTTTGTATCGAGGACTTACCCTGGTGTGGGTAAGATGGACTTGCTTGAAAGTATAAATCAAGGGACCTTTATCCAAGGTTGTTGGATACCCTTCTCTTTGGGTTAAAAGACATATTTCTTATTACTAGCAGTTCTACTACTTGTTTTTATTTCCGCTGCATTTTGTATTATAAGGAAAGTATAACTTTCTTATACTTCCTTACTTGTACTCTGTTTCTTTTAGATTCTATACGCTTTAAGGTAGAATCTCATATTTTAATCTTTTGTTAAGTTTCAATTTCCGGAACCATATTACTGGAACCCTATTTCAGAATCTCATTCCAAGTTTGCATTCGTTGTTAGAGGTGTTGTGAATTTTCTTTGTTTAACATTGTTAAACTTAGCCCTTTCCTTTGCTTAAGGAAAACATAGTTAATCATAACTAACTTTAAAGGTTCCAAAGGAATTTTTAAAGTGTACAAATCACCCCCTCTTGTATATTGAGCATCTACATCCCTATTTCGATCCAAGACATAATTAAAGATTATGTAATGTTTAAGGTCGGGTCCTTATAAGTCATCCATCCATCCTCCCACCAGAATGTTGGGGAAAACACCCCCCAGGGCTCAGAATCTCTGGGGTGTTATTTTCCCTAACTGATAGGGTGGAGTAGCATATAGAAACATAAAAATTATAGAATATACTATAGCTCTCAACCACACTATGAGAATGAACTAGTCCTAGACTCAACTGTAGCTAACATATCTCGATCTCCAGGATGCCTCTTCTATGAATATGTACCCTATAAGCATAAAACCATTTAATGAACATTATTACATTCCTTCATTACCTTTTTATCAGTTGCACTTTACGTTCATTAATTCTTTAAACATTAGTTAAACATTAACAATTCCACATTGTAATTCACTAGAATCACACCCAAAGTCCACTGTTCCATTAAATTGAAACCTTAGTATTGCGTCCTAGCAAGATCCAACCCCATGGGTTAACATCTTTTATTAAATAATTTATTAACAATATTATTACCTTTCCATATTCCCAGACATTCTAGAAAAACATTATATGCTACTAAACACAAGGGGATCTTCAAGGTGAGTAGCTTAACTACCCATTGTGTCTTTTCCACCTATATCAAGAGCATAGACCCGTCCTCCCTCAAGAAGCTAAACACAGAATCCACATGGCATACCCTACATGTCTTTTCCACTTTTTGAAGGTGGGTAAGTAAAAACCATCTTCCTTGAGCAGTGGGGAAAGTAAAGAAGATAAACAACCAACAAGATTCATCAAACATCAAATCATTCACATCCAACACGTTTCATCCTCTCCAGTGTCTTCTCGGACACCCACATGCATGAACCGATGCATCCCGCCACTCTAGGCATCAACTGATGCCTCAACCAATGGGCCTAACTACCCCCACATATCACAATAGTCATCCAGACTCCCTTCACAACTGAAGAAGTAGGAAAACAACATTATATCAACTGGTCTCTTGGACCTTAAACAAGGCATTCTGCGTTCATCCATAATGAGCTGTCACAACTCCAAGCATACGACTCTTGGCCTTTGCCAGAAAGAGGGTAACTCAGAACCCTAAAAAGCATTATCTTTTTATCAAACATCCAGTTCTTTAATCCATATGAAATTAACCAATTTATTTTTCAGAGGTTCCAACTACAGACAAACTAAATAGTATGATATAACAAATTGATTATACATGCTTACAATATCAATTTTATTAACATCAAATTACAACAAGAACCAGATTTATCTACATGTCTATTTATCTTTACCCAATCAATTATTAATTAATTGTATCTTTACGTTCATCACTAATTTCCATCAAGAATGAAAAGATATGAAAATCAATTATAGATATCACCCTATCTATAAATCCAAGAGGCAATAATATAAAATCAATATCAATTTTTTTATCTGGTTCAAATATTTAATATGTCAATTACATTGTGATCTAATGGGTTATAACATGATAACTCTACAGTTGCAAATAAAATAATAGAGTAGAAACAAATACCATACCTCAAAAGGTTCTTAACGTTCTTTATTCAAGAACAATCCACACAACGGATCATGATCATTTCCTCCTGTGACAAATGTATCCACCCAAGGATGCAGAGACACAACCACACCGTTAAACACCCAAGAAATGAATACTAGGTACAGGGAGATAGCATTACATAAAAGGGAAAGGAGAAAAAAAGGATATGTACTCAAAAGAATGATGATATATCATACCTTATATAAAATATTGATTGATGTTGTTTGGTTTCACGGAAAATAAAGGGTGCACATGTAACAAGAAGAAATTCAAGGGGAACAAATATAAGGAAGAATTTTGTTTTCACAACGCCTACGTGAAGGAATTAATGGTTAGAGAATCTCACACCTGATAACAAGGAGTAAGAATAAGGGAGGAAGATATCTCACCGCATTAGAAGATTTAATAGAGAAGTAGTTTGAGATACGATGTATTTTCCATTAAAATTTGATCCCATTAAACCATGCAGTTTGACCAAGTAAAAGAATAATGAGACATAGAAAAATTAACATTGGAGTTATGGAATTTTATTTGGCCTTAAATCCCTTAAAATAAGGCCTTAAATGGTCTTAATTTCAATGAAAACGTTAAATCATAGAATCTACAAAAATATGGAAATTTGGGAAAGGAAATATGAAATAGTTATGGAAACAATATTCATGAGATGTGACACCATTTCTGTGACACCGTTTCTGTGAAACCGTGTCTATGACACCATTTCTATCACACCATTTATATGACACCATGACTCTGACACCGTTTCTATGACACCGTGAGTGTGACACCATTTTTATGATATCGTTTTTGTCACACCATTTTTGTGACACTTTGATTGTGACACCGTTTATGTGAAACTATTTTTTGTGACACCGTGATTGTGGCAACATTTCTGTGACACTATTTTTGTCACACCATTTTTGTGACACCGTGACTGTGACACTGTTTCTATGACACTGTGACTATGAAATTGTGACTGTGAAACCGTTTATGTGACACTGTGATTATGACATCGTGACTGTGACACTATTTCTGTGAAACTGTTTCTATGGCACCATTTCTATCACACCATGACTGTGACACCTTTTCTGTGACACAGTTTCTGTGACTCCGTGACACTATTTATAAAACATCACAGAACTGGAAATTTGGAAAAGTGTTGGGGATGAGTCACCATAACCTCCCAGAACAACTCAATCACCAGATTTGAGCAAAGGAATGGACCAGAGAGGTCTGGGACATTACATCAGATACCACTCAAAATTTTCTCATCCTTGAGATCCAAAAAACCACCTAATGGGAAACCTAAATGAGGTCTGAACAACCACCCACCGAGATATCTCTCAAAAGAGAGAATGATAATAGAATAAAAAAAAAGAAATCCATCTTATAAACACAAATGTTTTATAACCCCAAAGTGAGCATCATTACCTAAAAAGTGAAAACAATCAATCAATAAAAGGTATTGAGCGCGTATCTATAACTCACATCCCTATGTACTCTCCTCCATGCCATAGTGTTTCCAAAACATTTGAACCAAGGGGATAAAACACCCACACAACACCTTGTCTTTGTGGTCTTGGATCACCATAGACATCTCCTTGATGGTCGCATGGTCTCTATTTTCATTTATTGAAGTTATATACATCCCAAATTAATTACCAATTCTTAGAACTTTAGTATAGCATTAGCTCAGGGTCGATCCTATGGGAACCGCGGTGTGCGTGAATTCAATTGAGTAAATACATAATTAGGTGAATTATGCAGAATTTAGAGGGGATTGAGTTGATTTTGGTTTTTGGTTGAACCTAAATTGTTTTACTTTGAAAAAATGAATACAGTTTGAATGAAAACAACGGGTAAATTTAATGAGTTTTTGAAAATGGGAAGAAAATTCGTGTTAGGGCTGTAGTGATTAAGGATTTATTATGCAGATTGTTTAAATGGTTGTGTTGTTCATAATAATTCAATAATTCTGGATTTCATTTACTTAAATGATTTCCTTGGTCTGGTTCCTCTTGTTTGTAATTAGAGCAGTTGAATCCTTGGTGCGCTAGTCATTGTTCTTAATTCTTTATTACGTTAAGTCCATTATTTGAATTAGTGAAATCCTTCCAATGGTCTTGGATGTTTTCCATGTTACTTTTCTTTTATATCACTGAAAATTACTCTCTTGGTCCGGCTCAGAATTCTCAGTTATATTTAACATTATATTAAGAAGAGTAAGATAAATTACAATGATAAAACACAACTATATAAAACAACATACAAATTACGATCCCTTTATCAACAGCCCCAACACGAGGGGTTTTAGTTACACATATAAAGTGGAGGTGAAACCACACACGTGATACCTGACGGATTCATCGTGTAAGCGTTGAGGTAGGGTGTCAAAAGGTGGAATAGTGGAACTATGGCACCACGGTGGCTCTGGAATGGTTGCAACACAGCTTCTTCTCTCCTCCAAATGTTTTCAAACTCCCAAATCCGTAGGCCAAGGCTTAATTTTATAGAAAAATAAATTACACGGTGTGTATAGAATTTTCATGCCGTGTACTTTTCTTCAACGCGCTTTGGCGCCAATTTCTCCGCTGGCAGGTGGCCTAACACGCTGTCTTTGACTGTTGAACACGGCGCTGCCTGGTTGTTGGGTGTACATGGCATGTAGCGCCACCATAAACGGCGTGTAGTATCATATGTTTGGCCGCCAACACCCTTCTAGAATAGAAGACACGACGTGTAAAAATTCAAGCACGTTGTGTCTCCTTCAACGGCCACATGGGCATGTGGACTTTTCTCAGCAATCACCGCTTCTAGAAAGTCGTACACGGCCTGTAACACCACCTCACATGGTGTGTATCTTCTGACTGGTGACATGGGAGTGTACTCCCTCCTTCGGACCATGTCCCTGTCTGGATTTACACATCGTGTATAAAAGTACACGCCGTGTAGTTTTAAAATTTTCACATGCATCCCTTGATTCGTGTATTTAGCTAGAAAGCTCCTTAAAGTAAATAGAATCACCAAAATTAAAGAATATATTCATAAAACAACAGATATCTGTTGAAAAAATGTTTTTATCTTCAATTATATGTATGGAAATGTATACACAAATTGGGTGCATCAAATTCCCCCACACTTAGTCTTTTTCTTGCCCTCAAGAAAAATCTTAACATCTATTTAAAAGATCCTATACTTTGAAAGGAAGGCATTTAATTAATCAAACGTATAACTGATAAATTAATTAAGGAAAAATTCTAAAAGGCACAAACAAATTCAATTCATAAGATATTAAAATCATGCCTCATATATAATGTAATTAACTACTCTCATCCTCTTTCAACTCAATTTTCAACATTCCAAAAATAAGCATGCCAGTTGATGATTTACCTTACCAGTTAAAGTCACACTCCACACTCAAGATGTTTTTAATCAATGTTATGCTCAATCAAAGGTATATACACTCTATCCATAGGTTTTCAAGATATCTTGATCTCTACTTCAGAAAAATTGAATTACAAAAATCATGATGGCTTTATCAAATTGGTTCAGATGTCTCTGTGGCTAAGGGTTGGTAGGTTCATATGTGAAAATAAATTCTGAGGCTTGAAAAAGGAAGTCTAATTCCTTTAAACAACATTTCATGATCTTAAAAGTAAAACTCACTGAAAATGCATCCTTCACTAGCTCAGTCAAATGCTTTTGTAATTGTCACCATCTTCCTTAGGCAAGTAG
The DNA here is from genome assembly GCA_963277665.1 of Viscum album. Taxonomy (NCBI): domain Eukaryota; kingdom Viridiplantae; phylum Streptophyta; class Magnoliopsida; order Santalales; family Viscaceae; genus Viscum; species Viscum album. The sequence goes on from OY728134.1 coordinate 1,257,296,647, forward strand.
GGTTCATGGGAAAATAAGCATAAGGTCCCCTTTTTGTTTGTTGTTGTTGTTGTTTTTTTATATTTAACAAAACACAAGGGAAACACTTATGAATACAATTAGTAGATATTTGGAACCCATTATGACCCAAATAATCATGAGGCACTCCCCCACACTTTATTTCATGGCTGTACACAAAAAAAATGACATGTATTGCCAACTCCCTCTTTAAAGCTCAAATGAATAATCATGAAAAGTTAAAAAAGAAATAGGGTACGAAGGGAAATAGGCTTGTAATGTGGCATCCTATAAAGGTTGTTCATGGATTATATGGGCTTAATGAAGATTATATGTAGGGTAGGTCTCAAGGTAAAGGGGTGAAAACAATATAGTGCCTCAATCATGGTAAAGTAATTCAAAAATTTCATAATGTTTTGAAAAGAAAAACTTGCAAATTCTAGTAGTGATGCATATCCTATGAATCTCTCAAGAAAGATGGAATTAGAGAAGAAATACGAAAAAGGGTTTAGAATACCTCTCAGGAGTGGAAAATTAATAAAGGGACAATCAGGTGATGACATGTATATAAATTATTAGCCTAATCAATGTAATTTAATCAAGGATAAAAAGTTGCAATTGAAACTATGTAAACAATCATTTTAACACACTTAAAAACTAAAAATCAAGTATCCTTTCCAAAATTTTCTACTGATAACTCTATAATTTATAAAGAATGATTAACCAAAATTGCTTTAAATTTCCAAATATAGAATCTAATAATGATACCTCCAAGATTAGTTTATGGGAAAAGACTACGGTGAAACAGATAGATGCTCCCACACACTGAAGAAGGCACATGGCCCACCAAGTGCAATACTTAGTTAAAGGGTGGGAAAGGGGTGATATGGGGGACAAAACAAGGGAACGTAGTGGAAGAAGTAAATCCAAAAATAATGAAAATAAAAATGGAAGAATACTCCCATCGTGAAAAGTGATTCCCAAGGCACTCCATGCCCATACCTGTGATTGTTGAGAAAAAGGAAAACTGCAAACATGCATAACATCACATCACAGAAAATGACAAAAGAGATATATAAGATAAAAAAATTTTCAATATCATGGGGTTTCTATAGGGGAGGTGTAGAGAGCCCAAGCCTGACGTACATGGACATTACAATACATTTACGGAATACTTAGTACATAACAAAAACACACACACAAGGATCGTAATAGTTTAGTGTCTTTTGAAACTCAGAATATAATCTTCTAATCATGGTGAAAGATATTCAACATCTCCCATAAAAATATTCCTTTTTTTTCTTACCTAAAATCGTTCTTTATATCCTGGGGAAAAGAAAACATAAAAGGGTGAGCTCTAATGCTCAGTAAGGGTAAAAAAATGAAATATCAATCACATCATATTCATAAGATCATAACATTTTGGAAATCTTAACCTGCAAAAGAGAGCATAATTTCATAACATGGGATAAATCATAGTAGTGAAATGAAATCCCTTAAAACATGAAACTTTTTGGCATAAAAACATAATCATAGAGAATAATTTATTATTAGTCTAGTCTCACTGCCAAGACAATCTTAGTGGACAAAGTCCCTTTCTGAACCGAGTTCACTCCTAATTTCAGTCCTATTTCACTGAACTGGTATAACCTACCGTTCCAGCCATGTCTATCTCATGAGATATAAAATCTTTACCCAATTAATTGGAGGGAGATATAGATCCCACCCATCTCCAAATGATACCATTCTTATGTGTGCCACAAAATCATAAACCATACATCATAGCATAACCCATGTAATAAAAATGGGAATCTTAAACATCGTGACATCATAAAACAATTCATATAAGATAAAGGAATTCATAAAAATATATCCATCACAACATAGTCATATCAATGTAATAATAGGGGTAAAAAAAGAACCCTTTATTATATTAGATGGAAAATAATTATTTATAAAACACTTGAACGCCATTCTTGAGGAAAATATCCTTTCTACTTCAAAATTACTTTTCCTTTCATAACATTTCATACAATTATAAACTAAAATAATTTGATTATAAATAAACTTTAAAACTTGTAAAGGAAGCTTCTTGGAAATAATGTTTTAAAAATCCATTCATCCCGTATAAGTTAAAAAAACATTCTTCTCGTACTTTTGTCGGAAAAGTCAAAAAGTACCTCGTACGAAAAACGACAGAAGATTCCTTTCATATATTTTACTAAAAACTACTTGAAGGTTAAAATTGGATATAAACTATTGTATAATAATATAAATATTACATATTGAGGAAACATTGATTGGATGATAAAATACACCCTTGTAAATTCTAATGTATAAACAATCTCGGATAAAAAATGAGATTGTGATATTTCCCTTACCTTAGGTCTGATTTGCTTCGTCAGTGTCCGAACCTCCTGTATAATAATTTAAATAAAATTATTGACTTATTACAGAATCATACTTATGTTTATGATATCATACATGGTCATATTATTATCTTCTTATTAGTAATATTTCATTACTACTTGTTATTCGAGTGTTTATTACTTTTTGTTCTTATGCATGTTTTGTAGAATAAATTCTTATTATTATCTTTATCTTATATATACCTCATTTCGAGAATGGTATTAGTGTAATATATATCATTTTAAATAATTCAATTCATTTATATAATCATTATGAAATGAAGATCATTTAGAACGACTCGCATCACATCGTGGAGACGATATTCCGTACGTACGCACGAGTGATGATATCGTTCCTATAATCGTGGAATTTTATTGGAGTGTATGTATACTATTTCATAATAAATATCACTTTATAATAGTCATATATAGTCATTATTTACACCATTATACCCATCCAAGTAAGGTGGTGGTGGAAAATAGATTACACCACGGCATGGAGACGGTATTCCTTACGTACACACAAGCGGTGATTTCTTTTTCCGTAGGATGGATAGATGGTGAAATAGGGCTGTTTAATACTTATAATAACATATCAGTATATTAATGATACTTATGTTATTACTTCATAATGAAACAACTAAAGAAGAAGATGTGGAAGAAGAAATAAAGATGAAATAATCGGTAACAGAAATTACCTCTTCATTGAAGCGCCTCTTTGAGACCTCCTCTTAGGGAATTGAAATTGGTCTTGGAGGAAGACCAGAACCTCTAGGATGTTTCTAGGGAAGTGGTGAATGGAATTTGGCAGAGTATGGACGAGCTTGAAGTCTCAAATTGATGTAAGGAAGAGAGGGAGGGGGTTCCCTTTTATAAGGGAGGAGAGGGGCACCTTTGGAATAACAAAAAATATTATTTTAGTATAAAGTCATGTTCGATTTTAAATAGCTCCAAATTGAGTTATTTCAAAGATAATGTGGGGATGGGTAGAAATATTCTCATCAAATAGAATTTAGACAAGTTTAAGTCATTATATTTACATTATCTTTTCGATTTAACTGTTAGTTAATTAGATTGACATTTACCTAGTCACTTTGTATTTTATATTATATAGTTAATAAACATACCATATACATCCAAGAGACCCCCAAGTTGTGTTTTATAAATATATATAACCCTATCTAAGTAATTTTGACGAACCTTAGATTTTTAGAAATAAAATAACAATTAATAATATAATATTTGTTTTAAAAACTATTTTATGTCAATTTTGACACTATTCAATTGTTGATTTTTTTGAAACTCATAAAAGAATGATTACTTCGATAAAAGTTAATTAAATAAATCCTATCATGTCATATTAACCTATAAAATTAGTTTAATTCAAAAAAAGTCTCAAATTATATTTATTTGGGTATTTATAATATCAATTATTCTAATTTTTCATTATTATGGTAATTACTGCATCATCATTGTGTCATAAATATATTAAATTATTTAAAGTATAAAAATTACAAATAAACTGTCATTATTTATTAAATATTTTATCTTTCTAATGAATATTTATAGTCGAATTTATCTTTTTTATAACCTTATATTAAAAATTATTTAGTTATTAAACATTGATTTTAACTATTTTAAACCTTCTTTAAATAAATAAATAATAAATATCCTAATCTAATCCAAGTGGGACTAAATGGTCATATTTTATTCCTAAGGTTGTTTTTGGTCGAATTAAACTTGTCCAATAAAAATAGGACATGTGTTAGGGTAATAATAATATAATTGTTACCCTTATTTACCCTATTTACTTTTAACCATGGTAAAAAAAGTAAAAAGTTACTAATTAACAAAAAATTATTTTCATTTCATTGAACCACATTTTATATACTAACATCAACTGTGTCTCTCGGATTTTCAAAATTCCACTCACAGAAGCGGTAAAATTATGTTTTATGAAAAATTCAGTTTTTTTAACTACCACTTAGTTGTTTCAATATTCATCAAAAATTGAAAGTTTTCAGAAAAATATAAAAATTTCACCCTAGGCTAATTTCGATATTCCGAATTCCAAAATGAAGTCCATTTTGAAAAATAAAATTTATAAAATTTCAAAAAGTGGTTATTACTATTCATAACAGCTAGTTTTAATAATATTTTAATAGCATATTGTTGTTTAGTGAAACTCGGTATTGCGTACTACACACGCTATCGGGGAAGGTCGCAATTACGTGTAATGCAAGGCATGTCAAGGATGTGTGTTGTGCAAGATCTTTTTGGTGTAGTGTACAAAACAAGACATTAATGAAATTAAAAAGAATATTTTTCATAAAATCTCTGGATGTTACATCCTACCCCCCTTAAAATGAATTTCTCCCTCGAAATTCGTTGGGGTTATAAATGGTTTACTATTCAAAAGTTTCTTTAATAGAAACCCACATTGTAAAAAGGAATACCAAAACCAATATTTAAAAACAAAAGTATGAAACGTAACGTTTACCCAAATAATCTAATCACTAGGTTTCCACATGGGTGAAAATATGGATATAGAAGAGAAATCTATCCATCATGTTCTGATGGAGAGTCGGAGAGAACATGGCTATGGAAAAGCCAGCAATCACAAAGCCATAAATTTGTGACAATCTAAGGTACCATATGATTCATCATATATAAGAGCACTAGAACGACATTTTTGGTTTTCAAGATCATTTCCTTAAAGTTGATGAAATTGGAATTAGAAGAAATACTTTCGTGATTTTGGTATAGTCTCACCGTTGGTCGTTCTTTGGACAATTTCGACATCATCTCTTAATGAAATGAAGTTTAATATGTCATTCGTGATGTGTTTGAAGATCATGTGATAGAATGATGGGTCATTCCATCTATCTCAAACAAAAGGTTAGAAAAGTTATCAAAAATACATAAGTCCATCTATAGTGAGATTAATCATATTTGGTTCCTAAAATGGACATATACTTCATATATCATACTGCTTAATATAATAAAACTAGTTTCTACTAAACAGGGACATCCTGTAGGCCAGTTGTAGGCGATAAAGGTCAGTCGCACTTCGGTTGTGGGTTCGATTCCCATAGCATTGTCCGACACGATAGGCTGTTGCCCGTCCTACAGGATGTCCTTTTTCTAAAGATATATTACTATAACATCCCATCAACAATATCAAAAAAGTTTTATCCTTAAACAATACTAACTTATGTCCAACATATTCCATTCTAATCCTTAGGCTTAACTAAAATACTTCGGTCCAAGATCATAGTATAAATAAAATGATTACGTGAATGCCATCATTTATCCCCCATATATCGTAAGAAATATCTTGTTGGTCAAATTACAAATACGTGAATACCTTAATCATGTATTCTCTTGAAGAATTATTATCCATTAAACCTTAGTGAAAACATGAATGTAGTTAAATGTTAACACTTTCTACATACCAAAATCCTCAAAATTCTATATACTCAAACCATGATATCACTTAGTCCTTATATCAATCATGAGATCAAGAATAAAATCAAACATCTCATTATCTTTTTATCCCTTCATTATGAACATATAATCTACATTCCAAAAATATATGAATAACCTTTCATGGATACTAGTACCATTAATCATACACTTTAAAAACTCAAGGAAAGACAACAGTGTAACAATCCTTAGATGCCTCTTCATTCCATAGTACCATGAGATTAATTATACAACATTACACATAATTCCACTACATTCTTAAACCATTGAACGAGCTTCAACAATTCTTTCATCTCACAGATCACTTGTAGTCTCTTCATCATCAACAACATAAATACTACCCATTCGACCATACTAATTCTCTCCATGAGACTTTCCCTTAGGGAATTGGTTTTTATAATGCCCATACATTCCACATTTAAAACATTTAACCATTGTTGATGTCGTAGCAATACCATTATCCCCATCCCTAGTGTTAACTGAACCTTTTCCTTTGCACTTACTAGCATTGTGTCCTTCTTTTCCAAACCCAAAGCATCATCTAGTTCCTTTGAAACATTCTCCTTGATGCCTCTTCCCACATGATTTACATAGGGGAAATTGAACTTTCTTTCCTCTATGATCATCATGAAACTCCATCATTCTCTTATTAGCCGAGTCAAGAAACTTACCAAATTTTACTTTATTGATCATATTATGAGATTGCTGATTCAGAATAATAATGATTTTTGGACTTCCAAATCCCATTTCATTTGGTTTCTTATGAATAATATCATTCCATTGTCCATCATATCCTCAATTATCATGAATCATCTTGTTTCCATCCATTTTCTAAAACTCAAAAAGAATAGTGTGAGAGGAAAAAAACATAATAAAGGGGGAGTACATTCAATATCTAACATCTTAGGTTATATTCTAGGATTTTTACCATAGTTCTAGAACTATATCTTATACGTATACTTATCCTTAGAGACATCCCTAGACATACATTAGAAATATCTCTAGGGATCTCACCAATGTTTTTTCACCCTAGTTTCCAAAGGTTGACTAATCCTTTACAATGATACCAACTGTAGAGACCCGAAGCCTGATGTACATGGAAATTACATTACATTTGCGGAATAATTAGTACATAACAAAAACACACACACAAAGATCATAATAGTTTAGTGTCTTTGGAAACTCAGAATATAATCTTCTAATCGTGGTGAAAGATCTTAAACATCTCCCATAAAGATCTTCCTTTTTTTTCTTACCTAAAACCTTTCTTTATATCCTGGGGAAAAGAAAACATAAAAGGGTGAGCTCAAATGCTCAGTAAGGGTAAACAAAACAAATATCAATCACATCATATTCATAAGAACATAACATTTTGGAAATCTTAACTTGCAAAATATAGCATAATTTCATAACATGGGATAAATCATAGTAGTGAAATGAAATCCCTTAAAACATGAAACTTTGTGGAATACAAACATAATCTTAGAGAATCATATATTATTAGTCAAGACTCATTGCCAAGACTATCTTAGTGGACAAAGTACCTTTCTGAACCGAGTTCACTCCTCGTTTTAGTCCTATTTCACTGAACCGGTATAACCTACCGTTCCAGCCATGTATATCTCATTATATATAAAATCTTTATCCAATGCATTGGAGGGAGATATATGTCCCACCCATATCATAATGATACCATTCTTATATGTGCCACAAAATCATAAATCTTACATCATATCATAACCCATGTAATAAAAATGGGAATCTTAAACATCGTGACATCATAAAACAATTCATATAAGATAAAGGAATTCATAAAAATATATCCATCAAAAAATAGTCATATCAATGTAATAATAGGGGTAAAAACAGAACCCTTTATTATCTTAGATGTAAAATAATTTTTTATAAAACACTTGAACTCCATTCTTGAGGAAAATATCCTTTCTAATTCAAAAACACTTTTCCTTTCTTAACATGTCATACAATTCTAAACTAAAAGAATTTGATTAAAAATAAACATGAATACTTTTAAAGTAAGCTTCTTGGAAATAATGTTTTAAAAATCCATTCATCCCATATAAGTTAAAAAAAACATTTTTCTCGTACTTTTGTCAGAAAAGTCAAAAAGTACCTCGTACGAAAAACGACAAAAGATTCCTTTAGTATCTTTTACTAAAAACTCACCGAAGGGTAAAATTGGATATAAACTATTGTAGAATGATATAAATATTAAAAATTGAGGAAAAATTGATGTGGATGATAAAATACACCCCAGTAAATTCCAAAGTATAAACAATCTCGGATAAAAAATGAGATTGTGATATTTCCCTTATCTTAGGTCTGATTTGCTTCGTAAGTGTCTGAACCTCCTATATAATGATTTAAATAAAGTTATTGAATTATTACAGAATCATAATTATTTTTATGCTATCATATATGGTCATATTATTAGCTTCTTATTAGTAATATTTCATTACTACTTGTTATTCGAGTGTTTATTACTTTTTGTTCTTATGCGTGTTTTGTCGAATAGATTCGTATTCTTATCTTTAGGTTATACATACCTCATTTACAGAATGGTATTAGTGTAATATATATTATTTTAATTCATTAAATTCTTTTATATAATCATTATGCAATGAATATCATGTAGAACGAGTGGCGTCACATCGTGGAGACGGTATTCCGTAACTACGCACGAGTGATGATATCGTTCCTATGATCGTGGAATTGTATTGGAGTGTATGTATACTATTTCAGAATAAATATCACTTTATAATAGTAATATATAGTCATTATTTACACCATTATACCCATCCAAGTATGGTGGTGGTGGAAAATAGATTACACCACAGCGTGGAGACGGTATTCCGTACGTACACACGCGCGGTGATTTATTTTTCTGTAGGATGGATAGATGGTGAAATAGGGTTGTTTCATACTCATAATAACATATCCGTATATGAGTGATAATGATGTTATTACTTAATAATGAATCAACTGAAGAAGAAGATGTGGAAGAAGAAATAAAGATGAAAGAATCTTTAACGAAAATTACCTTTTCTTTGAAGCGCCTCTTTGAGACCTCCTCTTAGGGCAATAAAATTGGTCTTTGAGGAAGACCAGAACCTCTAGGATGTTTCTAGGGAAGTGGAGAAGGGAATTTGGCAGAGTTTTTCCAAGCTTGAAGGCTCAATGTGTTTTGAGGAAGAGAGGGAGGGGGTGCCCTTTTATAAGGGAGGAGAGGGGCACCTTTGGAATAACTAAAAATATTACTTTATTATAAAGTCATGTTCGGTTTTAAATAGCTCTGAATTGAGTTATTTCGAAGATAAGGTGGGTATGGGTCGAAATAATCTCATCCAATAGAATATAGACAAGTTTAGGTCATTATATTAACCTTATCTTTTAGTTTTATCTCTTAGTTAATTAGATTGACATTTACCAAGTCACTTTGTATTTTATATTATATAGTTAATAAACATACCATATATATCCAAGATACCCCCAAGTTGTGTTTTATTAATATATATAACCTTATCTACGTCATTTTTCAGAACCTTTGATTTTTATGAAGAAAATAACAATTAATTATATAATATTTGTTTTAAAAACAATTTTATGTCAATTTTGACAATATTCAATAGTTGATTTTTTTGGAACTCATAAAAGAATGATTACTTCGACCAAAGTGAATTAAATCCATCCTAACATTTCATATTAACCTATAAAATTAGTTTAATTCATAAAAAGCCTCAAATTATACTTATTTAGGTATTTATAATATCAATTGTTCTAATTTTTCACTATTATGGTAATTACTGCATCATCATTGTGTCATAAATAAATTAAATTATTTAGAGTCTAAAAATTACAAATAAAATATCATTATGTAGGAAATATTTTTATCTTTCAAATTAATATTTATAGTCGAATTTATCTTATGCATAACCTTATATTAAAAATTATTTAGTTTTTGAACATTGATTTTAACTATTTTAACCCTTCTTTAAATAAATTAATAATAAATGTCCTAATCTAATCCATGTGGGCCTAAATGGTCATATTTTATTCCTAAGGTTGTTTTTGGTCGAATTAGACTTGTCCAATAGAATTAGGACATGTTTTAGGGTAATAATAATATCAATTTTACCCTTAATTACCCTATTTACTTTTAACCGTGGAAAAAAAGTAAAAAAGTTACTATTCACCAAAAAATTATTTTCATCTCATTGAACCACATTTTACTTACTGACATCAACCGTGTCTCTCGGATTTTCGAAATTCCACTCACAGAAGCGGTAAAATTAAGTTTTATGAAAAATTCAGTTTTTTAACGACCACTTAGTGGTTTCAATATTCATAAAAAATTGAAAGTTTTCAGAAAAATACCAAAATTTCACCGTAGGCTAATTTCGATATTCCGAATTCAAAACTGAAGTCCATTTTGAAAAATAAAATTTATAAAATTTCACAAAGTGGTTATTACTATTCATAACGGCTTGTTTTAATAATATTTAAATAGCAAATCGTTGTTTAGTGAAACTTGGTATTGCGTACTACACACACTATCGAGGAATGTTGTGATTACATGTAATGCAAGGCAAGTCAAGGATGCGTGTTGTGCTAGCTCCTTTTGGTGTAGCGTACAAGACAAGACATTAATGAAATTAAAAAGAATATTTTTCATAAAATCTCGGGGTGTTACAGGAGGCATCATCTTGTACATAATCGACCGGTAGAGATGGCGTAGGAGGCATGGAAGGGTTAGGCTCTGACTCGGCATCGGGAAGGGAAGCTGAAGAAGTAGGAGCCGCAGGTTCTAGACTCGGTATCAGAAGCTCAGCAACTTGCTCTGGCCCGGCAGAAGTGGCAGTAGTAGAGCTCACCATAGTCATTAGAACAGAATCTGTTGCCTGTGCAGGAGATGGTGGTGGGGCAGCAGTAGAAGGGTTAGGAATGGAGGCAGAGGCTTGTGGCAGAGGCAGTGGAACACCAAGATGATGAGCAATATGCACCAACAAATTCTCCATCTGGTCCTGGCGGTCGTCCAGATGAATCAAATGGCATGCAATGGTGTCCTGACAGCTGATGATATGGGATAACTTCTGCTCCACCATGGCTAGGCGAAGGGAAAGGGTCGGATCAACAGAGGGTGCGGGGGTAGGTGGGATGGGGGATGAGACAGAAGAAGTAAGGTCAGAAGATGTGGGGTCAGTAGGAGGTTGGGGAGGTGGAGATGATGGAGGGGGTGGAGAAGGAGGAGCGGGGTCAGAAGCTGGGAAGGGGGGTCTGTAGGTTGCGAGACTCGAGCCTGAGCAAGTATATAGGTACCCCCTGCTTCCGTACAAATCCCATGTGAATGAACATGAGAAAGTCCATCCGCTGGGGTGAACCATACAAGTCATGAGGTAAAGAGGGCTCGAATACCCCCCAAGTGGTGGGAAAGACGGGTGGTGTAAAACCCACAGTTCAGGTTTCCCTGACGGCCGATAAACATGGAGTGGAAATAGGAGGCGGCAAGATAGGGGAGGTTCGGGTATGCATGCATGATGACACATGTAAGAAGCTCCATGTCACGACCGGTCGTGACCCCCATATCCTCATGGCGGGGAAAAAGGATGGCACTGAAGCACTGGTGGGTGAAGCGAAGGACATGGTCAGTTATAAGAGTGCTCTTCTGGGAAGTGGGGGAGTACCGGTGGTCAGGCCCAACAATCTCCCGCCACATGGCAATAAGGTCAGAGCGCTCAGGCCGGGTCAAGTCAGAAATGGGGGGTGGTGTGATAGGATGGGGGTAGAAGCTGCACCTTCGGCCAAAATCTGTCATAGTAAGAGAGAAATGTCGGCCGCCTAGCCGAAATCGAACTACGTGTACTGCGTCGCCATGAGTCTCCCGATATTCCGCTACATCAAAATCAAAGGAGGCCGCAAACTCCAAAAATAAATCTCGGAACGTAGGAGTGTTGACCTGGAAAATCTCGAGGAGTGCGGTGTGCCCGAGAAGCACCTCCAACTCCTCCCAAATACCAAGCCGCTGCGGAATGCTGCTGTCAAGGTACTGGCCACTCAATGGTATCAGCCGACAAGAGAAGTGTCGGAACCTATCGTATGCGAGGACTGTGACCGGGAAGACCGTGAAGGGATAGGGAGCACCTATAGGTCCCAGCCCAGGTACCGGTGCACCAGCAATGTCTAGCTCTAGAGGTGGATTTGCCGAAGTAGAAGGTGGCTCGGTGGGAGGTGTGCTCGAAGTGGGACCAGCTGCTAAGGATGATAGTACAGGGAAAGTGGTAGCTGGTGCATCAGAAGTAGGCCCTGCCTCATCTAAGGGAGTGAGTGGTGGAAGAATGGACAATGGAGGGAGCACAATGACCGGCGCATCGGGGTCCGGCTGCGTAGGTGGTCGGAGTCGGATCCGACGATAGCTGGGCCTCTTGCCCTCGGTGGCGGAGGCTGGTCACTTCCCTCAGGAAAGATCATGATCTTCCATTACTTGAAATAGAAAGAAAAAGAAAACAAAACAAAAGAAAAAGAAAAAGGAAGAAAATATAACAATGAAAATGTGAGAAAATAGGAAAATAAAAGTACACGGCGTGTACTCCAGAGTACACAACATATAGTCAGAATATAGAGTATCTCGTGTTCTTTGGAAAGACACACTGAGGGTGGAAGTAGACCATGTAACAAGACACAGTGTGTACAAAACATACACGCCGTGTTCCCTTCAAAGTGTAGGTGGTCGTTTAATATTGAAGATACGGCCATGTTGTTATCTGTTCAAAGAAAACAATACATGTTGTGTAGGTACAGGCCACGGCGTGTATTGCACATGAAGAAAATGGCCATGTAGAGGGGGAAACATGGGCCAACTATAGATATAATGGACATGGAGTGTTCCGAACATACACTCCGCATTCCGGAACATGGGGTGATAGGCTGTGTGCACAGGAGTACTCAGGCATGATGAAGAAAAAGGAACACGGTGTGTACCGAACATACAGATAGTGTATATTCAAATTTCGAAATATTTTGGGTGTGGCCATGTACAGATGTACACGGTGTGTGTTCTTTATTTCGTGGCCGTGTACATGTGGGATCTGAATGGTCGGCCGATCTTATAAACACCCTAAACGAATCTAAAAATTGGAAATAGAGGGTGTAGAATGGCGTACCTGGACTGAGGATCACAATGTGAGATGAATCAGAACATGAAACACCCCAAATCTATGGATCTGGCAAAGGGGATTCAGATGGTGTTCGGGAGAAGAAACGGGAAGAAAGGGGAAGAATGGGGCGGCAGTGTGACACGGCCTCAAGCTGAGTGGCCTACTGCTTATATAGCCGCGGTACATGGTGTTTATTTTTGGTACACACTGTGTATCCCGATTTTATTTAATTATATAAATAAATATAATTATTATAGTAAACTATATAATAATTATTATTATTAATTAAAAATATATATATCTAAAAATTATATTATACATAAGCCTATACATGACACATATCGTGAAATACAAGTTGTGCATTGTAAAATGAGAAAAAGAGTAGTACAACCTTTGGTCTGGTGCTTGGGGCGGGATTCAAACCGGCAATCGGCCGTTCCAAACAGATGCCCTCAACCACTGGTGCAAATGTTGATCTGATGTTCATATTTATTTTTTATATATATTTATTTTATCAGTCCTATACACATGGAAATAATTAAAAGCATGGTGTGTGGTTTTTATTTAGGAAAGGATGGGGGTGAATCGGGGAGATTAGCGCGATTCGAAACCGGGTCTTGTGAACCTGTTGCCGAGACTTTGCCAATCTGCCAACATCACCCACATGTAATTTCTTATTTTTAAAATGTTTTTAATATATATTTGAAAAATCATGGCTCACATGGCATATATCGGAGTACATGTCGTGTGGTTTTATTAAAAGAACAAATGATGGAAATGGGACGGTTGTCTAGATTCGAACCCGAGTCTCTTGAAACCGGATTACGATTCTAGCCAACCGTTCCATCCCCACCATGGGTTTTATTAAATCCATTTATATATATATATATATTGAAAATACCACACACGTCGTGTAATTAAAAGGTGGAACCCCGTGCCGAAGGTAGGTCAGGAGGATTCGAACCGAGGAGGACTCGAATAAACTCCAGTGACTTTGCCATCGGCACCGACATCATCCCTGGTAATTTATTTTTTATTCTATAGATTTATAATATTATGTTTATAAATAAAAATGGATTATTATATGCCGTGTATATAAGTGGGACACGGTGTGTAACCTCTGGGTTTCCTCCTAGGAAGCGCCTTTGTTTTAGGTCGTTGGCTCGACCTACTTACCTTGCTTACCTGAGGTGTATGGTGGACAACATTCCCACCATGTTGTCTGTAGGATGGTAAGCTTTCAAACGCTGCCTGTTAACCTTGAATGGCTGACCATCTTCTCTAGAAATTTCTACCTCTCCATAATGGAATACGCGGATAACCTGGAATGGTCCTGACCAGTGTGACTTTAACTTCCCTAGAAATAAGCGAAGACAAGAATTAAAGAGATGTACCTGATCACTGGGCTGGAAAGATTTTTGTGATATCATTTGGTCGTTAATGGCTCTTGTCCTCTCCTTGTACAACTTGGCATTCTCGTATTCCTCTAATCAGATCTCATCTTGTTCTGACAGTTGGATCTTCCGTTTCTCATCAGCTACCTTTAGATCAAAATTTAGGGCTTTGACGGCCCAGTAGGATTTGTGTTCCAATTCTACTAGAAAATGGAAGTGCTTTCCATAGACGAGGCGGAACAAGGACATTCCCAGTGGTTTTTCAAAAGTATTCTGATATGCCCAAAAGGCATCATCTAAATTCATGTACCAGACCTTCCATGAAGTGTTCACTGTTTTAACCAGGATCTTCTTGATGTCACGATTGGAGAGCTCTACCTGTCCACTAGACTGGGGGGTGATATGGTGTCCCCATCTGATGCTTTACTCTGTACTTCAACAGTATTCCTCTCATCAGTGTGTTTTCGAAGTGGGTCCCTCTATCTTTGATCAGTACTCGTGGAACTCCAAACATGCTAAAAATATTTTTCTTTCTGAAATTTATGACTACCTTGGCTATGTCGCGAGTTGTAGGAGTAGATTCCACCCATTTGGAGACGTAGTCAATGCAGACCAGGATGTAAGAGTTCCCAAAAGATGGGGGAAAAGGACCCATGAAATCTATGCCCCAGACTTCGAAAATCTCAACCTCCGGGATGGGGTGCTAAGGAATCTCAGCTCTACGTCCCACATTACCTATCCTCTGGCACCGATCGCAATAGAAAACAAAGGCCTAGGTATCTCTATGAATGGTGGGGCATAAAAATCCAGACTACATGATCTTAGATATGGTACGGTCTGGCCCATGATGTCCTCCTACTGGTGAGGCGTGACAGAACTCCAGGACACCATGAACTTCATTCTCCGGGATGCAATGACGGATCACTCAATCTGTACAGCATTGGAATAGCATAGGATCCTCCCAGAAGTACCGTTTCACATCAGAGATAAATATTTTTATTTCCTAGAAGGAGAGGTCGGGGTGAACAACACATGTAACCAGAAAGTTAGCGATATCAACATACCATGATCGAGGTGTTTCACTGATCGAAATGAGGTGCTCATCAAAAACATCCTCCCTGATCTCCCAATCTTCTTCCTTCTCCATGTGAGGTAGCTCGAGGCGGGAGAGATGGACAGCAATGAAGTTCTCACTCCCTTTCTTATCTCGGATCTCAAGATCGAATTCTTGTAGGAGGAGTACCCAGCCGATCAATCAGTGCTTCGCGTATTTCTTGTTGAGTAGGTACTTTAGTGCTTCATGGTCAGTATAAACAATAACATTAGACAACACTAAGTAAAAAAAACCTGTCAAATACAAAAACCAATGTGAGCATCTGATTTTCTGTGGTGGTGTAGTTAATTTGTTCCTCGTTGAGCATCCTGCTTGCATAATCGATAGGTCAGAAAATCGGGTCAATTCGCTGGCCCAAGACAACTCCCACTGTGTAGTCGCTCGCATCGCACATCACCTAAAATTGTTCCTCCCAGTTGGGAGAAATCATAATGGGAGCTTCCACAAGGAGCTTCTTTAGATTCTCAAAAGATCTAACACATTATTCATCTTACTAAAATATGGAATCCTTGGTTAGAATATTGGTGAGGGGTTGGGGTATTTTAGAGAAGTTGTGGAAAAACCGCCAGTAAAAAACTATATGCCCCAGGAAGCTGCGGATGGCGCGGACGGAAGTCGGTGTTGGTAGTCGTGAAATGACTTCAATCTTCGTCGGGTCCACCTCTATCCCCTTCACTGAAATTCTGTGGCTAAGGACTATGCCACATTGCACCATGAAATGACACTTTTCTCAGTTCAAGACTAGGTTGGTGTGCTCACATCATTCCAAAACTAGTTCTAGGTGCCATAAACAAATGGTGAATGATTTTCCGTAAACGGAAAAATCATCCATGAATACCTCCAGGATTCGTTCTGCCATGTCATGGAAGATGGCCAGCATGCAGCGCTGGAAGGTGGTGGGGGCATTACACATGCCAAAAGACATCCTTCAATAAGAAAATTTGTCGTAGGGGCATGTGAATGTGCTCTTTTCCTGATCCTCTAGAGAAATGGAGATTTGGTTGTAACCGGAAAACCCAGCGAGGAAGCAATATAAGTTGTCCCCTGCTATCCTCTCTAGAATTTGATCCATGAATAGAAAGGGGAAGTTATCCTTTCTTCTGGCATCATTTAGCTTTTGGTAATTCACACAGACTTTCCAACCCATGATAGTGCGTGTAGGGATGAGGTCATCATTTTCTTTTGAAATCACAGTGATACCCTCCTTTTTGGGTACCACATGGAGAGGACTCACCCACGGACTATCCGAGATGGGATAGTTGACGCCTGCATCCAATAATTTGATCACCTCCTTCTTTACAACTTCCTTCATGGGAGGATTCAAGCGTAGTTGTGGTTGCTGAGATTAGTTGGAACCCTCTTCATGTAGCACCTTGTGAGATCAAATGGTAGGGATGATGCCCTTCATATCAGCGACTGTCCACCCAATAGCATGCTTCCGCCATTTGAGAACCTTCATAAGTGTATCTTCCTACTCCTGTGATAGTTCTGCATTAATTATAACATGAAATGTTTGATTGGGTCCTAAATACCCATACTTGAGAGAAGAAGGAAGAGGCTTCAGTTCTAGTTTATGCGCCTTTAAAATCGAAGGCACATGTGGCTGCACCTTGTCCCATTCCAAACTATCAAGAATAACTACACGCTGCCAATAGTGGCTGCCCTGGCCTTCTATGAATTGCATGTCTTCTGGTGCTTCATCTAATAGAATATCTAGAATGGATAAATTATTCGAAATAAAAGAACATACCGGATCATCCCCTTTGTCACTAAAATGATGAACCATGGTCGAAATTGTGTAACAGCCCTCATGCTCTGACAGGGAAGCATGTTTGACGCCCTCGAGGATGTTGTAGGAAACACTTTCAACACCTACCCGAAAAATAATCTCCCCTTGGTGCACATCAATCAGTACCTTCCCAGTTTCCAAGAAAGGTCTTCCAAGTATAAGAGGTGATTTCTGGTCATCCCCCATGTCGAGGATGATGAAACCAAAGGGAAGGATCAGCCTTCCCACCTTGACCAGTATGTCCTCTAGTAGTCCCTTCAGGTGTTTGATGGATCAATCATCAAGTCGAAGGGATACATGGGTAGGCTTGAGGTCATTGAGTCCCAGCTTCTTGAAAACTCCGAGGGGCATGAGGTTCATGCTGGTCCGTAAGTCACAGAGGGCCTTCCCAAACTCGCACGATCCAAAAGTACACGGAATGGTGAAACTAACTGGATCTTGGAGTTTGGGAGGAGTGTAATGTTAAACCACCGCGGAGCACTCCATCATTAGTTCAATAATGCCCAAATCCTCCATCTTCCTCTTATTTGAGAGCATTTCCTTCATGAATTTGGCATATGTTAGCATTTTTGTCAGGGCCTCCGCAAATGGAATGTTGATATGTAGCTTCTTGAAAACATTCATGAAATTTCTGAACTGGTGGTCTAGCTTCCTATGATTCAATATTTCAAAAAAGGGTAAGGTAGGATTGAATGGTTGGATTACATCCTTTTCTTTATTTTGTAAAGACTCATTCTGTGGGCTTTTGGATGAGGAGGGGTCGGTATTGGTACCTTTTTCATCAACAGTGGGTGTGGATAAACCTTGTTGTGATGATTGGTTCTGGTGGAGCTCTTTTCCACTTAGGATCATGATATCATTGGCCTCCTCCCTTGGGTTCTTTTCGGGGTTCCCCAGTAGTGTACTAGGCTGTCTCCCTGAGAGTTGATTTGCCAGCTGGCCAAACTGATTTTCCAAGCCTTGAATCGAAGCTTCCTGATTCTAGAACCGAGTCTTAGTAGTAGATATGAATTTAGTCATAAGATCCTCTAACCTTGCGGTCTTCTCCTGCTGAGGTGGTTGTTAAGCAGGTGGAGGAGGTGGCTGTCGTGGCTGTTGTGGATGAGGGTTTTGATACCCTTGTTACTGATAAGGACCCTGCTGGGGTTGTTGCAGCCTTTGTTATTGGTTCTGATATGGAGGCTGGTTATAGTTGGGCGGTCATTGGGGTGGAGGATTCTTCTGTTGTTGGCCCCAGCCAGTGTTCTGTTGATCTCGTCGTGTCGGGTTCTGGTACTGCTGGTACTGGTTGGGCCCTCAATTTTGGGCAACATAACTCACCTCGCTCGTCGAGGGGCCTCCAGCCGAACCCAGGAATTCTCCCATGATGTGGTTATCACCATAGTCACCACATATCAGATGGTTCACCGTATGAACTTGAGATGATCCTTGGAGGTTCAATGCATCGATTTTCTTGGACACAGCATCCAACTAAGCAACTAACATAGTTGTAGCGTCAATATTTGGCATAACTCACTTTTGAGACCCTGCGCAGAGTGCTGCTGGAAGCTATTGGCTGACATGTCTTCCAGTAGTTTGAATAGTTGTTCGGGGGATTTTTGCATCACCGTACCTCCAGCAGCAGCATCCACCACAGACATGGTATTCGTGGTAAGTCCTCCGTACAAGGTCTGGACTTGCATCCAGAGTGGGAGTCCGTGATGGGGGAATTTTTGTAACATCTCCTTGAAGCGTTCCCAGGACACGTACAATGACTCGGAGTCATGCTGCTGAAAGTTATGGATCTCATTCGGGAGTGTCACCGTCTTGGATGGTGGGAAGTACTTGGACAGGAACGCCTGGGCTAGCTCCTCCCAGGTTAGGATAGCCCATTGTGGTTGCCCCTTGATCCAGTCCTTCGCTTTGTCCCGTAGAGAAAAGGGAAATAAGCGAAGACGGATGGCGAAGACGGATGACATCCTCGGACATGTCATGGTACCGAAAGGTGTCACAGATCTCCAGAAAGTTGGAGAGATGGGCGTTCTAGTCCTCGCTGGCCAGGAATCTAAATTAGACTGTGTTCTGGATCAGCTGCATGATCGCAGGCTTGATCTCAAAGTGCTAGGCCTGGACCGGAGGACGAACGATACCTATATCAGCTCCGTGAATTGATGGAAGTCCGTACTCCATAAGGGTACATCTTGGAGGTTGTTGTTGATAGGGAGGAGAGTGCATAAACTGCTCCTAAGGGGAAAAGTATGGCCGTGGGAAGAGTTTCTGCGGTGGCCATTGGTAATCCCTTGAGAGGAATTCCATGAAGTCTCTAGAAGGTTGCTCTGGTAGACCATCATCAGGAGTCTGCTGATCATGGTACTGATGCTCAGTTGCAGCATCTAAGGCTGGTTCTCCCTCTTCCTTGTTCTCCATGGGTTGTGGTTGATGGTTGTGAGTTTCTTTCTGTGTACGCCGACGATGAAGCAAGGTCCGTTCGATTTCCGAGTCATGTGGAACTAACTCCTCAAACTCAGTGCTTCTGGATCGTGTAAAATTTCTAAACATACACTTTAATATCTGCACAACACAAAAAATAAAACCATGCATAAAAGAGAAAAATAAAAGAGAAAATTCGAAATGGGATCAGAAAAGTGATTTTTGATAATTTTTCATTTTATTTTCACTTAAATAAATTATTAACCCAATTTAACTAATAGCACTAAAACCAAATGGTGTCCCGGGAAACAACGCCAAAATTTAGTCTCTCTTGTTGTTGATTGAAGTTATATGCATCCCAAATTAATTACCTATTCCTAGAACTTTAGGACAGCATAAGCTTGGGGTCGATCCTCAGGGAACCATGGTGTGCATGAATTCAATTGAGTTAATACATAATTAGATGAAGTATGCAGAATTTAGAGTGGATTGAGTTGATTTTGGTTATTGGTTGAAATTAAATTGTTTTACTTTGAAGAAATGAATAACGTTTGAAAGAAAACAACGGGTAAATTTAAAGAGTTTTTGATAATGGGATGAAAATTCGTGTTGGGGATGTGGTGATTAAGGAGTTCTTATGCAGATTGTTTAAATGGTTGTATTGTTCATAATAATTCAATAATTCAAGATTTCATTTAGTTGCAAGATTTCCTTGGTCCGGTTCATCTTTTGTGTTATTAGAGAAGTTGACTCCTTGGCCTGGTAGTCATTATTCTTAATTATTTATTACGTTCAGTCCATTATTGGAATCGGTGAAATCCTTCCAATGGTCATGGATGTTTTCACCGTTACTTTTCTTTTGTATCACTGAGAATGCTTCCCCTGGTCCAGCTCAAAATTCTCAGTTATATATAACAGTAGATTAAGAAGAGTAAGATAAATTACAACGATAAAACACAACTATATAAAACAACATAAAAATTACGACCCCTTCATCCATGGCCCCAACACGAGGGGTTTTAGTTACACAAAGAAAGTGGAGGAGAAACAACACATGTGATACCTGACTGATTCATCGTGTAAGCATTGAGGTAGGGTGTCGGACGGTGGAATAGTGGAACTATGGCACCACGGTGGCTTGGGAATGGTAGTAACAGAGCTTCTTCTCTCCTCCAAATGTTTTCGAACTCCCAAATCTGTAGGCCACGGCTTCTTTTTATAGAAAAATAAAGTACACGACATGTATAGAAAGTACACGCCGTGTACTTTTCGTCAACGCGCTTTGGCGCCAATTTCTCCGCTGGAAAGTGGCCTAACATGCCGTCTTTGACTGTTGAACACAGCGCTGCCTGGTGGTTGGGTGTACACGGCATGTAGCGCCTCCATACATAGCATGTAGTATCATATGTTTGGATGCCATCCCCCTTCTAGAATAATAGACACGGTGTGTAGAAATTCAAACACGTCGTGTCTCCTTCAACAACCACATTGGCGTGTGGACTTTTCTCAGCAATCACAGCTTCTATAAAGTCGTACACGGCGTGTAACTCCGCCTCACATGGAATATATCTTCTTCCAGGTGACATGGGCGTCTACTCCCTCCATCAGTCTGTGTCCCTGTCTGGATGTACACGGCGTGTATAAAAGTACACGCCGTGTAGTTTCAAAATTTTCACATGCATCCCTTGATTCGTGTATTTATCCAGAAAGCTCCTGAAAGTAAACATTATCAACAAAATCAAAGAATATGTTCATAAAACAACATATATTTGTTGAAAACATGTTTTTATCCTCAATTATATATATGAAAATGTATACAAAAATTGGGTGCATCATCGCATCATAATCAACATTGATCTCTCCCCAATTGATGATGTGTGTCTCGTCAAGAAGATAATAATGGAGTAGTGATACATGGAAAACATTATGTATCCGGATCATCCATGGGGGAAGTGCTACTCGATACGCCATGACTCGAACATGATCCAAAACCTCTAAAGGACCAAAAAACAGAGGAGAGAGGTTACTCCCATGACCGAACTTTTACTACTCATGACAGAGAGTCACCTTTAAAAACAAAAGATTCCCAACATCAAACTCAAAAGGTATCCTCCTTTGATTGACTTATGATTTCTAGAAATCATGCACTGTCTTAATCCTTTAATGAACCAACTGAACCATCTCTGTTGTATTCGTCACTAGTTTCGATATGAGAATTTCGGACTCTCTGACCCTAGTCCAGTAAAATGAAAAATGGAAAGATAGACCATACAATGGTTAAAATGATGCCATACTGATGGTGGAGTGAAAACTATTGTTGCAAGAGAACTCCACCAAGGGTAAGTGTCTTATCCACAAACATCCAAAATCTAGGACACAAGAGCGTAACATATCTTCAAGAGTATGGATAGTGCACTCTATCTGACTGTCTATATGTGGATGAAAAGTAGTGCTAGGGAATAGCTGAGAACCAAAAGCATGCCGGATACCTCTCCACACCCTTGAGGTAAAACAAGGATCTTGATTGGAAATGATCATCCTTGGGACTCCATGGAGTCTCACCACCTCCTCTAGATACTGACATGAAATATAATCCATTGAGATCGACTCTTAGATTGTTATAAAGTGGGATGATTTTGTTAAATGGTCCACTACCACCCAAATAGTATCATGTCCTCTCAGCGCTCAAGGTAATCTAATAAAAAAGTCCACTGAGATGTACTCCCACATCCACTGAGGAGAATCTAATGGCTAGAGCAGACCACCAAGGACACGATGTTCGACCATCACCTTCTAATAGACCAAACATCGAGATACAAACTCTGCAACTGAACGCTTCATCATAGGCCACCAAAACTGAATCCTCAAGGCTCAGTACATCTTTGTCACACCAGAATGTACTGCTAAAGGATAACTATGTAACTCTATGAGAACCGTATAATTCATCACCAAAGGAACAGATAGCCTTCCATGATACAACAATCGGTGTTGTTTATCCTCAGACCAACCATCTAGGGCCTCACCACAAACAACTCAACCTCTGCCGACCTCCCCCACAAAATCCCCCAACTGGGACTCATCCACCTGCTTCACCAGAGATGATTTCACCTTCATATGTAAAAGACAACTTCATTCCCCAAATTTTTCCCATATCGAGATGTAATGCTGAATGTTATTACATAATAATCCACGAATAAAAAAATTCACGCACTTCATCATTACACGACTTCTTGCTCAGTGCATCAACTACAATATTCCCCTTTTTAGGAGTATATGATATTTTGAAGTCATATTCCAATAATACCTTCATCCACTAACGTTTTCTCATGTTTATGTCATTCTGGGAGAAAACATACATCAGGCTCTTATGAATAGTGAAACCCACAAAGCACATGCCAATGAGGTAATGTTTTCACCACTTCAGAACAAACACCACAGATACCAATTCAATATCATGGGTTGCATGGTTATGTTCATGGGGAAGCAACTACCGAGACCCATAAGAAATGACTAATATCTAGTACATTAGAACACAACCTAACAACAGGTGAAAATAATTGTAGAAAACATCAAACTAAACTCCCTCTGCTAAAAAAATAACTAGAGCACTTACTAACTTCTCCATTAGATAGTCGAAAGCTTCCTGACACTTGTTATCCCACATGAACACCTGATCCTTCTTGGTCAATGCTGTTATAAGAGTCATAACCAAAGATAAATAATCTACAAACCTCATATAGTATCCTTCGGGACCAAGGTGACTTCACACCACTGCCACTATCTTTGGGGATTCCCAAGACACAAATACTTCTATCTTCTATGTATCCACAACTACTATCTACTTGGACTCAACCTACCCCAAGAAACAGACTTAGTGAAAAAAAAGCTGACACTTCAAAAACATCCTAAAAAGTTTTTTTTGATGAATAAATCCCAAAATAGCATGCATATGCTCTACATGCTCCTCCTCAGACATGGAGTACACAAGGATGTCATCGATGAAAACCACCACGAACTTATCCAGGAACTAATGGAACACATCATTCATCAATCCCATGAACACAAATTGATCATTAATCACACCAAACAATATTACATAAAACTCATAATTTTCATGACGACAATGGAAAACAATCTTTGTGATATCCTCATCCATCACACGCATAAGATGATATCCTGATCACAATTCGAACTTTGAGCACCAACTTTCACCTTTCAGTTGATCAAATAAATGATCAATTAATGGAAGAGGATAGTGAATTTTCCTTGTCACTTTGTTTAAGCAATGATAATCCATACACAACCACAAACTGACATCATTGTTTTTACTAAACAAAAACTGTGCCCCCCACAGTGACACGCTCGGCTGAACAAAACCGCACTATAACATACCATCAACATGTATATTTAGCTCTCATAACATAGAAGGGACCATCATATATGGTGACATAGATATATGAGTTTCTCATAGTTATATCTCAATCCCAAACTAGATCTCTCATCAAAGGGGTAATGCAACAACCTTTTTGGGAATGACTTCGTGGTACTCTTCTACGACCCTACTAAACTCCAACTAATAAATCTCTGAAAAACTCATAATCAGAAAATACATCAAGGATGATAAAGACAGAACATTCCTCTGACACATTCGAGGGTCTCGATCTCCATCAAACAAAACAGGCTCTCCATCCTCATCGAGGAACATGACCTACCTCCTAAAGCAATCCACAATAGCCTGCACCGAATACAACAAATCCATGCCAAGGATGGAATCATATGGTTGTATCTGTAAACATAGGAAATCTCCCCAAGAGCAGTGTTACCCCAACACTAGCTCATCGTCTCTACATACATCAAACAAGTTAGCTCGACCTCCAACTGGCGTAGTCAACAGCAAGGGAAATGGAATCCTCTCTACCTCAAGTCCCAAAGCATGTACAAGGGTCGATGATATGAATGGGAGTGTTTCAACTAAATCAAACAAGGAATATTCCAAGGTAGAAAACAATCAAAGGGTACCTCAAATGACATATGGCTTTCCTGGAGCTAGAAATTCTAAATCATGAAGCTGACCACGACCTCCTCCAAGGCCTCTCTGACCCTGATAAAAACCACAAACACGACCACTCTCTTCTCTCTAAGGACGATGAGCATTATGGGGTAGTCCTCTTCTTGCGCCATTTACACTCTACTGATCCAATGCCAATGCAACCTACAGATGCTTCTTCAACAAGAAATGCCTTAATGGAGGAAACTGGTGTGGAACACTTGGTGCATTATGCTTACTTTGAAAGGTCATTAACTCTCACTACTGATTCCCTATACCACCACAAGAAAAATATGTGCATGATCCCTTGGAATAGGCCTGATAGCCACTACCCCCAGAGAAACAACATGTTGAGGACTGGGATCTACCCTCGGATGAATGGAAACTCTACTTCCCTAAAAACTAAGAACCCCAGAACACATCTATGCTTCCTGAGGAATCAAAACGACTCCCATCTCATGACGATCCAGTTCTAGACAATGTCCTCTTGATGACCTCTTCCATCACTAACACCTCATGATTTGTCTTCAGCATAAATGGGTTGACCTGCAACTCGATTTCTAGATGCAAATCCTCCTCAAAATGCCTCTCCCTAGCCTCCTCATCTAGAAGTAGGTCAGAATAATATCATAAAAGGTTCTTGAAACTGATTCGAAACTCTTTCACATTGGATATCCCCTATAGAAGAGTAAGAATCTCCTAGTGACTGGAATCCTTAGTGGTGGAAGAGAGAAACACGAGTCTAAATGTGTCTCGAAACTCCTCCCATGATATTGCAGACTCCTCGTGATCCCCATGGAATAAGAACCATCACTGCTTCACTGCTCCACAAAGCATCATCACGACCAAAGACACCCAATGATCTTTCCAAGCACATATTGAACTGAATCATATATCGACCTGCTCTAACCAGCATTCTTTGACTACATATGAAATATATCCCTCATACTTATGTAGACTTCGGTGCCCAAAATCTTGGAGTTTCCTCCTCTAAGTGTCGTTGTCATCGACCTCTACCCGACGATGATCTGTTGGCATAGCCTGCTGGACATCTTCTATGAAATCCTTATGAGGATGTCGACCTAGATCCATACATGTATAATAAAAAAATAGTTATATCTCATAGACCTAGAATATGGAAGACATGAAATTAATTACTTTTTTTTCTTTTATTCATTTTAGGTTAACCTATCCCATGGTCTACCGATTCAAACACATGCACCAAGAAGAATGATGCATGATCATTTCCAAAAACTCTGCCCTATAACTAGTATCAGCACATTTAGTATTTATTTAAACATATTGGTCCATGCATCAGATAACAGGGGGCCCTAAACCCCTACATCTCCGCCGGTCTCCAATGTTTACATCACTTTCTAAACATGACTGCCACTATTTCTCTACCTACACATGAAACCTCACGTGTTCCTAACACCAAACTGCATCATATACCTCAACCTATTGATAATACCACTCTATCATGACTCCCTTCCCACAAGGAATACCCCTCATGGGCTTGCAATGTGAGAAGGGAGATAATGACTCCCATGTATAGCCTCCAGTAGGCCCCGGGTTGGTGAGTAACACCGAGGGTATTGTAAACACAGAAATTGGAGGCATTACCCTCTAAGATAACACATGAAAACGAGAGAGACAAGATAAACACCAACCAAACCCAACTCAGATAAAAACATAAAAGAAATATCATGTACAAATAAGTAATGTCATGAAAAACCACTACAACTGAAATGAAAAAATTGAAAATACCCAAAAGAAAGTAAAAAAAATAAAAACCACAAATTCCAAATAGCTCCTATAACACCAAGCTAGTAGAAACCAACCATATCTCCAACCTACTCTAAGTGACGTAACTAATAGATTATATATACATAGGGTGAGTATAACAGTTTACTTAGTAAGATCCTCCCTTGAGCCTCTCATGAAAAAGTAAAGAAAGCATGCTAAAGAATAATGAATATTAAGTGGAACTAACTCATCACCTAAATAGGTATACTAAGTTCCCAGCCTTACTAAGGATACTCTAACAAAGTATCGCATACAAGAGTATATAATAATATAAAAATTATCATGGGTAACCCACAAATACTTCCCCACTTTTTTTTCTCTTCTCCCCAACATTGTAAGTTCTAAGAATATATCTCCAAAAATACTTTCCTGCAGACACCTAGGAGAAGCACCACAACATGCACCTCATGCAAAAAAACCACCACATCCACATACTCAAAGTAACCCATTAGCTTCAAGGAGCCACCACAATTCGCATAACATGTGTCATATGTCAGAAATTATAACTCAAGCCATTACAACCCATACACTAAGTAAGGATCCTCAAGCCTTCACATCATATAAACGTTACACCTATTGTAGTTCATAGGAAACTGTATCCCGAATATATGTGTGTGAATAAACACAAGACATTACAACCTACTACACACATATGAGAAAAACTAGCAGTTCTGCCTACCAGCACAAGTAACTACCAAGAGAAGAGAGTGGGGCCAAAGGGGGTAGTCATCCATCCATCCACCCAGCCAAATGTTGTGGAGAACACCCCCCATGGCGCAGAATCCCCGAGGGGTCAGTTACCCTAAATGACGAGGTGTAGTAGTATGACGAACCGTCGTCCGGGGCCCGTGCCATGAAAACCCCAATCCCGCCTTCCATGGGCCATGGGTTGGCAACTAGCACTGAAAGGAATATTCCCTAAAAATGAGAAGGCATT
The DNA here is from genome assembly GCA_963277665.1 of Viscum album. Classification (NCBI taxonomy): domain Eukaryota; kingdom Viridiplantae; phylum Streptophyta; class Magnoliopsida; order Santalales; family Viscaceae; genus Viscum; species Viscum album. Next base: position 1,257,324,203 of record OY728134.1, read on the forward strand.
GCTTTTATAACCTATAAACTCACAAAACTAAGCACCAAGAAGGATATAGGAACAATGTAAACTGTATAGTTAAAGATTACTTAAAGTAAAAATGGGTTTGGAATATAATCCCAACTGTAAAAGTACTAGTACAACTGAAAAATAAAAAACAACTCCTAGATTTTCCACCAAGGATACTACCTGAAGGGTAGGTACAAATTGTCTTCATAGCACTCCATGCTAGCCTGTCTCCTATGTGTACCGCCAGGTCATGGCTCCAATAAGTCCCATCCCAGCTACTCATCGTCTGTAGGGTAGGTATAGATCATCTACAAAGAGGGAAAACCACAAAGAAAAACATCATATTTACTTAGTTATATTATTATACATATACCTAAGTTATAAATATATACTCATATCATACATGAGGGAATAATACCAAAAAGGTAACACCACAAAGGTAGAAGTACCACACAGGTAAAACCACGAAGTTAGAAGTACCACACAAGTAACACCATGAAGGTAGAAGTATGAGGTAGGTAACACCATGAAGGTAGAAGTACCATACAGGTAACACCAAGATGGTATAATTACCACACAAGTAACACCACAAAGGTATAGGTACCACACAGGTAACACCACGAAGCTATAAGTACCACACAGGTAACACCATGAAGGTAGAAGTACCACATAGGTATGACAATGAAGTAATATCAATCACAAGCACAAGGTAAAAACATCTCACAAAGTGTCTCAGCTCAAACCCTGTATTAGTTTTATATAGAATTTAACATGATTAGTCGTGAATCTAGATCATCTTATTCTATCACGAGGCGCTACTTATGACCATACGGACTCTGACCGACATAAGATCGATAGGTATTAACCTCTGCTGACCCACACAGGATCTAACTCACACAAGACCAGTATGCACTGAACTGAGCAATGACCCACACAGGGTCTGACCCATAGAGGATTGGTATGAAAGAGAAAATCCAGCCACATGATTCTCTAGGGAAAGTAAAATGCAACATCCCAAGTCACATCATCAAACATCTCAGATGTTGGATAACTCCTCCATTATGGAGTACAGTGGGTGTGCCGCATCACAGAGAGTCACTTCCCACAAACCTTGGACTGCTAATGTACTCCTCCTATCGAGTACCGTGGGTGTGTCGTGTCACATAGAGACGCTCCTCACCATGGGTTTGCTGTGTCACATAGAGGTTCTCCCCCTTGTGGCCTACTGAGGTACTTCAACTATCGAGTACCATGGGTTTTCTGCATCACATAGAGGTGGTCCCCACTTTGTGTCTGCTGCGTCACATAGAGGCGCTCCCCACTAGTCCTGTCGAGTCACTCCGAGTTAATGTAGTCCAAATTCATCATGTCTCAGCCAGTCGTAGTGTTCCGTACGTAGTGCACTAGGGAGAACCACTCACCAAGCCATAGGTCATACCTCAGTTGCCACTAAGATCCATGAAGAAGTATCCCAAAGGTCTGTCATGCCTTAATGGACCCAACACAACAGACAACGCGTCAATCAGACGACCGGTCGGCAACTTATCAGCATTTCCGCTCTGAGGGCCCGGTTGGATTCAGGGTCTGATCCAACACAAACATACTCCAACAGTAACCAAAACACAATTGGTGTATAACAATAGGACCTTCTCTATCCATGTATTTCGTTTCTATAGATGGTTCATCAAACAGACGCCCGATTTTCATATTATGGCCACAAAGGCATAACTGGGTCCAGATGGGCCCAGGTCTGGTTTGACCCAGTCGGACAGACCCAAACTAGTTGGGGTTGGCCCGTCTCGATTCAGGTCCATCTTAATTGTCCTGGGTTATGGCGGTCCCACCTCGCTGGGCGTGGCCCACTAGGCATGGCCTGGTGGCACGGCCCGGTCGCACGACCAACCCGATCTAGCACCAAAGGGGGGAGCGGCTCCATTTCCATTTGGAATGGAAAAGGGAAACTGGAAACACCTTTAGGAGCAGCCAAGTTACCTGCAGGACCCGAGCGTGTAAAATTGAAGCGCAATGGCTGGCCAGTGTTCTTGCCAATCCTCCTACTCCCAGCAGTGCGGTCACATGCCGCTGCTCCATGGTGTCTAGCTTCTTTTTGACCTCCACCATGACCAAGCAGTCGTGAACTCCTTCTCCTCTGGAGGATCGGATGCGTGCTGCCACTCCACTATGTGGTTGGCCAGATATCGCCCGCCACCCTGCCCTATCGCGTTTAATAGGCCGCATCTTCCTCATCATCTGGAGGCACGAACGTGCACCACCCTTCCTTCCTCATGGTCGGCTGAGTTCCCGCCATCGTCTCCTTCTGTGAGTCATTGCGGCTTCATCCCATGCTTGAAAAAAAAATTGCATATAAACGATCTTTGGGCCAAGGGATCCACATCTATAGGTCGTGCTCAACAAAATATTGGTTTTCCAGTGTCATTTAATATTTTGTATTGAAGAATGCATGAAGAACATGTGGAGAATAAAAAGATAAGAGACAAGGTAAATGTGTGGTATGATGGTCGTGTTAGTTTTTCCATCTTCATTGTGAAACTAGAATATAATGAATCGATAAATAAATTAAATCATATATAAATAAATCCCCTACCTAGAAGAGACGTTCAATGACGAAGGTCGACATAAAATCCATCAACATTGTTGTCAGTTCATGACTCGGTGGCACTCATCATTTCATGCTGGAACTAGTCTCATCCTCCAGGTGTTTTACATCATGGTACTTTTCCAGGGCATCGTCGCTTGGGGAAGCCGTACCAACACCCCTCCCCGAGCTCCATATAAAGAATAGAGGAGAAGAAGTGTGAAACACTCGGGGAATTAATGGGGTTCATTTAATTGATGAACCTATCAAATTCTCAATGGTGGGGTTACAAAAAAAAGTTGATTCAAGCCAGTTATTACATGTTGCCTATTTTTTGGATGAAAGAACGAAAATAAAATAACAAAGCTTTTTATTTTATTAATCATAAAAAAATACCTGTAAAATTAAAGTCTTTACATTCTCCCCACCTTAGGGATTTGCATCCCCAAAATCCACAACATAAACTAGGGAAAAAAGTGTGGTACTGAGCACGTATATGAGCCTCCCACTCCCATGTGCTCTATTGGAGGTTCATGTGCTTCAAGAGAACGGGCACCAGAGGTATCAACTGTCCACGGAGGACCCGCTCCTGTCGATCCTCAATCTCTATTGGATCTTCTGTGAACATCACCCAATCGTCTAAGTACATCTTGTTGTGGTTGATGATGTGATATGGGTCATTAACGTATCTCCTCTACTGGGATACATGGAAGACGTCACACACCTTTTCCAACTGCGGTAGAAGTGCCAAGCGATAAGGCACCTCACCCACTCTGCTGAGAATATAGAAAGGTCTGATGAACCTCCGAGATAGTTTACCGCCCTGAACAAACCTCCACAATCGTCATTGGGTTGAGACCCATAGAGAAACATGGTCTTCCTCCTTGAACTCCAAGGATCTCCATCTCATGTGGCATATGACATATGACACCACTTTTTTCATCCTTGGAAACCAGTACTGACGTTGGAAGTCCTCGTACACCTTCACCACTCCAGGATGTACCACTAAAAGGGGATGTATGGAACTCCCACAACACCTCCTCCAAAAGAATAACGGGTACCATGGTACATCGTCTAAAAAGAATGACATGATTCCTACCTTTAGAAAAAAATTCGTTCAATAGACAGTCCTGAGGATATCTGAGCACGTCGAACCTCGCAGTCAACGTCTCAAGCTATGCCTCCCGAATTCACTGAGGAATTGGGGATGTGATAGTCATAGAGTATAGGTAAGCTGCTCCATCTTTATTCACGAAGGATATTTGTAGCGTGACTAACTACTCTGATGCCTCACTCAGCAGTTGTAGTCCAGGCCTCCTGTTGAGTGTGTCTGCTACCATATTCCATTTTCCAGAAGTATAGATTACCTCAAAGTCATAGTCCTGGAGGAACTCTAGCCGTACTCACTGTCTCAACTTGTGAAAGCTCTACTTACCCTTCTCCATCCACAGGAAATGCTCCTCCTTCTTTATCAAAGCTGAAATCGGTGTTGCTACCCTAGAGAAGTCCGGTCCAAAAATCTGGTAGTACCCAGCCAAAGAAAGAGTCCCACTCCCTTCGAGGAGTTAATCCAGGAAACAACTTTTGAAAATTTGTCCCTAAACTCTACCACTTGTAATGAACACTCAAATATCCTATTTCCATAAGGGTAAGGCTGGCCATTTCATGAGTGATCAGCTACACTCTCCTGTGCATGAGTCTATCCTATGCAGTCTGGGTTTCCTTTTTTGCTGTCCAAGGAAATACCTATTCCAATGTTGTGGATAAACACAACCTTTTTTCCTAATTCAATCAATCTGAGTATAAACTGTGCATGTCCAGTCCACACCCAAACTAACATCATAAGTCCTTGACGCCAATACTTAAAGATCACAACTAAAGATCTCACCTCCTAGAGTAAGCTCGCACTTCCAAACTAGTGTGTAATCATTGAATATGCTCTCATAGGAGTCTCTAGCCTTAAGGATTGAGCCAACGGCTCCGTCAGAGTCTCCGAGCTCTGAACGAGGGCTGTGGAAATAAAAGTGTGAATGGGAATTGTGTCTATAAGTAATGCAGCTTAGGTGAAGTAGACACAAATCATACCACATATCATCTCCATAGAGCCATGTTTATATGACTTAGCATTCTAGAGCTGAGCTCATCCCTGTCCACCTGCCCCATGTGGTCGGGGTGGACCTACTAGTGGTGGTAGCGGTAGAACCTAAAATCGTCGCCGACCACCTATTGCACGACCTGCTCCTCTGCCACATCCACCTCCTACCTATGAACCTCCTTGATCGAACTTATTTCTCTACCTCGGTGGTACCTTGACCATCTATTATTCATTGGTATGGTGGGTCGGGCAATTCCGAGCCATGTGTCCCTGCCCGCCACATGAGTAACACTATATGATCCTTTCATGTCCTGCTCTGCCTAAAAAGCCTAGCACCACCGACCCGGTAACCTGCGGTCGTCCACCTGTAGGTATAGTAATCTTAGATATATACGTCATATGTCTACTGCTAGCTGTCTATGACTCTACAACATGTTGTTTGGTGGTGGGTCTCGCTGCCACGCACTTCTTAGTATGGAAACTCTCTACTATAAGTGCTTGCTCCAACACCCATGTCTGCGTTGGGATACTGAAAAAAACCATCAAGGCAACAATATTTTTCATGGGACCCTATATTAAGGTATGGGCCCTGAATAAAGGACCCCACACCATGTCAGTGGAGTAGTGTGAGAGGTTAGTGAAGCTTGCTGAATACTAAGCCACGATCATTCTACCCAATTGGAAGTGGAGAAGCACTAATATACACACTGAGTGTAGGGTCACTAGGATGATCTCTGCCGTGAAAACACTTGAAGTCCACCCAGATGGGAGTGAACTCATCATGATATTGGAGCATAAAGCTCTAGCATCTTCCCACTATGACCTGAAGAAGGATGGAAGCAAGGATCACCATGAGATCAACCAGTGTCCCTACCAGTCGAAAGACTCTAACAACAGACTCCAACCAATCCTCAGCTGCCTATAGGTATGTCTCGCCTCAGAACCTTAGTGGCCTCTGGCGTTGGAACTTGTGCAATGCACTCATGCAGCGTGCACCCTCTACTACGGGGGCTGGTGGCATCGGCTTCCCAATATGTAGTGTTGCTGCCGGTACACCACCCGGTGGTACAACTGCCGTAAGGGGGACCTGCACCGAAGCCTCATCGCTCGGTGGGCTTTTATCTTGTACACTAACTGAAATCATAGCTAGATATATATGTGACGACTTAAAAATAAGAAATAGGTGCACCACAGTCATTAAGATTATACCTGGTGAGCTGACTCAAAGAGTTCACAAAGAAAACTTTTCAAAAAACACATATGCAATCAGTGTTTTCATGAACTGAGTCAGAAATCAGAACTTATGGTCCTGGTTTATGGATATGTGGGCTGATGCACCAAAAATGGACTCCCCGGACATAAAACCAAACTTATAACACTTAACACTATTTCCACATATAAAAGATCTTAGTTTTTGTTCATTGTTAAAACTGAACTCCTTTGATACCAATTTGTCACGACCCTTCTCCCGGGGCCCATGCCATGATTACCCCAGGACTTCCATCCATAGTCCATGGGCTAGAAACTTGCACCGAAATGCATATTCATTAAAACTATAAGTAATTTCCTTTATAAACGGTGAACTCAAACAACCATGCACAAATCAGAGTACAAGCACAAAGTAAACTGTATAGTGAAATAGTGCTGAATGTAAAAAAGGGTCTGAAATACAAGCCCAATAGAAAAAGTAAAAGTACAACTGAAAAGTAAAAAAAAATCCTTGATTTTCCACCGAGAATCATACGTAATGGGTAGGTACAAATATTCTCCATAGCACTCCACATCAGCCTGTCTCATCTGTATACCAACTAGTCCTAGCTCCCTAAATCTCAGCCCAGCTACACGTCTTCTGAAGGGTAGGTACATATCGTCTCCATAGAGGGAAAACCACAAAAAACATCAAATTTACTTAGGTATATTTCCATAAATACACCTAAGTCATCAAGATATACTATTGTCATACATGTAGGATTAATAGCCCAAATGTAACACCACCAAGGTAGATGTACCACACGGGTAACACCATGAAGATAGAATTACCACAGAGGTTACACCACGTTGGTAGAAGAACCAGATATGTAAAACCACGAAGGTAAAAGTACCACACATGTAACACCACGATGGAAGATGTAACAAACAAGTAACAACACGAAGGTAGATGTACCACACAAATAACACCACGATGGTAGAAGTACCACATAGGTAACACCACGAAGGTAAAAGTAACACACAGGTAACACCAGAAGGTATCATCAATCACAAGAAAAAAGTAAAAATATCTTACAATGAGTATCATCTCAAACAAGGTATTAGTGAAGTATAGAATTAAAAATTATTAGTTGCGAAGCTAGATCATCTTATTCCGTTAAGAGGCACTACTGCTGACCATATAGAGTCTGACCCACACATGATTGATGGGTACTAACCTCTACTGACCCACACAGGATCTGACCCACATAGAATTGGTATGCACTTACGCATATATGATCGCTAAGCACTGACCCACATAGGGTCTAACCCACATATTATTAGTATGAAACTAGAACGCTAGCCACATGATTCTCTTGGGATAATAACAAACAACATCCACGGTCACATCGTCGAACTCCTCAGATGCTGTAGCACTCCTCTTATATCGGGTATAGTGGGACTACCACATCACATAGAGGTTCTTCCCACAATCATTAGACTACTAAGGTACTCCTCCTATCGAGTACCATGGGTCTACTATGTCACATAGAGAAGCTCCCCACCATGGGTCTGCTGCGTCACACAGAGGCGCTCCCCCTCATGGCCTGCTGAGGTACTCCTCCTATCGATTACCATATGGCTGCCACATCACACATAGGCACTCCCCATAGTGGGTCTACCACAGCAGATAGTGGTGCTCCCCACAGGGCCTGTCGAGTCACTCTGAGTCGAAACAATCAGCAGTCATCAAGTCTCAGCATGTCGTAGGGTTCTGTACGTAGAACACTAGGGAGAACCACTCCCCAAGACATTAGTCATAACTCATCCAACTCTAAGTTCTACAAAAAAGTATCCCAAAGGTCCATCATATCATAAGTGTCCCAACTTAATAGACAGAACATCAATTGGATGCCCGGTCTGTAAGTTATCAGGGTTTCTACTCCGAGGGCCTGGTTGGATTTGGGGACTGATGAAACCCGACCATACTCCAACCATATACAAAAATCATGTGCAGTATACCAATAGTTCAGTCATTATCCAAGTATTCGTTTTCCATAGACGGATCATCAAAGGGATGCTCGTTTCTCATATTATGGTCATAAAGGTTTAATAGGGTCCTGATGGGCCCGGGTCTGGTCAAACCCAGTCGGACCAACTCAGATTGAGCTGACCCGAACTGGTTGGCCTGGGCTGTGGTGGGATCAGATCACTGGGCATGCCCGCTGGAGCGGCCCACCGGGCACGGTCCGCTGGCACAGCCCGCCCGAGCTGGCACCAATGGGGGGAGCTTACACCTTCTGTTCGGAATGGCAAAGGGAAACATAAAATGCCTTTAGGTGCTACCAAGTCACCCTCAAGACATGAGTGGGTCTCTCCGAAGTGAAACGACCATCCAATGTTCCAGCTGGTCCTCCTTCTCCCAGTGGCGTAGTCGTGCACCACTACTCTACCGCGGCCGGCACGACCAACCGCTCTTCAACCTCCACTGCGTCCAAGTGGCTACACCCTCTTTCTCCTCCGGTAGTGCAGACACGGGCCGCCTCTCTGCAAAGCAGACGACCGGATGTCGGCCACCACCCTGCCCCGCCGCGTCTGACAGGACGTGACTTCCTCATCATCCGACGGCACAGACTCATTCCACCCTTCCTTCCTCATGGTTGGCTGGGTGCCGGTTGCTGCCTCCATCCACGAGCCATTGCAGCTTCTTCCTAAGACAGACAAATAAAACGATTGCATATCTGCGATCCTTGTGTTGATGGATCTACGCACATATTTCATGGTCAACAAAATATTATGTTTCCAGTGTCATTAAATATTTTTCATTGAAGAATGCACAAAGTAGGAGTAGAGAATCAATAGATAAGGGACAAGGTAAATGCATGGGATGATGGTCATGATAGTTTGTCCATCGTTGTTGTGAAACTAGAATATGAATATTTGTTAAATTAATTCAATCATATATAAATAAATTCCATACATGTAGGAGACATTCCCAGATGATGGTCGATGGAACCTCCTTTGTTTTTCTTTTCGGTTCGTGACTCGGGGGGGCTCGTCACTGCTTGCTAGAACTAGTCTCATCCACAAGGAGGTTGGCATCATGTTACTTTTCCAGGGCTTCATCACATGGTGAAGCCATGACAACACACCTCCCTGATCTCCATATAAATAGGATATGAGAAGGAGTGTGTAACGCTCAGGGAATTAATGCAGTTCATTTAATTGATGAACCTCCCATATTCCCATTGGTGTGGTTACGAAAAAGAAGAGTCAAGACACTTATTTGCTTGACACGTCGCCGATCAGACCAACGTTGTTCTTCCGTTGGTGGAAAGAAAGAAAATAAAATAATAAAACTTGTTGTTTTATTAATTTTTTTTAAAAAATTACATGGGAAAATCCATATCCTTACAAGTAGCATATAAAAACACAAAAAGTACAGAATATTTAATATCTCTCAACCACACTATGGGCATGACCTTGTCTTAGACTGAACTATAGCTAACGTCTCTTGGTCTCCAGCCTGACACTTCTAAGACTAGGTATCCTATAAGAATACAACTGTTTAATAAAAATTATTACATTCCTTCATTCAATTTTTATCAGTTGCACTTTATGTTAATTAATTCTTTAAACATTAGTTAACCATTAACAATTTCAAATTATAATTCATTAGAATCACACCCAAATTCTATTGTTCCTTAACATTTTAACCTTAGTATTGCATCCCAGAAAGAGTTAACCCCATTGGTTAACATCATTTATTCAATAATTTATTAACAACATTATGACCTTCCCATATTCCTAGGAATTCTAGAAAAACATTATAACATAATAAACAGAAGGGGATCAACACGGTGACTAGTTGAACTACCCATTGAGTCTTTTCCACCTATAGTAAGAGCGTAGACACACCCTCCCTTGAGAAGCTAAACACAAAAATCATTTGGCATGCCCCATACGTCTTTTCCCCTTTTGGAAGGAGGGTAAGAAAAAACCAGGTACCTTGAGCAGTGGGGAAAGTAATGAAGATAAACAACCAACAAGATTAATAAAACGTCCAATCATTCACATCCATCCCATTTCATCATCTACAGTGTCTTCTCCGACACCCACATGCATAAACCGATCTATCTCGCCACTCTAGGAGTCAACTACTACCACAAAAAATGGGCCTCTCTGCCCTCACATATCACAACAGTCATCCAGACTCACATCACAACACAAGCTGCAGGAAAACAACATTATATCAACTACGATTTTTGACCATAAACAAGGCATTCTACCTTCATACATAATGATATCTCATAGCTCCAAACATATTGCTCTTGGACTTTACAAGAAAGTGGGTAACATAGGACCCTACAAGGCATTATATATTTATCAAACATCCAGTTCATTAATCCATCTGAAATTAACCGATTTATTTTCCAAAGGATCCAACTATGGGAAACCTAAATTGTAAGATATCACAAATTGATTAAACATTCATAATGAATCAATTTTATTAACATCAAATTACAACAAGAACCATATTTATTTACATTCCTCTTTAACTTTATCTAAAAAATTATTAATTAATTCCATCTTTAAGTTCATTACCAATTTTCATCAAGAATGAAATGATATACAAAGCAATAATAAATATCACACTATCTAGAAAAACAAGATACAATAACATATGATTGATATCAATTTATTTATTTGGTTCAAATATTTAATATGTAAATTCCTTTGTGATCCATTGGGTTAAAACATTCTAACTCTACAGTTTCACGTAAAATAATAAAGAAAAAACAAATCCCCTACCTCAAAATGATGATAATGTTCTTTATATGAGAACGATCCACAAAATGGACCATGATCGCCTCCTCTTGTGACAACTGTATCTACCTGAGGATGTAGAGACACCACCACATCGGTCAACACCCAAGAAAAGTCTATTAGGAATATGGAGATCACATTCTATAAAAGGTCACGGAGAAATAAAAGGATATGTAACAAAATTATTGACGATATATCATACTTTATATTGAATATTTATCGATGATTCTTGGTTGCACAAAAAAAAGGTGCACATGTAGAAAGAAGAAATTCTAGGGGAACCAATCCAAGGAGGAACGATTGATCACACAAATACAATTGGAAAATATGAATGGTTTGAGCTTCTAACACATAATAAAGATAAATAAGAATAAGGTAGGAAGATATCTCATACCATTAGAAGATTTAAGAAAGCAGCGGTTTAAGATACACATGATTTTCCCTTAAAAGAGGATCACATTAAGCCACACAGTTTGACCAAGTAAAAGCATCCCGATCATTAGGAAAATTAATATAGGAGTTGTGGGATATAATTCAGCCTTAAATTCTTTAAAACAGGGCCTTAAATTTATTTAACATCAAAGAAAATGTAATATCGATGAAACTAGAAAAATCTGGAAATTTGGAAAAAGAACTACGAAAGAGTTCTAGAAACACTATTCATGACATGTGAAACTGTTTCTATGACACCATTATTGTGAAACAGTGTTTGTGACACTGTTTCTGTCACACCATTTCTGTGACACCATGACTGTGACACTGTTTCTATGAAATAGTTTTTTCCACACCATTTCTGTGACACCATTACTATGACACAGTTTCTATGACACCATTTTTGTCACACTGGTTTTGTAACACCGTGATGGTGACACCGTTTCTATCACACAGTTTCTATGACACCGTTAGTGTTACAACATTCCTATGACCCCATTTTGTCGGAACATTTTTTGTGACACCATGACTGTGACACAGTTTATGTGACACCGATTCTGTGACACTGTTTCTTTGTCACCGTGACTGTGGCACTGTTTCTATGACACTATTTCCGTGACACTATTTCTGTGACATTGTTTCTATGATACCGTTACTATGACATCATTTCTGTGACACCATGACATTGACACAGTGACTATGACACTGTTTCTGTGACACCGTTCATGTCACACCGTGACTAAGACACTATTCCTATGACACCATTTCTGTGACACCGTTTCTATCACGCCATTTCTGTGACACCATAATTGTGACACAGTTTCTATGACACTTTAACAATATTTATAAAACTAGAAACATTGTTAAAATAATTTTAAATTTGGAAAAGTGTTGGGGATGAGTCACCTTGACCTCCTAGAACACCTCAAACACTAGATTTCAGCCAAGGAATGGACCAGAGAGGTCTGAGCCATTACAATAGCTCAACCAACCGTGTCTTAGAAGCAATATAATAATTGTTTATGTATAATTGCAAAATTATTTTTTAAAAAAAATAAAACAATTAAATATGATATATATTAATATTGTATAGTTCTGGGTATGATGGATCTATAACATATACCCAAGAATCATTATATTAATGGAAAAGAAAAAAACATGAAAACAACGTAATTTACATGAAAAACAATGAAAATAATTTAATAATACTTGAAAATGGGTGGTAAATAGTTTTAAAAAGATTATATATGATATTAAATATATGAATATGGATCTAGTGTAAATTAATATCATAATTAGAACCGTTTTACTAAAGGTTAAATTATGTTCAACCTAAAGGAAGTGTGAGGAATGATATTTTGTTTTACCTAACATTCATTGTGGACTATTGTAAGGTTACACAACTCATTTCATTTTATGGTGTATATAATTCCCCAAAACCATATAATATCATGATTCGTTAGTAAATCATGGTATTTTGAGTTTAACATTTAAATATTTAATCTAGATGGATTTTGACTTAAAACAATCAATGTTGATAAGAATTTCATAACTCAACTTCTTTTCATTGGGTTTTATTACACTTCCACTACTGGAATTTGACTCTATATTAATAAAACTATGAAAAAGGTTTGATATAACTGTGGGTATAGGTTAATTTAAACAGTAGTTTTCCACAAATATTTTTAGAACATGTTTTAGTATGAGAAATACCAACAACTCTCTCAAACCATAGTTAGGGAGAGAAATTTACGAATGGTTTTTTTTAAAACCATTTTTATAGAATATATATCCCAATGGAATTAAAAATCCATTGGCATATCCACTCTAAAATACTCCTTGGAATCCACTCCCCTCATTCTAGTTTAGTGCCCCCACATTTTTTTCTAGAGATATCTCAAGCCCTAGAAGTCGAAATTTGGGTTTCTTTCCACATGGTGGAGATATTTGTAAGAAACCAGTTTTTGCTGCGGAAGACTTTGGAATATTCTTGACAATATTCTAGAGTAGAGCCTTTAGACGACGTGCGATTCCGAGCTCTGGTGTGGCCGGAATTAAATTTTCAGTGCGTTCACACTGGAACAACCAAATAAATGGGATAACTCCTAAACAATTATCCAAATCAAGGAGCCAAGTGTACACATGGGTCCGGAATGGGGTGTTTACCCAAGGAACGAAATTAAACATATCATCGTGTGATGTTTGGACCCCTCGCCCGCTTCCGGAACGTTAAACGGATAATTAAATTAAATAATTAATTCATTTAATGGTGAAACACTAGTATCTTTTAAATGGTGGATCAGTTTGGAAAACTGAGGGCACCTTTGATTTCGTAATGTGCCGTTTACCCTAGGGGAGGATTAAACTCGACCCCAGAGAGAGTTTCGGATGCAGGTCTTTTCAGGGGTTTTAAGTTAATTAAATTGTTAATTATTTTATTTAAACACCCCTTCCCCTTCCTACCCTATTCTCCCCTGGTTCCAGCAGCTCCCAAAAATTGAGGAGGAATCCCTCCTCCATCACCTCCTCGTCTTCGGTGAGGCGTGGCTTCGACGGATCACGCCGAATCTTCGGACGAAGCCCACCGAGGTAGGATTTGTCTTTTTCATTTTCTTTTCCCGCACCTACATTAAGCTCGAATTTTTGTATAGAAACTCTGTCGAATTATCAATCAAATCCATTTAATGCGTATTATATTTTATTCTCTTCCCATTGCACTTTTTGGAATTTATTTCTTAGTTCGGAGGAGCTCGTAATCGACCGCCACTGTTTGCGAGGTTTTGAGTTCTTTTAGCCGGTTTGGGGGCTTTCAGATAGTGGTGTGGGTGCTGGCTTCAGGTGGACGGCGGAGGTCGAGGGCTTTGGCTCTGGGAAGGCTGCATGGCGCAGGCTCAGGCGGAGGAGTGGGCTTCAGGAATGTGTCAGGCGCCTGCCTGCGGGGCTGCTCCACAGCGGGGAGCACGAGCACCGGCCGGCTGTGCGTGCCGGTTGACGCAGCAGTCAGGGTCGCGGCGCGCAACCCTACTCAAGAGACAGAGACACGCCAACGGTGGGTCACTGCAATGAAAAAGGCCAACCATCCGCTGGCTAGTCGGTGGAGAGTTTTTTTTAAAATATAATAATAAATTATAAATAAAATAAAAATAAGGTTATAATAATAATAATAATAATATATTATTATTATTATTATTATAATAAAATCATTTATATTTTAATAAATCATAAACTGGTAGTCTGTTTCGTGAGCCATATATGGTAGTGCATGCCTCGGAATGAGAGGAATATTTTGAGATGGTTTCGGGGGGTTTTAACTCCCGAAACTGGGGACTCGGAGGCACGTCACGTGCGTTAAGCATATTGTCATCTTTCTTGGGGTCCTTGTTTTCAGCGACACGGGCACATCTGACGTCTGTTTTGAGCACCATTAGTGGCGTTGGAACCCTGGAACCGAGGTGGAGCTTTCCAGGGTGGTTTCGGGCATTGGGGCCGAAGATGAGGTGTGGGCCCCGTGACCCGTCTTTCGAGTTGCGTGCAGCGTTGCACGACATTCTCATCGGGCGTCCGTTCGGGGCGTGCGAGTAGTCAATTATGGATGTTTTTCCGAAGGTATTGCAATGGTGCAATCTTCCCACTCTAATTTGGCATGATGGTGCTGGGCCCACGGGGGCCGTTTGGGCATTGATGGTGATTTTCCAGTTTTATCACCGGGTGTCGGTTTTGGACAAGGGAATAGTACATCTTGTGTAATTTTTCGATAGGATCTCAACGGTGTGATCCGTTCATTGAGTTTCAGGACTGGGATGCAGGCCCTGCGTTGTACCGCTTGTGCACGGTAAGCTGGAATGAATCTTTTTCTCTGGGCATCCATTTTGGGAGGTTGAGTTTTCAATCCCATGTGTTTTTCTGAGGGGATCGCAGTGGCATGATCTGTTTGTTCAGTTTCAGGATCTTGGGGTAGGCCCTACATGGGTTTGGTTACGGAAAATAGTACCTTTTTCATTGGGTGACCGTTTCGGGAGAGTGAGTAGCCTATCTCGAGTGTCTTTCCGCGAAGATTGCAACGGTGTAATATGTTCATGTGGGTAGAGCCTTTTACGCGAGCTTATTAAATGTGGAAATGTGAAAGGTACCCCTGTGGCGGTTCTTCTACCGTGGATGTATCAGACCCAGGCATGTGATCGCATGCACTCTCGGGAGAGAGATGTAAATGTTTCATAACATGTGGTCAGTCGTGCCTGGTCCTTTGAGTTGGAGATGTTTCATCACGACTTCGCGTTGACGTTGGGTGTCATGTGAACAATAGCCCTTGGGATGAAAATGAGTTATACTATGGGAGCATACATAAAAGCTTGTAGGTACGTGTGGTTTGTACTTGAGACTGTTTGTGCGCTTTGTTGGGGATTGACTTGGGGCCACACGTCATGTGGGACCCATGTGCGTGTTGTGTTCTTCTTTGCGTACCTTTGACCACTCGCGGTGTAGAGGGTCCCTCGGTTCTCGTTTGTTGACTAGCGGGGTTGAGTTTTTCCCCTGGCTCTGTGCTCGATGGTTTAGATCAGCAGGGTTGAGTTGTTTCCCTTGCTCTTGTTCCGGAGTCGGGTGGTTGCGCGATACCCACTCTGTGTTTGGTTGGCCAGTGTTGTACCCTCCAGTAGAGATGGCCATAGCAGTTCTGAGTTTTACACTCCATTGAGGCTGGGAAGTGGGTTACTCATCGACTTCTTCGGGTTTACCCTCAAGCAGGGCTGGGCAGTGGGTTGCTCACAGACTATTAGGGTCTACCCTCCAACAGAGACTGGGTAGTGGGTCACCCGACACACTTATTGTCTACCCTCCAGGAGAGACTGGGTAGTGGGTCACCTGACAACCTCTTAGGGTCTACCCACCACCAGGGTTGGGCAGTGGGTCTCCCTTCGTCTAGTTCCAGGTCTACCCTCCAGCAAGGCTGGGTAGTGGGTCGCCTGTCGACTTATTCCAGGTCTACCCTCCAGCGGGGCTGGGCAGTGGGTCGCCTGATAATGTATTAAGGTCTACCCACCAGCGGGGCTGGGCAGTGGGTTTCCGGATGATGTATTAGGCATTACCCTCCATCATGGCTTGGCAGTGGGTCACGCAATATCGTATTATGAATTACCCTCCTAT
Source organism: Viscum album (assembly GCA_963277665.1). NCBI lineage: Eukaryota > Viridiplantae > Streptophyta > Magnoliopsida > Santalales > Viscaceae > Viscum > Viscum album. Next base: position 1,257,340,483 of record OY728134.1, read on the forward strand.
AGGGCTGGGCAGTGGGATGCCCGTTGGCATTTCAGACTCAGTCCATTCTACTAGGATAGTCTGTAGCTTTACTCCATGACTACCGGAGTGGGACCCTCATTTGTTTGGGTCAGTGATGTGACAGCCATGATGAGACCTCTCGACTGCGGGGCAGTGATGAGTTGTGGTTTGACATTCCCCTAGAACTCCCAAGTACGAGGGGCACTTTCCCCACCGAGACGTGTTCTTGTGATGCGATCTAAAACCGTGCGGGCAAGTCAGTCCTGCCCAAAGCGGATAGTGTCGACGTGTGGTGATTGAGCCCCTTGGATTGCAGTTTGGGGCAGATGTACGAGATGCTGGGCATTGATGGAGTTTACTTTTTGGGACTATTGGCTACTCTTTTCATGGGCTGAGCTACGGGATGGATATCCCCTTTCGATATTGTTCGGGCTTCTGGATTTAGCATAAGGATATGTATCTACCTTGTTCTAGTACCCACTTCTTAGGTTAGGTTACTCTCCTTCCAGGAGAAGCAAAGACGCGCGGGGTATGCCACATGCTTTTCGTGTCTAGATTCTCGTGGTTGGATGAGTCTACTATACTGCTATAGGTAGTGAAGACTCGATGGGATGTCCATATTCTCACCATTTTTAGCTCCTTATTCCTGGACAAGTCTACTATCTTTCCTATTGTTGGGTTGAGCTGGACTCTATACTGTTACTCTTTACTGCACTCTTGGTTGTACTCCATTACTTTTCCTGTTCGCTCTACTGCTCACCCTTCGGTACCTTCTTTGTTGCTCCCTTGAGCCTTTAGGGTATCCTACTTAGTATTTTTATACTCAACCCTGCTTGGGCTTTGCCCGTACTTGGTGTGCCCTTGCAGATGACGAATAGGTTGGTCATGACTTCAGTGGAGCTTCAGAGTTTAGGAGCGTGGACCGCGTGCGTTGGTCGGAGTCAGGTTCTAGGTGGGGGACCCTTCCAGATGTTTTCCTTTTGTTTACTTATTGCGGGGTTATGGAACTTTTTGGTTGGGCGCGTGTTTTTCCCCTTTTTATTCTGTTTACCTTCAGCTTCTACTTTGTACTGTTTAAAGGTATATGCACATATGTTGTTTATATATATAGAAGTTGTTATTTTTACTCTTCTTGTTCTTTATTTTATTCTGCACTATTGAATTGAGTGTGATGCTTGTGTGTGTACAGATGCTTAGGCAAAGGCCTCTCTGAGTTTTTGTGCCTTCAGCGCTAGTCGCCAGCCCCTGGCCTATGGAGGAGGGCTTGGGGTAGTTGTGGCTCGAGCCCAGGTAGGGTCGGGTCGTGAAAAAGTGGTATCAGAGGTGGTTCATTCCTCGGGACATTGTTCGGACGTCCCTAAAATAAAAGGAATTGGTTGTGATATAGGGCAACAGGGTTAATGTGTCTCGAGAGCGGCTCTCAGGCCAGGGAGTCCAGTGATGGTGCGGCGGCTGACATATCCATTCACCAGGCCCTTGATAACCCGTTTGTCGACTCAGCATGCAGAGACAATTTTTACAGGAAAAATTTGGTTTGTGCATCACATAGGATCGAGTCTTTGACTGTCCTTCTTAAGTCAGCTCCCCATCGTTGTTATTGGTATATAAATATATGCTCATCTGACCGCGACACTCCTTGATAATATTCAGGATGTATCTGTGAAGACAGCCAGCCAAGATACTAGGTTTGGTTCATGACGATGACCGTGTAAGCTACGAGGCCACATTCCAGAACCCATCATGCGAACCCCTTTCTACGGGTGGTCCAGAAGCATCACCCCCACCTGTTGAGAAACATACCGTTTCAGCAGAGCAGGCTGAGCATGAGTGCGGGTTGAGCATGCTCTGTGAGTTCCAGTGGTAGGTATCACTGAGGTTCAGTGGTGAGCCAGACCCTCAGGCAGTAGAGGGTTGGCTAGAGATAGTGGTTCGACTTTTCTGCCTTGTGTAGACACCGACAGATCTTATGGTGGCTTTGGCAACCGACCTTTTTTTTCATGGAGCAGCTCGGCATTGGTGGAGTCTGGTGACTCAGTTTCTTTATTAGTCATCGCTTTTGTGGGATGTCTTTTAGTTGTTGTTTCATGAGGAGTTTTCCCCTCCTTACGCTCCATTCGGATTCAGGATCTCCTACAGTTTCAGCAGGGAGGGATGACGGTGGCCGAGTACGTGGCTAGTTTCACATTCTGTGCACGCTTTTTCACGGAATTGGTCCATGAACACAACCTCTGAGCGTGGATGTTTGAGTAAGGTCTCCGACGAGAGATTTGTGCTATCATAGTACCCTTGGGAATTTCCACGTATGTCGGGGTTCTAGAGTAGGCACTGGTGACAGAGGGATTCCGTTCACATTCTGGATCAGGTGGTGGCACCATGCACGTTGGAGTCGAGACACCTGTCGTAGCTAGAGGGTCCCTGCAAGCAGAACCTCGACGTAGGTGGCCTTTCCACTGCCAGTTTTAGAGACGTGGTCGTATACCACTATGGTAGAAATGTTCAGGGCCTTAGCCATGGGTGCCCCTCTATGAGTGGTCTCTGGGCCGTGGTCGTACATCACAGTGGCGCCGGAGGGCACCAGGAAAGCTCCGGGAGCGGCGGTGTTATGCTTGTGATAGACGAGGTCACCTGGTATGGGACTGCCCGACCAGGCATGTAGAGAGCTTCGGGCAGGCAGCAGGTGCGCCTCCACGATGAAAGCAACACTGTGATTGGAATAGTACCCAGAGAGGTGGTGCTATTTGGGGAGGAGGAGGAGCTGGTAGTGGGGGATGGAATTACGAGGTCTTCCAATCACCACTAGGTGGTCCACGTTAGGCTCCAAGAGCTGAAAATTGGGACTATTGACAACCGCGAGCCTTGGATATCTATGATCCTGCAGAGCAGAGGATGATGATAGATACCCCTTGGGGATCTTCTACTTTTTGCAGTATAATTCTGAGACTTTGTGTGTGGACTGATTCTCTCCTGGCTCCTTATTTGAGTTGTTATCAGGGTGGCGCGTGGCATGGGTGTAACCCTAAGTTGGTAAGGTAAAAAGGTGTGAGACCTGTTTCCCTAGTCGATGGTGTTGAATCCTTCGTTTATGAGCATGAAAGAAGGTATTGGGTGTGGGACATTGACTGTGAAATCTTGTGTGACCAGATATCCTTGGGTGTTTCACCATATTGATTTTCTGAAGGAGGGAATCACCGTGCCTTGTTCTATGTGCGGGCGGTGATTCCAGTCGCGGCGTGCGACGTAAGGGTTCAGTCGGGGAGGTGAGAAACCCCCGAGAGCATTCGGTCCGTTTCGAACTGTGAAAATGGATGGAGAGGTTCCCTACCGCCTTGCCCTATCCCCAATGTCTAGAGTGGGTGCATGACATCGGCAACGACCAACCTCGCGTGAACAGATCAATCCTTTGGTTTGTGTGCGGTGGCGCAGAACTGTGCGAGGGTTCATCTAGGTATGGGAAAGCCAGGTGTGGGCTTAGTAACCTTTGTTGATCCCTAGTTTTGCTTTTCGGGGATGAAAATCATCAAGGATAGAATGATGTAAGAACCATGTTTTTGGTGCAGAAGACATTGGAAAATTCTTGACGATATTTCAGAGTAGCGCCTTCAGAAGACATGTGATTCCGAGCTCCGGTGTGGACGAAATTAAATTTTCAGTGTGTTCACACTGGAAACACAAAATATATGGGATAACTCCTAAACAGTGATCTGGATCAGAGATCTGAGTGTATGGATTGGTCCAGAATAGGGTCTTTACCCTAGAAACGACATAAAACATAATGGCGTGGGACGTTTGGACCCCTCGCCCGCTTCCGGAACGTTAAATGGATAAATAAATTAAATAATTAATTCGTTTAATGGTGAAATGCTGGTATCATTTAAACGGTGGCTCGGTTTGGAAAACTAAGGGCACCGTTGAGTTTGGAATCTCCCGTTTACCCTAGGAGGGGTATAAGTTTTGTGGGTGCGGGTCGTCGGTGAAAAATGGCCCCAGGGGCGTTTTCATAATTTGGCGCCCTTTGGCATTGAGTTTAATAATTTTTGAACGGGCCCTCAGATTAAAATTCTGAGACCGCCGTTGTGCTCGAGAGGTGGTTTTTACCCCAGAGGAGGCTTAAACTCGACCCCGTTGGGATTTTCAGATGTAAGTCTTTTCGGGGTTTTAAATTAATTAAATTGTTAATTAATTTTTTTAAACACCCCTTCCCCTTCCTCCCCTCTTCTCCCCTAGTTCCAGCAACTTCCAACAATGGAGGAGGAAGCTCTCCTCCATCACCTCCTCCTCTCCGGCGAGGCGCGGGTCTGACGGATCACGGCGATGCTTCGGGCGAAGCCCATCGCGGTAGGATTTGTCGTTTTCATTTTCTTTTTCCGCACCTAATTTGAGCTTGAATTTTTGTATCTAAGCTCTGTCGAATTATCGATAAAATCCATTGAATGCGTCGTAGATTTTATTCTCTTCCCATCGCACTTTTCTTAATTTAATTCCGAGTTCGGAGGAGCTTGCAATCGACGGCCGATGTTTGCGAGGTTTTGAGTTCTTCTGGCCGGTTTGGGGGATTTCGGACGGCGGCACGGGCGCTGGCTTCAGGCGGACGGCGGAGGTCGAGGGTTTTGGCTCCGGGATGGCTACACGGCATGGGCTCAGGCGGAGGAGCGGGCTTCCGTGGCTTCAGGACGACGCCAGGCGCCTGCCGGTGGGGCTGCTCCACGGCGGGGAGAGGGAGCACCGGCTGGGTGTGCCAGCCGGTGGACGCGACAGCCAGGGTCACGACGCGCGACCCTACTCGGGAGACAGAGACCCGCCAGCGGGGGGTTTCCGCGGGAAAAACAGCTGACCGGCCGCTGGCCGGTCGGTGCAGAGTATTAAATAAATAATAATAATAAAATAAAATAATAATAATAAGGTTATAATAATAATATTTATTATATATTATTATTATTATTATTATTATAAAATGATTTATATTTTAATAAATCATAAACCGGAAGTTGGTTTCGCAATCCGTCAGCGGCGGTGCGTGCCTCAGAATGAGAGGAATATTTTGAGATGGTTTTAGGGGTTTTTAACTCCCGAAATTGGGGACTTGGAGGCGCATCACGTGCGTTAAGCATATTGTCATTTTTCCGGGGGTTCTTGTTTTGAGCGGCGCGGACACATACGACGTCCATTTTGAGCACCGTTAGTGTCGTTGTAACCCTAGCACCGAGGCAGAGCATTCCAAGGCAGTTTCGGTCATTGAGGCCGAAGTTGAGGCATGGGCCCCACGACCCGTCTTTCGACCTGCGTGCAGCATTGCATGACTTTCTCATCGGGCATCCGTTCGGGGCGTGCAAGCAGTTGATTCTGGATTTTTTCCAAGGGGATTGCAATGGTGCAATCCACCCGCTCTAATTTAGCTTCATGGTGCGGGGCCCACAGGGGCTGTTTGGGCGCTGACAGTGATTTTCCAGCTTTATCACCGGGTGTCGGTTTTGGACAAGGGAATAGTCCATCTTCTGCACTTTTTCAAGAGGATCGCAACGGTGTGATCCCTTCATTGAGTTTTGGGACTAGGATGCGGGTCCCACATTGTATCGCTCATGCGAGGTAAGCTGGAATGAATCTATTTCTATGGGCATCCATTTTGGGTGGTTGAGTATTCAATCCAGTGTGTTTTTCCGAGGGGATCACAGTGGCATGATCCGTTTGTTCAGTTTCGGGATCTTGGGGTGGGCCCCACATGGGTTTGGATATAGTGAATAGTACCCTTTTCATCAGGTGACCGTTTCAGGTGAGTGAGTAGCCTATCTCGTGTGACTTTTCACGAGGATTACAATAGTGTAATTTGTTCAGGAAAGCGGAGCTTCTTACATGATCTTATTAAATGTGGAAATGTGAAAGTTGCCCCGGTGGCAGTTCTTCAACTATGGATGTAGCAGACCCTTGGCATGTGATCATGTGCACTATTGGGAGAGTGATGTAAATCTTTCATAAGATGTGGTCGGTCTTGCCTGGGCCTTTGAGTTGGTGATGTTATGTCACACCTTCCCGTTGACATTGGGTGTCGTGTGCACGATAGCCCTTGGGATGAAAATGAGGTATACTCTGGGTTAATACAGGAGCGCTTTGAGGTACAAGTGGTTTGTACCTGAGACTATTTGTGCGCTTAGTTGGGATTGACTTGAGGCCACACATCGTGTGGGCCCAATGTGCGGGCTCTGTTCTGCTTTGCGTACCTTTGACCTCTCGCGACGTAGAGGGTCTCTTAGTTATCATTTGTTGACTAGAGGGGTTGAGTTTTTTCCCCTGCTCTGTGATCGATGTTTTAGATCAGTAGGGTTGAGTGGTTTCCCCTGGTCATGTTCCGGAGTTGGGTGGTTGCGCGATACCCACTTCGTGTTCGGTTGTCCAGTGTTGTACCCTCCAGTAGAGATGGCCAGAGAAATTCTGATTTTTACCCTCTAGTGGGGCTGGGTAGTGGGTTACTCATCGAATTCTTCAGTTTTACCCTCCAGAAGGGCTGGGAAGTGGGTTGCACACTGACTATTAGGGTCTACCCTCCAGCAGAGACTGGGCAGTGGGTCACCCAACGCACTTAGGGTCTACCCTCCTGCAGAGACTGGATAGTGGGTCACCCGACGACCTCTTGCAGTCTACCCTCCCGCAGGTCTAGGTAGTGGGTCACCCATCGTCTAGTTCCAGGTCTACCCTCCAGTAGGGCTGGGCAGTGGGTCACATGTCAACTTATTCCAGGTCCACCCTCCAGCGGGGCCGGGTAGTGGGTCTCTAGATGATGTATTATGGTCTACCCTCTAGCAGGGATGGGCAGTGGGTCGCCTGTTGATGTATTAGGTTTTACCCTCTAGTAGGGCTGGGAAGTGGGTCACCCGATATCGTATTATGAATTACCCTCCCGCAGGGCTGGGCAGTGGGTCGTCCGTTGGAATTTCAGACTATGTCTTTTCTACTAGGCTAGTATGTAGCTTTACTCCGTGACTAACGGAGCGGGACCCTCGTTTGTTCGGGTCAGTGATGTGATAGCCTTGAGGAGACCTCTTGACTGCGGGGCAATGACAATTTTTGGTTTGACATTCCCCTAGAACTCTCAAGTACGAGGGGTGATTTCTCTACTGAGACGCGTTCTTGTGATGCGATCTAAAACCGTGTGGGCGAGTCAGTGCCACCCAAAGTGGATAGTGTCGAAGTGTGGTGATTGAACCACTTGGCTTGCGGTTCGGGACAGACGTGTGGGATACTGGGCATCGATGGATTTTACTTTCTGGGACTATTGGCTACTCTTTTCTTGGGCTGAGCTACTGGGCGGAGATCCCCTTTTGACATTGTTCGGGCGTCATGATTGAGGATAAGGATATGTTTATACCTTGTTCAGTACCCACTTCTTGGATTTGGTTACTCTCCTTCTATGATAGGCGAAGACTCGTGGGGTCTGCCATGCGCTTTCCGTGTCTAGCTCCTCGTGGTTGGAGGAGTCTTCTCTCCGGATAAAGCTTGAAAAGACTCGACGGGAAGTCCATCATCTCACCGTTTCCAGCTCCTTGTGTCTAGACGAGTCTACCTTCTTTCCTCTTTTGGGTTGAGCTGGACTCTCTACTGTTACTCTTTAATGCACTCTTGGTTTTACTCCTTTACTTTTCCTATTCGCTATACTACTCACCCTTCGGTACCTCCTTTGCTTCTCCCTTTATCCTTAGGGGTATCCAACTGAGTATTTTTATAATCACCCATGCTTTGGATTTTCCCGTACATGGTGTACCCTTTATGACGACAGACAGGTGGGTCATGACAACAGTGGAGCTTAGGAGTTCAGGAGCATGGACCGTGTGCGGTGGTCAGAGTCGTGTTCCCAGTGGGGGACCCTTCCAGTTATTTTCCTTTTGTTTACCTATTACCGTGTTGTGGCACTTTTTGTTTGGGCGCATGTTTTTCCCCTTTTCTTTTCAGTTTGACTTCACCTTATACATTGTACTGTTTAGAGGTCGATGCACATATATGGTTTATATATATAGTAGTTGTTCTTTTTTACTCTGGTTGTTCTTTCTTTTACTCTGCACTTTTGCATTGACTGTGTTGTGTGTGTGTGTACATGAGCTTAGGTAATGGCCTCCCCGAGTTGTTGTGCCTTCGGCGCTAGTCTCCAACCCCTGGCCTATAGAGGCGGGCTTGGGGTAGTTGCGGCTCGAGCCTGGGTAGGGTCGTGTCGTGACAATATACCTTCTTCCTGTTTTACTCCCATTTTTATTCACTATTAAATCTGTGACTTATTGATCCTTCAGGAATTCTATCAATCATAATTTTTTATTCTCAGTCTAAAACACCATGGCCGATTCATTTTTTATATTTATTTATTTTATTCTGATAAGAATAAACCTGCTTATGGGTGTTGAAGCAATTGTTTTACATACCTTATTGAAGTTGAATTTATTATTTTCCAGGTTGTTGATTATTTATTTTTCTTGTTTTGTACATTTTATGATTTATATTCTATAAATTTTTTATTTTTTTGATAATATGGATCATTATTAATGAAGATAATTTCTTATAATATTTCCTTATTATTGATGATTATTTTAATATGGTAGCATAAATTCCATACTTCATGGGAAAAAATGAGTTTTTTAATTCTGTTTCCTCAAGATGAATGAATTATTATTCATTTTAAATATTTTAATTTAATTTTTTTTGATTATATTATAAAATTTAATTAATATTTAATATTTATTTTTCATGGTGATCGTTATGGGTTTTCATTGGTTGATTTTGGTATTAAATTCTAATTTTATTATCAGGAACTGATTTTAGTTCAATAATGATTTTCGTGAAAAAATAAATATTATATTGTTTTATTTTTTAGGATTTTATAAAAGTTTCACAGGTATATAACGGTTATTTATTATAAATATTATACATTTTTACGTTTTTTATTATTTATATTTTGAAACAAAAGATTTTCATATATTGGAATTTTTTATGATTTAATAGTTTTGAGGTTCATTTGAATCAATAATATAGTAAATATTTTAATTAAAAATTTATAATTACCACAATATATGATAGTGGAATGAATATAAGGATGAGTGATTGATATTTTATATTCTAGAATCTTGAGAATTATAAAAAAGGAAAACATAAAACACTATAGGGAATGTTTAAGGGTCATTTAGAAGCGACTAGTTAAAGTTAGTAAATGTTTTCAATTTTGTAAGAGAAACATTGAATTTACTATGTGAAAAGAAGTGAGTAAATGTAAATAGTTAAGGAGCTATAGAACCCTAAAATGTATTTGGAATATTCTATAAAAAATCTGGGTGATCATTCCATGAGGAAGGTACATCCTGTAATAATATAAGAGTCACTCTTCGATGAAATATGGTAAATTATACTCTATAAAAAAAGTTTAAATAGGTTGGATATAAATTATTCAGTTTATAGAATAAAATTGTAATATGCATGTAAACTATGAGACATGTTATACCATTTAATCCTACAAATACATTTAAAACTATATTCCTTGGATATGGTGGAATATAATGTTAAATTCAATTTTATTATTCAAAAGAACTTATAGCATAAAAATAGTATTTCAAAAAATTGATTTTGGGATAAACATAAAAACATTTTATTATTTTTGGCCTAAAAAAATATGTATTTTCCCCTCCAAATATTATATATCACATCCATTTACTAATTTTATTTTCATAAAGATCAAGGAAATGAATTAATGCAAGTATAAGAGTTGATAGATTCCTATTTGAATAATCTTCACACTTCAAACAAGACTCTTGGAAACTAATAAAAATGTTATTAAGAAAATTTGATCAATGAATATAATTCCATGAAGTGAAAGATGTTATTATATAAATCATGTGAACATGAAATTTAATTTATCATTTATAATGATTTCATGACATCTATATTAGAATATTTATCAAATCGACATGCATGAATTCCCTCCCACATATTGACATTCCTTAACATTAATATTTTTAGGATTAATTATGATTAATGATATTGTAGACAGATTTCTTCTTCTATTGACTAATATTTTTCATCTCCATTACATTATTTTATTTCTCCAATTACTAGAGCCTTTGAGGTTAAACTAATGAGACATCACATAATTTCCAACTATTTTACTCACTAATTTAATTGAATTTAATATCATGGATTATATTTATAGTATTATGTTATATATAGTATTTTTTCTAATATATTATAATTCTCATATATCCTGGTTTTTTTGTTATTGATTCATATAAACTAAAAAGTTATTATTTCTTTCAATATATTTTTTGATTTAACTTCAAAATTATTTTGTTTATTTTATTACATGAAATATAATTTTTTCTTACATAATATATAAAATTAGCATTTATGAAACTGACTAGATCTAAAAATATTTTTAATTCAAGTATGAGAAGTTTTTTGAATTTTCATTAAACAATGCTTAAAATAGTGGTCACATAGACTACTCATGTTATAATGGTATTAGAAGACCTTCATTTGGTTTTGAATAAGTTAGCTACAATATAAATAAATATGGGTTTCAAAAAAACTTCTATATGTGTTATCATAATTGGGGGAAAATGAAATCTCAAAATTTTCATGATCGGAATGAGAGGAATAGATTAAAGAATAAATAAGATGACTAGTTTCTATTTATTCTTCACCATTGGAAAGAATGGATGTTAAATCAAGAAGTATTACACACAAGTTCATAGTATTTATGTAATGAAAATTATTATTTTCATAAGGTGATGAAATTTAATGATACTTCCATGACTCTAGTATATGGGCAATGTGGTAAAATTAAAAAACTATAATTTTAATTAGATTGTTTCATGGGAAAACCATGTATCATATGTATAATATTTTCATCAATTAAATTCATACCCATTTGAAGTAATTAAATCTTGATGATGTAGAGATTCCCTGAATCAATTATTTGTCTTGGAATATAGTTGTGTAATTTTGATTTTCCTAAAACAAAATTAATTATTGACCAAAATATTACATCTTATTCTAGATGGAAACCACTGAATAAAATGATTTTATAAATGCTATCACATCCCAATGGAATGAAAATTCTCATGGAAGACCATCCCATATTCCACAGAATGTAATTTGGGGAATTCTATTGATTCCTAGATTAAATATTTTTCTAATATATTATGAAATATAAATAAAAATCTGTTGTAATTATACTAATAGAAAAAAGGATAATGATGAGTCTGTTTACCTAGTAGAAGAATATTCAAAGAAGAAATTTGATACTTGATATCCATATTTTTTAGCTGAGATGAATAATGTGAGGTCGGGTATTTCATTTTTTAGTTTTTATCCAGTAGGGAAGATTATTACATTTAACAAAACATACCTAGTTTTTAGACACAATTATTATAACATTCATCCATAGATGTGCATCAAAAAACTATCACCTCAATTAGTATACTCATTAATAGACATTTAGATGAGTGAGTCACTTATGCAGATGATAAAATATTTTACTTATTATTTAATGATGTCTATAAGGAGAACAAAGGGAAAAATATAATTTCCTTTTTATATTAATAATACTCAATCCAAAAGGCTTAATTACTATCTTAATATTTAGTTTTATTAAAAAACACTGATTCTTTCCAATGGGTCATCTATATAGTAATAATCATTAATGGTTTGAATATACCATGGAGATAGACAGGAAACCTCTATGTATGTATATAGCTTATGTGATTAATTAATTGAAAGATGTTAGTTTGTCATTCAAGAAGTTTTATATGAAATATAGAAATAGGATGTATGTTTCCTATTAAATTAGTAACAATTGGAAGAAGAAATGAATATTAATTGAGTTTTCATAATGGTTAAACATTTTATAATGTTATTTCATAGATATAACTCACATTTAAAAATACAATATGTTAAACGTTTCATTCAAATATTTTGAATTTCAAGTGAATGGAAAATATATGATTTAAATTATTGGTATGATTTGATGGATTGGGGCATTGGAACATAATCACAACCTTTGTGTATCAATGAAAATGAAAGGAATTTTTTTTATGCTTCTAATGTGATTACACCTACAAAAATAAAAATTTTCTATAAATACTATATATTATTAATGTTTCTAATAAATATTCAAGAAACATATCACAATGGTTCAATATAATAGTGTTCAAAAAAGAAATCATTGAATGCTCATGACTATCACATAATTTTATATGAGTTTATTTTAAAAAAAATTGGTCATATTTTATCCAATAATGTTTGGGTATCAGTTATTTGATAGTTTCATTTGCATTGAGATCATTTTCTTATGTAGTTTTCCAGGAATTTATTGTAAAAAATGTTGATAGAGGAACCAATATTTTTTTGTGAGTTAGATAAAATATTTCCATCGTCATTTTAACATTAATGGTTCATAGAACTATCAATATTCCAACCAGAATACATCTTTAAGGATGTTTTTTTATTTTCATTGTATTTATCCAACAAAAATAAAAATATACACCATGAATTTTTATGGATAAAATTTGAATCAAACCAATTGTTCTATCATGAAGGGTTACATGGATGAAGAATATTTGGATTTATATTCAATTTAATTGTCTGATGTAACTATGAGAGGAAATTGACAATTGTGAAATAAATTTTAACAATATGATCAAATTTATAACAATTTTCTATAACTTCCCATTACATGGGAAATTACCAGAACATATTAATTCACCACATTAATCCTAAAAGATCAGGAAATAGAACAATGTGAATTTTTATTTTACTATTATTTGTTTGATAAATTAATTAGTTAAGTAAATTGAATATTTATATATTATACCATGTCATATAATTTTAAATATATTTCAAACTGTTTATATTTTTTAAAAGGGAACATTATCAATTGTTAAATTGAAAGAAGCATTATTTTTATTTGAGAAGGAGATATAATTTTAATGGATAAGAGTTTTATTAATGTTTGAAATTGAAGGTTTAAGTATTATTGTAAAAAATTTGTTAAATCATTATTTAATTAATTTTAATACAAATTTATATTTCAGGTTTTGATTTTTCCTGACGAATCTCTCTCTGAGGAAATAAGAGCGTCGAATTATGGTCCTAATTATTTGGATTGTGAATGAAAATCAATTATGTTCATTGGGTATAAATTTATTATCATTGAATGACTAATGAACATGGGAACACAAAATTATAGTGTTAATGTAACTACCACAACAAACTATTAATCTAGTATATCACATATTAGAGCTTGATTAAAATTTTATCTTATTATGGAGTCATTGAGAAAATACTAATATTGGATTATTACTGTCATGGTCAATTCACTATGATGAAATGTAGGAGGTTTGATTTGATGATTAGGCATGTCACATTTATTGAGGATTTTATATTTAGAGGTATTGAAGTGACTCACACTCTTCCTACCAACCATCCTTATATATTGGCATCAATAGTGAAAGAATATTTTTATATTAATGATCATATTTGACCAGAATTTAGTGCCATTACTGATGTAATTCCGAGAAATACTATTGATGATGGTGATGATGTAATTGACACCATACCTACTCCCATTTGACCCAATATATTAATTACTTATGATTTATACAATATTTGAATTTTCAAAGTTGATTGTGAACATAATGTTTTGGTGGGAATACATAGAATCAAAAATCTATTTTGTTAGATATTTTGGTTTATCTCGAAAAGGGTTGTTAAGGTTGGTGCAAATAAAATTTATTTGGTTTGAAAAATGTAATTCCTAACTTACTTCATGTATCATATTCTTTATTCATTAGATTACACATCAGTTATGTATTTAGAATTTATTCTAGATTTTTTTCAAATGCATGAAATGAAAAACATTGAGGAGATATGAAAAAAAGTATGGAAAAAATAATCATGGAATGAGAGAGATGGTAATCCTTCTTGTAGTTCTAGTGTGATTATTTTATTTAATATATATGCATATATATGAAAAACATATAATTTCATCTGTTAAATTTTGTTTTTAACTTTTAAGAAGGTTCAACCACCGAGGTTCTAGTGATTCTCCAACCTTCCTTGTGGTACTAGTGCCCATTCTAATGATACATGGGGCGGTAATAGAGTTATTCACTTCACCCTATCTACCAAATAACACCTTCTCCCTTCCCCTGACATGCAATCAAACACACATTTATATCATGCAGTTTACTTAAAAAAACATGGGATATTTAGGCCTCGTATATTTTCACCACATTTTTATCTGGGCCTCCTTGGCTATCTATCTCTTATCTAATGATGGTTCCCTCTCCCCATCCATATTATGAATTTTCATAGACATATATGATATGTTATTTTATTTCTAATTATATCTCCATATTCATTTATATACTTTCTCCTTTGGAATATAATATGAACCATTCATTTCCTTGAGAGCATACATTGGGTCCCACTCGATTTTTATAGGCCGATGTTTCTTCATTGCATGGCGATCTAGTGGCAACCACTGAGAAGATTTTACCATAAATATTTATATAATAATAGTAAATTGTTTTAAAATAATTAATATACATTATAAGATGTATTGATATAATATTTTTTTCATTAACAGGTGGATCTTCATCTAGGTGACATGGGAGTACACACAAGCATGTTGTGGGGAACCACTGCACCCCACTGATGATAGAGTACATCAAGGATAATAAAATTATGTAAAAATAATGTGAGATTGTCATATTTTATAGTGACATTTTCCAAACACTTTTACATCATTCCCATTTAAAACTCTCCCAACAAAACTTTCCAAATGAAGTAATATATAATTCTTGGGAAGAAATTGGAGTATTAAAATTCATTGGATTAAAATTTATATTATTATTTTTTAATATGAATTAATATTTTTGTACTTTCTTTGATTTATTTTTAATGATGACAAGGCTATTAGGAAAATATATCACAAAGAATTAGATGAGTTATGGAGAGAATATATGATGGATTTATATAGTGGATTGATTGGTAGATTTTTTCTTCATTTAGAGAACACTCCTATCATGAATAAGTGTCGAATAAAATATTATCGTGAAATTATTTCTTATTGGATGAGTAATAAGTTTAATATATGAATAAAATATTGAGGTTTTTGAATTAGAATTATTATTATTAGAACTTATAAATAGTTTTGTTTTATAAAAAATTAATTTATAGGATGCGTGGGGAATTAATAAAAAACCTTGATGCTAAAAAAATACCTCCACACATTGGGGTGATCTATAATGTCATACAATGATAGGACACAAGTATGATAGTGGTTAATAATTTTCCCCATCAAATAAATTATGAAAATAATATTTATTCAAATTTACATTTATCGAATGTTTGGTATATTACATCATAGTTCTTTATAACATAGGAATAATATCTATTTTATGCACTAATTTAAAAAAACAAATATATTAGCAACATAAACACCCAACTTCCATAATAAACACATACACAAAAACATCATAGAGTTTCATTATCTACATAGAATATTTTTTGTTAATGTTTTCCAAAATATGGTATCATATCATATAGATTTTTTAAATTTATTTCAATCAATTAATTAAAATTATCATTATTATGTCCCATATTGATTTTTATTTTAAGCCTCTTATTTTTTATGTTTATAACATTAATGGTTGTAAGTTTTTGATACATGATTTTTGAAAAAAATTTGTACATTCTTTTATATATTGTATTTATCATGATGTTGATCTAAAATATCCCATATAGGGGGTTTATTAAAAACAGACCATGAAGATTTTGTTTTGTGTGTTAGCTAAAAAGGTATTTAAAAATAGTCTTTATTTTTCTATAACTTTAGATACATATGATAATTTAACATAGATCAATAGTGATCCCATGTTAATTTAAAATGACATGAACCACTCTATATGTATTGAAGAAGTTGATTTGACTACTTTAATATGTTGTGAAATTAAACGTATCAAAAAAAAATAACTGTTGTTTAATTTATAATTGAATTAAAAAAATAACAATATGGTGTTCCATGAAAAGGGTAATCCAATATATTTGAATAAAATTTTTATTCTTGATAATTTTAAAAATAACACTCATTTGTTCATTTCATTAGTATTTAATATTCTTTATTCTCCCTCTATTATTAAAAGATATGATGATATTATTGAAAAAGAATAAGTAACCACAATAACATGTTTTCAATCTAGACACTGTATTTCAAACCAATAAAGGGGAGCTTAAATCCATAAAAAGATTTCATTGAAAAAAAGTAAAAATTAATGAAGGTTTTTTGATATTAGAATTATCCCAATAGAATAAAAATATGGATTCAAAAAATTTCTCCTTGAATGAATACACTAAAATGATAAATGTCATAATGAAAGATAATATTAATTTATTAGAATTAATTATTCATAAAATATAAGAAAAAATGGATATAGACCAATAATTAAATTTACTGTGATCTCCCTGAAGTAATATCTTGATGGGTAAATGAAATAGGGAAGAGTATAGATTTGGAAATATAGAATTTTATTGAATCTTGAAATATTAAAAAGTGGAGTATATGGTAAATTTAATGTAAGGCCTGATGAATTTTGAAATTCTTATAGAAATAAATATGGATGACAATGATTAGTCTATAAAATCTTGTGGTACTATCCTTGCCTATAAAACATAACATACTATGGATATAATATAAATTTCAAACTCATTATAAGAGTACATTATTTCAATGTGGTGGAAATATTTTCTTAAAATAGTATCTAATAGGGTCAAATGAAAGTGATATCATAACATGAAATGGGAGGAGGATAACTCCAATATGATGGATAATAAAAAAACATAAAAACATGAATTTATTAGTTGTTTATCTTTTCATTACATTTTCTATCTTTTTTATTTGATACTTAAAAGTAATAAAGATAGATATTGTTATTTTAAAACATCTAATTTTTTATTTGAATTGTTCAATAATAGGATATTATGTTTCAAAATTTTATTTTTGAACTAGAAATCATGGGAAAGTGAATATTTTTCCATGTAATGTAATCCCATCACCTACATATTATTTGGTTGCTCATTGGTAAATGTAATTCCTGAATTTGACTTTATAAATTTATTTTTCTTTTACATCCATTATTATTTCTACATACCTTTAAAAGTTTTGTTGAATATAGAAACATTATGAGTGCCTTTTAGTAGTTGAAACCCATAACCTAAATAGTAATGGGTTGTGTAAACAACTATCCCTCTTCTAATATACCAACACATCAAATAAAAGTTAGTTTTATGTTTCATCCAGTGGAATGTGAACATGATTATTCTATTTAAATTTAAGAATCTATATTTTAATCATGCCATGCATTTTTTAGTTCATTCATTAATCTTCAATATTTATATATAAATGTGATTAATTAATATCATGTATTATTAACTTGTAAATTTTGTTATTTTAATTATATAATACTAAAAAACATGGTTTCCCATGTCAAAGGGGAAGTATTCATGAAATTAATGGAAGTGAGAAATATTACTGGTAATATAAAATCCAATAAAATCATAGTGTCCTTTTAATTAATTTGTAGATAAAATATTAAATATGTGTTTCAAACATTACATGACTACCCAAGTGAAATTGTATATACTATAGAAATAGATATCAAGAAGGGAATTTTGAATAATGGGTAGTGATATGGAATGGATAACATGGTCAGTTCAACCATTATAATCCAACTACATGTTGTTCATGCTCGATTATATACTGTTATCTTAAATTGATTCCATGTTAATATTTTATATTTTCATGTATTGATTCCCATTGTTTATAAAGACACATTAAAACTATACCTGAAAAATAATAAATATGAAAGGTATGGTAACTATGCAGAATTATGGAATGGTAAAGAAAATTTGAATAGTTATTTATATGTCTTAGTCATTGGGCCCTTTATTTAATGAATTTTATTTGGTTAAATTTATATTTTTATCTCTAATTTAGTGATAATGTGCTTCCATATTCTGTTGAATATATAAATTTTATTTTATATATGGAATTAATTTCAAATAACCAATTATCAATTATGTTTTCTAAAACTCAATGTCATTTTATAGGGAGGTTTTTAATATGCAAGGATGTGTTCCTCGAAAAAAAATGTTTTTCTCAAGAAGAAAGACAAAAGAATAATGCATTGTAAAAAAACAAACATAGTTGAAAAATTATAATTTTGACATTTTCTATTTCAAATTTTAATATATATTTTTTATTTGTGAATTCCATTTATATTTATAACAATGTGCATTAGAGGCCCTTGATAAGAATTAAGTTGAAAACACTTGACCAAAAAATCAATTACATTTTTTTGGAAGATGAGAAACAAGTTAGAGTATTCTATTATCACAGAAAGAGTACTGTATCAAATATATATTGTCCTACATTAGGTTTTACTTCTAGTTGCATTGATTTGGAAAAATATAATGATTTGAAAGAACATTCTTTGGTCCTGGCAGAAAAATGAAGAAAAAACAGTCACACTAGAGCCTGAATGCAGTCGATGGGAGAATGATGGATTTATAAAATTTATATAAGTCTTATGTCTATCACTCCCATAAGATACCTCTGTGTATTTTAATTCGTATACGTTAATATTGAATACGTTATATAGTGCACCAGAAAGTGGTCTTAGTGGTGGTCAAGATGGTGATGCTCTTGATTTTGGGGATTGAAATGGTGATTATGAGGATGATGGAGAGGATGATAGTGAGCCTAATGGTGAGGATGAGGGTGATTATGGGAGAGATGAATAGGGAGAGGAATATGGTGAGGACGATGGTGGTAATAGTGATGGTGATGAGGGATAGATTAATAATTTACAATTTTGATTCATATTTATGACATTTGATGAATGATTATTAGTTTTGAATGAATATATGTGATGTTTTGATTGGGTGTTATCATTGGTTGAAGGCATTAATTGGTTTATTGTGTTTTCATTATTTTTATATTATTTTTTGTTTTCTTAGGTAAATGAACAAGGATAGTGATGGTGTGTCCTATGGTGTCTATTTGAGCATGTTCGGTAGCCTGTCATAGGCTCTATGGGTATGGCAGGGGTGCTAAAGATTTGGTAACTAGGGGGTATAAACCAATGGTTTCCCTACCAATGGTATATAGTTATACTAATAGTGTTAAGTGAACTGTTGGTGTAGATCCATACCAATAGTTCAGACCATTGGTATAGCTCTATACAAATTCTTCTAAACTATTGGTGTAGCACTATACCAATGGTTCCAAGTGAATTATTAGGTAAACTAAAATTTCATTCTCCCTATACCAATAGTTCAATAAAAACAATTAGTATAGATATTTCTCATCTTCTATATACCCAATAGTTTTGAGAACCATTGTTATTGGATATACCAATGGTTCCCCATACTATACCAATGGTTTTGAACCATTGCTATAGTCAAGAATTCTAGTACTGTTCATTGTATTAAATATTTTAAATGCATCTGTGTAATGTATTTTTACTATAAAATCTTTAATTTCCAATTATTTTATTTGGATATATATTTTATATAAATAATTTATTTATTGGTCAATTATCATTTCAAAGTTATGATTTTTTTTTTGTTTATTTCACATTATCTTTCTAATAATAAATTTTTATTCATGAATTTCCTCTGATGAAATTTATATGATCATTGGATTATTAAAACCTTTTATTTTATTCTTCTATAGTCATTAATTAACTTTTTTAGTTATAGAATACTTTTTTACACTATTTGGTACATTAAATGATTATAAAATCTTTTTTTAATAAAATAAATCTTTATTTCTCTCTTCGTTCGATAATTATTTTCCTCCAAAATCATAAATTATAGAAATTTATTTAAAAAATGTTTCAAAATCCTTCAAATAAACTATTGAAGATAAATTTATCGATGTTATAGTTTTCAAAATATGGGTTTTAAATAATATTCTATTTACTTTTTTGAATGAGGATCGTTTTACCCATTTTGTTACATTGATAAATGAATGGTTTTTAACTTATAAAACATGTATATAATTTACTTCCATCATGATGTTTCATTTATTTGGATATTAATTTATAATATGAAATAATTAATTTGAAAATATATTTTTTTTCTAATATTGTTGAATTTTATGTTTTGAAAAAAATATTTTCGATGTTATAAATAAAATTTCCTCCAGAATATTTTAAGTGATATTTGTATAATATTTCTATTCGTAGAATTAAAACCCACATTATCTTAATTATACTCCACTGGGGATATTGTGTACTGATATCATACATATTCTATCTATCTATGGATTGTGATCATTTGACCAAGGAATGTACTGACATTCAAATTACTGATTCATTTTTGTTGTCAATAAATTTCTCTTGAATTAACCATTTTCCTGTAATAATTATATACTAAATTTACACAAAATTAAAATTTTATTTATCGTGTATATACGTATATCATGTATCATTTATCATTTCTAGTTTGGAATATTTGTTACCACATATTTCGTAGAAATGTGGATACCAGGGTATGGGAGTGAATATGGCATCCAAATATGCTTACTGGTTTGTTCCCAAGGAGTCCCCAATGCAACTTTACTACCTATGTGACTGGATGGGTTTTTTGTGGAAATATTTGTGTGAGTTAACATATATTAATGGTGTGGTGGACTCCTATCATAAGTTCTCCCAACAAATGATCAGTTACATAAGACAAAAATAAATTGAGGAGTAGGCCTGGATGATCCTAAATGCAATGTGTTGCTGGAGCATTTGGAAGGCACCCAGTCTGGGAAAGATGTCCCTATCATGACTATATTTGGTGGTGAGGGATATGTGGCCTTTTTTGACCATTAAAGACTCATAAATAATAAGGAGGAGGGAATGACTTATAAGAATTACATTTCCAAAATTCTTCTCTCCTACGCACCTTGATCTTCACAGATGGGCCACTTGGTGTGCATGTCCCCTCCTACCAAGGACTCAAACTCAACACTGATGGAGGTTGTGTCCATGTGGAATATGGTGGGGGGAAGGGGGAGGTGGTCCATAACTCTATTATTTTGGCATTGTATGAATTTTTCTATTTTAGTGGGTTGATGATTCTTTAAGGGAAGAGTCCATGTCTATGCTAGATGGCCTTGAGTTATGTTATTCATGAAAATTATACTTGTATTCAGTGGAGACATGCTCTAAAATAATACAGAGCTACCTCAAATTTGTTTCTTCTACTAATTGGAAAATAAACTGCCTTATTTTTTTTTGTAACTCTCTCATCTCTAATGACATTATTCTTAACCATAAGCGGTGAGAAAGAAATCATGTGTCTAGTTTCATGGTGCCCATGGATTCCCAAGATTTAACCGTCATAGAGTTTTATAACTCAGGTTCCCTTACCCCATGAGGCATTAACATAGTTATAGAAGACACCTATGGTCTTCAATTCTATAGGTTCTAATGGTAGTTTAGTCCCCCTTCCCCCTTCCACTATATTTAATAAAAATGTTTATGTTTTATTGTTTTTAAATACATATTTTTCAGGGATTAATTAGATTATTTGATAGATAAGGAATGATTATTAGCTGTAAATAAGTGTGGCTTCTGATTATAAATATCCAGAAGATGAATCAATATTATCATGAGAAGAATCAATTAACGTGAATTGGTTAAATGGGTTTATAGTGCATACCTACCCATCAGTATGAACTTTCTGGTGAACAGACCTAATGGTGGAGGTATCATGATGCTTGAGATCATTACATCCAAAAACTAAGAAATTACTTCATCATGAACTCAATTATTATTATCAATGATTTTCTTACAATGATATTATTTTTTATGAATTTCATTCTAAAATTATTCATTAAATGTAATGTGTTTAAATTTATTTACATTTTCTTATTGATAGTTACATATCAAGTTATGATATTCATGTTTTTAGTTAAATCAAGTGTTTTTTGTATTTACCTTAATATATTGATTATTCCAATAAAATTATTTATAATCAATTTTTTTTCAGTTATTTACCTTTCAATGTTTATGCTTATTGATTTGTGATAGCTTCCACACTTTTTAAACCTTATAGATAATATTAGATCAAACTTTTTTCTCATCCCCCGGAAATATAGGAAGTGTAATGAGAATGATAGTAAATTATATTCTATATGGAATAATGATATTCTCAAAAAAATAAATTTATTTTCAAATGTAATATGGGAATCATTTGTGTTTCTAGTTTACCAAGGCTGCTAATATAATTATTCATTGAGGATGTGATTACTTATATATATTATACGATTGAATTAATATAAGATATCATTATTGGGTTAATGGATTCAAGGTTATGAAAATTGGCATCATAGGATGTTTAGTTAAAACCATAGAAAAAAGATTTAATAAAATAGGGATTTAAGGTCGTAACACGTTGAAATAAATTTAGGATAAATATAGTAGAACATAGTAATGTTTTTGAAATGTATAGATTCTAGGTTTTCCTAATAATATAACCATGTATTGATACTAAAAGTGGATATGGTTTTAACAATGATGTATCTTTGGATAAGAAAACCAAAAAGTCTGAATTATTATTTTATATATCATCACCAAGTGCATAGCAATAGGCATTACTTTATATCAGGTTCCACAATCCTGAGGGATATGTTACTGATAATAATAATTTTAATTAAAACCTATTATGAAGGATTTGAATAGTTTATGAAAATTAATTACATATCCTAAAACAAAATTTCTAATAACAAAAATTATGGTTTCATGATTTAGAAATTATATAAATGATTCTGTAAAATAATTTTGCTTTATAATATGAATATTTTTGGTGAGACTTACTTTTTGGTTTTAGTCAATGGTCAAGACCCGATTGAATCATGTTAGCATTAAATATAAAGGAAAATTTAGATTCTATAAGGAACCAAGTGGTATTATGTCATGGGTGAAAGATATTAATATTATTGAGAATCATATTTCACAAATTATTTTTAATAACCAATCCCTTAAAAAATTCTTGGACTCAACAAAAAATATTAGTAAATAGTTTGATATGTTATTGATTGGGGAGACCATATAGGAAATAACTATTAACATTGATCATGCATCCATTGTGGGAATATACCCACAAAATTGTATTATAATGTAATTGGAATATGATTATTGTATAGAAAGGATGTTCATAAAGAAATTTATATATTAGGGAAAATGAATAGTATTATTCAAGGAAATAAATATCATCCTATAGATCCACTTATTTATTATTTGTCATAATTGGTGGGAACCTGAAAATTTTCATATTCAATGAAATCATATAATTTCTAACCCCTAGATTATGAAAATATATATTTTGAAATATAACAGATGATGTATTTAGGTATTGGGATTAAATAGTAAAATAGTATATTATTTTTCCAATTATAATTTTGTTATAAGAATTACGAACCATCAAAGGATGGTTTAAAATAGTATATGCATATAAGTCTTTATTAACATTAGAGTTATGGATACCATCATGGGTTTATATGTTTATATTTAATTATTATTTTAATGTCTTGAACACCAATTTTTTAAATTTTTGTGGTGGGGAAATAACATTAATAAGGATACTTTTGGAAAAAATTTATGGGCATACAACCCATTCGATTAGTATATGAAAATTCTATTTGAGAAAAAAAAAATATTACATGTATTTAATTGGGGAGTTAATAATAAAATTATTGATAAAAATTAATATTTATCTTATATTTGAATTTATAGTAAATATCTGTCATCACTGTTTTGGAAAATTATAGAAATTATATTAATATAGTATTGGATTATGGATAATACAAATTACGTGTGATAACATGTCATGTTTGGAAAGGATATTAGGCTTGATCCAACAACTGAAGGATGATAAATGTTTTGAACCTACCGCTAGCCTATGTGATGTCTTATTTAATATTTCATCATTTTAGTTAAATTCGTTGATGAATAAATATTAATGATGAACCAATAATGTAATGATATAGAATTAAAGATTTATGGATAACTTATGCTAAATATATCTGTTTTAAAAAATATTTATAGATAGGCAGAAATACTAGTCAACCAATTATGTATCATAAAATATGCTAAAAGTTAATTTTAGTTATTTATGAATAAAAAATAAAAAAATTCAAATACATTTTTTTGAATGAAATTATGAATTGTTAATTGATCAAATAATAAAAAAAAGATGAAATAATACGTATGAAAAATAAATGTATCAGTTTTTTATATCATTATATTCATATCTAGTAAAATAATTCATTAATGTTGAAATTTTTTTCCCTATTACCTCCATATCTAATGAATCCAATTGAATTTTAAATAAACATTGATTTATGGTATTGAGGTAATTAACATTCCATTTATCATTCAATTTCTTCTTATCAATGACCTGGATCAGTCTATATAATTATTTACAGTTATCATTGATATCCATATCTTCCCATTATGAATAATTTCTACTACAAAGAAACAATAATAATATTATTTCATAATAAAATTGTATTTCAATTTCTTTTATAATAATTTGATGCTTTATTAAATTCTTTTATGATGTGGGTTTAGAAAATAGGAGTTTTCAAAATAACAAACCATTGATTTAGTAGTGTAAGATAAAATTTTGGGGACACAATTTATTTATGGTAGAGACTATATAAAAAACCAAAATTATAATTGAATAATTTTTTATAAACCCTATGAGACACAAAACACCAACAATAAACAATATATGAACTATATTTAAATAAATTTATTCTTTTAGATAGCTTTTAGAACACAAATCCTCAATTATAAATGAACCAAAAATTGTTATACCATTATAACATAGATGTTAAATCGGTGTGTATAAATATTACAATTTAAATTAAAAAAAACATGGTTATATATGGGATAAGAAAATAATAATTATTTAATTTGAAATTAGTTTTTTTCTAAAAATTATTATTTTCCAAAAAGACAATTTATTCATTATTTGTGTAGATAATTTAAAATTATTTATTATAATATTCTAAATATATAGATAATAAAAATAAATTACTTTTTTAAATAATCATATCAAAATTATCTTAGGGTTAACATTTTGTAATTTTTATTGAAATAAATCGTTTTTTAATGAATATTAAAAAAATATTTATTTTTATTATAATATATTTTTTCATTTAAATAAATTACATCAACACACATCATTTTAAACTAGTTTCAAATAAAAATATTTAAATTATATTACTATTTATTTTTTTTGGGTCATTGGAATCATTTTCATATTTATTTTTTATATTAAAACAATCTATACTTATGAGAATTTTTTATTTTATAACGAGCATTTTCATTATTCCTACTAGTATAATTTTATGTTGGATTCATCAATTTATGTGAATTAAATTTTCATAAATGGATTCCATATTTGGAATAATCATAATTTATATTTTTATAATATGATCGAATTAAATTTTAACCATTGTGAATTTTAAATGTAGTATATATTTTTTATTGTGGTTGCGGTAAAAACTGGTTTACTGAGGGTTAGAGTTAGAAGATAAAATAAAAATTGATCTAATAACTGGCCCCGAAAATATTTTATGGCCATATATCAACCTTTTTTTCCTCTAATGATCTATAATTTTACATTTTTGAGTCTTTTAAAAATGAAAATATGTTTTGTTTAATTTCTTCTTTACGGAAAGTTCATGTTTGTGCTCTTCCCACTTATAAGAAGTTAAAACTCTTGTCCCATATTAAAAAATTTAATTTCATTTGTATTGTCCCATAAATAATAAAATAAATTCCTTAATCCCATCTCAACATCATAAATAACTTGGATTAACTATAATTCTATCTTAGGATGTATTTTATTGAAAACCTAAAAAGGTCGTCTCAACAAGGGGTATATTTATTAAAAGTGTATTTTTTAAATGTTTCATGAACCAAATATTTAAAATATTATTAAAACATGAATATATAATATCATTATTATATAACAAATAATTATATTTTATTATGTTATAGTAATGACCAATATCCATATCATATTCCATTAAAATGGGAGTGAAACCGTCAATCATGTGTATGGCAGACTACCTACTCTCAAATCTATATAATTCATTTTCCATCACCAGAATAAAAGAATAGATATAATTATTGATTTAAGAAATTTATATTATATTAATGATAATTTAATAATTATATAATTATAATAAAATATATTCCTTTTTTACTTTCCATTTCATTTAAAATATCGTAACATCACTCGTGTGTACTGTGAACTACCAACTAACATAGCAATTTGATACTTTTTTCGCATCATCATTTCATGGAAGGTTATATTGATAAATTTAATGAATATTTATGATATATCAGAAATTATATTTATTATTTTATGTTAATATATCTTATAATTACTCACCCTTTCTCCCATTAAGTGAATGATCTCGTCGCTCGTGTGTATGTATGACATAATGTCTATACAAAGCAATGAAATTAATTTTCAATGATTGAATTTAAATACTGATATTAAAAATAAATTCAATGAGTAAATATAGTATTTATAAAATTTATATATAAATACATATGGTGGTTCTATATTATATACCCAATAAAAATAACCTTCAAGAAAATTCAAGAATGTGAAAAGAAGATAATTAAAATATTAAACAAGGAAATGAATGTAATATTATTAGTAAACATGTGTGAAAAGATATATGTAGATCATATATGATATTATAAATATGAATATTTTTCTTCTATAAATTAATAAAATTCTAAAAACTATTATACTTGAGACTAAATCGTGGTCAACAAAAAGGAATCATGTTGTAATATATTTCATCTCAATATAATTTTATTGAAACAAATTGTGATGTTATACAAATAATTCCATTTATATAGTGTATATACTTCCCCTTTTAAATTGAATATATTGATTTTGTAATAATTCACGGTATTTTAATTTTAATATTTTTATTATCTCTTAAAAAGGGAATATTACATAATACTTACCAAGTGGTAATGAATTTTTTTAATGAGATCATATTTTGATACATTTCATTCATATAATATTGGTTGAATGGAATGTGTTTTAATTTATTTACATTTAAATATTGATGATTCCTTTTCAATATATCATTTTTATGTTGTTGATTAAATTAAATTAGTTTCCAGTTATTTACCTTTACATATTTATTATGATAGTAAAATTATTTAAATATAACATGTGTTAAGTTATTTTACCTTTCATGATTTTACTTATTGAATAATGATAGAAAACAATGTAATTAACCCTTACTGAGTATATGAGATCACCATTATTTTGTTTACTTACTATAAATTCCAGGTGTGTACTTAGAGTTATATGGATGCATATTCCAGTGATAAAAATATTATTATTGAAAAACATTTTATTTTTTGTTCTAAAATATATTATTTGAATCATGCATATATCTAGTTTAACAAGACCAATAAACTATTAGGTCCTTTGAGATTGATCCCATCCATCTTATGAAAATATAATAAAGTAAGACACTACCTCCAGGTTATTGGATTCATGGTCATTACATAATATACTATATTAGGTAAGATTAATTAACTCATATTTTTCATTTATATTAGTTAAAAAATGAGATAAAGAATAATTTGTATGAAATATTCTTCTCAGCATACTAGAAGTCATATTTTATTCCAGAAGTGTACCTTTTATAGTTTCATTTCTATAATACAATTTCCATAAATAATTCTAAAAGATGGTTATGCAAATATCTTATAAAGTTAGATTAAAAATGAAACCCTAATTCTAATATGATTTATTCTATGATACCATAATATGATACTATTGTTAAATTATGATAGAATTTTTTCTACATAAGACTCATTTATTATAATAATTTTTTAGATGGTCTTTTTTCTATTAGTTTCTATTTCAAAATTAGTTATATATTTAATTATCTAATTGTGTCATAATATATTGAAATCCTTAATAATTATTCAAATTGATCATGTGAATTAACTAAATCATATTCCATTGAAGTTTCAAACCTTATGTAATGTTTGTGATACTATTTTTTTCCTTAGGTTAATACTGAATAACTACCCAACTTAAATTTTTTAGTGCTATTATACTGAGGTGAATCTATCTGAGTGCCTACAACCACATATTTGTATCTATATTGAAATTTCACTATTAGGATTCCACATACATTCTACATTAACAAAATTTATGGTTATTATTGCCTTCTCAGACTTATACATGATGTTTTTGTTAATATTATATTATATTTATACACAAAAACTAAACCCTACTATAATAATTATTAAGGTTCCCTAAACCTTCACACATGGGGTCTGTGCGAAAAATATATTATATAAACATATTCATCAATAATTGGTGAGATTAAACAAGATAAAAATATATATATAACACATAAATAATTTAAATTTATAATTACATCTCACAATAATGTCAAAATAATGAAATCTAAATGATTATTATCTATAGAAATTATGTACATAAATCACTTATTTTTTAATGATATTAATTGTTTTTGATAATAAACCTCTGAAAAAACCCTTATAGAATTATCATATGTTATATTTATCTTCCTAACATAGTGAATATAATCATAATAAGGGTTTAACTTAGTCAATAATCAATGGAATAAAATATAAATGAGTATGAAAGGTGTTGGATAAAAAGAATGAGAGAATACTTATAAAATAGAGAAATACTTAATTAAAATTGAACGTGACAATAAGATATGTATATAGGCTTGATGTATAAGAATATATCATATAATGATCTAATATATACTATGAAATATGAATGTGGATGCTTGAGACAAAAATAAAATATCTATGATGAATAACACGAGAATATCAAATCAAAATGAGGAACAATAATAACAATTGGAAATCATAAATTATGTTCAGGTTAGAGACCATGACTATCAAGACATATAGGATTAAGAGTCCCTAAATGTTTTCTATTGTGGACCTAAAACCCTTTACTATTTCCATAAAAATTCCTCTAATTAGATGAAGAAATCTATATATATGTTTTTTAAAAGAAAATGAAAAATTATTAATTCAAACATCACTTTAATTATCCCATGGAAAACATATGTGTTTTTTTATAAAAATCCTTATAATATCATTATAGACCATAAAAATGAAAAAGTTTGATTGTAACTTAATTAATATATCCTTAATGAAGTATATGAATGAAAAAAGGATAACAAAATTGATTAAAAACACATTATTATGATCACTGATAAAACAACATTGCTAAATAAAAATAACATCACTTTTGTTTCTATCATATATTATAAAGAACCAATAGAGGGAAAATATGTTTTGTAACATTTTCAAATGGTATCTCTTAAATTGATATCAATGATTTATTTAGCTTATAAAAATAGTTAATCACAATAAAGATTACACTATAAGGTAAATTAATGGGATATCCATGAAATATATATCTTTAGAATAGTCCCTAGGTTTATTATATATATAATTAATTTGAATCCATTGTAATATTTTTATAAAAAAATCAACTATATATTGAAAAGAAATAGTTACATACAACATTAATTTTTTTTAAAAAGTGATGTGAAGTCATTTTAAAAACCATTTCCCTTAATAAAATATTTAATATTGTACCATTTATAATATTTAATGTCCATTTAAGAAAAAACTGAAATTGGATTATAAGATAAAAAGATGATCAAAATTTGAAATTCCTTATTAGATTCTAAAATATATTCACTAAAAACAATTGATAAATAATTTTTAGGAAAAATATAAATTTACCATAATCATTATAAATAAATTTTAAAAATTTAAGAGTAGTTTTTTTGGAAACCATAAAATAATTGAAAGGAATATTTGTGAAGAAGAGTGTATATAAATGAAAAATGGGAGTTTATGTGGGAAATAAAAAATATTTATTCATTTCAAATTTTAATTGAAAATATCCCAAATATAAACCCATGATTTTCATAAATTCATATTACATCATTTTAGATGAATATTCATTGCATTACAAAAACACAAGCATGAGGACTGTAATAGTTTTTTGTCTCCAGAATCATGGGGACTAATATTCTAATCTATTGAATGTTTTTAAATTTTTCCCAAAAATATATTCCCATTTATTCCTATTAATATACATACTATATATAAGGCTATTATTAATAACATGGGGAATGTTAACATAATAAAGGGTAATCTCATATGCTTAGTGAGGGTAAACATAATAGATATCAATCTTCAATCGTATGAAAGAATTAGATAAACATAAGTGTATGTGATAAAGAATATGGAAAATAATGTTCATGAACAACAAGTAATAGATCATAAGCCTATGTCATGGTATAAATATTGATACTTCGTAAGACATGATTCATAATGGAATCAATGAATATAATCCATAAGAGCATTATATTGGCATAAGACATAGATTTTTGACATATATATATATATATATTACATGGATGTATTATGTCAAGTAAAACCACAAAGATATTCATAATTTGTTAGTCTTGTGATAACCACATTTTGACATACCTGGGGTTTGGGATAACCTCTCATATACCTATTTTTCGGTCATAGGCTAATCACTAGTGTACACTTCTTTTGGGGATTGGTCTAACAATTAATCTACCCATCTTTTAAGGCTTGGTTTGATAACATATATACCCTTTGAGATCATAGTACAATTATCATTACCCAATGTAGTAGATAAATATTTTGGTCCCACCTATCACAAAATAAAATACATGCATAAGTTTTCCACAATATTGTAAAATATTCATCATTTCATAACAAATGAAATTAAAAGGGTTTTGTAAACATTTTATCATATCTTAACATAGGAAAATGATACAGGTTTCATTATTATTTCATCATATCATTATAGAATAAACCATGAGAATTATCAGGTATCATATGTATTACATCAAGGTATCAACGATGAATGAAAATTATTTTTCATGAACATCTTTTAATCTTAATTCATTGATGGAAATAATGATAATTATACCATAGGTTTATATCCCTAATAAAGAAAAAATACCATCAAAGGATGTCCTCTCAGATGAATATAATTTTGAATGGTTACTCAAGACAAATCATGATGAAAATAAATTTCCATTGAAAATCAATTTAAAAATTAAAAAAAATTTTGAAAATCATTTTATTTGAAAATATCAATTAAAATTTATAAAGGAACTAGTATTTTTTCCTGTTAAATTGAAAGAGATTTAAATTTTGAGTACTATATAATATAGTAGGATGGTAAGAAGAACATACCTTGGATTATAATAATAAAATATATTGGATTAAAAATATATTCAATGGGTGAATGTTAGAAGAAAATCTGTTTAATTATCAAATGGAATACCTTTTTCTAAAAAAATCCTCCAATTTTCGCTCAATTTATTACAAACATCCAAAAAACATTACTAATTCCATTATTTAGTCTTGTAATTCCACAATGGAAGTCCTCAAAATCATCCATGAATTAGGAGAAATATTAATTTAAAATAATATATATAACTTTTTGAACAAATTAAAATGAATTGCTTGATGTGGTAATATATGATATGTTGTACAAATAAATATTAGTGAAGTAATGTAGGATTTCCCCAAAAATACATAGTATGAAAATAAAAAAATGATAGATATAATTTTCATCAAGATTGTGTGCTTCCTCATAGAATAAAAAGATAAATTCTACATATATTTTCAGAATCCTAACATATCAAGAGGAACTAAGACTGAGATGTAGACTGTATGAACTATACTATGTACCTCTTTCCAATGTAGCTCCTGTCAAAGTAATGAACAACTAAATACTCTTCTTATATATTATCTTCATGTTGCATCATTAAATGCAAATATTTCTAAAATATAAAATGAAAAAAATTACAGGAGACAATATATTCTGAATGGCATGAATATAAACATGATCTAACACTACTATAATAAAAGAAAATAAAACTGAATCTAATAAAAAAACATATAACTCATCCAAATAGAGTCATTTGAAACCACATCAAATGTAATTCATTTAGAATTCTTATAATAAAAATCAAACCAAAAAATTTAACTATAAAATTTGAAGAGAAAATCTGTATCACATGAAATAATTATTCCAATAATACCAATCATCTAACATGTAGATGGATTAAAAAAATTCAAACTATAGAATCAAGAAATTCAAAATTATCATGGATCTATTTATTTTGAAAACCCTATAACACGACTAAAAATGAATCTGAACATATAATATATTGAAAATAAATGAACCTTTTCATCAAAATTGTATATATGTACTAAAATATGCATATATCATTCCAATTTGAATATTAAATACCCAAAAATGTAATAATCTAAGAAATTCAGTAATACCTTACAACACATTATTGTAGTGTACAATATCATAATTAAATAATCAATAAATTATAAAGAAAATATAAAAGAATAGTATGAATCTGTACGATATTAAAATGAAAATTACATAAAAATATCTACCAATATTATAAATGTTTAAAATTCTGTAACTAAATGGACATAGATATATGGAAAGTATACATACTCTAATATGAATTAAATTATATAATTTATGTTTTCTAGTGTAGAAATTAAGTATTTATTAAACACTAATGTAGTGAATAGTCATTCAGAAGTACCTATTCCAAATTTAATTACCCACCATGTTTTTCTAAAATTCTAACAAAACAACCATTTAAAAAATATAGTAAATAAAAATTTAAAGTACAGTTAACTGTTTGGTAGAGAATAGTGAACAAAATTAATATATTGAATTTATAGTGTGGAATATAAAATGTTCTTTTTATATGGTGGCGAACTTAATGATATATTAACAAGGATTCATTACCATGCTAGAAGTGTGAGTATATCATCACTTATTTTATCATCATCATAATGTAGGAAGTTACTATTACAAATTTATGATCATCTTTTTGTACACTCGATTAATCCAGATTTGTACCATCACATCCTTTTTTGAGGTCACCAAATAGTTCAAAATCATATAGAAAATTATGTTTCACATATATATTATATTATTAGTAAGGTATGGCTCTATAAAATTAATTTATAATATATGTTTTAGTGTAATAATATATGTAACATAAATGCCTAAGTAAATTATTTTTTAGCAACATTAAATTTTACTAGATATTATAATTTTCTATTTAAGTTATTACACTAGAAGGATACATGTCAAAAATTTATGGCTATTCATTTTTTGTGCTTGTTAATATAACATGGTCAATAAACATCATAACAAAATATAAGGAAAATTGTTAGTCTAAGTATGACTCTCAAGAGTAGGTGAATTGAGTTCCTATATTTTTTTTTGTTAAAACGTTTACTTAAAATATTCCCTCATTTAAAAATGAAACATGACAGTTAATCATGGTAATAAATTTATAATAGTTTGACTATTTAAATATATTCTTAGAAGATTGATTAATTCTCAGAAGTATCTATATGAGATATTTTTTCAACTTTTTAAACTACTCTGAAAAGGAAAAATAGTTGTAACTACTATCAAATACTAAATATCAATGTAAAATTTAGTTTTCTAAAATATAAATTAAAAAATAGAAAGACAAAATAGAGACACACATTGGATAAAACAAGTAGTTCAGTCTCAAGATATGACCTAATCCAGTCCTCTTGGTGATCACCTGCCACCGTGAAATATATAAAATTCATTGATCCCCACTCTGGATCAGGGTTCACAATAGTATTAATGACTGTCTAGGTCACAAGGAATCTTCTATTGTTATTCATGGGAAACCAAACAACCAGGTAACACATGAACTCTTCCACTATTATACATGGGTACACAAAGTGTAATAAGATATTTTAGTGAGGATATATTGTATCCTCTAGTTTAATGTTGGATATAGTGTGTGTTTTAATACATATACACACACTGTTCGAAAACTAATAAAAACAATACACATCTGATCCAAGATGATGAAAACGGTAATAAATGATCAGAGTGTTGTTATAAGTAGATATGGACTTTTAGGATGTAGCAACTGTGTTTTTTGAACCCTCTTGTGAAAATAGATTATCGTGAGTGTGGTTCTCTAGTTTCATGTTCCATGATATGTGTATTGTAGCTAATTTTATTCTTAGAGATTGTATTGGAAGGTTATGATCTATATCGGTTTATCCACCCATAATCAAGAGTTCTTTGTTTTTTCTTTAGTCTAATGAAATTATCTTTTCTTTTATGCGATCCACAGCTCGAATTTGGAATGTACTCCTTCCTCCAGTACTACACTTTTTTTTGTATTTCAGGTGCATGTGTTGGAACTGACAGTAAGTTGATCACTACACCTTATACTAAGTACTTTGTTCTGACAAAAATGTATAATAACAATAAATATATCAGTGTAATTAAATGACTCAAATATGATCGTTATAAATTACATTAAAATTTAACTAAAAATACTAAAAATTGTTATATATGGAATGGTGTCAGAGCTTTTCTTGAAACAGTGTCACTGGAAACAATGTATTATCCTTTTCTTGTGAGCGGTGAGATAATCACAGGGATATAGTCACCCTTCCATAGTTTCATTGATATCTAGAACAGGTAGCACATATGTGTTGTCAGGATCATGGTGTTTCTGGTAACAATGTATAGTCCTTTTGTCAAAATTTCTGTATGATGTATTGTTATGATTTCTTGGGGGTGGTAGCAAGGAACCATTGTCACATGATTTATGAAAACTAAAACAGGTTATAGTGTCAAATTCATGGTGTCTGGAATACATGGTTTGAGTCACGCAATAGTGGTTACACTATCTGAGTTATGATGTTAGTGACTTTTCCAAAATCTGAAAATTGTGGAAGACTTATTGTTTCTAAATCTGTAATGCCCTGACCCTAGTTACTCAGAGTCAATGAATTTTTTTAATAAATTGTCATGATTACAAGGAATCCCGTCCCAAAGGGCTAATCAGTTTAGCAGTTTGGGAAAATAGAATACATATATGATCCTTAGATTACAATTTATGAAATAAAACACAACAAAAATAATATTTTTAGAGAAACATTATTCTAGAAGCTTAGCCGTTCATATTAATCATAACACACTTCTTTTCATCCTTGAAAAAATAATACATAAGAAAGGGTTGAGCTCAGATGCTCAGTAAGGATATCAATATAGTAGAAACTATTATAAATAAGCATAAAAATTTAAGAAAATGTATATGACTAAAACACAAGCCGTTTAAACATAAAATTAAGAATAATATGGAAAATATAAATCAAATAATCATATTTCCTTATTCATATATATATTATACTAGTCAAATAATCACATCTAATATCATTAGTAGATTTTATAATGATTGAATGCATAATATTGGACATCATAACCACATATTCAAGGATTCCTTCTAATACTACAAATAAAAATATTGTTAAGGCCTTGTGCCAAGATACTAATTTGTCTCATGAGACCTACCGATTCATCTAGGAGCTATAGTGGGTTCCGCCCATAACTTACTATGTACAATGCATTCCTCATATGAAAGCATTGAAAAATAAAATAAACATTCATAATAAAACTAGCATTCAAATGTCAATAATATAACCATAAACCATGAAATGTATAAAAAAGAGTACATCCACAGCCAAACGTATCATAACCCATTAAATAAAATATGGAATATTTTATTACTATAAATCAACCTCAATCAAGAATAATATCTTGTAAAGGATGTTGACATAGTTTAAAATGATCAGTAAAAATCATTGAGAGAAATATCCATTTTTGTGAAATCAATTAAAATTCACACATTTATAAAGGAATTAAATTAAAATAGATTTTGGATTCAATGTTTCCCATAACACTTCGAAACTTTTGAATGCATTTAACATTTTAAAATAATAATTTTTATATTAATAAATCCTTTAAATAATTTCTAAAAAATGGAGCATAATTAAAATGATTTAAAATAAATAAATCATTCAAACATTTAAAATGCTAATATTGATAAAGAGTACCTTCCACAAAGCCTTAAAATATTCATTTTGAAAACATTTTTATGAAACATGTACATGGATGATCAAAATGTCCCAATAAATACTTGCACATAAACTATCTCGGATAACAATGAGATTGAGGAATTAACCATTACATTATACTTTCCTTTAGTCGAGGGTATGTTTAACCTCATGTATAATGACCATATTATGTTATTAACTTAAACTATAACCATATTAATATTTATGGTAACATATATGATTTATTTATTACTTTATACTACCCATTTTATAATAACTTCCAGGTTAAAGTAACATTTCGGGTAATAATCGCTTTCTTTATCATCTGTGTTTTAACATGTTATTATTGATTATATCACTTAAATAATGGTTAACATACTTCCAGAATATAAAACATGATTTATATATCTTATATATTCAGAATATAAATATGTATAATATATAGATATATGAAATCGAAATACCTTTCATGGAGAGGGTAGTCAGTACGTACACATGAACGTTGTTTCAGTTTTATTATCGTATAGTGTGGAAGTAAGTAAACAATATATATACACACATAAATATATATTATTCTAGTAGAGATATTATTTCATATACCTCATAATTAATCAATGTATTTATTTTTAAAATAATTTTTGAATGGTGATCATTGAAGATGAATCTCATCACGTCCTGGAGACAGTAAGCCATACGTACGCACGAGCGACAATATCATTCTATTGATGGTTAAATGGTGTTTAATTGGAGGGTATATTACATATACAGAGTCATTAACATGTTTTATTCATTATTTAAATTTATTATACTCATTATTATACTTATCAAAATAATGTATTGTTGAATAACAAACTACACCACGATGTGGAGACGGTAAGATGTACCTATACAAGTATGGTGACTTTGTCATTCATAGGATTAATATAATAATTAATATGGTTTTATCATATTTATAATAAATTCTATGTTTCTATTAGATACTGGAGTTATTATTTATATATGCTAACAACATAGAAAGAGGAAGTAGAATAAGAAAGGAACATTGAATGTGTTGATGGAATAACTACCTCTTCTTTGGGTGCTTCCTTTTGATTTGAACAAAATGGCTTCATAAGTTGGATTTCTGATACAATTAAGCCCTCTAGGATGAATTGAGGGTAGTTGGGAGAATATTTGAGTAGGGTTTCGCCAAGCCTAATTGGATTTGGAGGTTTTAAATTAAGAGAAGGTGAAGTACCCTTTTATAAGAGAGCTGACGGTCACTTTAGGAAAATCATGGAATATTATTTTATCATAAAAACATTTTCTATTTCTAATGGATAAAAATGGATTTATTTGGAGGATATAGTGGGGAAGGGTCCAAATCCTTCCAAATATTCGGTTTCAGACAATTTTACGTCACCATATTAACCTTATCTTTTAGATTTAACCCTTAGTTAAATCGTTTAACTTTTACCATGTCTTCTTGTATTATTATAATAAATGGGTAATAAAATAACCATAAAATTCCATGAGAACATCATGTGGTTCATTAATTTCATATTTATCATTATATATGTCCTTTGTCCGAACCTTGTATTTTTAAAAATATTATATCTTTTAGTAATATAGTATTTGTTTTAAAAACTCATTTATGTCAATTGTGACTCTATTTAGTAATTGAATTTTGTTAATTTCATAAAAACTTGATGACTTTGAAAAAGATATATTGAATCAACTCTAAAATGTCATATTCACTTTGAAAATTAGTTTATGGATTCAAAAGTTTCAATTTAATATATTTTAATATTTATAATATGTATTATTTTAATATTTCATTAAGTAGGTAATTACTACATCATCAATGTGTCACAAAAGTTTTTTATTATTTTATGTCTAAAAAATACAAATAAAATATCATGAGGTATTAAATCATTTTAGATTTCTAATGAATATTTATAGTCTAATTTATCTTATGTGTAACCCTATACTAAAAATGATTAGGTTATTAAACATTGAATTTAACACAATAAACTCTTCTTTAAATAAAATATAATAAATGTCCTAATCTTGCCCAAATGGATCAAAATGATCTCAATTTTGTCCGAAGTATTATTTTGGCTGAAATAAACTTATCCGATAGAATAAGGACATGTTTTAGGGTAATTTTAATATTATTTTTAACTTTAATTACTTTAATTACTTATAACCGCGGTAAATATTATTCAAAAGTTACTATTCATCAAAAATTATTTTCATCGTATTGAACAAAATTTTACTTACTCTTGTCTACCATTTATTATGGATTTTTTAAATTCAATTATTAGAAGTGGTAATGTTTCATTTTATGAAAATTTTCAAATGTTCTTAGAAGGTTATAAAAGATGTTAAAAAAGTTCGATAAAACTTTATATATGTAATATTATTATAAAACGAATTAATTAAAGAAATTGTAATAATATATTTATTATGTATCTATTTTTACATTAATATAAATTTTTAATTAAAAATAATTATTTAAATGAAAATGTCGGGTTTTACCTATAATGTAGTGTTTTTCACTATTCATCAAAAATTGAATGTTTTCAGAAAAATACCAAAAATTCTCCCAAAGATAAATTTATATTAAAAAAAAATGAAGTATATTTTACAAAATTCAATACATATATGTTTCATATATTAATTTAAAAGTTATTCCCATTATCAAAACCAGAAAGTGGGTCTTTATAAGTAAAAACTATCAATAGATTGACATGTGTTTATGTCTAATTTAACTGTGAATTTACTTACAATGACCTAAATTATATTAAATGATAGAAATATAATCTAATTATACATTAAACCACTCAAATTAATAATTCAACACTTCAAATTATGTCGATTAAAAATGTTGTTTTCAATTAAAATTTAGTATTTTTTATTATTTATCAAAATTTGAAAGTTATCAGAAATGTACAAAAATATATCCAAACTAAATTTTTATGTTCCGATTTTAAAGAATAATTTATCTTACTTAAATTGAATATATAAAATTGTTAAATATTGTATTTAAAAATTGTTCTCCATTAAAAGGAGGTAAAATTGTATTTTTTTAAAAAATACTTCTTTTTCTGAAAAATTGATTTTGTTCATATATTATGCATAAGAAACAAATAATATTGATGTTAATATTATATAGAGTATATAAAATTGAAGATTCTGTTAATACTATTCATAACCACTTTTTGAACGGCTAGTTTGGTTAGTCGTAGTATGCTCCAAAATAGTGTTGCGTGTAGCGCAAGCTATTGAATTACATTAAAGAGATAATGTACTATGAAATATTGGGGTGTTACATTCTCAAATCATTAAATAAATTGAATCCTCTCAATTTGACATTTTTTCGAAAATAAAATGTTAAAAATAGAAAATATATTTGTGGAAAACTCATATAAAAAATTGGGTTAAAAAAGTTTAGTCTTAATAAGAGAGATAGTGAAATGAAAAAGTCACCACCAAATTTAGATTTTGAATAAAATAACACTGGTGGAAATTATAATTGAAGTAAAAATTTTCATATTTATAAGGAGTGATTGAGGTCGTCAATAAAAAACAAGTTAATGGATCATTGTGGGCTTTAAAGACATAAATCTATGATGATTTAAAATATAATCAGTTCAAAAAATCATATGGTATTATGATAAAATATTTTTGGTTTTATGATCCTTTACCTAATGTTTAAGAATTAATTTATTTATATAATAAGAAAAAAGAATATTTGACAAATAGAGACCCATCATTAAACTGATTTCTTCTACAAACTCATCTTAGAACTCAAAAAGATAATCAAACAAAAAAATTATATTTATCCTAATTGTATAGGGTTCTATTTTTTTTTATAATTCATCTATAAGAAAATTTAAAAACCTATGTTATACAGAATAGAACATCATGTAGGCCAATGGTGGGTTATTCACCCTTGTCACCCTTCGGTTGCGGGGTTGAAGTCTTGCATGCTTGCAAAACACGATGGGTTGTCGCCCGACCTCCAAGTTGTCCTTTTTATAACAATCCAAAAATAATCATAAGAAATATTTTAAACATAAACAGTAGTATTGAATGTCTAACTTAAATAATTACTAAATTTAGACTTTTCCAAAATAGGTATTTCTAAACACATACTCCAGAATTTATAAGGAAGGTAAACATATAGAAGATCTCTTTTTTCCATGTAATAACATTTGAATACCTTCATTATTTATTCTTTTAAAACATGGTAACACACTTAATTACAATAAAACCTTATTGATTACATTCATTCTATTTTATTCATTAAAGAATAATAGATATAATATTTATAACAAAAAATGTTGCGAACACCAACAATGATAGAATAAAAAACAATTAATTAGTTCATCGTAGTCATGAATATCCATTATAATTTTTCCAAATCAATCATATCTTATTTTGAAATCAGTATCTTAGTTTTAGAAACATATTAATGGTTTTATTTTCCCCAACCATATATTTTCCAAAATGATTATCCTAAAACTGTATCACTTTACTTGGTACTATAAAATCTCAAATCCATAATGAAAATATACTACAATATAATCCTTATATACTTTATAGTTATTATAACATTTACATAATTAATACAGTACTCAAATGACATAATTCATTAATAAAAACATAACAATAGTAATCATTCCTTTTCATCTCCAGAAGTATCAAAACATGATTATTATCCAATTGCATCATTTAGGGTATACTCTGATGATTGAGACATTGATTCATGTAGTTTCACAACTCCTTCTAGATGAAACAATGTATATTTGATTCCTTTTTCTTCCGCTTGTAATAAAAAACATGGTGTCCTTTTACCCCACACTTATAACATACTCACATTCCTTTCAAGCACTTCCCAGGACGATTCTTTCCACAATTATCACATATAGGAAAATCCTTCTTTCCCTTATTCCCTTTATCCATATTTTTCTCTACAATCCTCTTCTTCTCTAGCTTACCATCGAAGACATATGACTCAGATAATTCTATATTTATCTTATTAACACATTATATTATTTTATCATATGATGATAATACATGGGAGACTATTTATCTTCTAAATTTTGGCTTAAGACTATGATGGATATGATCCTTCTTACACTTTGGATCATGCTTATTGCTGGAGTTTTTTCATTACTCCTACTGGGTGACATTTCTAAGATAATAAATACAGTAGGTTAGATGATATCATAATGTATAATCTATAAACTAGAAAAATCCTCAAAATTAATTGAATATTTTCACACATCTAGTCTCATAATCATAAAAATGGTATCTCTGTTGAAATATTTACTCATAAATCCTTAATAATGGTTTTAATGGAAATTTGAATTATCATAATCATATCCCTCGGTAGTGTCGTAACCAAGAGTGAAGCAAGGCCCATTTTCGTGCACCATTTCACGTTAGAGTCTATCTCAAAGTGGGGGTTTTTGGTGTTTACCCCTAGATACATCTGTGCTAGAGACGCCTCTACCTGCTTGTATCTAGAAAAGTATGTATTACTTGGAAAATTCAAAAAATCTCTAAATTACAAAAATTCAAGGATGTTAATCTATACCAATCCTTAATTTTTATCATAGGATAATGTTCTATAATCAGAGTTTATCTAAATCTATTCCAAATTTGATGCTAAACATCTGTTAATATCAACTGTAATGCCCAGAACCTAGTTACCCAGAGTCGGTGCATTATTTTAATACATTGGCATGATTACAAGGAATCATGTCCCAAAGGACAGATCAGTTTAGCAGTCCTGGAAAATTAAATACATATATGAACGTTACATTACTATTCAGAAAATAAAACAAAAAATAATCCTTTGAGAACACCATTATTCCCTAATATTATCCCTGCAAATCAATAATAATACACTTCTTTATATACTGGGAAAAATAAAACATAAGAAATAGGTGAGATCAGATGCTCAGTGAGAATAACAATATAGCAGAAACTATCATAAATAAGCACAATATTTAAGGGAATTTTGAAGCCTAAAATACACGACATTTAAACATTAACATCAACATAATATGGGAAAGATAAATCAAATAATTCCATTTATATATTCACATGGATATTCTACTTGTCTAATAATCACATGTAATATCAATAACTAATTTAATTATGATGGAATGCCTAATACCTGACATCATAATCACATAGTCATGGCCTTGTTCCAAGACTTCAAATAATTTTTTTTCAAGGCCTCATTCCAAGACACTAATTTGTCTCATGAGACCTACCAATCCATCACGGAGCTATAAAGGGAAGCACTGATTACTTACTATGTCAAATGTATTTATCATATGAAAATGTTGGAACATAACATAAACATTCGTATAAAACTAGCATAAAAAATTTCAATACTTTAACCATAAACCATAAATGGTGTAAAAAATAGCACTTCCACAGTAAAACATATCATAACTCATTCAATAAAATATGGAAAATTGTATTAAAATAAATCAACCTCAATCAAGAATAATATCTAATAAAGGGTGTTGACATAGTTGAAAATGATCAGTTATACTCTTTGAGAGAATTATCCTTTTCTCATAAGTCATTTAAAACACACACATTTATAAAGGAAGACATTTAAAAGAGATTTTTTAATCAAAGTGTCCCATACCACTTTGTAACTTTTTAATGGAATTAACATTTGAAAACAATTGTGTCCATATAAATAAATCCTTAAAATAATTTTTGAAACATATACATTAATTAAAACGATTTAAAAAAATAAATCATTAAAATATATAAAATTGTGATGATGATAAAGATTACCTTCCACAAATTCATAATATTTTAATTTTGAAAATATTTTTAGAGAACATGGACATGGATTATAAAATTTCCCAGTAAATACATACACATAAATAATCTCGTATAATAAAGAGATTGAGGGATTAACCTTTACCTTGTACTTTCCTTTTGTTGCCGATATGTTTAACCTCTTGTATAATGACCATAATATGTATTTTAAATTTAAATATAACCATATTAATATTTATTATATAATATATGATTCATTTATTACTTTATACTACCCATTTAAAAATATTTTTCATATTAAATTAACATTTTTGTTAATAATCGCTTTCTTTTTCGTATGTGTTTTAACTTGTTATTCAACATATTATCAGTTTGATCGTGATTTATATATTTACATAATATAAAACATTATTTATATATCATATATATTCATAATGTAATTTTTTATAAAAAATAGATATATGTAATGGAAACACTGTTCATGGAGATGGTAGTCCGTACGTACGCATGAACACTGCTTCTGTTTTCTTATCGTATAGTATGGAAGTTAGTAAAAAAATTATATTTACCTTTATATATATATATATTATTCCAGTAGTGATATTATTTCATATATCTCATATTTAATCAATATATTTTTTTTAATAATTCTTGAAGGGTGATCATTGATGATGAATCTTATCACATCATGGAGATGGTAAGCCATACATACGCACAAGTGAAAATATCATTCTATTGATGGTGATATGGTGATTAATTGGATGTTATATTGCACATAAAGAATAATTACCATGTTATATCCATTATTTAAATTAATTTTACTCATTATTATACCCATTTAAATAATGTAGTGTTGAATAATAGACTACACCATGACGGGGAGACGGTAAGTCGTACATACACATGTATGGTAATTTTTTCATTCATAGGATGGATAGAATAATGAATATGGATGTACCATATTTTTAATAACATATAAGAATGTATAAGTTAATGGAGTTATTATTTTACTATGATAACAACAAATAAAGAGGTAGTATAAGAAGAAAAGAACATTGAAAGAGGTGATGGAATAATTACCTCTTCTTAGGATTCTTCTTTTTTGATTTGAACAAAAGGGGTCCATATGATGGATTTATGATAAAATTAAGGACTATAGGTTAAATTGAGGGTAGTTGGGAGAATACTTGAGATGGTTTTGGTGGACCCAAATACATTTGGATGTATGAAATTAAGAGAAGGATAAGTACCCTTTTATAAGAGAGGTGTGGGTCACTTTAGGAAAATCATGGAATATTATTTCATTATAAATATATTTTCTTTTTATAATCGATAAAAAGGGATTTGTTTCATGGATAAGGTGGGGATGGGTCTAAATC
The DNA here is from genome assembly GCA_963277665.1 of Viscum album. Classification (NCBI taxonomy): domain Eukaryota; kingdom Viridiplantae; phylum Streptophyta; class Magnoliopsida; order Santalales; family Viscaceae; genus Viscum; species Viscum album. Next base: position 1,257,384,794 of record OY728134.1, read on the forward strand.
CTCTCAACCAATAGGTTTTGTAAAATTCTAGGTCACCATATTAACCTTGTCTTTTATATTTAACACTTAGTTAAATAGTTTAACATTTACCATATTTTATTGTATTATTATAGTAAATGGTTAATGGACATACAATAAAATGCTATGATAACCTCATGTGATTCATTAATAACATATCTATCATTATATAAGTCTTTTTTCAGAATCATATATTTTTAGGAATATTATATCATTTAATAATATTTTATTTGTTTTAAAAACTCATTTATGTCAATTTTGGCACTAGTTAGTAATTAATTTTTACAAAAGTCAAAAAACATGATGTCCTATAAAAAATTACATTTAATCATCCCTAACTTTCCATATTCACCTATTAAATTAGTTCATGGATTCAAAAGTTTCAATTTACATTTATTTTCATATTTATATAAGAAATTATTTTAATATTTCATTAAGAAGGTAATTACTACAGAATCCTTGTGTCACAAATAATTTTAATTATCTGATGTCTAAAAATTATAAATAAAATACCATGATGTCGGAAATATTTTTATATTTATAATGAATATTTATAGTCTAATTTATCTTATGTGTAACCCAATATTCAGAATGGTTTATTTATTAAAATTTGAATTTAACACTTTAAACCATTTTTTAAATAAAATATAATAAATGTCCTAATCTGACCAAAATGGATCAAAATGATCTAATGTTTGACCAATAGTTGAGTTTTGGACGAAATAAACTTATCCAATAGAATTAAAACATGTGTTAGGGTAATTTTAATATTATGTTTACCATTAATTACCTCATTTACTTTAAACCGTGGAAAATAAAATTCAAAAGTTACTATTCACCAAAAATTATTTTCAACCTATTGAACCAAATTTTAATTGATGATATAAATAGTGTCTCTCAGATTTATGAAATTCAATTCTGAGAAGAGGTAAAATTTCATTTTTTGCAATTTTGTAAATGTGACTAGAAGTTGGGTAAAAGACGTTAAAAAAGATCAATAAAATTTTATATGTCTAATATTATTGTGAAATGACTCTAATGAATTAAATTGGGATTATATATTTATTA